>OX453259.1:18047332-18699832 GCA_949709985.1 Luffia ferchaultella
GGGAGGTATGAAAGCATTAGTGAAGAAACCTTTCTTCAGTAACGCTTTCATGCCTCCACGGGTTGACTGGTCGGGGGTTCGATTCCCGCCCTAGACAAGTATTTGTGTACATGAACATGTCTATTTATTCCGTGTCTATAGGTGTAAAATGTATTTATGTATATATACTATAGTATAAAGAATATTTAAGAATGGATATGTTGTCTAGTGCCCATACTACAAGCATAATACTTGCTTACTTTGGCACTAGATGGTGCTGTACGGATGTCGCAGGTATTATTATTATTATTATTGGTGGAGTCCTCAACATAGAGTGAAGGAGTTCAGGACCTTTGATTATATACATCTTCTGTTCGTTTATGATTGACGCACACAGAGACGGTTAGTTTATGGTTGTTATGGCGTATCGGGAGTATGTGGTCTGTTTAGTTACGCACACAAGCGTATAAAATTTGGACAATTTTTTGTTGTCATTGTATCGGATTGTTCTATCTGGGCATATAATTATTCTAAGTTCGGAACTTAACCTTACCACGCTGGTACAGTAAGTCTTTGAGATTGTTAACTTCCACCGTCAAAGAAGTGACAGAGTTTTTCTCGAGAATCAAAACCGAGCACATTTTACATCAAAGACTCAAGATTAGCCACTCGGCAATCGTTGTCCAACCTTAACGCCAAGTTAGTTATCGTTCTCATAACGTAAAATTAAATAAATTATTTTAGACTAAATCAAAGATAGCCCAATTATTTAGAAATTTAATGAATTGAAAAGACAAACCAGTTTCTCTGCCGCATTAGAAAGTTTTATTGTGTTGGCCCAGATACTGGTAAATAAGACAAAGTAAATAAAAGTTTGTTCGAAATTCAATTTGTATTTACAAAGTTCACGTTTAAGACAGATGATAAAAACAAGTGTGGACCTTTGTGGGTCCAAAGGCCGAAACACTACAAAAGTAACAGAACAAACATCTTACAGGAGATTTTGATTTTGTTATTCGGCTATTGTGCTTCCGATTTAGAAAGTGTTAACCGGCACGCATTTTCTTCTCTACTATAAGACGACAAATATTTTAAATTGTGTAATATTTATTCAGACTTACGACATCAGCTGATTGTTTAAAGCAAACGATATTCATCCGATTACTTCCGAGAAATGTTTACTTGTCACAAAAATAATAGTTCCTTCTGTTATGTGTAATCCTTCCGAGATTCAGGAAGTATTATTTGTGTTTGAGTAGTTTGCGCAGCTGTCGTCCGGCTGTCCTTTCTCACGAACTTTGTTTCCGGCTCTTCCCCGGAAGTGTTGAATAAACTCTATTATCCCATTTAAACCTATCCTATAATTCTACAAAGGTAAAAGAATTTAGATACACACATGAAATAGCTACATATCGACACAATTTTTATAAAATTTTATATTCTTGCTTTTCGATTTCGTTTCAAAAATTTCGAATATTTGACTATCCTCTTTCCTCCTTGGTATCTCCCAAAAATTAGTCGCAAAAAACTGAAATAATTCATAATGATGTAGTGATGACATATCATTCTGATCTATTACACAAAAAATACAAAAAACTCATTGCGGTCAATTGAATTCTCATAGAACTCGAAAAGAATAGAAAATACTGTTTTTCTTCCTCTCCTATTTTTTCACATGGCCGAGCTTATATGATTACGCGATTTTCAGCAATGATAATATTATATATAATATAAATAAGATTAAAATTAAACACAACTTTTCTTTAAGCACCGTGTAATGTGAAAAAATAACGGTTAGCGTTTAAATAGCGTTTTGTTAAATATTTTTGTCATCGAGCAAGTGAATCTTATCAATCCGGTAGCTACCTTGATGTTTGCAAGTAACATCATCTTGTTCCTCTTGAACAACGACGCGAGACTGCAGATATTTTGTTTCTACATAAAATTGCTGAAGAAGTTTTGGATTGCCTGATCTTCTCGCAAAATTAAACTTTTCTGTTCCATGTGTATCACTTAGGCTCAATTACACATTCTTTCTACCAGTTGCCAGCATTATCTACAGGCAGAACACTTATCCATGGCGGTCATGTGACAGTTTTAATAAACTCATTAGAACACTAAAGATAGATCTGTTTAATACTTGTGTTTCACAGGTTTCACAGGTTCAGGCGTTTGCTCAGCAATGATTTTTTCGTGGGTGAAACTTATTGATTGAAGGTTTGACCGATAAGCATATATTTCTATATATATACCTATATACCTATATATATGTAGAAATGTATAATTGTTGGTTCCATTTAATTTAAATAAATGAAAATCGACCTTTCCATTAAACAAGGTTTTCGTTGGTAATAACTATTTCACGATAGATGGAGCTGTATTTATTATAAACGATATCAGGGACGATGTCGATGCTGAGAAATTCTTTAAATACACAATTTTGGAACAATTCTACTTATTCGTTCCCTTTGCTGTGGAAACGACAGGCTGTTGAAGCCTTTGAAAAATTTGATTAGGACTATCGGTCGCCGACTTAGTGAGAGGAGTATGGCTTCCCCTCACTATCGCTCTGGATCGTTTCTGGCGCAAAGGCTCGCCATGGCGATCCAACGCGGTAACGCCGCAAGCGTTATGAGGACCTTTGCTTCGAGTTCGACAGGGAATACTTATTTTTAGCTATTTAAATTGTATATATAGATTTCATATTACTATTATTAATGTCTTACATTTATTATTTAGAATATATGTTAAATTTGTATATTTGTAGCTTTCTATTAAAATGTTTTTCAATAAAACAATATTAGTACATTGTTAAATCCTTATTATTTTAATTGTTGAAATTCCTATATCTAAATGGTAATGTTAATTTTGTGAGATTCTATCAAAATTTTGATCTGTTACAGTAATGAATCTGAATTAATTGGGTTGAATTTTGGGTAATATATTTACTCGTAACTTATTGTGATAATTGAAAAAAATACTTGAGATCACTACAAAGTAATAGTAACTAAACTTCAAGGGCAAATATGATGAGATCGGGTTCTTCTTAAAAAAATCACAAAATCGACAATATAAAAAGAAAATTAAACATCATTACTGACAACTAAATATTTTTCTACCTCGCGCTCTTGGAACAGCATAACTTTTTCAAAAATCCTGTATATAACACAGCTCATATGCCAATGATCTAAACTCAAAACTGCTCGCAGTTTCACTGTAAGCAGACTGCGACACTTCTAACGGTTATTCTGCGTATTTTGCTACCAGTTTCATAGGAATCGATTTAGAACATATCCAAATATCTGTCTGTGATCGACGGAAGGATAGACGCCAAAGCGACCCCGTGAAAGTTCTTTTGCCGCAACTTTACGGCAGAACCTTAAAAATAAGGCAGCCGCGTTTTTTTCTTCTAGTTCCTAATATGTACGTGATTCAATTTTGAGAAAACAGTTGTCTTTTTTGGTACATGGCGGGATTCCTGCACTAAACTTTACACGTAAATCCACCGCTTTCGCACTCGCTACGGGAAACCTAATATTTTATCTTGCAAAGCACCCGTTATTGGATTAACTTTTATATTACTCTACGAAATTCTTGACTCGGAACAATTGTACCTTCTGGCGTAAGTAAAATTTTTTTGCACAGATATGTAGAGGATTAATCTATTTACTGTATTGTAATCATTTACCCTAACTATTATTATAAATGCGAAAATGTGTATATTTATACCTATAGATATGTTTGTCAGTTTTTAGCAGAATCGATAAAATATATCATGACAATACGTTATATTTCCCTTTTATATCTCTATTTCAATACAAAAAGTTGAAGCTTATTTTGTTCACGACGGATTTACTTACTACACAGCAATTTTATCTATATTAAATCATTAAAACGAAATCTATAGCAATCTATTCCATGGAAAAAATGCGAAAAACAGGCAAAAAGGTCTCATATTGTACGGTTTGTTTACGTTGTCCACAAGTTACATTGATTTTTACCAAATAAAATTATATTATGTACACAAAATTTTTATATACTATAATTATTCGTACTTTATATTAAGAGAAAAAATAGACAAGATACCGCAGATAATAAAAAAGCATTAAATCCTTGACCACTTTCTTGTGGAGTCGGCTTCAATTGAAGTAGCATCTGTTGGAACCACGGATGGATCCAGCAGGAAGCGGTCAGGGTCGACCTAGGCTCCTGTATCCGGATGTTATGTTATTATGAATCACTTAAATCTATACTAATATTATAAAGCTGAAGAGTTTGTTTGTTTGTTTGTTTGTTTGTTTGAACGCGCAAATCTCAGGAACTACTGGTTCGAATTGAAAAATTATTTTTTTGTTGGATAGTCCATTTATCGAGGAAGGCTATAGGCTATACTACATCATGCTACGACCAATAGGAATGGAGCATCAATGAAAAATGTTGCAAAAACGGGAAAAATTATTCCTTTTGAGAGCTTCCGTCGCGCGCGCTGCGTAAACGGTTGATGTTAAGCAAAAATCATGTATTACGGAATTGTACCCCTTTAAAAGTTCTAACCAAAAGTCCGCGACAGCATATGTGTATCTTTTAAGGTTAACTTACTATAACTTTTTTTATGACAATCAAATTTGTTCAACATAATGTACTATTTGCGAAGAAGTTTTTTAAACGTGTTATTAATCCTTATCAAATTAAATACGTTAGTTGTCTTAAGCATTTCATGCATATTATAATTGCCCTTTACATCATACAATTTAAATTAATATCTTAACAGTTTTTATTGAAATTTAAAATCTATAGCAGGAGAAAATAAATTCGCTGTCTGCCTCTGTTCGTTAACTTTTTACTTTGATACGGTTTTTAGTAATATCTTATTTTCTTATTATCTTATAATCTATTAATCTATATAATAGAAATACTTATTATAAAGCTGAAGAGTTTGTTTGTTTGTTTGATTGATTGATTAATGGATTGATTGATGGATTGATGGATTGATTGATTGATTGATTGGTTGGTTGATTGATGGATTGATGGATTGATTGATTGATTGATTGGTTGGTTGATTGATTGATTGGTTGATTGATTGATTGATTGATTGGTTGATTGGTTGATTGACTGATTGATTGATGGATTGATGGATTGATTGATTGATTGGTTGATTGACTGATTGATTGATTGATTAATGGATTGATGGATTGTTTGATTGATTGCTTGATGGATTGATTGATTTGTTGATTGTTTGATTGATTGATTGTTTGATTTATGGATTGATGGATTGATTGATTGATTTATGGATTGATGGATTGACTGATTGATTGATTGATTGATCGATTGTTTATTTGTTTGTTTGTTTGTTGGTTCGTTTGTTCGTTCGTTCATTCGTTCGTTCGTTCGTTCGTTCGTTTGTTTGTTTAAACGCGCAAATCTCAGGAACTACTGGTTCAAATTGAAAAAATATTTTTGTGTTGGATAGTCCATTTTTCAAGGAAGGCTATAGGCTATACTACATCACGCTACGACCAATAGGAGTGGAGCATCAATGAAAAATGTTGCAAAAACGGGAAAAATTATTCCTTTTGAGAGCTTCCGTCGCGCATGCTGATTGATTTGATGATTGATTAATTGATTGAATGATTGAGTGATTGATTAATTGGTTGTTTGTTTGTTTGTTTGTTTGTTTGTTTGTTGGTTGGTTGGTTGGTTGGTTCGTTCGTTCGTTCGTTCGTTCGTTTGTTTGTTTGTTTGTTTGAATTTGTTAGTCTCTGAAACTACCCGTCGAATTTGAAAAATTCTTTTTGCCTTTGATAGCCTGATTCTAACGAAGAGTTATAGGCTATACACATGAAAACGAACTGTCTGTCTATTCGAGCAAATCGGCTTCGGCCAAAACGGCTTAACCCATTTTGATGAAACTTTACACATATAACAGGATGTAATCTTTTGACTACACCCTTTCCATATGTGACATACAGAACTTTTTGTATGTCTGTCTGTACGTCCATATGTCTAAACCTATTTAAATGAAACATCAATGAATATGAAAAGAAGGTCATTAAAACTAACAAATGTTGCTTTTTGTCCGTCTGTCTGTCTGTACGTGTATCTGTCTATTTGAGCTAATCTCCAAAACGGCTAAACAGATTTTAAGGAAACTTTGCAGACGGGAAAGAAGGTTGTCAAGATATTTGACATTAGCTACTTTTTGTCCGTCTGTTTGTCTGTACATCTATTCAATTCAATTTTATCTATTCGAGCTAATTTCCAATACGGCTGAACAGATTTTAATGAAACTTTGCAGACGTGAAAGAAGGTTGTCAAGAGTGTCATAAGCTACTTTTTGTGTTTGTCTGTCTGTCTATCTGTCTGTCGTTTGTCCTCACTGATCTAGCAACGTACAGCCGAAAGTACTAAGTCTAGGAAGCTTAAATTTGGAACATAAGTTTATTTTATAACGTGAGCACTATAAAGTTAAAAAAGGCTTTTTTAGAAATTTCAAACTTAAGGATGGGAATGGAGGGACTTAAATAATGACGTGTTTCAGGGTTTTTAGATTTTCACATTTTAAGAGTGGGAAACGGGAGATGAAAAATTGTATCGGTTTTTTAAAGGGTGGAAGGGGAATGAAGATTGAAAGTTTGAATGGGTGTGACCAAAATTGGTTCCAGCAAAAAGTACGTATAAACCATCTCGAATGTTAATAGTACCTATAACAGGAATTTGTAGTCTACGCAAGCGAAGCTGCGGGCGATCGCTAGTTGCATAATAATCATAATCAAATATCTTTATTTCGTAGTTATGTAACGTGGTGTTGAAATGCGTCACAAGAGTGAATTTATTCTTTTGTGGAAAACGTCACCACAAGCGCATTTAAAAAGTGCTGGTTCCTCTCAAAAGAATACGCAAGAAACTGAATGACGCCTTTTTTAAATTATAAAAAAATTCTTTAACAATATGTGCTTAAAAATTAATATTATCGAAACAAACCGATAGGCCAGCGATTTACATCCATGGATTTTTATTATCTAAGTAGTCCGATATTTTATAATAAACTTTTGCATACAGCTTTCGTTTTATTGTAGTTTTAAACTTGTTTAGGGGTAGATCTTGAATGTCAACAGGGATCTTAACATGAAAGCATATACATTGCTCCTTAAAAGATTTTGTAATTTTATTAAGGTGGCTGACATGGTTAGCAAGTTTATCTCTGTTTCGCAACATTCATTATTACCGCTTAAAATACTTTGAAAGTAACTCATTTTTCAAAGCGTCAAACGTCACACATTCAAGTTTGTGATTTCAATTTGTTGAAATTGTCGCGTCGTCTATGCTTTTCTCTTAGTTACTCATTTCTTAGGTTTTAGCATTTAGCGATTGTAAATAATAATTTGTTTTTTGATGACACTTCTAAAAAAGTACAGACGTGTCTTATTCTAGCCATCCCATACTCATGAAAAAAAAAGACGAACAATAAATTTGGAAATATTTTTTCCCTTCTATTGCAAAGAAAAAACATAAATCATACAAAGTTTTATTCTGTCACATTTCAACCTTATTTTATTACGAGGATAATTTAATTATAATTTTAATACATTACTTTTAAGTAATTCAACAATTTTATAATATGAGGAAACAACTAAAAAAAATCAGTTAACTCTGCAGGCCATCCCTGAAACTTCCCGCTATTTCCGAGTTCAAAGCGCTCGAAAATTAGAAAGCTCTTCGAACTCAAAATATCGTTTTTCATGGATCATTTCCGATCTCAATAGAATAGTTATTTCAGGAGGACCGTCGACATTTTTTTTAATTGCTTTTTTATTGTTTTTTTCTTGCAAAAAAATTGTGTGAATACTTTCTATTGCTTTCTGTTTTATGTTTTTGAATGTAAAAACATAGCTAATACTGCAAATATAACACAATTCCGACGGTAAAATTGTTTATAGTTTTTTTTTGCGATTTTCGCCTATTTTTTTTTTAACAAACAGCGGCGTATTTGTTTCTGCGCCAAACTAGTTGAAATATAAATAACTTCTTAGCAAATTTAATCTAGTTTTCAGCAATATATAACACTCAATAACGTTTCATACATTAAAATGCAGAAAATAGGGTAAGAAGCACGCGCGCGCCCCTTTGGGGCCCCACACGAAAAATAGCTTGCTATTCCGCAGGCGGTTCGCTGTTTCGCCTTGCTACTTTCGGAGACGCTTCGTTTGATTTCAATGCAGTTTACGGCATTCTATGCAATTTTGAAAGTACAAAACTTTTGTGTAAAGTCAAAAATCTATTTGTCGTAAAATCTCAAACGAATGTTATTGTGAAAAAAAACGTGGGGTGCTCGATATCAGTTGTTATAAATATTTCATTGAACCCCGTGCTTTTTCACAATAATATTAATGTTCTCGGTAATAACTTCATACTTATACTAAACATTATTTTCTGATATTTATTTTATATTGCTATTAAAGCGTGTTTTTTTTTTAGTTTTTTTAGACTATGATTTATTTCTTCATTTTTAGTTTTAAAACTTTTCATACTACGTTTCATCTAAATTCACAAACGTACAGGTGTAACTTACAATTACCTATAAAATGATGACATCACTTACAAAGTTTCATATCTGTGCTAATAACCACTGAGGAGTGCCCTCAGGAGGAGGCAATCTGGGCTTCAGCATCAATTCGTAGTGAATATAATGGTTAACTATTCAAACCTAACGTATATACAAAGTTTCGTGTTCGTGCTATTAACTGTTGAGGAGCATCCCCATGAGGAGGCAAACTTAGCTTCAGCATCAATTCGTGGTAAATATAATGGTTAACTATCAATGCGCAACATATATACAAAGTTTCGTGTACGTGCTATTAATTGTTGAGGGGTATCCTCACGAGGAGATAATCTTGGCTTCAGCATCAATTTGTGGTAAAAATCATGGTTAATTATCAAAATGAAACGTATATACAAAATTTCGTGTTCGTGCTATTAACCGTTGAGGAGTGTTTTCATGAGGAGATAACCCTTGCTGCAGCATCAGGTTATGTTTATAATTTTAGTCGTGGATTTTAGTGTATTGTCATCGAAGTTACATATGTCTTCTAAATTTCATTTCAATGCACAAACAAACAAACAAACAAACAAACAAACAAACAAACAGGTGGAACTAATATAAGCCTGTTAAAAACCCTTTTACTGAAATTTGAAGACTGCGATATTTTTTGAACGGTTCGTTTGATTTTAAAGCAATTTACGGCATTATATGTAATTTGGTAAGCACTAAATTTTTGTGTAAGACTAAAAATCGATTAATCTTAAAATCGCAAGGTCATGTTAAAAAAAAACAAGTTAAAATATAAGGTTAAAATATAAATTTGTGAACTGCGATATCATTTAAACGTGTTGTTCGATTTTGATATTATTGGCGGCAGTCGACGTAGTTTTTTATGTACAAAAAACCTATATAAGATTTTAAGTAGATGGGTTGGAAAATCGCAAAGTAATTTTAAAAAAAGTATAATTTTTTTATTAGTCTTTTTATTATTTTGAATATTTTTGAAATAGCTCGACCGATTTACTTCAAAACCTTATCTGATATAAGTCTTAATGAGCCCTTTCGAACACCGTATTGCGGGTTTTAATCAGTCAATCTGTTCTCAAGATATCGTATGACAAAAAAAAAAGTTACATACACACAGAGACACATACGGATGTCCCGCCGCAAATGGTCAAAATGGCTTTCCAGGACCTCAAAAAGTGGAGATCTGAAGAAAACTCGATTTTCGAAAATCGGACCTAAATCAATAACTTCCCTTGGTTAATGGGAAGTTAAAAAACACTCAAAATGTAGTTAGATATTCCTGAACTGAAACAAGAAACAAATGTAGTGTATCTCTGGAACAATATAACCACAGTAAAATATCTTCCCTAAACTGTCACAGTTGCTTTGAATACTTTGAATAGGGTAAAATTTCAAGCCTCAGTTGAAATTAACAACGACACGATGCCTTGGTTTTGTTCAAAGACAATAAGATTGTATAGAGTGAGCGTTAGGAAAATTTTCATCCAAATCCCGTGGACCCATTTCCCTAGTTCCTAGGTTACAAAAAACTTTCATCTCACACTTAAGTGTTACCATCTAGGGTTAGTTAGTAATAAAACATATTTGCTTTTGCTCACGGCTCCACCTGTATAATGTACCATAACCACACAACATTTTTACAGAAATCCGACTTCTTTGATATTGCAGAAAACGCGGCTTGTTACGTGAAGAGCGTCGCAGGTTAAAATATAACCCTGACAAATTTCATCAAGATAGGTTTGTAAATATTATGTTATATATAATTATTAGTTATATTTGTAAATAAGTTATAATAATGTTTATTCTATGCCACAGAATCATTATATAGTTACAGATGGTTTTTTTTAATCATTTTTTATCATATAGGAAGTGTGACATATTCAATCTAAAACAAAATATGTTAATTTATAATAATAATACATATTCATATTGCACATCCGTTTCGGAGATAAGCCTGGACAGACAGACAGAAAGACAAAAAGTAGCTTAGGCCACTCCTGACAATCTGTTTTTTATGTCTGCAAAGTTTCATTGAAATCAGACAGACATACTGTAATGTTATTTATTATAATTATCGATTTAAAAATTCACAGTTTAAAAGATATTAAAAAAATACACGATAATTGATCATTCGCCTCTTTTATCTGCAAAACTGCCAAGTTTCAAATTTTGAAAAAATTTAGACCTAAAAACCTAACATTTAAACCTATTTAGACCTAGAACCTCAAATGAAAGTGCTTGTCTTATTAAGACGTCTAATTTTTATAGTTCTATATTTCGTTTTCTTTTTTTAGAAATATGAGTATGATTAAGAAGAAATCTATATCCTCAGAATCATATTGATACGATCGACCGATGCGATATGGCCACGAGGAATCGACGGCATTTGCACATTCAAATCACGCCAGAAATTAAATTTGAGTGTACAAAAAACACAATTTGTAAATATCAAAAACTTCCAAAAGTTCTCTTTGTTGTCAAATGAGCTTATTTTCTTTGCGGTGCTGATAAGGATCTTAAAATGTATTTTGTAAATTATCTTAAAATGTAAAAGACAATCACAATATCGATCAAGGTAAACCTTGATCGATATTGTGATTGTCTTTTATTTATATGTTTATGTTATTTCGGCTTTAATGTCAATTTTTTATAACGTACACAACTATTTATGACATCCAAAGGTAATGTTTTACATTAACGATTAAAGGTTATTACCTCTTAATAGGTTAATGGAGAAACCCTTTTTCTCTCGTCCTTCCTTAATTTTACCACTTTCTTCTCCGCTCTTCCCTTGCCATCAAAACTGTAGAGAGATGTAATTTTTAGCATGTGGGGTTTATACTACGTAGATTTTTAAGCTTTCTACAATTTTAAATGGTACCTGAAACTTATTTTGCCGCCTTATTAGATCTCAAGGAATTTTGTGGTCAGAAACGCCCTTAAACACGCAGCTGCTCATGACTTCGAACGCGTGAGCTACATATCTGTACCGAGACCGCTAAATGAATGAATGATTCAGTATATCGTGAAACTTTCTAGAAAATACTGTGAACATTAAAAAAAACAAACTTCATTATTATTCTTTGGGATGGATTTTTTTATTTCACAATTTTATTCTTTGTTTATTTCTTTGTAAATATTGTAGTCTGTGCCCAAAGTTTTAGGCTGCTGATGATGAAAATACATATTTTCGATGCTGTTTTGACAAAACATATGGTCCCTTTCGTCGGCATCGCTCCCTAAAGGCCTATAAACATTAATTATTCTAAAATCTCGCTAAACTGGTGGCTCATAATCATAAAATCTGTCTAAGAACCTGCTCTGAAGTAATATCCATGAAATGCAAATGACTCCTCTAAATACAGCCCCATCGGCCCAACCCATCTAGAGAAACACATATGCATACCTAAAGGTTAGTACAGACTGAGCATTCGAACGCGCGTTCACCAGAAACGTACGTTTCAAATACCGGGTATTCTCTACACGTGTACATAACAAATGTGCGTATCGACATTAACGCTCGTGCGAACGCGAGTTCCTCGATTTCCGTTAATACGCGCGGTATACGCACATTTAAACGTGCGGTTTTGTTCCGATTAGACGTGAAAATGGTGGACGCACATTTTGATTGCGATCTTTATATCCAAGGAGTCAATAAGAGGAACGTTATTTGGGACATGCAATGCGCAGAATATGAAAATCGAAATTAGAGGAAAAATGCGTGGGAAGAATTAGTCAAAATATTTTGCAAAATTTCGACTAATTCTATCTAGTAAAATGAGGATGTATCCGAAATTCTCTTTGTCGTTGTCTTTCCCGTTTATACCGACGATAAAATAATCAGACACAAGCAAATTCTTCCACGTCCATTTGTACGTCCGTCCACGTCCGCCTTTGACGTTCTTTAACGCACGTTTTTTTCATGTAATTTTTGTTAAACGCGCGTTCGAATACTCAGTATTTATTAGCTGTTAGTGTCTTCTGGTGGACTAGACATTAAATATAAATTAACTTTAGGAAATAGCGTAGCTTTGTATTACTGAAATAAATTTCAGAATCAGATGAATAATTTCAAAATATTTCAAAGATGGCCTTTTACATAGTTACATTTTATAAACGAACAACTTTACCACTTTACGATATTAATCTGACTAGTGTGACGTCAATGATTCCATCATTATTTTTTTAGAAATACAAGCATACATTATAATTATACTACAGGCCAATATAATTTGTGGAATAAATACATTGTTACGTAATAGGTACCTTGGTATTGTTTAGTGACAATGTATTTACTCCAAAGTACTTACCACCAGATCAAGATCTAGTTACTAATCATCCCTTTCTCTGGTTATGTTCTAGATGCTACAGTCAAAATCAAGTGACTACCGATTTAATTCAACGAGAGTTTTTGGAAAGTCCTTGAACGTTTGGACCATCTAATCTATGAAATGCTCTGTCATGCGAAATGTATGACTTATGTTGACAGTCCAGTCGACTGCGAAGGATAAGTAAAAACCATGGGTGATCGATCGCTTCGATTTGAAGGTCAAGCTTAAAGACAAATAAACGAGTCGTCAGTGTCAAAGTGAAAAGTCGACTTTGTAAGAATGGCCTTTGAAATCAGTGATTTATTTCGCTGTTAACTGTTAGAAACCCGAATAAACTAAAAAGGAAACTTTTCCTTTGGTAAGCCTCACACCTAAAATCGTAATAACATATTTAGACTGACTAGCCGAGTGGTTAGAGACCCTAGCAGCAGAACCAATGGTTGTAGGTTCGATTCTCGCTCGGGTCGGGACAATTATTTGTGTGCATTAACATGTCTATTTATTCTACGTATAATATTAGTATATGTCTGTATTATTAAAAATATATATAATATATCTAAATACTCGCAAGTATATCCGTTTTTTAGTATCCAAAATACAGGCGGTATCTATTCGGGAACTAGATAGCCGTGTGTTAGGTGTTTCAAGTAATATTATTATATTCTAGTTCTCTGCTATCCTTTAGCTAAGTACCTATTAAGGTGGATAACTGTTCAGTTTTGCATAAATGTGTTGTACCCTAAAGCACGTTGCGTCGTTTCGAAAATTATTTCAGATTGTTTCTCTATTCAAACAATCATTATCTTACGAAAAGCAAATTTAGTACAATGAGAAACACACACGAAACCGTTTAGAGTCGATTATAATCTAATCAGTAAAAGGGATTTGGTTTTCTAAAATATGTAAATTTTTATTCAAACATGGAAACATTCCAAACTTAACTTTGAAATGTTCCGCTATGTCTGAGATAGCTTGGGATCGCAGTTACATTTGTGTTTTACTTAATTAGGGTTTACTTGCCTATTTCTGTTCTAGCTCCTGGTTACCTTGAATGAAAATAAAACCTTAATGATGAAAGTTTTTCATTAGGTATTTTTTTTTTGAACAAAATTAAACCAGTAGTGTTCTAAACCTTAAATAAGTATAATAATTTATTATTGAAAAAAAATTATTTCAATAAAATAAAATTAGTTCTATGGAATAAAATAGTATCAATATAATAAAATAAAATTTTACACGTTACCACAAATAATATGCATAGTTGGTGGGATAGACATTTTTCGATTTATTTTTGGGTAGAGTTTTTGGTTTTTTTAATTATAGAATAAAAAATAGACGGGATATATAAATATACCTCCTATTTTTCCTTATTTACATATTTACTCAATTTTTATTCAAGGAATTCTTCAATTATATAATAGTTTTTTATTGTTTCAATAGTTGGATCAATTTCTTTGAGTTTCTTTTAACCACACAACAATGCTCTATATAAATGAGAGCCACATTAAGGCATATATAAAAAACCGAAAGTTTTTTTACGTACATGCCTTTTTACCTGTTTTTTTAATGTTATAGTAATTCTTTTTAAAAAATTTGAATTTTTACTTACTAATAAATGGTATTTACCAAATTCTTACGTTTGCCTTGTTCCTTGACTATGATGAAACATGTGATACTGCACAAGAAACAATTAAATCGCTTCAGGGTTTCACTTAAACACCATCCGTCACTCTATATCCCGATTAAAATTTTTAACACTTCGGACTCGCCATGAAGTTTTTACAATGTGATTACACTTTATCTCGAATGTGATCAAACTGTGGAACTTGGTTCCCAAGTTGAAGGGGACCTCATTGAGTTGGATTATCGGGCGGCCGTAAGTATATGGTTTTGTACATCTATAGCGCTATAAAATGAGTTACGCAACTTTGTCCCTACACAGATTCACTTATTGTTGAACGACCGCTTGGTGGAGTGGGTAGCGACCCTGCCTACGAAGCTGGAGGTCCCGGGTTCGAATCCTAGGTTGGGTCAGTATATATATGACGAATATTGATACTGGTACCGGGTCTTGGTTGTTAAATATATTAGTGTCTTTGCTTGATACCCAAAACACTAGCTAATGCTTAGTTTGGAGCCTAGACGTTGTTGTAATGTATACTTTATTATTATTATTAGTTTTTATGCCATAAATTCTTATTTACGGTTCGTCATACAGATATGCCGCCAATCACCTTTTACCGTAACTCAACTTTCCTATTCGCGGCACAAAGCTTTTACTTCTGAAAATATGTTATAATAATAACGTATACATCGTAACAACGTCTAGGCCCCAAACTAAGCATTAGCTTGTGTTTTGGGTGCCAAGCGGAGACACCAAATACATATAAAAACCAAGACCCGGTACCAGTATCAATATTTATTTTATCATATAAATAGTGACTCGACCTGGGATTCGAACCTGGGACCCCCAGCTTCGTAGGTAGGGTCACTACCCACTAGGCCAAGCGGTCGTCAAATGTTCGCCGATGATCTATACCGCTGAACTGTTGTGGCGCGTCAATTACAGTGTCAGTATAACTCGCAAAATTGTTTTTTTATTTCTGTTACTAGTTACAATATCAAGCAAAATTATGTAAGTAATAATGTAATTTCCAAATTGCATATCTTCATTATGGAAATGACTAGATAATTTTTTTTTTATTTAGTTATATAATTTTATTATGTCCATAGGGGCCGTTATCGTTTTCTCATTCGAGATCATGATCTTATTTTCATTCATATTGTCGTCCTCATATTTATTTGCAAAATGGAATATACTTTTAGTTTTAAATGTCATGATTCAAATGTGATTACCATCGTGGCCACGCCACCGCCATCATAGTGTTAAGATACGCTACGGTGCTACGCTGCTGCACCGTGTTAAAATGTTCGCAGTGCCACAACACTACTACGGTACTATGCCATGCTGCAGTTACCTACAGTCCTGTCCAATGCTACGACACTACGCAGCTACGGTTACATGCTGCTACAAAGTGTTATGCTGAAATGGTATATTACGCAGATACGCAGGTGCTACAAAATTTGAAAAATTAAGTAACTTTCAAAATGTTTCAAATCTAAGTAAATTTCAAAATGTTGAATGACGGACGGTGAATAAAATGAAAACAATACGTCGGGAATCGCCAGCGATCAACCGCGATCATGAGCACGACCACCACAGCAACCAGCGAGGACCTCAGTAACGAAGACTCCAGACGGATCCCACCATCAGGCCGTCTACTAAGATCCGGTTGTCACGTTATAACTAAAATGGAGAAATGTAGTGATCTCAGGGTTGTGACATAAAAAAAGAGATAAAGGAAAAGTGAGACTAAAGTTAGGTCAGTCATTTACTACAGTGATTTAACACAGACAGATTATTTAAATATTATTTACGATCATGTTACGACCTCTTATGACATGATTTTATCTTCAGATGAGTTACCAAATTTTACTTTCAAGCTCTTCATTACGTAATGAACAAGGAAGGTGTGAAGTCACTTTGTCATAGCACTGAGCGCCAAGAGATGTTTTGCAGAAACGTTCCAGCGAGTCATTCCATCGCTTTTGTTGCTTATTTTAGTCAATTCAACCAGGAACAGGTCCAAGATCCCGAGGTGACATTAAGAAAATGAATGTTCAAGAAATAGTATATGAATATTTTTACATTACGAATTTTATTTTAAAATACAAAGAAAACTTGAAACTATTTTATTGCCAGGAACCATTACTTTTACATAATAAATTTTCTAAAATAATTAATTTTGATTTCAATCCATTTTTTCTTCCCCGACAGCTGTCAAATCCTCACCACATTTTTCATCATTCCAATTTTAAAATTCCAGAAAATCATAAGCTACACCACAGAGGTCGATCAACCTATACAAATTCTCACAGTACACAAAAAGAACAAAAACAGGAACACGAACAGGAGTAGTGTGAAACGGTCACGTCGTATCACGGCTTCCAGAAAGGAAATTCTAACAGAGTTAAAAGTCATATAATAGCTGGTCAAGCTGAAGATCTAGCAGAACGAAAAATCCTAAAAATCCCCAAAACCCTCAATGATCTGGTGAATGAAAACGGATTAAAAAGACTCTAAGTTCTAAAACAGTATTTCTATATTTCGAAGTGGCTCGCATTTGAGCACACTTTTAACAGCACTTTTTATACCCCACTGCAAGGGCTTAAGCCTACCCTCAAGATGACGTGGGCTTAAAGTTAAATCCACCACGCTCCTCCAATACAGGTTGGCGGAATGTAACGACCGCCATCTATTGACAGCAACCGAGACCGGCTGCTTAACGTGCTCTCCGACGCACAGAGTTATAGATACTTAATGTACTTAAGTCAGAAAAAACTCATTGGTACACGCCCGGATTCAAACCACGGCCACATGGCCTTATAGATTTTGCTGCGCTCGGGCTATCACTATCAATTTTTAATTAGTCATTGTCTTGTAGATTCTATGTTTTTTAATTAGATTCAATAAAGTTAGACAATCGAACGATTCTAACCATCCGATGAGTTTTACATCAATATTCATCTACAGTCTTCTCCCATTCAGAATTTGCTCTTTAAACTTGTTTGTTATTGGTTTTCAGAATTCGATTAAAGTAAACAGAAATATATTTATGTTTTGAGGGCAGAGATGTTCAATAGGAAATATCGGAAGCATGTTTCTTTGTTATGTTTATTTTTACAACTGTTGCATATTATTCGATAAAATAAAAATATTCGAAAAAGAGATTGTAATTGTTTTAGAAATTGTACTATAACAGTTTGTGAATTGTTTTTATTGACAATACACCATATACAATTTATATTGAACTAACGACCCGTCCCGGCTTCGCACGGGTAGCAGGGCATATAAGCCGTAGTGTTTTTTCTGCGTAGTTTCCTACCAACTTGTTGCGTCGAACATGTGGATTGAATTTTATTAGGTTCAAATGTAACGTAAATTCATCCTACTTGGAGTATTTTTAATGTATTTTATTTTCAATTCGATAAATATTTGATAAAGTTAAGAATAAACACACAAAAACAAACTACAATAATTCTCCGTATACAACATTGATAACTTCAGCCTAACCACGACAGCCGGTGCGTGGCGGCCGCGGCCGGCGTTTAGTTTCTTGTCGCGCGATATTTATATTTCGCGATAGCTCCTAAAATATTGATTTAAATTGTATAGTGTAAATGGCAATTATAATGTGCATGAAATGCTGAAAGTAAATAATGTATTTAATTTGATAAGGATTAATACTGTATCCCTATAAATTGCTTTCCAATTACCTCATCATATAACACCATTTTTTTAAACATAAAAATCGGTATAGTCAGTTATCCATAAAAGATAGACATATGCCAGCGCGGACTTTTCTTTAGTCTTATAAAAAAGACACAATTCCTCCATTATTTTATTATATCTCAAAAGGATTAGGCAGCGTTTTCGATGAAAGCTCCCAGCCGACTTGATTTTTTTCCGACTTATTCAACAATAATCGTCACATTTCAACAAATTTCCACAAAACATTAATAAATTATACACGTAAACCTTCCTCTTGAATCACTCTGTCCATTAGTGTCAATAATATGCCAATCCGGTCGGTAGTTTTTGAGTTTATCGCGTTCAGATAGACAGACAGACGCGGCGAGGGATTTTATTTTATAATATATATAGATATATTTTTTAATTTTAAATAATTGTTCCGAGTTTGTATGCAAAGTGGCTTTTATTGTGATCCACATAAGAAAAAAATAATCCTACGAAAAAGCATACGTTTTATAACTATTTTTCAAAACCTCTTCTTTTTTACATGTTTACATAATAATTTCGAGACTTTCTACACGACGGAGGTGCACATAAATTCTTTTCATGGGAATACTTACTTAAAATTCAAACATGACTAATAATAGTTTCAAAATAACAATTTTCAATGCATTTTCAGATTTGGTTATAGATACCGCTGCATGCTAGTTAGTTGTCTAAATCATGTTGAAAATTTATAATAATCGGAATTTCAAAAATGCATACTATAAATAAAACGTTGACCTATGCACTTAAACCTAATGGCATAGGTTGAACCGGGTTGGGTCAACACGAAAGGTGGTATTCGTCAATAATAAAAACGAAATAATGCAGTGCCACATACGCACTGGTGACTCAACAAGAAAAAGTATTTCTTTGATAAAAACTGTAACACAAATTTTCTACGCATTTGAGATAGAACAAACGAACGAACAAATAGGGAACAGTCTTAACGAAGTTCGCAAAGGCCATTTCCAGCGTTTCATTTCTTAAAGTAAAGAGGGTGACTCTAAGGGTTTCTAAGTGGAAGTCTTGTAGCACTGAAACGGTTCCTAGTGCTGTGTGAGGTCTTGCGTAATCGTTAAGCAATAACGGTGAAGATCGGTAGACCAGTCGAAGCTGTTCTTCTGTCAGTTTTACCACAATTGTCCAAAGTTTTTCACTATAGGCCTCTCAGTACACTCACTTTTTTTTCTTTCTCATTCGTCGTGTGTATGATTTAAAAACAAAATTTGAAACATGTTTCATTGAACCATCCTTTAGTCGGCTTTATGGTTAAGCTGAAATGGAAGAGAGTGTCATAATACGCCTCCTGGAAACAAAAGCTAATGTTCAATATTAAAGTTAATATATCGATTCTCCGCAGTTGAACTTAGTTTTACCTGTTAGAAAGCTTCAAACGGTACAACAACCAGGGCCTTTTATTGCTCTGAAACCAATAACTAACATCAGAATAGTCACTTTTGTTCGAAAACACTCTCCAGTTCCAAGGGCGTTATGTTCGTTGAAATTGGTATATTAAAAGTAAGAGTCACAATCAAAGGAATAAAAGTTTTATTTTCGGTCGCCTTCGCTGTGCCTTTGTTTCAGTTTCAATGTCGCAGTCGGTTTCCACTCTTGTGTAATGCTTTAAAGGTCAGGCGGGCCTCAGAAAAATGTCAAAAACGATAATGCGGCGGGGGGAAAGAGGGGAGCGCTCAGATCGCTAAACGCTTTCTTTGATTCTGTTTCGCGAGCCACGTTGTCTTACCATTATTCATAGACGTAATAATAACTTGGAAGCGGCACATATTTATTATTTAATAATTAATTCAACGATTGTTGTCATTGTTTCATGCCAACAAAAGAGTAGTTGTTTATATGAATTTCGAATAATTAAAATTTGATTACAAACATTTACTTGTCTTTGTGGTTCTAGTACATAATTCCAAACCAGTGATAATTCAGTAATTTTTTTCAAAGTTATTACGGAACATAAAATGTTTGTGTGTGCTTAAAATTCGATTAACGCCAAAAAAAATTAATATTGCCATGATAACCTAAGCGCAGTGAATCCGCTTCTAGCTTATAGTGTAGGAGGTCACGACAGATGTGGTAACAATATCCAAAGTAACCTAGTTTGGGTGGACATTAAAGAGGGCAACTCACTGATGCCAAATATGTCAGTCTGCCTGCGCAGGGTGGTTGCCAAAAAAACACGATAAGCAAAATAGCTGCATTTGATACAGATTTTAGTACTAGTTGCATGTTATTGAATAACATAAAAGCTGACCAAATATTCGGTAGCGTTATACATCAATCCTCGTTCAAAGATGCTTTATTGTGACCGAAAAAGAAAACTATAAGGCAAGTGGCTGAATTTGAGTAGCGTTAGTCAGCAAACAACCGAATATTTGGTAAATTTTTACGTTATTCATGAACATGCAACTACTACGTAATTCTGTATAAAATACAGCCACTTACCTTATAGTTGTTTTTTTTTTTGTCACGATAAAGTATCTTTGAACGAGGATTGCTGAATAGCGCAACCGAATATTTGATCAGTTTGTATGGTTTTCATTAACGTGCAACTAGTATTTAATTCTGTATCAAATTCAGCCATTTTGCTTATCGTGTTTTTTTTCGACACTATAACTAGTTTTTCAAGCGGCATATAAAGTTAATGCAACCACTCTGCACAGGCAGACCAATTATTCTTTTCTTACTCAAGTACATAACTACCATTGAATCCGTGCCTCGTAGAGCACGTTAAGCCATCGGTATCTGTCATCGGTAGCTATTAACAGATGGCAGTCGTTAAAATTCACCAACCCGCACTGGAGCAGCGTGGTAGATTCAAGCTGCAAGCTCCCTTACCTGAGAAGGGGCGTAACCTATGCAATGAGACATAAAGAAGTGGTGAAATTGGAAGTGGAAATATTGTACGACGGGTGTGTGTACTCACAAAAATAATAATTGATTTTTTTCGAATAAGAACCAGTTTTAGAATTCCCGATGACATTGTTGTCCATCTGTGTCTCTCGGTCTAAAAGACGTTATCATGTTATCACGTTGTATTCATTACAGGAAGAGCATTATGTACCTACCTATTGGTAATAGTGTAAATTATTTTTGTATATCAAAAAAGGACCATACATGAAATGAAATAAAAATAACCGTTATAGACCAGAAACAATATCTACTTATAAGTTAAGGTAGAAAAATAATGTTATATAATTATTGACTATACTTTCTTCATTTCGTATTTTTTTCTTTTTTATTGTCACTATTCAGTTTTTTTCGTTTGGTTTTTGGGACGTTTGATATATCCTCTCCCTTTTCTGTCTTCGTTATTTCATTTTCCTTTTCGATTATTTTCTTTCTTGGCTGTTATTTTAAACTTTTCTTTCGTATTTTCTCTTTGCAATTTTTTTCCAATTTGGTCACGAGGACACATAGATCTTGTTAAAACATTAAGTTTGAGTACCAACACGGTAGGTCTGCGCTTGATGGTTTCGAAAATATAAGCTTTTAAAAATTTGGCGATGTGGTCTAGTGGTGTAGAATAGACCTCGTTAAAACCTTAAGTTTTTCATGTCGGAAGCTTCTTATTTTTCGATTTTATTAAAAGACCTTTATATTTCCTTTTATTTTCCATCTTGAATACTAAAACACAGAAAGAAAATAAATACATAGTATATATTAAGTTTTATTGTAAAATGAAGTTACTCTATAATTTGTAAGTGTAACGTATAAAAAACTGTTTTGAATAACAAAACTCTTAAATATTTTGACAAGTTATTATATATTGAAATGAACGCAGTTGTTATTCAAAATTTTGTGTGCCATGTTTTTCAAAGCGCATCTAGAAACTTACGTCAGAATAACGGCAGTAAATTTTCGATGAAATTTATTTACTGCTGTAAATTTGTCGCATCTAAACTATTATAGCATCTACCTGCTGTACTGTACCTGCTGTCTTTCCACTTTGTACTATAAGACATAATAAAGAAAACAATAATTCGGCGTAAATCCCGCATCCAAACTGCCCGAGAGCTGCGGGTGCACTGGGCGAAACGGAGCTGCGAGCGTATTTTGGTCGCGGAGGCACTATTTTATTTATATCTTTTTTAATTTTGAAGAATACCACTTAATACTACTAAATGCACTAGAAAATCATAACATCATTATAAGGAAAAAAAATGAAAAATATTTATAAGAGTTATGGCAAGATATCAGCATTAAGAAATGAGAAAATGGGTTTGGAAGAACTTTTATTTTAATATGATAACATTTGTTTTTTTTACAATATTACTAATTTCACTGCAGGAAGAATGAAAGAACGACATAATTTTTTTTTATCAAAATACTTTTGAGTTAGCAGCTTTTAAATTCGAAGGCTTGACAACGGTCTCAACCTTAAGAATAAAAATGACAACGCAAACATGTATACACCAGAAGTCACTTCTGTACAGATATTCCCAGATTTCAATAATGTGCGACGTAAAACGTTGTCAATATGTATTGTACTCGAACACAAAAGAGACGATTTTGGCTTCAATCGAAACTAATAGGTAGGGATAAGATATGTAGAAGTTTAGCAAGTATGATTTTTTTTGCTATTTCTTTTATAAATAAAAAAGTATCAAATTAGTAAATAAACATCACCAGATAATTTAACAAAATAATAAAAAGCATTAGAAATCTGCCCAAGTGGGAATTAAAATCGTAATCCGATCGAAAAGTAATAAATGTCAGTCTTAAGTTACAAAACTTAAAGCAGCATACTATATAGTAGAGTACGTATTTTCAGTGTAAACTATGCATCGAACGTGCTCACGAGCGGGTGTGAAGGTGGTTGCGCAGGTATCATAACCGTTAATGATACTACGTAGACTAAACCTTGCCAGCACCGTCAGGAACAACGTGCACTAATCGTGACTAATATTATAAATGCTAATAGACGTTTGTTATAGAGAAACGAGACCTTTTTTCATGGAAATAGTCAAAGGGACAGAAGGTAACTACTGTTTGTCCTGGTAGAATATTCCCATGGGACACAATACTCGTAAACAAAGTTCAAAATGAATAGAGAGCAACGTTTCGAGATTTGAAATAGAATTCAGGAAGTGAAACATCAGAAAAAGCTGTAGGAACAGTAAAAGAACATTGATGTAGATACCCATTAACAGGTTAGAAGGTACTATAAAACGAAAGCTTTGTGCAAAAGATTATTATAAAGTTTACTTTTATTTTCACTGTTTCTTTAATTAACTCTAACACGCTGCTCAACAATCATGTCTTTGACAGTCAAATAAAACGTGTTTGCTGTCACCATAAACTATGATATATCTGGTGAATCGAAGTCGGTACCGCCAAGTGATGTACATATTTTGAAAAAAGACAGTGTCTCATACCTGTTAGTTCACTAACGCTATCGTACACTTACATCATCGAGCGGGGGAGGCCAGCCTTGAAATACACTCCATGCTACTAAAGGTTAAGTCATAACTCCGCAACGAAAAGGGTTAGACAAAATATTTGTGCATCGTCGTGTAGGTATTGAGGTGCTCTAAAAAGTAGGAGAGTAGAAAACTGTCGAGTGTCCCTCTTAAATTAAATCTGGGATCACGAAATACGTTTTCAAGTAAAAAATCACGGCAGTGTAGCGATACTAACCTACCCACCAACCGCCGAGCGATATGAACCGTTTATGTATGATAGAATTTAATATCGCTGATTAGTTCCATTTACGACGTAGTAAGAAAAGAAGAATTTGTAACAAAAAAGTTGGAATCTCCCAATAAAACCTTCTTGTGAAAATTTGCTATTATTTACTTCATATATAGAATTTAATATCGTTTAATACTATATTATAATACAGTGAAGTAAATAATAGCAAATTTTCACAAGAAGGTTTTATTGGGAGATTCCAACTTTTTTGTTACAAATTCTTCTTTTCTTACTACGTCGTAAATGGAACTAATCAGCGATATTAAATTCTATCATAGGCTACGATATTAGATAAGTAGGTCCACGTCCACGCGGGCGGTGAAGCAAGCGAAAGTTAGTTGTTATATACCGGCAGACATTTTCTTTCTAATTATATGCCTATTTATAATAACATTAATAAATAGGCATTCGATAAATTTATTTATACTTTTTAATAAAAAAAATTTTAATAAAAATTATACACATTATATGTATGATTTATATGTACGTGCATACGTATAGTATTTGTAAAGTAATGCGTATATGTATCTAATAAATGTTGGGTTTTTGAGTATTTATGCAGTGACTTGCTAATAAAAGATTTATGTGTAAATTATTTATTTATTTATTTAAAAGTAAATAAATTTATCGAATGCTTTATTTCTTAATGTTATAATATATTCAGATTACACATTAAAATCCACTTCTTTGTAAAAAAATAAAATCATTATAAATTCATTATTTATATCTATAGTCCTAACTCTATTTCACTATGGTATGGCAGTGCATTCAAAATTCACAGCAGCCTAGCCTCTCTGCCTCTGCCGCGAACCGATTTAAAAACAAAATGTATATTAGCCCTCATGAAATGAAAACAAATACAATTACTGAATTGTTTCATTTGCCGTTAAAATACCTACGGCGACGATATTTATATTAATAATAGCTATATTAGTATCTACCAGTACGAATTACTTACAACTCTGTTACGAATCGTATACAAATTATTTCTATTCATTTAGAGATTAGTAATAGAGCCCTATATGGACTGTTTGTGAAAATACATTTTCATTTGTTTAATAAACTCTTGTTATATTTGTCATTAAATATATTTAGTTACTTTAATTTGTAATAATTTCAAATGACACCCTCTATAATTCGATTGAGAACAATCTGAGTCTAATTAGTGGCATTGTTATAAGCGTCGCACAGTTTCAACCGAACAATCTTGGATGGAATACAGTGTATCGTAACAATTGAAGTGAATTTACAGAAGGGAAATCACTAATCAAATTTAATAATACTTTCATCGAAACCATATTCACCTCGGGCAGGACTGAAGATTAAACGAATTTGCTTGTATTTTTAGAAAAGAAGTCACTTTTTTGTAGTCATTTCCGTAGCCAATGGGTATCAACGGGAACCGTAACTAATCCTGTGGTGTACGTCCATCCTTCAGTCCCTCACAGGGCTATATCGTCTGAACAGATAGGTAATCTAATATGTAGACACTTAAAGTTTTCACAGAGTATGTATTACTATAGCCGCTATAACGAGAAATAATAAAAATAAAATATAGTTAAAAATTAAAAGGGGTCATCATATAAGAAATGTGTTTTTTGTATCGTATGGTGGTACGAAACCCTTCGTGTGCGAGTCCGACTCGTACTTGACCGGGTTTTTTATCTTTTAATTTGATTTCAGTGACTATTCAATATTTTGAGCAAAAGTTTAAAAGCTTAAAATTATAGACTAACATTAAATCTTATTTTTTTGGATATTTTTCGACCGATTACTGATTGGCACTTGTCAGACTTTTCGTATGTCTCATTCGGGTTCGTTAAGGTTTTTCCAAATAAATGCCATTTTATCGGAAAAACGATTCTGATACAGCATTTTCGTCGTATAAGAAAACGATCGAGTGCCTACATAATCTCTGAAATGTCAAACCGTCGAACTGGATGCTGAGAGAACATTTTTGATGCGGGACCATGTTTTATCGTTGTAGGGAACGCAATACCTACTTTATATATTATGCCATCATCATTATATTCGCAGGCAAATTTTCACTTCATTAATTCCTTTACGCAGTCGACGAGTAGAATGGGATATAATAATTAACAAATTTTCCGGCACATCATTAATTCGCTCGTTAAATCTGGGCTCCCAAAACAAATACTCTAATATTCAATATTTTTTTACTAAAGGCTGATATTTATCAGTCTGGAAGAACAAAAAGAAACAAACATCTATCATTTAATATGATTTTATTGCTTATCAAAATCGGTACGGTCCGTTAGGTCTAATTCCCGTAATGTCTAGTCGGTTTAGTTGGTCCAATTCCCCGAAAGTCTATTCTCCGAACGTCCATTTTTATATTAGAGCAACCCACGTAGGAGTTACTAGTAATAGTTAGGTACTATTTTTACTACATACCTATGTACTTATTTAAGGAAAATATTTAAGTTTTGTTTAAAAACATTTTATTGAGATAAGATATAATAATAATAATGATAATAATATTATATAGGACATCCCACACAGCGCTATCTAGTCCCAAAGTAAGCAAGTATCATGCTTGTATTATGGGGTACTAGACAGCTGATATACATACTTAAAAATCAGTTTTTTTTTCATCATATATACAAATATAAATACATTTACAACACGGAAGAAATAGGCAAGTTCATGCACATAAATATTGGTCCCGGGCAGGAATCGAATCCGTGACCCTTGGCTCTGCAGTGATTTGATACGAACAAGATATAATTTTGGGTTTCCTAGTTCTTCATGAAAACAAAGTTGGTGAAACAAACTAATTGCTTTTACTTAAATAAATACAATATATGATACATAATTTGACGACCGCTTAGCCTAGTGGGCAACGACCCTGCCTGCAAAGCTGGAGGTCCCGGGTTCGAATCCCAGGTCGGGTCAGTATTTATATGATGAATATTAATACTGGCACCGGGTCTTGGTTGTTATATGTATGTGGTGTCTTCGCTTGGTACCCAAAATACAAGCTAATGCTTAGTTTGGGACCTAGACGTTGTTGTGATTGTGTGTGTTATTATTATTATTATTATTATTATAATAGGTTTTTTCTTTAATAAGACGGTAGATTTGTCTGTGCCTGTTAGTTAGACTTTCGTGGAATGTACAGGAAATGGACGTTCATGGAATGAAGTTTAAAGTAAATGGACCACCGGGTATTAGACTTTCGGGGAATTGGACCGACTAAACGACTAGACATTACGGGATTAGACTTAACGGACAGAACCGATCAAAATATTCGCTACGATGATCGATGCATCTTTTCATAAGTTGAAACCAACTTTCATACCTCTTTTTCGATTCGGATTGGGGTATCTCAAGAATCTGCATTTTAAACGCATCAACGGCCACTTCGCCACTCGAAAAAATGTTGACCATGTAATTTATTCTTCACACTTGGAAATAAATAAAAATCTTTGGGCCCCAAATCCGGGCTGTAGCGGATGACCCGTCAATTTAATGTTTTGACCTTCAAATTTAAATTTTGCTTACTTTGAGGCTAGACAACTCTGTGTGGAATGTTCCAGGTATTATTATTACTTTAAAAATATATTTGTTTAGTACTATAGTGAATAGAGACAAATAAACGCTAAAAATAAGAAAAGTAAATTAAACGTTGGTAAAATATTTTTATAAAAATTATTACAATTGTTATTTCAACTGTAATGTCTTTACATAGTATTATTACTTTTGTTTATTATTTCTTCAAATATTTCGCAAACGACATTTAATTTTGAATAACTGTCAAAAAACCCATATAAAAATTTTAAATAGCCATTCAACTATACCACACTCTAAGAAGTAAATGATAATAATAACGTGTACATCACAACAATGTCTAGGTCCCAAACTAAGCATTAGCTTGTATTTTGGGTACCAAGCGAAGACACCACATACATATAACAACCAAGACCCGGTACCAGTATCAATCATCATCATTTAAATACTGACCCGACCTGGGATTCGAAACCGGGACCTCCAGCTTCGTTGGCAGGGTCGCTACCCACTAGGCTAATCAATGATGTTATTTTCTCTTCATTCATCATGTACCAACCAAAGAATTATTTTTTAAAACATTTAATTCCTATATAGCAGTAACGAATATGCATAATCATACCTTATTGTAGATTTATTGGTCTGTTAGTGAAATGGCCGTGTTATACAAACAGATGGAACGGACATGAAAAAATTATAAAGGTTCAGTTTCGGGCTAAATTTTCGGTATATAAAATATTAGATAATTTCAAATATTTCAATTCTTCCTATGATTATTTTATTTTTATATTTATGTTTAACGAAAGAAACATGTAGGTATCAAATTAAGTAAATGAATATAATGTACAAATTATAGTCTATTACCATAAAAGTACGAATTGACTAGAAGCTCTCTTCTGTGTTTACCGTCAAACCACTCATACTCTAGCTAGCTGGTGCAAGATGGCGAGTTTCAGTCTGCGAGGTCCCCGCGCGCCGTTCCCCACGAAATTACGTTTGACCGCTACTGTCAAATTTATTTATTCTATGTCTATTATGAATTTGGCAGGCACTTGTGTATTTCCCAGTTTTCTGAAATATCTTTATCTGAATCTGGCCAAAAAGAAAAACAGATCCATTAACAAGAACTTAGGTAGGACTGTGTGAGGCAAAACTGTGTGAGAGTGTAGAGTGGTAAACAATGGCACTATCGTGAAAATGAAACGTTTTGTTATTCATTTATGGACTGGCCGACTGGCCGAGTGGTTGGACACGATAATAACTGCGGAGCCAAGGGACGCGGGTTCGATTCCTGCCCGGGACAAATATTTGTGTGTATAAGTAAAGTATCTGTATATATATAGATATATATATATATACAGATACTTTATATACAGATATATACACAATATATATATATATATATATACGTATTGTAAGGATTATTCACGTGTGTATGTCAGTTGTTTAGTACCCCATAATACAAACATAATACTTGCTTACTTTGGGTTTAGATGACGCTGTATTTAATGTCCTTGTTATTATTATTATATTACTAAATAATATAATTTCTATGTCGTAGCCAAATGGTTCTAAATGATATCAGATATTAACAATCGCTTGTCTGTCCGTTCGTCTGTGAGCAAAAGAGCTCTCTGACTTCTATTTTCATGTGAAAGACTTGTGCCTAGACCTAGACCAATCACAGAGACAAAACGATACTGTTGATTATAAAACAAAATTTATTAGAAGAAGTAAGAAATTATATGTTGTTATATTTATTTTACCATTTTAATAAGTAAAGTGTATTTTAAAACGTAACGTTTAACGTTGTTCTTTTAATACGAAACCGTACTTATTTTGATTTTTAAAGTTCATAATTTCCGATTTAGTTAAGTATTTGGGAACGAGTTTTTTGTAAATCAAAATTAGAACTATTTCGTGTAAAAAAGAACATATTTAATAAATTTTACAACAAATATAATGCATAGTTAACTTATTAAAATAGCAAAAAATATAAACGAAATGTTATTTTTTACTAATTAATTTTATATGGAAATCGGTGGCTTCGTTTAACCTTAATATTGTCGTACAAATAAACAAGTCTCATTTTAAGAAAACTTGAAGTACACATCTTGTACGGCGGGTTTTCGTACAATTAATTCTTTGCTTTTCATACAAAAAAGGGGGTTCCTCGCTGTATTTCTGTTTTTTTCTGTAAATATTAATTTACAGAAAAATATATGCTTGAGAAGAAATACTGTCACAGGGCAGTATATTTTGGTTTTTTGTTATCTTGTTTAGTTGTTTTAGAATAAATTCCTGAAAAACATTATCTCCGTCAGTTCTTCGTTTTTGAAAATAAAGAGCCGTAAATTTTATATTAAGGATGTAATTAAATATATAAATAAAAAAATAAAGTACCGCCCTAGGGACATCTCTTCTTAATGACCATGCAAATTTTGGTATTTTATAGGTATTTTTGGGAATTTGTTCTTGTCATCTCTGTTACTCAGGAATAGGTCGGGGAAGAGGGATTGAAATGGAGATAGCGATGCCAATTCGAAGCCGCGGAGACAAAGACTATCCCCTTAAATACAATATTTATATAATAAAGTCACATTAATAGATAGTGCTTATAATGTTGCGTTAGCTGATCACAATTTCATTTAGTATTTATCCGTACTATACTAACGTCCAGTTACAAGCATATAGCAAAGCAGAGTTCATTGTATACGTACATCAATAGAGATGCAACATGAATAGTTTTAAGGCGGTGGGGTGTTTTATCAAAGGAAAAGCAATTTAGGGATGTCTGTTCAAAAGGGCTAATTCTACGAAATGGATCCTTTTGAAATAGACACTACTCAATTAATAGACACGAAGAATACCGAGCCGTCAGACGAAATACAAATAAACACAGGCATTAATTTGGTACGTGTTAATATGACCCTTAGAGACCCCGCAGACTTACAATTTCAAGTTGGCCAAGTATCGAACATCTAAATTGCATACTTTCACAGCTTAATCGGCCAAATTCGTATGGTCCTCTTGCATTTTGCCGTGCGACTGACCAACTGAGTTGATTAATCTGCAAGCTCGTATAGGATATCCGTGCTAAACAGATGGCCAATATAGTTGACTAACTTTTTAATTGTGTCTAATCAGACACAAACTTACCGATTGGCCGAGCGGTTAGAGACCCTAATTGCGGAGCCAAGGGTTGTGGTTTCGATTTCCGCCCGGGACAAATATTTGTTTGCATGAACATGTCCATTTGTTCCGTCTCAGGGAGTAAAATAATATATTATGAGCAGCGGATAATGAAGGCAGATCAGATGCACCAAGTGATTTCCAAAACTCTAGTTGTCCAATTTAAAAATGTGTACCTATTTAGACTCAGTTTAGGTAAAATGTGTTTTGTCTCTTTTTTCAACCCAAATGTCACAATCGAAAGATAAAGATAGAACATATTTTAACTTCGGGATCTATATCATGATATCAACAGATATCAATGTTTCTGGGTTGGACAGTAAATTGTAATGAATGACTTCGTGAATAACTTTGGTTACAAATATTTATCAAGTTTTGTTTAGACAAAATCAATATTTCCACACAAACATTGTCACACAAAATCAAGGTAAATTTATACTAATACGTTATTACAAATGCGTAAGTGTGTTCGTTGGTTTAGCCCTTCTTTTACGCAGCAACAGAGCTGACGAATCGACGTAATTTTTTGCATAGATATATTTATGAACCAGACAGTGCATAGGCTCGCTTTTTATATAAGAAACTGATACTAATTTCGTATGTGGGTACTTCTAAATCGTGTTCGCGATAACATTTTAATACTATAACGTCTGGATGGACCCTCACAATAAATGTAAATAAAAATGACAGGCCAATATTTACATACTCGTGCGTCCGAACAGTTAGGTGATATTTTTATATACAATTTTAGACGCCGACTTTCTATCCAGACATTATAAATCAAAGATTTTATGTTATCTATATAAAAATGAAATATTTAATTGGAGAAATAATGATTTATCTCGTTACACAATTTGTGAGAAATGATTTTAAAATATTTCAGTTTGTGAAAATTTTGCATGGCGATTGGCAAGCAAAATGTCTGCGTACGATTTAAATTATTTAAACACAGACTCATCATGGTTGCCCACTTTTTTATGGTAAAACTGTGGTTTATCTTTTACGGCGGTGATTGACACGACAAGTCAACAATCGTTTTTGACTTAGTTTATTGCGCCTGGTAATGCAACTTCGCTGTCCACCCGCCGTACTTTGAAATTCTTTACATATTTTTTTTTGGTAGGTAGTGTTAGTCTATATACTTTGTTATCTGTTTCAATAGGACTCTTCATGTCAAATACAGTGCATATAATAATATTGTAGGGACCATAGAGAATGGAGTAGGTTAGAGGTGCTATGCGACGATATTTGTTCATAGATATAAATTACCAAAATAATTATTCATACAAAGGATACAAGTAAAAATGTTACGCATGCGTAAATAGTTTTGTCTCAGAATTATGTCATTTTAGAAAGCGGTTAACTCGTTCATCTTTTTCATCTTTGGTATGTTTTGATATCACATTTTATAGTTTTGGTTATAAGATCTGTCTCAAGTGTGCAACACACTACATACTTGAAGGAGACAGCGTATCTGCCTACTTTTCAACTGTAACCTACTTTAACGCTCTGCGGTAAGAACTTTCTGGAAATTCAATGGAACGACAGAAATGATTATAACTTACCTTATATATTTTTACAAGACGAGAAGGGAAAAACACAGTTTCTTTGATGTAGAGCGATCTAGACTGTTGGCTCTCGATTGTTTCGAATTGTTTTTCTTTCTTCGTCGCTTTCCTGACAGTTTTTACTTGTACAATACCCACAATATTCTATGTGCGTATGTCCTTTCCGTTGTTGTTCGTGTATATATCTGTTTAAGACCAAGCACCGAGACATCACACATTCAAGAGCGCAAACTAAGATGAGAATAAATTTCATGCCACGCCGAAAAACAAACCACATACACAAAACGGAACGTGAAATTCGTTTTCGCCGATGAATTCATATTAGTACCGAAAGAAATAAAATATTTTTTATGCGTAGGCAGAACGGCGTGTAAGTACTAATTATTACAGATTTTATCTTTCTTTATATATTTTCATGCTATTGAAATCGGCTAGACTTCTGTATTTATTTCTAACGTAATTTATTTAATACGATTACATTATCGAAGCTAAAGAGCTTCTGAGCACAAAGGTGCTCTGTTTTCGTTTCCGAAACGTAATTTTTATATTTCAACTTTTATATATACATTTATCAACACTAAATATAATTATTATAAATAATTGTCTGAATTAATAATTACAGTATTTCAACGACAAATTTTGTATGTTATCGATCATCTAAAACGCTTTGTATGTTATGTTCTTTATTTCGATTTTTGTTGGTTTTGAGGCTATTCTGATAGTTGGCATATTATCTCAATTACGTATTGTAAACGTCTTCATATTTAGTATTTCAGGTGCAGATCTCTTTTCGATCAGTAGTTTTGCTGCAATTTAAAAGAATTTTTATGAAAATAATCTTCTCGTACATGTAAAAGAAGCTCTTGTCTGCATACCGCCAGCCAAATGTTAAGGCATCGAGGTCTAGTTAATATTAAAATAGAAATGAAAGTATATATTAATATTTTATTTTGCTTTACAAATGAACATAAAAAAAACCCGTCGTGCCTTCCATTGAACACTCACACAGAACTTAGTGCTGTAACATTATATTCGTAAAAAGAATTTTAATTGAAACTCCACAAAAACTTGTGACAACTTTACTATAGTCATTTTGAATTGAACCATTCGATGATTTTTTTATATAATTATTTTTTAATTCTTTTTACCGCAGAATCGTCAGAATTAAATCAGCTTTCAAACAAAAACAAAAGTTTCTTTTTAGGTAAACAGAAAAAAGTAATAAATTATATTTTTTGCATACAATTTATTTTACATACACAATTTCGTGTTCCTGAAAATTTACGGTATAATTCAGTTCAGTATCTTTTGTGTACGTAGATTATGTGAAGTTAAAATGCGTTTGTTTTGTCTTTTTCGTTCAAACCTAAACGTCATAATGAAAAGTAAGGACAAAAGATATTTTTACGTAATTTGTATTTTATTATTTCTAACTACTAATTACATAGCATTATATATTCGTGATAAACTTCATACTGTTGTTGCATAATGGCCACGTATTTAGTTGCATGCTAGAACACCCCTCACCGCGCCATCGAAACGCGCCGTTTGAAGTATAGCTTCCAAAATCCTTTGGATTTAGTGTAATCCTGTTAGATATAACTTTAAGTTTAACATCTGTGACGTTACTGGGAAAGGTACTAATATGCGTAATTAACTTGTGTTTGTGATAGTAGCGTATAGATTATCACCACATCACAGACGACGACAAAGGTCTTTAATCTTTAGATATGTAATCTCGGGCACCTAATGCAATAATCTTAATACCTTTGAATATATATTCACTTCCAAAAATCGGTACAGTATGTTACAAGTTCAAATAATTTCATCGATAGAAGTTTAATAAAAATTTGCTCGATTTTTTTTATTAAATATTAATTTTCTCTACTCTCTTGCTATTACGAGACATGGTTTAGCTTAAAGCTCATGAAATATAAAAAGTATCAAAAAGTTACAAAATTTTAAAGTTTACATGTAAAATATTTGAAAAATATACAATAAAAAAGAATGTTTGATTTATTTTGTTTAATTAATATTTTAAGAAGTTTTTGCATTCTGTTCCTATCCTAACATGACAGGCATCAGATAGAATTTTCAAACTTCATTTCTAACGTTATAAAGTTTTTTTTTTAAATGGTATTTAAATATTTCTATTGGCAACTATCAAAAGTCTGCCAAAAAAAAATTCAAAACAATTTTTTTCGGGTTTCGTGCAGCTAGCTGTTGGATTATTTTATGTTATTGAAGGGTAGAAGAGTAATAAAAACACAAACAATTACATAAATAAATTTCGTTAATCGCAACCAGTGTTGCTAGATTTTTTTTCCCGTAAATCGGGATTTGTATGTGAAGATTACAAACCATTTATTATTTTCTTGTTAGTTTTATAATCACTCTAAATTTAGTTGTCGTCAAAATGGAGGCGGTCGCTATTATTTTTATGAGACACAAAAATAATAATAATAATAAAAAATAAAACTAATCCAATAATCCACCCCTCGTCACCCCCGACGCAAATGTGCCCATGACGCTCATCGCATTGCCGCGCTGAATCGCAATGGCAATTCTTTGCACCAGGAAGGAACCGGAACGGGGGTCGAGTCCCCTTTCTTTTAGACGACGGCCGATGCTCGCGACGAAACGTTTGGCTTCAATCCTCCAACAGCCAGCATCTTCCACCGCAAAAGGGACGAACAAGTATTTACTCTCCAGAGTAGAGTATTTGTCTCGTTTTCTGGCGGCTGCAGACTCCCACGGTACGACCAAGGTGAGAGGCGGCAAATGTGCTGATACACGTGGCGTCCCAAAGTAGACACCTACCATTCTCCCACGGCACCAAAGTCATACCATCGGGTCTTTTGCCATCGGATCGGCTAATACCAGGAGGCTCCAACACGCACGGAACATTGGCCGAAATTAAAGCCCTGCGGACTATGTCGTTAAGAGCGTGGTGTCGCGGTAATCTCCCCGAGCAGCGACGACAACTCAACGCGTGGTGTCCGTTGGCCTCCACCATCACTCTAAATTATAAATATGACAACAATTTTTTTGGTAATAATGAAAACACAAACATACCTATCACACAAATTAATAAAAAAAAATTTTTATGTTGTTTTATATTTTTCACATGATATTACACTTTGTTGTAATATATCCTTCTTGTTTTTCAAAAATTTGTAAGACCATACATGACCCGAAATAAAATTTTATATAAGAATTAAAATTAACATACTGGAGCAGCGTGGTGGTTTAAGCTCCAAGTCCCCTCATCCCGAGGGGAAGCCTAAGCCCTGCAGTGGGGTATTAATAGGTTGATGGTATGGTATAGTGAATCACGGTAACCTATCCTAAAACTGAATTGTACAAATGATTCAGCAATTTCAGATAATGTTTCGATTCAGTTTATATTGTGTTCAGTGCATAGGCCAGCTGTAAACAATTAAATTTTTAATAGGTCCCGATGGAACTTTGACGTAATAATCGGGAAAACTGACGTCCCGTGCGGAAAATTTAATTGGAGCCTTAAAATCGGGACGTCCCGCAAAAATGGGACGTTTGGGCACACTGATCGCAACACTCGCCAAAAAATACATCGTCATTATTATTTCAAGGAGGTATTATTATTTATATTTTATTCATTAAAAGGTAATTAGTTTGATCGATAAAATGATTAACGATTGATGAATTTTCTAAGTTTATTACTTAGGAAGCAAACTTTAGTAACAGTCGGCTATACCTTATGTTACAGCTTATGTACAGATATAAGTAATTTTGACAATTCAACAAAATGTTTTTCAGGGAAATTTTGTTATTCACGTAATTATTCGATATATTGTCATAAAAATTTCAATAATTAGCAATATTACAATTTTACTAAGCATCTACATGATGTAACTAAAAACAATTATTACTAAGTACATTAAAAAACAAATCGATTAAATTAAGTTTTTCTGCATTGTAAAAAAAAATAACAAACGCTGTGAGGGTTCTTTTGCTATATTGCCCAAAGTTTATTAGTAACTACCAGAAAAATATTCCTAACACAGTTTAATAAAATTAAAATATTATTAAATGCTTCAATTTTAATCGCAATAAAATAAATGATTACAATTTTTCTATTCAATGAAATCAACTAATCTCGCAAACTCATAAATATTTAGTCTATGTTTATTTAATTTATTAATTCTTGGCTGCTTCAAATCAAATAAAATTGGAAATATTGTTATAAAAATAACTTGTAGTCAAATGAAGTCAAATTAAATATCAATTGTTAGAATTATGTAAGCAAATTGTAAATTTTTTATAATCAAGAAATATCAAATTATATAAAATAATAAAGTAAACACATTGCGAGCACAATTAAATCTAAATAAGGTAATAAAATAATTGTCAATAAAATTAGAATAATTCTTGAAATTGTTGCTTTCTAATTCTTCTTTAATATGTTTATTTTACTTCTTACTCATATACATTCAGATGATTTTGTTATGTGCTTTGTTTACGTGAAGATCTCTTCACAAAAGCTCTGATGGACAAGTGAATAGGCGATGTTCTTGTCAAAGCGTTCTTGAAACATTCAATGAATCGGAGTTCTATGAAGTGTACTTTTAGATGTAAATACGTTTGAGCTGTTGTTTGCACAATTTTGAAGCCTTTCTGTTGTTCGGAACACAATAGATATTGCTTTTATAAAATAATCATCGAAAATTTACGATTTAAAGCAACTCTGAGTCTGAGAAATTGTCGAATTTAGTTTAATTCGTGATAAATGCCATGTTTTACGTAGCTATATCCAAAACCGTTAAGTATCTGCTTTGTGTGACATGTGATAATCCAAATTTAGTTGAGATGCATTATTTTATTAAAAATTATTCACGTTTACTATTACTACTTACATTACGTTACCACATACAAGGACGAGAATTTAAAAGCAATTTAGCGCATTCTAAGATACCTATTATAAAATATATTTATATATATTATGTGATACCATAGATAAAACTAAAACGCTAAACTTTATATCTGCTTTAACAAAAGAAAGATGATTTTCTGACCCCACGGCAAGGTTATTGTACTGATATGTAACATTATTTAGAAGGTTAAAAATATAAATCATATTGATTGCCTGATGGACTTGCATTAGTTATTATAACAGTGTTGCCATTTTTAAATACCGTCACTCGTTGCATTTCCGGTTCAGATAAATGGTCCTTCCTTTTTTGAAATATACGAGCTTACATAGCCATATAAATAAATTATGTCTTTTCATCAAAAGAACACTTTAGAAAATGGTTATGGTTATTACGTATATAGTCCGGGAGCCTGTAGACGACCTTTTAAAAAGATGAATTTTTGCACACGAATTCACAAACTCCATCTCCATCAGCCCATTTTACCCCACTACAAGGGCTTAGGCTTCCCCCAGGGTGAGGAGGGAGTTTAGAGCTTAAATCCACCACGCTACTCCACTGCGGGTTGGGGATTGTAACGACCGCCATCTATTGACAGCGTCCGGGACCGACTGCTTAACGTGCCAGTGATAGTTAATGTACTTAAGTCAGAAAAACTCATTGGTACATGCCCGGATTCAAACGAACCATGGCCCTATTTAGTTACCAGTTTATAAAAAGTCTTCGACTGCTTGCTTGTATCTACTGACTTATCTAACGCCAAGATATGGTAGAATGATTAATACCACACTCTTTATGTGAAAACTAGTGTTACACAAAAAATAAACTTTTATGTAAAAGAGACCGTATTTGTCCGTGATTTAAACAACGCTTGCAAAAGCAGACACCGCGCCACGAACTGCGACCGTTTCCGATAGGTGCTCGTGCCTTAATTAATCATCGAGCGTTTCCGTCAGTGAGCTTTTTCGGCGTCACTTGCGTTGTAGGCCAACGGGCCCGCTCTAAAAAAGGCGGTATTTATTCATACGCGTCACTTAGCGAGCGCTCTCTCCAAAAAATATTTATTTTTACTTAAATAATTAATATTAATTAGAAACAACTAACTAATGTACTCATAACTAACTGTCCGGCTACACAGCTATACTCTAAGTGTGTTCCGCGGAACCCTATGGTTCTGTGATACCTCTGTCGGGGTTCCGCAAGAATTTAGAAAAAAAAATCAAAACACCTCTGTTTACGGGAAGAGTGGTTAAATGTCCGTAACTGACCTTTGTTGTTTCTGGTGAAGTCGCGTCTTCATAATGGCCACCGCGTCGTCTTCTTTGTTCTAACTGCAATCCGCCCCTTTTGTGACCCTTACGTTGGTTTGCAAGTTTAAATACAGTCAAATAGTTCACACTTAAATATTACATATACACCCGCTTGAACCCGCACTTATTTACTTAAAAAGGGTCCCGCGTTTATTACTTTTAATACTACAATCTATAGTCCGCCGACAACCTTTAGTAGTTTACATCTCGCATTCAGATCCGCCACAAAGCTTGATTGAAACTGTATGCCCGCTGAAATATGTTTTACGACCGAAACCCGCAGAAAACACCTTATTAGGTCTTAATTCGACCGTAGTATTAGAATCTAACTAGTGGGAAGTATGAAACTGTTTTTTATTTTTCATCAATTGGTTGATATCAGGTTTGATGGAAGAAAGTTGTGAAGTAAATAATAATTAGCAACTGTTACATTGTACTTTTATTATGCTGATTAATAAAGAATACACTTATAAAAACAATTGTTTTATTGTAGAGTTCCATCAAGTATTTTGCTTCCCAAAAGGGTTCCGTCATTAAAAAAGTTTGAGAACCACTGGGCTACATTATGTGAATAAGCATTATATGTAATATCATTTTTTAACCTGTTTTTCAAAAACCGTGAACATTCGTAAAAAGATCATTGGCTCCTGGTCTATTATTTTATTAGAAAAGCCCAAAACCATCATATTCGTATCTACTATGTCACGGTGATTTATCTTGGAAATGATGAATAGCAAATGCAAAACATGTCGACAGCAGAAGAACGGCGGAAATTAAAATTTGCTAAAATGTTTGTAGTTTTTGACGTGAAATCGATGAATATCTTACGTTTTAATATAGGGAGTCATCCTAGTAATATCGGTTAACGAAAAACATGTACATTCGAGACATTCTGCTGATTAGTCTGCTGCAGCCGCAGCTGAAGGTCTGCAAGTTAAAAAATAGTTGTTATATTTCATTAAAAAATACTTGATTATGATTTTTTTGGAAATGACGCAACATACTAAGTACCTTGATTACTATACAGACATCTTTCTGCCTATGACGTCATAGGTCGTGCAAGTGAACACTGAAAATATAGCTAATAAAATAACCGTAGACTGAAGTGAGCTAGCATTGATTCTTACAACGTTACACCAAACAAACTGTATTTTAGACAATAGAGTATTTTTTCCTTTTATTCCATTCCATCAGCCCTTTTTATACCCCACTGCAGGGGCTTAGGCCTCCCCTCAAGATGCGGGGGTTTAGAAAGCTGTAGAGTATATACGTTAACTTAAAAAAATCATTTAATGAATTTACATTGTCAATTGAAAATTAAAATGCCAATCGAAAACAAAAAATAGTTCTACGTGAATACTTGCGATCTTAGGACCTGAGGCCGTAAAACTTGAACCAGCCTGTTTTTTTTTATTCGTGCACGACTTTGTCATCGAATTTATATATAAAAAAAAACTGCGGTAGTAGCCCGACTTTTGTCCATTCCGATTTTTTATGAGGCACTTAATATTGCATACAGCAGCACTAGTTGTAAGCAGCAAAAAGTTGTAAGCGCAGATTATTAAAATGTTAACACAGTAAGTAGGCTAGTTAACTCCATCCATCCATCAGCCCACATTCGTCCACAGGTGGACATCGCCACACTTCTCTATCCTCAGCCATCTTCATCCAGCCATTACCGGCAGCCAGCTTTATATCGTCGGTCCAGCGAGCCGGCGGGCTTACCACACTACGTTTACCGGTTAGTTAACTATTGAAAAGATAATATTTTATATGAAAGAATTTTCTAAATATATCATAACAGTGAAAGAATTTAAAAAAATATATATCATTATTAACAAAGGTATGAATGTTTTAAATGTCCTGTTAGACGGAGAGGACAACACCGCACGGCGTACCTATGTGTGTGAATGTCAGGCTATTTAAAATTTAGCACAAAAGTGACAGAGATAAAATTTTAATAGCTTTAATTTCCATAATCTTCAACCGAACATAATTTTGTTTTTAAATTTTGTTATCGTTTTAAGTCAATTTTTTTATTTTCTATTTTAATATTTTAAATTTCTGTTTTTAAATATCACTTTAAAGGCCTATCTTGAAATGCCCTACACGTTGCGCTGAAATATTTTTCCCTCACATATACGTATAGCGACCTACCCCAAATTTTTTTTCGTAATTTCACTTCACCATTGTCTAGCAGTTTATTACACCTACCTTCCAAATTTGATTTATGTAGTACCAATAATCTCCGAGTAAATTAGTTATGACAGACGGACAAACAGACATGCGGACAGGATGAATTATGAGGGTTCCATTTAACTACGGTACTTTAAAAAAATGGCGGCCACTGTTATGCGAAAGTGTAATAATGTGTAATGCAATTTAATGTACACTTCTGACACACTCCATGTGACATTAAACCGTACGGTAGGCATTTCGATGCCGCGGGGGAAATTAAACACAGCGTTGGGGCTTGACACGCCTCTCGCTCTTTTTATTAAAAATTTTATTCAATTTGCGGCGTCCCTGGTAACCATTGATGTTCAAAGAGATACCCAAAGTACTTGGAGCACGTGGCCAGAGTAAGTAAGTCATCTTCGGTTCTAACGCCGGTTTACGCATATGTAGCGCGAGGCACACAAATATTCGCGCCGGTGACACCCTAGTGTGCTTCGCTTCGATGAAGTCGTTGGAGCTTTCGTGCTAGCGACATGCCTCCTTATTCTGCTCCAGGCGGTTGTTTAGTGAGTCCATCCAGACACATTATAATCAAAGAGTTCAATGTATAATTTATAAAAGTGTTTGTTTGAAACAACATTAATGACGTATGGTCTGTCTAATAACTGAGTTTAAGAGGCCCTGTAAGTTGGCTGTCGTCGACAAGGCCTTCGAGCACGTCCGTTAAGCTAGCGTTGTCAATATAGCGGAATAAAATTTGAAGTAGGCAGGAATTTATTGCTAATTTGTTACGGCTAAATTAATTTTGTGGCTCTAGTCATTTAAAAAAAAAAATGAGTACACCGCCAGTTTAACGTTAAGATAGTGGTGTCCTAATTTTTTTTTTTAATGACTTAACTTTAAGCTAGCGGTGTCACATTATAAATCGGGAGAAAAATTTATAAAAAAATTGTCCTGAATTGTTGCTAATTAGTTATAACAAAATTAATTTTGTTGCTCTAGTCATTTATATTCATTTAATATAGTCATTTAGATTATTTGACGTAGTTGCATTTTTTAAAATTTGTTGTTAATTAGTTATGACAAAATTAATTTTGTTGCTCTAGTCATTTAAAAAAGAATGAGGACACGGTTAGCTTAACGTCAAGCTGGCGGTGTCAACATAGCGGAGTCAAATTTAAAGTAGGCAGGAATTTGTTGCTAATTTGTTACGGCAAAAGTAATTTTTGTGCTCAACCCATTTGAAAAAAAAAATGATGACACCGCTAGCTTAACGTTAAGCTGGCGCTAGTTGCCATCTCGCAACGGGTATGTACCACTAGCTAGAGTATGAGTGGTTAGTTAGTAAACGCAAAAGAGGGCTTCTACTCAATTCGTACTTTTATAAACTGATCTAAGATAAGATATTGTCATAGAGTAAATAAATTTGACAGCAGCGTTTATGGATATTGTTTTATTATGGAATGATTGAATGGCAGAAACTGAGTGCAGGAATACATGAGAATACACCATGTGTTGGTACCAGAGTAAAAGATATTCATATTCATGGGTATTTGAGATTTAACAGTTACTATAGATTTTCAAGCCGCCCCGTCAATATGACATTCGTTTTTCGAGGGCACCGCTTACCGACCTGTAAACCACTCAAATTAGCTTTACATTTCGTTCGTCATCCTAAAGATAACAATATCAAAAGTATTCGTACCTTTGTAATTCTGCCAGTTGTTAACCAAGTTTTTTTTAACCATTATTGTATTTTTGACGGCAGATTTTTCGGTATAATGTCGGTGGACTGAATACTATAGAATAAATTAATTTGACTGCAGCGTTTGGTTTTAATAGAGTCATAAATGTCAATTCACAGTATCGAAGTGACATTACGCAATTTTGCGGTGTTGAAGACTGGCGCGCAGGGATTTCACAAGGGTGCAGACTGACGCACGGGGACCTTGCGTACTGAAACTCAGACTAAAACTTGTCATCTTACACCAGCTAGCTATAGCATGAGTGGTCAGACGGTAAACGCAAAAGAAGGCTTCTAGTCAATTCGTACTTTTTTATGGTAAATACACTATCCGAAGTCGCATATCATCATTTTGTTTTTTTTTTTAAGCTATTGCATAGCTTCTATCGCGGGCCTTGAGGGCGAGGAGCGAATCCAGAAATTCCGTAACGAAAAAAACCTCACGCTTTCCACTCCGACGGGCACGCCGCACGGAGAAAAATTTTGATAGCGCGATGTACGTTTTTTAAAACAGCGCCATCTATTATAATCTGTTGCACCTATTATTAATGAAGAAAGTCACGAAAAAATAGTGAAAGAAAATGAGTGAGTAATTTATATACATACATTTTATTATTATCACAAATGCAGTATTAATTTTGAATTGAAAATATTATATTGCTATAAAGATAACCTAAATTTTGATATTAAAATGAGCGATAGTAAAAGTAGCCCTCTTTTATACACACAAACACACACACGCGTATAGTTTAAATTCTCAATTTAGATTCTCAATATGTATATATATATAAATAAATAAATTCATTCTTCATTATGTATATAACAGAAACCATCAAACCAAGCACGTGTACTATTCAGTACCTACCTTTGTTTTTGGTGTATAGATAATGCACATGAATGCCGCGCAGAGAAAGTATATATGATATTATATCTATATAAATGTACATCGCGCGAAATTCGATAATCACTTCTTAATATCGTTATTTTTTTTTAAATGAATAATTTTGTTTTGGTGTGTCATTACACTATTTATACCTAATTATTTATACCTATTATTTATACCTAGATATTTTCGTTTTATAGAGAAGAAAAGCGTAAAGAACTAAAAAGAAAAAAAAACTAATGCACGTCAAAGGGCATATTATCAGCGTCAGAAAGATTTGAAGAAAAATGAAGAAAAAATAATAACAAAAAAAAACTGCATAAATAAAATAAATAAATAATTATAATTGCATAAGTTGATACAAAATGCTATGCAATAGCTTTACCGCGGCAGTCCTCGAGTGCCACATTTAGTTTTTTTTGTCAATTTAACTATTAAATTAGAATAGACTTCACTACAGATTACTAGACGAAATTACATGCAGTCGCTGTTTCGGAACAAAGCTGGCAGGTAATTAACATCTGTCTTTGTCGGACCTTCAGTATGAAAATAAACTGTTTTGTCAGACCTTTTATGTAAATAGTACAAGTAAACAAACTCTCAAAAGGTTTAGCCTGAGACATAAATTAAAATGTATTTGAAATACTAATAACGAGACGGTTGGGCGCAACAGTGACAACGCGGGAAAACAGTGAACTAGGATTCGTACCTACATAATATTAATAATACTTGGGACACCCCAAACAGTGCCATCTAGTCTCAAAGTAAACACGTACTATGCTTGTATTGTGGGTGATAGACAACTGATATATACATATATAAATATTTTACACCCAGACACGGAACAAGTAGACATGTTCATGCACCCAAATATTTATCCCGGACAGGAATCGAACCTGCGACTTTTGGTTCTACAGTTAGGTCTCTAACCACTCAGCCAATCGGTCAGTCAACATTTAAAACACCACAGAGTCCAACCACTGATACTATATAAACATATTTGTAAGTTACCAGGACGCGGACTAAACAGATGACGACTGCAAGGCTAGGACCTAGGACCGTCCTGAAATTGCAATGTCTAATGTATCATTACGCTGCTGTGTATTCTATTATTCTGTGTTTAACACGAACTACGCAACTGCGTAATTTAAAAAGAAAGTAAATTTGTAAATTGAATATTAAAACCATGATTAAAACTCCCAAGTTGCCGTTTCAGGTCTTGCAACTTTTGGATACAAATTTTCTTTGACCCTGATTAATTATACAAAACGAAGTCAGTCAAATTAGGGTTTATGTAAATCAAAATGACGTGAATTTCTTTATAATTTCAAACAATTCAACCACAACTGAATGTATTTTCTCACGTACAATAATTTTAATGTCATCTTGACTTTGTTTTTTTTTTGTCGTCGTTGTCTAAATAGTCAAACGTAGACTCGGAGATTTCGACGAACAATAGTGTCGGGCAACCTTTATACATACAACAACAACACGGCGCGGTGGCCCGCCACCTTTCATCGGCAATCCACCTATAGTCCAGTTTAATTGTGTTTTTACTAGGAAAGTTCTGGGGTAGTTCTGATTTCTTTCATTCTATATGTATTTTGGGGTGCTGAATCCGAATCTGAGGTTTGCGGACAAAATTTCGTGACGCAACATTGAAAAAAACGCAAATAAAGCAAAAAAAATCTGCTTTTTTCCGGTTTTTTGCCTAATACTCGAAAACTATTGAATTTTAGTAAATAGTTTGTTCATAGTAATTAAAGTACTTGAAATTCTTTACAAAAATCACTATTTAGGTTTTTTTCTCAGACCAACCGTTTGGTCTCAAATGCGAGTTGAAAATTGGCAATTTGCAGCGGTCTCTGCAAAACGTAATTTCTACATTCTAAAACTATATTTTTTATTAGGACGCTGTTATTTGATAAATTTCTTAGAATAAGTAATAAAAAAGACAAAAAGGATCGTAATTATTAAAATTCTATATTAAAAAAGGTAGAACTATCAACAAAATAAAACTTAAAATATCGTTACTTATGATAATATATTAGTAATATTACAAATTATAATATGAAAAAATTATATGACCCGTTGCCTTTTAGAAGGTCTTGGCTGAGGTTTTTCGTTGGCGATGGGTCCCTGTACATATTCTGCTTGTTCTGGAAATTGAAAAAGGTGGTGTCATTTCTCAAGGAGAGATGAGGATTACAAAATAGATTGTGAGATTAAATATACCTTCCGCGTCGTGCTGAGGTTGTTCGATGGCATCAGGTCCTGGCTCAAGGTCTGATTGCTCCATCGTCAGCGTTAGGGGTCGTTCTCCTGGAAAATAAAAGAGGTTGTGAGACACTGACTTGTGATTATCTATCAAGGAGAGATGAATGAATACAAAATAACTAGTGAGATTCGACGTACCTCTGTCTCTTTCTTTAGTCTCTTCTATGTCTATGTCAGAGCTGTCTTCTGGGGGCTCAACGTTGTCGCACAGACCTTCGCATGATGTGCAGATTGGGGAACAATGAAGGACCGCCTTTCTGCATCCACAATTGCGTTGGCAGCCCTTTTTACATTTACATGAAATGTACCGCAGTATTGAGTTTGGTACAGGGTCCAAAGTGGTTGGCACTGGCACGAGACTACTACTATTTCTTTTCCACCCCCACTCACTTGGGTCTTTTTGTTGCACGTCAGGTGTGGCTTGACCGGATAACCATTGCTGCACCTGATAGTAAACTGTCAGTGAATGTTCTCGAGCAGCAGCTTCGCTAGGGGGTAATGAGGCAATATTGGTCTTCTTTTTGTATAATGAGGATACGTATTGTCTGTATCTCAAATCGTTCAGGCTGGTTTCTTTTTTTTCCGTATAGAACCATGAGAAACGTGCTTTCTGCTATAGTAGCTGTTCAACAATAAAAAGAATAATCAGAACGTGAATTCTCGGTGTGACTCGGTTTATTGGTTATTGTTTATTATATTATGTACATATATACATATGTATATTATGTACAGTTTATTGAAATCAACTTAAAAACTAGGTGAAATTCACTGAAAGCCTTTAAAAAATAAAATAAAAAACTAGAAAGTGGGTTTTGCAGAGACCGCGGAAAATTGCCAATTTTCAACTCGCATTTTAAACCAAACGGTTGGTCTGAAAAAAAAAAACAAAACAGTGATATTTGTAGAGAATTTTAAGTACTTTAATTTCTATGAACAAAGCATTTACTAAAATTTAATAGTTTTCGAGTTTTAGGCAAAAAAACGAAATAAAACATTTTTTTTTGCTTTTTTTGGGTTTTTTTTCAATGTTGCGTCACGAAATTTTGTCCGCAAACCTCAGATTCGGATTCAGCAGCCCAAAATACATATAGAATGAAAAAATCAGAACTACCCCAAAACTTTCTCACCAGCGGCATTTTAGAGTACAAATTGACTGAATTACTAGTAGGTGGCCTTCCTTCCCCAGCGTTTATCGGTTTAGTAAGTCGCATAGTTAATAATGGAGAAACTAATGTTATTTACAGATAGATAAATTAATTAGACGTCATTTATTAGACAACACGACCAAGATATCTAGGTTAAAGCTGAAATACCATCAATGTGTAGACCACGCAGGCGTAGTCGCGGGTGGAAAGCTAATAAATAACTATAACGAATTCGATTCAACGTCTCCAAAAACTTGAAACATATTTCAGCAATTCATTCACCATTTCTCCGGTTTTCACTGGTTTTTTCCCCTAACACTCCCGAGGGCGGTACTCGGCTCCCCTGGATTTCAAGATCGCCACAAACTGGTGAATCGGACGTCACTTTATCACCGTGTAAACTTACGCGCGTCTAGCTATTAAATTCGGTTTTTCACGATTTTTTTTTGCGGAGCGGATGTGTTTGTGATGTATTTTACAATTTTATTTCTAATGTTAGAAATACGCGCGAATTTATTATTTGGCTTAATTTTTAAAAATTAGGGAAACCTGTTTTAGCATTTAACAAATTTTAATCTTTAATTAGTTTTGGTATTTAACCTTTAATTAGAGGTTAAAATGAAATGTTTGAGTGTTTCTATGGTAAAACATTCCCTAATAAAGCTAATAACGGTACGAGCGAAGGCGCGGGCAGTCGCTAATATATTTAGTTTTTGCTTTTGTTTTCTACAGTGGAAAGCAGCGGATTAAGCTCATATGTCCAGATGACGTCACAGAGACAATTTTAACACATTGTTGAATTGAATTATAAATATCTGAAAATTAGAAAAAAAAAAGATATTTGAAGTGATTATTCTAGAACCTTTCAATTTTACTGACCATCAGCGAACTATGACTTTAGATATAATTTTACTCCAAGCCCATTGCGGTATTTAGACGGTAAAATCGTCATTATTATAATTAATTGTATAAAGATAAAAATCTTTGGTATAGGTCGCGTCATGTAAAAGAAACGCTGCTCAAGCTGCGTACTAGGCGATTTAATGATATTCTATGTAATATATTTTTCAATGTACCTACCAATAACCAATATACGAACCCGAAGAGCGAAAGGCTATTTCAAAAATAAAACAATAGGCCTAGTACTTTTGTGAGCGAGTGTACCCATACGCAAACACACCCCATCCACTTTCTTCCAGCGTTCTTTTTGCATGATGCGACCAGTATCTACCTATTGCAAAAGTTTAGACAAAGTAGTGTTTGAAGCTTCACGTTATTAGGTATAAAATCCTCGTGTGATAGTATTTACAAACTCGTCCACAGCTCTGCTTGTAAACTCATACTAGTATTTAAAAAAAACTCGTACTATTCACCAGTTTCATAAACTACTATTATATATCGTTCGATCAGGATCAGGTAACACGTCCTTGAAATCCGCATTCTGTGCCATGCTGCGACTGCCATCGTGGTACCTGTGCGAGCTGAACAGCCTGTTGATCTTCATCCTTCCTGGCATCGTCATTCTCTACTTGCATGGGCGTCCGTATTAGGCACGTTATGAGGTATGTATTTGCACACCTATGATGGCCTGGTTACTATTTCAGATTTGTAGCTAATGTTTCTTTCCAACAACCGTTCCGATGCTTACTCGTGGTGAATGTTTTAAAATAAAATTTGTAAATATTATAAATTGATATTCGTTAAGATATAATCTTGATTAAAAAAGAGCTGACCTCACTTATTACATATAATATGAGAGAAAAGAAATACATATCAATATGTAGGTAATTGTTTCTAAAAGAATGTTATATCAGAAAACACTATTTATGGTAGGAAACAGAAAATGAACTAATTACAGCGGGTACCTACTATTTGGGGCGCAGCGTCTTACGTAATTTATAAGAAAATGATTTATATCCAGTATGTTATTATTTATTTTCTGTATGTATCTACACGATGTATTGTTAATAAAGTGAGACAATAGATAATTGGAAATCTAAATAGATCACTATATAAAAAATATGGGTCTGCTCCATTTCAAAATATTAAATTTAATTAATTATGTTAATAATAATAATAATTTATTTTGTCAATAACACCATTTAGGTATACAAAATTAAATAAGTACAGAACACAATGCAATAATATTTTTACAATGAAATTATTTACAATATCATATGTCAAGAATTCTCTGAATAAAAAGGATTTCCTACTTAATAAGTATTCTTTTACATTCCTTTGAAATGTATTTCAATTCTTACTCTGTGTGGTACCCCTACTTATTATAAACTTTTAAGCTCATAATAATATATACATGACTATTGTAGTAATGGTTGTAACTCGGTGCAGTTGTTTTTAATTTGTAATTATGCCTCAAAAAAATAATTTTGTTTTTGTCCAACTATTATAAAATTATTTTTAGTCTTATAAATATAGATCGTCCATTTCGTGGTAAAACCGGGTATATGTCTAAAATTTAAAATGGAGAAAAACGCGTTTAAAGTTTTTAAAACTTTGGTGGTACAATAATAATCTTAAATATTATTTAATACATTATAATTAAATGTATAATTGTACACCTATAATTAGATTTTAAGTATAGAGTACTTGATTGTAGTTTATATGTAAGGTTTATTTTAAAAAACCAGTCAAATGGGAAAAGGCCTTATATAATGGATTTTACTTAAACATTATTTAATTTCCCACATAGTACCCAGTAATTTCTATAAGTAAGATTTTAAAAATGCATTAAAATATTTACAATCGTTTATTTTTAAAAAATTAAACAAACTTTTTAATAATTATACAAAAAAAATTAAAATAAATACAATTCGAAGAAAACTTATCAAAAAAAATTATTATCTTCATCTGTGGTAGTTTCGTCTGGGACATGATCAACTATTTGTGCAGATGTGAGTAGGTTATTAAACCCAGGGGGCAGTTCGTCTGGTATCACTCCTTTTTTGCATAGTTTTAGCAAAACATTTTTCTTTTGAACACTCATAGGCAGCGGTCTTTCATAAAGTCTCTCCAAAGTAGTAGGTGTCCAAATAAATGTTTCAGACATATCATAATTAAAGTAGATTTTGGATTTCCCACCTTTAAGGTATTTTAGGCATTAAATTTATAACCAATTTACTTTATTACCTAAGTTGTCTCTTGTCCAATTTGTAATAATTTTTGCAGCAAGTCTTTTGACGTCTAAAATTCATTCTTCTCAATCAAAAAAACTTCTTCTCAATCACGTCGAGATTTTCAATAGTTTGTACTGCCCTAAGAAGTAAAGCCGCTACAAATTTATTTATATTTTGTCCCCCACATGTATCACTGAACATGCAAACAGTTACTCAGATAGTAGTACAAAATTGTTCCCACTTCAACACTGCTCCTCTTTCCGTTTATTTCAGACCATGTGAAACAGAGAACATTCTCGATCAAGTCTGGAATCATCATGCGGCAAATCATTACATTGTGTAAATTATAAACTAACTTGATTAATAAATGTGTTTTATCAACATTATTTTAATTCCTACTAGCATAACATTTATGTAGGGAGTATTACAACTTTAAAATAAATGTGCTATTAAAGATATTATAAAAGGAAAATAATTCCCTTCTGATTCATCTGGATTTCCAATTACCATATTAACTAGACGTTTTGCTCTTGACTTGACATCTGGACATTGTTTATTAGCAGACACAAAGTTACAAATAATCACTAATTGTTCTGTGTAAGCTGCCCACGTGCTATCACGGCTACCACGTGACTGACCGTTATTTACACATAAAGTGTTCCAATTCCATTTACCCTTTTTATACCCCATTGCAGGGGCTTAGGCCTCCCCTCTGAAGCTAATTCAACCACGCTGTTCCGATGCGGGTTGGCGGATTGTAACGACCGCCATCTATTGACAGCAACCAAGACCGACTGCTTAACGTGCTCTCCGAGTCACGGAGTCAGTGACGGTTAATGTACTTAAGTCAGAAAAAAGTCATCGGTGCACGCCTGGATTCGAACCACGACCACATGGCCTTATAGATTTAAAACAGGTACGCTGCGGCTCGGGCTATCACGACACAAAGTGTATTTCTATGCAATTGTCAAACACATAAATCACTTTTGTTTGATCAGTTAAAACCCACTATATATACAGTTAAAGTATTTATATTCCATAGATCCATCCGACATATTGTAAATATGTAAAACTATTTATTTGACAAAACCGGTTTTCACTTGTCAACATATCTTAAAGTTTGTGAATTTGATTCACAACTAAAACCCTTCATTGAAATATACTTTGTTTTGACATGTTATAAACAAAATAAAAAAGAGTAAATAAAACGTATTACAGTGGCTTAATGTTTTATAGATGGGGAATTATGAAGGACATAAACATTATGAGCTCATAAATGTGTCTTACTGAAAAAAATCCTAAAAAAGACAAATGTCGTTTATTTCAATTGTTATATTGCCACAACGGAGTAGGCCAGCAAATAACGGGTTTTACCAGAATGTAGATCAAAATTTACTGATGATTTCTGTGTATTTAACTCGTTTTTGCAAATTTTGTTAGATAACAGGTTTTACCTCCAAACGGACGATACGTTGCTACCAAAAGTATGTATAAGGATATCAGTGTCAGCACTTAGGTATAGTCATTTTCTGTTTCTTTCTATTGAGGCCCGCATTTTGGACTGGCTTACCTACTTTATTCTATTAACTCTATGCCGCCAACAGTCACTAAAAAGCACTGAATTCGGAATCGCGTCGTCACTCATAGCGAAGTGTTCGTTGCCATCACATGTAGCACACCAAGAAATATAATCTTTAATGGGTCAGATGTGTACAGCAAACTCAATTCAGATGTGCTCAGAAAAATGTCATATGCAAGATAATACGTATAGCTTTTACAGAATGTTGGCAGTGCGGGCATTAGCGTCTGAATCGGTTTGAATGGATCAAAACAGAATCTCAAAAATCACTTACTTAAAAACATCACAGATGGCGAGTTGTCAGTGGTTACCTCTTTGATATATGAGAACTGTCAAAAGCTGTTCGTATTTACGCGTTTAAAGCTTTTGGCTCAGGTGACATCGTGAAGAGCCTCTTCGAGGAGATCGATTCACTTCGCGTTCGCTCACATTTTCCACTCGTAAATGAACGAAAATCGTCAAATTAGCGAACGAAAATGTCAATTCTCATTACCCTTACATTTGACAGCAAGGTTTGGTTTTAATCTTTAATAGCCTTAAATGTCACTTCACAGTATCGAAGTGACATTATGCTTAACTCTCAGCTTAACTGGGTAATAAAATCTATATACAGTGCTTTCGTAAAGAATGGAACAAATTCGTTATAAATTCAATCGATAACTTTTGGGAAAAACGCTTGAACCGGCCAAATATTAATCTTTGCACGTTTTTAAATAGCAAGGTATTTTTTTTTTTACAATAACTCATATTTTTTTCACGGTAATTGAAAGAGTATAGTTTTTTATATACGAAAAGATCGTTAAATTTATAATAGCCTCATATGAAAAAACATGAATAACAATTTTGCATTTCCATTAGTAACTAACTGGTAATTATTTGACATTTAAAATTAATTTTATAAAATCAACAAATATCGCGCCTCTCGCAACTATCGGAGGACATTAAAAATGAACATAAAAATAAAAACTTGTAACACATGTCATTTTCGAAAATTTGGTACTATACGATGCCTCGCGACCTCCTGCATCTTTTGACACCACTGTCTTTTGTCTGCCTTTATAACTTCCTGAAATATAGCCAAATCTCACTCTCCGGGGTAACTGGTTCAATGAAAAAGGCACCTGCCCAGCCCAAAGTTGTCGACCGATTCCAAAATTTCTTTTTCCTAACGATAGACAATCTATCTGCCTCGGAAGCTTTTTTCATTTTTCGATATTCCATACCATTCCCATCAATCACAAATATCAATGATTTGTGTAATATATTGTCGCGAAGCGACAAAAGCCTTAGAAAATGTAATTAAAAAAATCTATATCCACTTTTATCCGAAAAATCGGGAAATTTCGCCTTTTCTTTTCACCGTTTTTGATTTTCCAAAAAAAGTTGCGAAACTATTTTAGAAATTTTGGCATCATACGATACCCCACAGGCCCCTGCATCTTTTGAAATATAGCGGAATTACACTCCCCTACGGAAACAATTTGATGAACATCTTCAATGTTAAAATGCTTTAACGCGATTGTCTTTTGTTTGGTTGTCGTGCTGTGGTCGTGCTTAATTTGATTCTATTTTTCTTTTAATTTATTTTATTATTATTAAAACTTTTTTTTCATTAGCTAAAAACTGAGCTAAAAAATTAGCTAAATGTTAATTAAGTTATTTTATTTAAAAAGAGTGAAAAAACTAACGGAACGAGAAAGAATTGAATTTCATTGCTTGATCGGATTTAGAGACAAGATGCGCAGCCACAAAGACGCCCTTTGTTAAATAGTTTATATATCCTGTAATTGTCTCAGGCGAAACCGTGGGCAGAAGCTAGATATACATAAAATAAAAGAAAATTCTATAATAATTAGATCTATAATGAATGAATTAATTTAATATAAAAAATTAAATTCTGTACATTTTATAGTACTGCCTTATTAAATTAATTCAATTTCTTATATCAATATTTCATGTTTTAGAATTTTTAATAATCATATTTTAATATTAAGACACTGATATAATTTATAAAATGTTATTAATATTTTTTCTTTAAATATTAAATGTTTAGAAAGAAACCTTTCTTGAATTAATAAATAAATTTTTTACTCTGACAAGATGTCACCAGTGTTCTTGTAGCTAGTTTACATATTGCATACAACCTTTGTGATCTTACCGTGCGTTTTATACATTTATTCAGGTCCGAAATTTAACTTACTTTTCTTCACTAATGAGCGAAAACACATTTCCAGCGTCGCAAGTCAATATTGACACTTTTGCGAGTAAGTATGGAGTGAATATTTTTTTATTTGAAATATGTTTGTTAAAAAGTTGTATTTGTAATTGAAGTTATTTAAAAGGCATTCACCGGCATATATATCAATTCTACTACTCCGTTAACAACAGAACTACAATGAGATATTTAATTTATAGTAAAGTTCAAATTGGTCATACGACGTAAACCTTTTCGAGGTATCGGAGACGGAACAATGACCTTCTTCCTTTGTCGTATTCATATTACCACGTTCACGTTTCATCATCGATTACTGACTTTTTCCCATCACTAATGTATTGACTGAAATGAACAGAAAAGTAATAAATAAACTTATTCGTTACTCATGTAGATTTACTGAAAATAAATATTAATAATAACCATGCCCTAATAAATTTAATGGATTCTTTTCTTGTAAATTATCAGATGTATTATTCCTAAATAAAGAGAACTTTGATGAAAAATGACATACACGTACTTAACACTAGAGTCGTGATAGCCCAAAGCGCAACGAACCTGTCTCAAATTTATAAGGCCCCATAAGGCCATGGTTCGAATCCGGGCGTGTACCAATAAGTTTTTCTGACTTAAGTACATAACTATCACTGACTCCGTGCTTCGGAGGGCACGTTAAGCAGTCGGTCCCGGACGCTGTCAATAGATGGTGGACGTTACAGTCCCCAACCCGCAGTGGAGCAGCGTGGTGGATTTAAGCTCCAAGCTCCCATCCTCACCCCGCGGGAGGTCTAAGCCCCTGCAGTGGGGAAAAAATGGGCTGATGAAGTGAAGTGAAGTACTTAACACTAGGAAGGATTGTTTGAATTTTCATTTTGTACATGTGAAATATTCGAGATTCAGGTGTACTTATATACAGAGAGGACAGTGATTTTGTGATAACAATGGGTTCAGGGAAATACTTGACTTTTAGATGTTGAAGAATACCTATTCACCTTTATATTTACAGTAAAATCCTCGAGAAAAAGTAAGAATACAAATTTTTCAAAGACTTTCTATTGTCAAAGGTCGCAAAATCTTCTTTCATAAATTATGTATCGTTCTTTGTGTCTTTTTAATGGGATAAACGTTTCTGTCAGAAAATATTTAAATATATTCAGTCTGCACAAATTAAAATTTGTTACTGCTTATGTTAATAATAATAATAATAATAATAACACACACAATCACAACAACGTCTAGGTCCCAAACTAAGCATTTGCTTGTATTTTGGGTACCAAGCGAAGACACCACATACATATAACAACCAAGACCCGGTGCCAGTATTAATATTCATCATATAAATACTGACCCGACCTGGGATTCGAACCCGGGACCTCCAGCTTCGCAGGCAGGGTCGCTGCCCACTAGGCTAAGCGGTCGTCACGAATAGGTCGTTAAGAATTCGATATTTCACAAAGTAAAGATTATTAGCAACTATTTATATTTACCTAATTCAAACAACAGAAGTTCATCGCCTATAAAAAAAGAGTGGTAACGACGAAAGTGTCAGCAAAATTTATAGAAATAGCTTGTTAAAAACATCATTAAAAAGATTAATACTAGTGACCCGTCCCGCCTTCGCACGTGTAGCAGAGCATATAAGCCGTAGTGTTTTTTTCTGTCGTAGTGTCATATCAGCTTGTGGCGTTGAACATGTGGATTAGATTTAATTAGATTTATATCTAACGTAATTTCATCCTGCTTGGAGTATTTTGAATGTAATTTATTTCCAATTTTGTAAATATTTGTAAAAGTAAAGAATATATACTTACATAAAAACAAACTAAAATAACTAAAATAAAAAATTAAACCTCAATTCAAAAATGCCATTTTGCGTGTTAAAACGTGTAAAAATGAGTCAACTTCGAAGAAAAAAGGTAGTGGCGTAACTTATTATCAGTAAGTAAACAAACCATCAACTAAAATCAATCAAAACAAATTTTTGTCTTTTGCCGCCATTTCTATATGAAAATCATAGACCGTACAGTTTAGAAACGTAGGTATAAAATGTTGGGGAACTACATGACTCAGGTGTAACTGATTATTTTTTAGTTTTTTTATTACGCAAACTATGCCATCTGTCTGTCTGACTGTCACAACATATTTTTCAATCAGAAACTAAGCTAATTTTGTTTAAGGGTAAGTAAAGTTAATATCATATTGCAACGGTGATTTTCATTGCACTTCGTTCATTTCTTTACCGATAAGGCAAAGTAAGATAAAGTGTCGGGTCTAGTTAGTGCAAGTGCATATTCCCGTACCTATATTCAGTACCAATTATAGTTTAATATTTTACATAAATGTTTTACATAAATGGGGAAATATGTATACACAGTATTAATTAAAACAGACATTATAATTAAAACCGTCAGTTTTGCCTTTTTCAATTTATATTACTACGTTCTCTTACATTACGACGACATCATATATCTATGACTCATTAGTACGGCTCACTTATCCGCCTCGCGTGCACCCCGTACTGCTCAGCGTTGCACACGTATGCATTGTTTGCGCCGTCTGTTACATAGTAATTATTTCTATGTTTCTATGCGCCGAAACTGTCCTCTTTTCGTGATTTCGTGATAATTCCTAAGATATTAATTTAATTTGTATGGTGTAAAGGACAATCATAATCTGCATGAAATGCTAAAGGTAAATAACGTATTTAATTTGATAAGGATTAATACTGTATACGTATAAATTGCTTTCCAATCATCTCATCATATGACACCATTTTTTCAAACATAAAAATAATATAGTAAGCTATCCATAAATGATAGACATATGCCACCGCGGACTTTTTTGTAGTCCTATACAAAAGGAACAATTCCTCCATACTTTACTTTATTATATCTCAAAAGGCTTAGGCAGCGTTTTCGATGAAAGTTCCCAGCCGGTTTGATTTTTTTCTGACTTCTTTAACAATAATCGTCATATTTCAACAAATTTCCACAAAACATTAATAAATTATATATTGAAATTGAAATTGAAATATTGAAATATTGAAATATTGAAATATTGAAATATTGAAATATTGAAATATTGAAATATTGAAATATTGAAATATTGAAATATTGAAATATTGAAATATTGAAATATTGAAATATTGAAATATTGAAATATTGAAATATTGAAATATTGAAATATTGAAATATTGAAATATTGAAATATTGAAATATTGAAATATTGAAATATTGAAATATTGAAATATTGAAATATTGAAATATTGAATTATTGAAATATTGAAATATTGAAATATTGAAATATTGAAATATTGAAATATTGAAATATTGAAATATTGAAATATTGAAATATTGAAATATTGAAATATTTCAATATTTCAATATTTCAATATTATTTATTTATATTTAAATAAAAGAAAATTCTATAATAATTAGATCTATAATGAATGAATTAATTTAATATAAAAAATTAAATTCTGTACATTTTATAGTACTGCCTTATTAAATTAATTCAATTTCTTATATCAATATTTCATGTTTTAGAATTTTTAATAATCATATTTTAATATTAAGACACTGATATAATTTATAAAATGTTATTAATATTTTTTCTTTAAATATTAAATGTTTAGAAAGAAACCTTTCTTGAATTAATAAATAAATTTTTTACTCTGACAAGATGTCACCAGTGTTCTTGTAGCTAGTTTACATATTGCATACAACCTTTGTGATCTTACCGTGCGTTTTATACATTTATTCAGGTCCGAAATTTAACTTACTTTTCTTCACTAATGAGCGAAAACACATTTCCAGCGTCGCAAGTCAATATTGACACTTTTGCGAGTAAGTATGGAGTGAATATTTTTTTATTTGAAATATGTTTGTTAAAAAGTTGTATTTGTAATTGAAGTTATTTAAAAGGCATTCACCGGCATATATATCAATTCTACTACTCCGTTAACAACAGAACTACAATGAGATATTTAATTTATAGTAAAGTTCAAATTGGTCATACGACGTAAACCTTTTCGAGGTATCGGAGACGGAACAATGACCTTCTTCCTTTGTCGTATTCATATTACCACGTTCACGTTTCATCATCGATTACTGACTTTTTCCCATCACTAATGTATTGACTGAAATGAACAGAAAAGTAATAAATAAACTTATTCGTTACTCATGTAGATTTACTGAAAATAAATATTAATAATAACCATGCCCTAATAAATTTAATGGATTCTTTTCTTGTAAATTATCAGATGTATTATTCCTAAATAAAGAGAACTTTGATGAAAAATGACATACACGTACTTAACACTAGAGTCGTGATAGCCCAAAGCGCAACGAACCTGTCTCAAATTTATAAGGCCCCATAAGGCCATGGTTCGAATCCGGGCGTGTACCAATAAGTTTTTCTGACTTAAGTACATAACTATCACTGACTCCGTGCTTCGGAGGGCACGTTAAGCAGTCGGTCCCGGACGCTGTCAATAGATGGTGGACGTTACAGTCCCCAACCCGCAGTGGAGCAGCGTGGTGGATTTAAGCTCCAAGCTCCCATCCTCACCCCGCGGGAGGTCTAAGCCCCTGCAGTGGGGAAAAAATGGGCTGATGAAGTGAAGTGAAGTACTTAACACTAGGAAGGATTGTTTGAATTTTCATTTTGTACATGTGAAATATTCGAGATTCAGGTGTACTTATATACAGAGAGGACAGTGATTTTGTGATAACAATGGGTTCAGGGAAATACTTGACTTTTAGATGTTGAAGAATACCTATTCACCTTTATATTTACAGTAAAATCCTCGAGAAAAAGTAAGAATACAAATTTTTCAAAGACTTTCTATTGTCAAAGGTCGCAAAATCTTCTTTCATAAATTATGTATCGTTCTTTGTGTCTTTTTAATGGGATAAACGTTTCTGTCAGAAAATATTTAAATATATTCAGTCTGCACAAATTAAAATTTGTTACTGCTTATGTTAATAATAATAATAATAATAATAACACACACAATCACAACAACGTCTAGGTCCCAAACTAAGCATTTGCTTGTATTTTGGGTACCAAGCGAAGACACCACATACATATAACAACCAAGACCCGGTGCCAGTATTAATATTCATCATATAAATACTGACCCGACCTGGGATTCGAACCCGGGACCTCCAGCTTCGCAGGCAGGGTCGCTGCCCACTAGGCTAAGCGGTCGTCACGAATAGGTCGTTAAGAATTCGATATTTCACAAAGTAAAGATTATTAGCAACTATTTATATTTACCTAATTCAAACAACAGAAGTTCATCGCCTATAAAAAAAGAGTGGTAACGACGAAAGTGTCAGCAAAATTTATAGAAATAGCTTGTTAAAAACATCATTAAAAAGATTAATACTAGTGACCCGTCCCGCCTTCGCACGTGTAGCAGAGCATATAAGCCGTAGTGTTTTTTTCTGTCGTAGTGTCATATCAGCTTGTGGCGTTGAACATGTGGATTAGATTTAATTAGATTTATATCTAACGTAATTTCATCCTGCTTGGAGTATTTTGAATGTAATTTATTTCCAATTTTGTAAATATTTGTAAAAGTAAAGAATATATACTTACATAAAAACAAACTAAAATAACTAAAATAAAAAATTAAACCTCAATTCAAAAATGCCATTTTGCGTGTTAAAACGTGTAAAAATGAGTCAACTTCGAAGAAAAAAGGTAGTGGCGTAACTTATTATCAGTAAGTAAACAAACCATCAACTAAAATCAATCAAAACAAATTTTTGTCTTTTGCCGCCATTTCTATATGAAAATCATAGACCGTACAGTTTAGAAACGTAGGTATAAAATGTTGGGGAACTACATGACTCAGGTGTAACTGATTATTTTTTAGTTTTTTTATTACGCAAACTATGCCATCTGTCTGTCTGACTGTCACAACATATTTTTCAATCAGAAACTAAGCTAATTTTGTTTAAGGGTAAGTAAAGTTAATATCATATTGCAACGGTGATTTTCATTGCACTTCGTTCATTTCTTTACCGATAAGGCAAAGTAAGATAAAGTGTCGGGTCTAGTTAGTGCAAGTGCATATTCCCGTACCTATATTCAGTACCAATTATAGTTTAATATTTTACATAAATGTTTTACATAAATGGGGAAATATGTATACACAGTATTAATTAAAACAGACATTATAATTAAAACCGTCAGTTTTGCCTTTTTCAATTTATATTACTACGTTCTCTTACATTACGACGACATCATATATCTATGACTCATTAGTACGGCTCACTTATCCGCCTCGCGTGCACCCCGTACTGCTCAGCGTTGCACACGTATGCATTGTTTGCGCCGTCTGTTACATAGTAATTATTTCTATGTTTCTATGCGCCGAAACTGTCCTCTTTTCGTGATTTCGTGATAATTCCTAAGATATTAATTTAATTTGTATGGTGTAAAGGACAATCATAATCTGCATGAAATGCTAAAGGTAAATAACGTATTTAATTTGATAAGGATTAATACTGTATACGTATAAATTGCTTTCCAATCATCTCATCATATGACACCATTTTTTCAAACATAAAAATAATATAGTAAGCTATCCATAAATGATAGACATATGCCACCGCGGACTTTTTTGTAGTCCTATACAAAAGGAACAATTCCTCCATACTTTACTTTATTATATCTCAAAAGGCTTAGGCAGCGTTTTCGATGAAAGTTCCCAGCCGGTTTGATTTTTTTCTGACTTCTTTAACAATAATCGTCATATTTCAACAAATTTCCACAAAACATTAATAAATTATATATTGAAATTGAAATTGAAATATTGAAATATTGAAATATTGAAATATTGAAATATTGAAATATTGAAATATTGAAATATTGAAATATTGAAATATTGAAATATTGAAATATTGAAATATTGAAATATTGAAATATTGAAATATTGAAATATTGAAATATTGAAATATTGAAATATTGAAATATTGAAATATTGAAATATTGAAATATTGAAATATTGAAATATTGAAATATTGAAATATTGAAATATTGAAATATTGAAATATTGAAATATTGAAATATTGAAATATTGAAATATTGAAATATTGAAATATTGAAATATTGAAATATTGAAATATTGAAATATTGAAATATTGAAATATTGAAATATTGAAATATTGAAATATTGAAATATTGAAATATTGAAATATTGAAATATTGAAATATTGAAATATTGAAATATTGAAATATTGAAATATTGAAATATTGAAATATTGAAATATTGAAATATTGAAATATTGAAATATTGAAATATTGAAATATTGAAATATTGAAATATTGAAATATTGAAATATTGAAATATTGAAATATTGGAATATTGAAATATTTATTTCAGACATAGTCCATACATTACATTTCATAACAATACATTTTATGACAATATTTGTTAGTAAAAGACTTAATAGGTATGTTAGTAGAATTTAAAATACTCATTGGATCTAACATGCATAGACATCCAATGTGTTAGGATATCGCTGTCCACCCTGTCTGCAACCAATAAATATTTCAATATTTCAATATACGTAAACCTTCCTCTTGAATTATTCTGTCCATTAGTGTCAATAATATGCCAATCCGTTCCGTAGTTTTTGAGTTTATCGCGTTCAGACAGACAGATAAACGCGGCGGGGGACTTTATTTTATAATATTTATATAGATTACTAAAATCATGGAAAAAAATTATTTTTAGTCAAATAAAGTGTACCATATCAGTCCATTATGCCCCACAGTAGGGACTTAGGCTTCGAGATGAGGGTGCCTAATAGCCTAATCCACTACGCTGCTACAGTGCGCTTTGATAGAATTCAACGACTGCCATCTCATGATGGCCACCGGGACCGACGACGGCTTAACATGCCCTCCGACCCACGATGACCCGGGATTCGGACCACGACCTTCTGAATAAGAAGCGGGCTCGCCTCGACACAGCTATCACCAAAGAAATGCTATCACGACACACACACAAAGTGTACGAGTATGTCAGCCAATTTATTCTAATATTCATTACATTATAGAGACACAACAAACAATTTTTATGTAGCGTACTTTGCTTTTTTTCTTATCGGAATAAATATGTAACAAAATGGTAAATGACGTTAATAAGCACGATTACAGCATTTCTTTTTTTTTCTTATTTTAAGAGACTTTTCCACAGCACCACTCAAAAAAGAATCATTTTCGGAATCATCAATCACACATACATAAGTGTTTTTCAGCTTATTGCAAAAAAAAAACATTTGCTGTCACATTTTTCTGTCCAATAAGCTTTTTACTGCTAAAATATTGATGATTAGAGTTCGATAAACCAAACCATGCTTTTTGGATCATCTACATAGATAGGATAAGGACTTTGTCTGTTGGCGCGCGGAGGGGAAGCCGGCCGGTCCATCGACCGGCATCTGTACCTTCAAGAAAGGTGACCGAAGTCCAAAATAATAGACATCACCCGAGAAATCCTCAATTTAAGAATATGTTAATATTAAAAAATCAATGTCTAGGTCTAGTATTTACATGTACTTACTTACATGGACTTGTGTCAGGTCGAGCCACACCCACAAGCCGGGCATGCTGAACGGCGTAAACGGCAGCGTCCACGGCGAGGCAACGCAAGCGCAGTCCAAGAAGGTCTTAATTAGGATGCTCGATGAACCTCATAATCATGTCATCCATTAATTAATCAGTCTTTGCTCGAGGAAAATAATCTTCCCTGTAAACATTTTTTTTATAAATTTTGACTGACCGATAGGTCAAGTGGTTAGAGATCCTAACTGCAGAGCCGAGGGTCGCAGATTCGATTTTCACCCGGGGCAAATATATGTGTGCGTGACCATGTCTATTTGTTCCATATCTGGATGTAAAAGTATCTAAGTATGTATAGGTATATCATGAAAAAGAATATTTAAGTATTTGTAGCATGTGTCTAGGACCCATAATACAAGCATAATATTTACTTACTTTGGGACTAGATGGCGCTGTGTGAGATGTCCCATTGTATTATTATAACAAAAATAGGCATCCAAAACGACCGAACGGGTGTCAACGCTTAAATTTTCGTGATACTTGTTAAAACCACTTTGTTATCAAAAATTACATGTAGATTAAATTTCGAGTTGTGACCTATAGGATGTTGTATCACGCTGAATAAAACGCACTACAATTACGCTATTAAATAATTTACAAAGAAAAATACACTAAATTCGGCAATTTCATAAAATGTTCAAGTCGCTTGTTTGTGATCGTAGTTTTTGGATCAAAACTTGTTCTTGGCTAGTTTCGATATTGTACTACAATATTTCTGAGGGAATTGGTGTACACTCACCACGTCATGGACTACACATCCTTCGAGGACAACATAATTCTTTTTGAACAGAGATATATTACTTTCTGACTTCTATGGTGAGGTTTCCTTTACTACTTTGCATATGCATATAATCCGTAAACCATTCACTGGATATTGGAGATCGAAGTCGCGTTTCCTCTATTGAACATCAAGCGTCCACCCACATCGTACCTACCGACCACGTATACCCAATGATGTTATATACGCACAGATGCGCTGCCCGCGCTCTAACGTGATAACAAGAAAGTAAGATGATTGCATGGAGCTCACTTAGTCCGCACGCTCGCACAACAGAGCGACTTGATGTAATTTGTAATCAAGCCATCTTATTTATGTGCTCATCATGTGCAAACATTTCAAACTTTTTCATTTTCTTGTAATATAAATTATAATGAACTAGCGGCCGTACCCGGCTCTTCCCGGATAGACTACAGAAACGTTCTCCTTCCCATTCCCTCCACCACCCCTTCTCTCTTCCAGCCACTTACTCTCCTCTGCCCTCCCTTACCCCACCATACCCCTATCAACCCACCCTCTATACCTACTAAAAAGTCCTTTTTGCCAATGAAAGTCCCATAAAATTGGTTCAGCCATTGTGGATATTAGCCCGGAAACAAATATACAAACTTTACATTTATATAATATTATAGCATTCCGTCGGCGGCTTCGCTTGCATAGACTACACAGTTGTACCGTGACCCCTTTTTCCGGAATAAAAAGTAGTCTATGTCAATTTTCAACTTATAAACTATATCCATGCGAAAAATTATAGCGGTCCCAGTACAACTGTGTAGTCCACGCGAGCGGAGCCGCAGGCGGAAAGTTAGTTTGAGAATAAAATATAGCCCATATTACTCGCTGATTATCTAGCTTTCTATAAGTGAAAGAATTTTTAAAATCAGTGTATAACTGTGTAGTCCACGCGAGCGAAGCCGTCGACAGAAAGCTAGTATCTTTATAAATGATAGCCTCTATGTTATTCTGATGTATAAGCTATTATTATTGTAAAGTTTCATCATAATCCATTCAGTAGTTTTTGCGCAAAAGAGCAACAAACATCCATACATCCATACGTACAAACTTTCGCGTTTATAATATTAGTAGGATTAAAAAGATGTACAACTATATTTTGTGTATAAAGATGTACACGCTTCTCAAAAATATTTTGTTCTATGAGTTTAACATTAGTAGAATGGATTGAGAACAATCTTTTATTAACCAAGTGTAATTTTAAAAAAATTACTAAGTTTTGGACATCCTACAAGCGCACTACTATGAAACTTTGCATTTTTCACGTCAACATTTGTCAAGACTTATATATTATCGTATTATGTAGTATCGAGATTGCACGGTGCAATGATAAATTTTCAGGAAATATGAAATTACTATTTTAATCCTAATGAGCTTTCAAAAACAAATTTTCAGTATCTAACTATAAGTCGTAAACGCGATTTTTAGGCAAGAGATGGTTTGGCGCACGAGCGTAGCGAGAGCGCTAATAGTTCGAATGCCTAAATAGGTATTTCACCCGAGGTAAACACTCTGCTTTTCATTACGAATATGAGGCAAATAAAAAAAGCCATTAAGTCCATATCTGAATCTGATGAACTCTTTTTATACAATTACAATTTTATACTATAAAGGAAAATAATTAGCATTTGACAAAAAAACTAAAGATCGAATTGTCGCTTTCTCGGCTTTTAAAAGCTTCTTTTACTGTGTCATTCTACCAGCCAGTATTTTTTGTCATTGATGATTGTTTATGTTTAGCTTAAATGTATGTAAATTAAGTAAGAATTCATTTAAAAGTAAAGTATGAGTATAAAGGCATTATAATATTGTTGATAATATTTTTTATTACAATTTTACACCGCGATTCAACAGAGTTGCTGTATAAAAAGTTGGGACATGGCTTACATAGTTTTTTTTTTTAATATTTTTTCACAGCAGGGAAAATCATTTCCCAGGGACGAAAAGCACTATTTTCATCCCTCTAATCAGGTAACTTCAAGCGTACTTTCCGAGTATGAGTAATGAAAAATAACATTGTACAGTCGATGTGTACAGTCGTATTTTGCATGATCATTATACAGAAAAGGGAGCTAGAAGAACTGACCGTTTTACAAAATAAACCAACGCCTCAAGTCAGTAAGAACATGTATATCTCTTTGTAATAAGCGGATATTCGTATTACGTTGCTATTGCCTGTCTGTTTAGTCATAGAAATAAAAAATGTTAATGATGTTACTCTATGTACAAGGACATTTTTATCACTGCACATAAAAATTTATTTCTTATTATAGTGAAAGTAAAAAATATAATTTCACTTATTTAACTATTCAATCAAAAATTTAAAAAAAAATGATTAAATGTATCCATAAAGACGTCGCGAGTCGTATCACCCTACTCGCATTGCCGAGAGCCGTCCCGTGCCCCTGCGCGCTCATCCCCCGCGATCATCCTATGCTGTGTATGTCCACGGTTTAAGATTATTTGTATCCAGGTTGAAAATATATTGAAAAATAAAAGTTAGATTTTTTTGAGGTAATGTGCTCTATTTACGTTACCGAATCGTATAAAGAATTATGCGCAGTGATGAAAAAATTACCCTATATTACGCTACTTTCGAAATTCGCTCAGTATGTGTGTATGACGGGTCTATATATAAAATGTCGTTGTTTATTATATTATTTGTGCTACTGACTCATAGGATCTCTTTTTTTTATGTCTTCGGGAACATTTTATAGCCTTCTTACTTTGTGAAGATATTTTGGAAGAAAGGCCTGTCGCTAATCACCACCCTCGGTCTCTTTCAGTAGTCTGTATACAGACTGGTATTTCATTTAACCGATTTGGATGTAGAATATTAAGGCTTCAATTTAATTAAATATCACATTTCTGTTATTGTAATCGTTGAAGATTAAACTTATATTCTAAATTAAAATTTTCGTTAAAATTCAGCTTGCATGTCGACCGCTTTCGTTAATGATTTTCACCAGGAATTGATGCTAAAGCCTGTCTCCTCATGAGAATACTCCTCAACAGTTAATAGCACGGACACAAAATTTCGTATATACGTTGGATTTTGACAGTTAACCATGATTTTTACTGAAAATTGATGCTGAAGCCAAGATTGTCTCCTCATGAGGATACTTCTTAGTGGTTAGTAGCACGGATATGAAACTTTGTAAGTGACTTCATCGTTTTATAGATAATTGTGAGTTACACCTGTACGTTTGTAAATTTTGATAAAACGTAGTTTAAAAAGTTTTAAAAGTAAAAATGAAAAAATTAAAATTAGTTTTTTTAAACTATGTTTTTTCATATCATAGTTATCGTCATAGTTCGTCATTCGTCATAAACGTCACTGATTTGGATTTCAGTTTGTTTTGTGCCATTTTATGACTCTACAATTTAAAAAAAACACGTATGTAAAAGTAATAATAACGAAAAAACTTAGACAAATCATAATTAGTGACACGAGTGACTCGGAATGAGACGAGGGGCGATCTAATCGCAAAAACTTACGAAATGTGAAAACCCGAATTTTGAATGTGAGACTGTGGGACTCATGTAGTGAATTAAGAGTTAAATGGTAGTGGGCTAGACACGTAACTCGAAACGATAAGTCCTGGTATAAACGTATTTTGAAATGGAAACTATTGGGAAACAAACACTCTCAAAAACGCCCCAAATGCATTAGAAAGATTACGTGAAAAAAAATAGCTGGATCGAACTTGATGCTAAGGACGCAGCACAAAAAAAATTGGAGAAAGTTAAAGGAGGCCTACACTGAAATTGTTTGAAAAAGGCTGAAGAAAATAAGAATTTGTAAATGTTTACACAAACCGCAAGAACCAATATGGCACAGATCAAAACGGATTTATCTTTCTGCGCGCTGGAAATCATATGCGCCAATAACGTCGATTTTAAGTTTTGCGAACGCAGTGAGAACATAAATCATGCGCAACGATTATATCAATCGTCTATAATATACAATAATCTGAGATGGCACGAATCTTATTATTTACGACGTCGTACATCGAAATCGAGTCGTCTATTTCTGTAACTCAATCACGGTCCCGTCAATGTCTTCCTTCTTAGGTAGTTAACAATAAATTGAAAATCTAAAAGGGACGACGCCACTCAACGTTCAATTCAATTTTTTCCTTCTTCGTAGCCGTCACGTTTCTTAAAACGAGCGACTTGAGCTCCTAAAATGTAATATATCGGCCGTCGAGAGTTTGCGTTCCTTACACATGAGATTTATAGTTATAACATCATATTTGTTGTGAGTTGACATAATAATTTAATTTTTAATTTAATTTTGTGTCATTCGTGCATATAAACGATAATTATATTTGGGAACGGGGATCGTCCGAGGGTACGAATTCACAACAACCATCCGATTACTATGCCGATTACGACCTGTCAGGAACGGAAACTCTCGACGGCCGATGTATAATATAAATTATTGTAAATGTAATACATTCATATACAAACGCATTGTAAAAATGGTTTAATGCTTGTATATCATATTTTGATACGCCACTGCACTCAAACGCAGGTACGTGTATTTGGGTAACCTAGTTATAATCGCTTTAAGGCGGGAGCTCCAAGATGCCGTACACGATCTGTTTTTCCAACTAACTTCCCCCGTGATACAGTATCTAATGATAAAGTGTGATTTTGCTGACACACCTATCAATACGTGAGTTTTGTCAGGTTAATACTTTTAACTTTTTTCCAATTAAGTATTGACCACACTTTTATCCCCCTAGGTTGAGTTAAAATATTTTCCGTCATATTTATAAGTATAATGTTTCAAGTTGATACTAACGTCATTTTCTTCCAAACAACTGGACACCTATCATACAACAAAGGTCATAAATTGAACCTCAGTTTAAAATTTCAAGTGTCTACACCAAGTTGTGTTTTAATCTTAGATAGCATAATAATCAAGATGAAGCGTCACACACTTATATAAGACAGACCACACGTCATATCATTTAAACAAACAAGTAGACCACGCAAAATTCTACTTCATAGCATATTTTATAAAACTTCAACTGGGTGTATTTGGTCTACGAGATAGATATTATTATATTTTTTGGGACATTTTTGTTGTCACAACTCGCTATCTCTTGAACATCCATGGCTTTAATATCAGTCCGTCAATTAGTCACTTTTTTGCTTGAACGGCGTCTACATATAGTGTTTCTCATCCATCAATTATTGCTTGTTATATTTCATCAACTCCGCCTGATGCCAGTTAAGATAAAAGAAATATTAATTAAATTAGTACTATAACAAGAAAGTTGGTTTGATATGAAAAGTTTTGAAGAGAGAGTGCCGAGCTGCTGAAGGCACTTCGTTAGACATAACCTTCATTTTAAGTCACTGGTTACATTGGTATTTCAAATTTTAATAATTTACTCGTTAACGCGAAATAAAAATAAATTGATTGCAAATCATAAAATTGCAAATATTAAGCACCCTAAATAAAACTGTGTGTTACGCTTGTATAAAACGACCTTGACATCAAAAAGGTGATTTTTTTTTAAAAGAAAAACTTTTATACTATTTTGGTTTAATTATTTCGTTCTTAAAAGATTAAAAATTTCGTTCTTAAAAGATTAAATATTGTAAATTTAAAGTGATAAATTAAATTAACTAACTTAACTGACCTAACTACGTAGTGCTTAATTAACCTGATTTTCCTCTATTATTTATTATTATTGGATTTATCTTGACGGCCCCATGGACCATTTCAGCGAGTTATTTCCTATAACAAGCGGGCTTAGGCTGCATATTCATTTTTATTGTCTTTAATATACAAGGCGACTTTTTCATAAAATAACCACATTAAAATATTTTTCCCGATTGCATTAACGATACAGCGATCTAAGTGAAAAAAATTACTACGCTTGAGAAAGGTGAAAGGCGCACGCGAATACGCGGGGAAGAGCATCCCGCCGGCGGCTGCTCACCAATGAAATTGTCAGTCACAAGCGTATCGCTACGGCAAGTCTATAATTTTGGGTCGCCATATCTCAATATTTTTTAGTACTGACTGATACCAAAAAAAAATTATTTAATTATTCTCTCCAAAGTATATATATATATTTTTTTATGTTATTTCATAAAACGCCTAAATGATGGATGTCTAAGGGTGAGTGACTAACGAATTATACCTCGGCTAGTTCCTCTCAGCGGGGCCCCATGTTTTGGGCGCTAATTTGCCACCGTAGGCCATGTGCGTGGGTTCGGGTGCCTCGCGATTTAGGTGGCAAAGTTCTCTGATGAACCAGGGTTCGGACACAGACAAAATGAAAAAGAATTATCTACAAAGTGTAAGAAACAATTTTTATTATGCTATTAAGTACAGCATGGATAGGTTAGGGCAATCAAACTTAAACTAACAAATGCCTAAATCCTAATTCTAATGCTAAAGTACCGTCAGTAACACAACGTTCAGAGAACCGCACTTTCGATAATGCCTAGCTGACTTCACTTTGCTCCCAATTGAATAGGAGCGGTTCACAGCACTTTGGCTTTGAAGCGACACTGAATTCTTCGCTGACTTAACTCGGCAGCACCATAGATAACTCAAGAGAAGGTGATACCTCGATATAATCTCATGTCAATACATGCCGGTAATTCTCTGGTGACCGCAGCGGCCGCTCGCTCGCTGGATCACGAGCGCCAAGATGGCTGATGGTGCAGACTACGGATGTACCCGTGCCCCCGCGAAGATACCAGCTGCACTGGGCACCTAATATACTTGTAATTCAGACTTCTTGATATAGATAAGACTGTCTAGATACTTGCGACGTTCCTTGATAGGGTCGCTTCGCCAAATCACTCGTCGACATGACGTGATAGACTCCTCATGGCCGAGTCCGACCGCCGAATGTTTGACCGTCCGCTCGAGGCGGGGCGGTGTCGGTCCGCTGAAAGCCACTTCCCGGCCCTTGCGCCGCGTGCCGGCAATTGGTTGCAGCTCGCGCGTCGTGGGGGAGTGAACACCAGAAGATTCCATTTACATGTTGCAATCATGACATCGCGATTGCAGCCTATAGCAATTTGAAATATGTAATATGATAATTTTTTATGATAAAATTATGGTGTTACATTCTATCAATGGGAACCTGTAAATAGTTGACAGTTAATTACTCACTGCTGATTATTTTAATTTGTGTATAACTGTTGATTCTCCTTAATATAAATAAGTGGAAATATTAAAATTAAATTAAATATAAAATATTAAAATAAATATTATAATGTTGCAGATGACGGAAAATTATTTATGTTTTTTATTCAATAAATTACAGAACTTATAAAGAAATTGCAAAAAAAAATATTAGTATTATAGTTTATTATTATTCTTAAATGACTTTAGTTTGTTTAAATACATTCGTTACTTTCTTCGTGACGACATGACACTAAAAATCGATTAATAACTTTTTGCATACTCGTTTCGGTATAGAACGTTGTGCGTTTCGCATCAATATCTCTCAGCAATATTTCAAGGCTAAAAGAGGTTAGATAGAATCTCTTAAACGTTGTGTACATCTTTCTCGGATTCGCAAACTAAATGGTATAATTTAAGACCTTGCTCACGTCGCAGTCGAGCGAACGAAGTGCTTACATTATATTTTTTGATCTTTAAGGGGGTATGCTTTTCATACAAAAAAGAGGGTTAATTCAGCCCCTGTCTAATCCTCGCTGTATTTCTGTATCAATATTCACAAAAAAATATATGCAATAGGTGAAATACTAGTCGCGTAGCCAGAAAAAAATTACTTACAATAATTCTAAAGTTGTTCGTGTTTGGTGAGTAAATACATAAAGTGCATGGTGAGCTACTGTCAAAAAGTTAGAAGTTTTAGGGCTGTGCTAAGGGTGTGCCTAGGTATTTCTTAAAATTTCGTGTCACACAGGGTATATAGAATAAAATTTTGAAATTTTGATTGGTTCATAATTAGAACTATCTTAACCTCACGTTGTAAAATTTTTAGAAAGATAACATATGTGATACTACGAAAATAAAAAAATTAATAAGACAAATTCTTCTAATTTTTTTTTTAAAGTTTTTGTAATTGTATTTTAAGACTTTTGGTGGTTGTTCAAATCTGTTGGATAAAGTTTAGAAACTCAAGTGGTTCTACTATAATTTAATTTTTTCTTTCGTAACACACAATAATGAATTAAAATTGATAAGTTCGCTCATATGCGGCCTTATCAAAGCACTTGATTATCACACAAAAAAATGGAATCATATTTATATTGGTACTGTGGATTTTGCATAAATTTCGCGAACATACGAATGATGCGCCGGACTCAGTTTGGTGTGCAAAAATACCCTTCTAATAGAAGAATTAGTGTATATCAAGGCAAAATACTAGACACTAAATAGACCATACTAGAGGCTGCTGAAACTAGTACAGTCACGCGCAGAAGTAAGTGCCTTGAAATTATAACATAAAAGACTAAGTACCTATCTACTTATGCCGATTTAAGTATTTTTTTTTTTGTCACAGTAGATCATTAATTCGCATCATATGTCGACTGATGGCTGCGTCTACATAGATATGATATAATACGCTCTGATTGTTATGGTAGATGCCTATAATTTTGTATTTTATTTAAACAAAAAACATGAAATTATCGCTTTTAATGTAAAATTGAAAATAATTTTTAGACACATTTAAATATATTTTATAATTTAAAACGATCATTTCATTCGTTCTTTGTTTTTGTCATAATTGTCATCAAGCCTATTTAAGTGACTGTAAGGTTTTTATAAATGCTAATGAAATTTATTTGTAAAATTCCACATGTTTTTGCATACCAACACACACCATGTTTCCATTTCGTTGGACGACCGCTTAGCCTAGTGGGTAGCGACCCTGCCTACGAAGCTAAAGGTCCCGGGTTCGAATCCCAGGTCGGGTCAGTATTAATATGATGAATATTGATACTGGTACCGGGTCTTGGTTGTTATATATAAAAAAAAAAAAAAATTATATATGTATATATTATAAAGAATATTTACGTATGTATATCAGTTGTCTAGTAACCCATAACACAAGCATAATACTTGCTTACTTTGGGACTAGATGGCGCTGTGTGGGAAGTCCCATGTATTATTAGTATTATTATTTCGTGTTAAAGATTATTTATTGAGTCTGAATAAAATTCAATTCAATAACCTCAATAAACTATAGGGCAATCATCTTTTGTCTTTTTCAAAAAGCCAGAAGAAGGAGAATATATATCAGATTTATAAACTCAGGAACGTATTTCCTCTAAATTATTTGTGCTGCCATTATTGACTGCACCATCATTTTTGTTCTGAGGCTCATACCAACTATTTTGAATAACTTGAACACAATTTGACAAAAACACAACAGACAGATTTCTAGACGTTATAATCACCTTATTACTTGTAACGTAATTTCTAGTAACATTTCATAACATGGTCGCTTTGTTGTTCGACATCAGGTAAAGGATTCCTTATATCAGACAAAAAGAATTGGAAATCCCCAATACATGTTTCCAAAAACTTGTAAATCAAGTCCATAGCGTTGGTGTTTTCTAAAGGCACCTGTCGCCCGCGCTTCAGTACAGCCATAGAATGAAATTGACAAAATTTGGAGTAACAATGGCAATGTTATTTTGCATTAACTTTTAGATGGTTGATGTATTCTAATAGTCGCGTAGCAAAAAAGAAAAAAAAATGCTTACGGTAATGTTGAAAATGTTTGTTTTTGCTGAATGTATAGATAAAGTGCCTTATGGCTGAGCTATTGTAAGAAAGTTAAAACTTTTAGGGCTGTGCTAAAAATAATTATAATTAAAATAATTAATAAACTTGAAAAAAAATTATGATAGTTGCTTCAGCATGTTTGTGTCATTTACTTGTACGTGCTGTGTTGCATGAAAAAAACAAAATAAATTAAAATTTAAGTAATCCATATAAATGATTGATCATTACTTTGCTCCCGTAAAGGTACAAGGAAAGCACGTCAGAAACTATTCACCAATTTTTTTAATTATTTTTTTTTGTTTCTATGAGAAGTAACTGCACCCAAAAATAGATGTAGTGCTACAATGACCGCCAGAAATCACTATTTGTGTTTAATTAAATTTGGATCAATTCCATTTTTGTTTATGAAAGCGATAGGCCTGGAATAGGCCAACACTTTTATATAACTGTTGTATTCGATGAACGAAAAGTGTATTCTAAAAAAGAACTGATTCTGTGACAACACCCGTAAAGCAGCACTTTAACTTGTACCTAATGTAACTTATTTGTTTTTCTGTATAGTCGCTGTGGTGATCGCCTTCTTCGTGTGCTGGGCGCCGTTCCACTTCCAAAGACTGTTCTATATCTATGGCGTGAGCTGGCCACAGTACCACCTCATCAATGAATACCTTTTCAACATCGCCAGCGCGGCGCCTTCTACTACGTCTCCGCCAGCATCAACTCCATATTTTACAACGTCGCTAAAACAATTATAGTTACTTGCCATCAGACATTTACAGAACGAGTCGAAGAAATGGAAGGGAAGTTGTACTATGAACTTTACTTTTTAATGATATAAAAGTTTATCATACCATACCGTCAGCCCATTGATACCCCGCTGCAAGGACTTAGGCCTCTTCTTAAGATGAGGGGATTTGGAGCTTAATGCACCACGCTACTCTTGGTGGATTTTAACGATTGCCATCTGTTGATGGCAACCATGTTGTAATAGCCCAAGCGCAGTGAACCTATTTTTGGTTTAGGCCGTGTAGCCGTGGTTCGAACCCTGGCGTGTATCAATTAGTTTTTCTGACTTAAGTACATATCTATCTATCACTGACTCCGTGCCTCGGAGAGTACGTTGAGCTGGCGGTCCCGCTTGCCATCGACAGATGGCAGTCGTAAAAATCCACCAACCCGCACTGAAGCAGCGTGGTGGATTAAGCTCCAATCTCTTCACCCTGGGTGAAGGCCTGAGCCCCTGCAGTGGGGTATAATGGTCTCTGCGAGGCACAGTCAGTGATAGTTATGTACATAAGTTACAAAAAACTCATTGAAACATGCCCTGGGATTCGAACCACCGCCTTCTAAACAAGAAGCGGACTTGCTACCAGTCAGCTATCATAACATTTATCAAATATATATAAACTTTTACTTAAACGCAACATAATTTCATTTGTAAAGATGGGATTTTGAAAAATTATTTGTCTGAATCGAACAAATACATATTAAAAAACGTACGTTCATAATGTCAATGTACGTTGATAGTTGAAAAAGCTTGATGAAGTTCATACTAAGTTACTCGACATAACAAATTTTTTCAGTTTCCTTTATTCCCGATGTTATATACAGCCCTTGGCGATTTTATTGATTAAAATACTCGCCACAATAAAAGCCATGAAACAAAAGAGGAATTTTAATTTGAGCCCTTGAAAGTAAGAGAATCACACCCGCTAACACAAAAGTACAAAAATGAAAGCAACGTTTTGTATAGTAGCCGAATAAATCAGTTTTACTTAAGTATAGAATGACTGCGAACCAAAATGGTGGGAGTAAAGCATGCTGGGATCCGCGTATGGTCCACTCCTTAGAGTCGTCAGCTGTTTCTCCTATGCCACGGCAAAATATACACCAAAAAACTAATGTATGTTTCTTTTGCGCACGTGCGATTACATATTGTTATTTTTGTAAGTCATGCGAATTTAGGCCAATTGACGATGGTAATTTTTTAGTATATACCGATCATATTATGTCGACATAAAGAATCAAGGAGTTACAGTCATGTTCTTAAAGTAAAAGCCATGATGTGGCCCCAAACTCGGATTTTATATTCAATTGTGATTTTTGATGGATTCCGATGCTATGTCGATCAGCGGTAATGGGATTGTTGTGTGGGCTTTTGTGTGCTTTCACTCGAACAGAGGTGTGGACGATAACTATCTATATCTATATATATTATAAAATAAAGTCCCCCGCCGCGACTATCTGTCTGTCTGAACGCGATAAACTCAAAAACTACCGAACGGATTGGCTTATTATTGACACCAATGGACAGAATAATTCAAGAGAAAGGTTTACAATATATAATTCATTAATGTTTTGTGGAAATTTGTTTATGAATTATGACGAATATTGTTGAAGAAGTCGGAAAAAAATCAAGCCGCCTGGAAACTTTCATCGAAAACGCTGCGTAATCCTTTTCATATAAGTATAACAAAATAATGTATGGAGGAATTGTTCCTTTTGTATAGGACTACAAAAAAGTCCGCGATGGCATATGTCTATCTTTTATGGATAGCTTACTATATGTATTTTTATGTTTGAAAAAATGGTGTCTTATGTTGAGATGATTGGAAAGCAATTAATCGTATACAGTATTAATCCTTATCAAATTAATTACGTTCTTTACCTTTAACATTTCATGCAGATTATGATTGTCCTTTACACCATACAAATTAAATTAATATCTTAGGAATTATCACGAAATCACGAAAAGAGGACGGTTTCGGCGCATAGAAACATAGAAATAATTACTATGTAACAGACGGCGCAAACAGTGCATACGTGTGCAACGTTGAGCAGTACGGGGTGCACGCGAGGCGGATAAGTGAGCCGTACTAATGAGTCATAGATATATGATGTCGTCGTCACAGAGGCGATATGCGAAACTTTGTTTATAATCTGCCTATTGAATTGAGTAATGTAAGAGAACGTAGTAAAATAAATTGAAAAAGACAAAACTGACGGTTTTAATTATAATGTCTGTTTTAATTAATACTGTGTATACGTATTTCCCCATTTATGTAAAACAATTATACATTAAACTATAATTGGTACTGAATATAGGTACTAGAATATGCGCTTGCACTAACTAGACCCGACACTTTATCTCACTTTGCCTTATCGGTAAAGAAATGAACGAAGTGCAATGAAAATCACCGTTGCAATGTGATGTAAACTTTACTTACTCTTAAACAATATTAGCTTAGTTAGATTCTGATCGAAAAATGCACTGTGACAGTCAGACAGACAGATGGCATAGTTTGCGTAATAAAAAAACTAAAAAATAATCAGTTACACCTGAGTCATGTAGTTCCCCAACATTTTATACCTACGTTTCTTCTATGATTTTCATATAGAAATGGCGGCAAAAGATAAACATTTGTTTTGATTGATTTTAGTATATGGTTTGTTTACTTACTGATAATAAGTTACGCCACTACCTTTTTTCTTTGAAGTTGACTCATTTTTACACGTTTTAACACGCACAACGGCATTTTTGAATTGAGGTTTAATTTTTTATTTTAGTTATTTTAGTTTGTTTTTATGTAAGTATATATTCTTTACTTTTTCAAACACTTACAAAATTGGAAATGAAATACATTCAAAATACTCCAAGCAGGATGAAATTACGTTACATATAAATCTAATTAAATCTAATCCACATGTTCGACACAACAAGCTGCTATGACACTACGACAGAAAAAACACTATGGCTTATATGCTTTGCTACCCGTGCGAAGCCGGGACGGGTCGCTAGTATTATATATAGATCGATCACATACCACATACCTCTTGTTGATACGTCGTCGGTGGATGCATCTCCCCCACGCTGCGCCTTGAGAATGGGAAGTTCGCACGCCGAGTGGGCAATCTTTAGTATCTAATAAATGGAAAAAAAACGACAACTTTTACCGCGAAAGCAAATCTTTATCTTTTTCCTTCGGAAAAATCGATAAATAAAAAACACGTTTCTTGCGTGGGGACCCCTTTTAACTTTCAACTTTATTTATTTTTATTATTTGTTTTTGTAGTGGTCATAGTAATACAATTTCTATGAAAATTCCAAGTGTAGGGAATAATCTCACAATCACCCATCGCCAAAAAATAACAACCACCTTGCATGGGGACCCCCTTAAAACTTTAACCATAGTAATAAATACACTCTGTGAAATTTTAAGTGTAAGTAAGCAATGACCTCGCAATCACCAAATCGTCGAAAAAACACGTTTCTTGTATGGGAAGCCTTTTTAGTTTTCAACTTTATTTTATTTTTATTATTTGTTGTTATAACGACTATAGTAATACAAACTCTGTGAAAATTTCAAATGTCTATCTATTACGGTTCAGACGATGCAGCCCTGTGACAGACAGATGGACGGCAAAGTAAATTAAGATTTTATTAGTAGAAGATCTTTGCGATAAAGAGGCGACACAAACAGGAAGAAGCGATGCGGTGGGGCAGGGGACGCTTCCTGACCACTACCGCAAGCGTCGGGAGAGCAGACAAAGGTTTAGTTAATTTAAGAAAATTTATTAAAATGTAACAGAAGTTTACGTGTCTCTAATATATTTGATATATATACGAAGCTACGAAAAAAAAAAGATATTTGTTCGTAGCTATGCGATGTTGACATCCCTACACGTATGTCTCGCGCTAAATATTAGTAAACCGTCGTTAGTAGGTACTGCAGATGACTTACTTACTCGGGGTGGGGGCGCGCTCCAAGTACTTTGTAAACGGACTAACGGACTGACGGACGGACGGACGGACAGCGTAGCGAAATCTTAGTAATAGGGTTCCAGTTGGTACCTTTTGAGTACAGAACCCTGTTAAGCATCTGTCGCGACGCCATGAAACGGAAAACCGAAATCACTGGAGAAAATTTTTGATGATATTATTTGTCTTTCCTCCCTAGTCCTCGTCAATGAGGGAAGGATCAAACAGGAAGAGAGTACGGGAAAGCCATCAAGCGACCATGTATCTACGTAAATTAATCATGAAAACGGCCCGTCACGTCTTTTAATTAATGTCCGGCTAATATTGTGCTAGCCAAATATTTTACATCAGTCCTTTAGATTGAATATGTATGGACACTTTCTGCATGGCACAGATCACACACTTTCAAGAGAGGCTGCTAACAGTTTTAAATATCGTACCGCAATTATGTGGCAATGAGTTAGGCCCTATAACTGTTAATTAACCTTATGTTAGTAATTACAACGATGGAAGGGTGATGGAGTTCTGGCTTCATGAACAAAACCATCTCTTGTATAGATTATCGAGATACAGGAGATGCCATAGTAGGGAGACACATATCGAGATATTAATACGCGAAGAAAAAACTATACGCCCATTTTAAAAATACACGGAAAAGTGTGATATTCGGCATAGTTACAGTTTATGTAGAGTAGGAGTACAGGAAAGCTAAAATATATTTGTAACTAGCGACCCGTCCCGGCTTCGCACGGGTAGCAGAGCATATAAGCCATAGTATTTTTTCTGTCGTAGTGTCGTAGAACATGTGGATTGGATTTCATTATATTTAAATGTAACGTAAATTCATGCTGCGTGGAGTATTTTAAATGTATTTTATTTTCGATTCCAAAATTATTTGAAAAATTAAAGAATAAATACATAAAAACAAACTACAATATCTCTATGTATAATGATACCATATACCACATTGATAACTTCTGCCTAATTTTACATCATGCGAGTCGCGTCGGTATAGGGCCCCGGCCGCCGTGGCGCTGCCCGGCCCAGCCGCTTGTCTTGCTATAGTTTTTATTTGTCGATAACTCTGAAGATATTAATTTAATTGTATGGTGTAAAGGGTAATTATAATGTGCATGAAATTCTGAAGGTAAGTAACGTATTTAATTTGATAAAGATTAATACTGTGTTTGTATAAATTGCTTTCAAATTACTTCATCATACGACACCATTTTTCAAACTTAAAAATAGGTATTTAAGCTATCCGTAAACGATAGACATATTATGCCACCGCGGACTTTTCTTTAGTCCTATAAAAAAGACACTCCATACATTATTATGTTCTATCTCAAGAGGATTAGGCAGCGTTTTCGATAAAAGCTCCTGGCCAGCTTGATTTTTTTTCAGACTCTTCGACAATAATCGTCATATTTCAACTAATATGCACAAAACATTAATAAATTGGACCCGTAAACCTTCCTCTTGAATCTCTCTGTCCATTGGCGTCAATAATATGCCAATCCGTTTGGTAATTTTTTTTAATTGTATTCAGACAGATATACGCGGCGGAGGACTTCATTTCATAAAATAAATTCCTCCGCCGCGTCTGACAGTTAAAATCATCACTACATTTTATAAAATATAGTGATGATTTTAACTGTCATTGAGAAAGGCCCAGAGTAAATTCTATGTTTAGGGTTTAGGTTTTGAGATCGATAACATTGTTGGGATAGCTGCGTGTTTATTTGAAGTATGGTTTGTAGGTAAATTCATGTTGACTATTATTCTAAGGCAGACAGTGTTATTAGCATCTTCACTCTTACTTCAAAACACTTTAGGTACCTCCGTAACCAAGTCGGGCATGTGCACGGGAATAGTAAGCACAGGTTGTGTTTTTATATCTATACAACACGTGGTGGTTATGCTATTCTTCTTCTTTTTCTTAGTTATGGCGTTCTCTACATTTAAAGCAATTTCGCCAGTCAAGTATTCTGTTCGTATTTTTAATAAAAAATAAGAATAGGCAGCGTAGTACGGTTATTATGGAGCTTTTTCAAAATATCTTCAGAAACCACGACGTTCCACGTGCGCTATTTTGAAAAAAACTCCGATGCTATTAAATTGTAGCTTATGTGAAACATTTGTTTTTTAACATAGCGCCATCTATTTAATATTTACTCAAACCAGTCAACAGATATCGCCATCTGTTAGAATCGTTTGGAGCTAACAGATAATTGTGACTGTCAAATAATAGACAAATAATTTGCAATGAAAATACAAATAATTTGCAATAAAATAATATTGCTACTATAAATTGAGATGTAAGCTTTCCAATCTTTTAAGTTGGATCAAATTGCACATGGTGTGCAAATCAGATTTCAAATCGGTTCAGTAGTTTAGGAGTCCCTCGCGGACAAACAACGTGACACGTAATTTCTATATATAAAGATAATGCGACTATAAATTGAGATGTAAACTATCCTATCTTTTAAGTTGGATCAAATTGCACACGGTGTGCAAATCAAATTTCAAATCGGTTCAGTAGTTTAGAAGTCCCTCGCGGACAAACAACGTGACACGTAATTTTTATATATAAAGATATGTATTACAAATGGGTACTGTCAACCCTACGAGTATTATACTATCTTATGATGCAATTTGATGCAAAAAAAAAGTGATTACGGTCGAATTTCGACCACTTGGCATGTTAAATTCTATTTTGAACCAAAGTAAAAATGTTACGTATCAGTGGCAACACTGTTCACTCTCTTTTTTTGCAACCTTTATCGAGTGAGCGTGTGCTCTCCCACTAAATTTATAGAAATAAAGGAAATATCAGTTCAAACAGTTTCATTTACATCCTAATAGTGAACATGACGACCACTATTTTTATATGGATACAGTTCCAGCCACGACAGTACTGTGGTTATCGATGAACATACATTGAGAAAAATGAAACGTGACTGTAATGTATACTCCATTGCTTGCGACAAATATCAGGCGACGAATGGCTCCACATAAAATACACAAATGTAGTATTTTGGAGTGCTACTTTATGAGCCCTAAGGAAAGTAATTCGTCGTATCAAATGTAGGAGAGAAAAAATATAAAAAAAGGTAGGTATTGGAAATACACGTAAAAGGAAAATACACCGCGACCCGAGTCAATGCTAATAAAAAGCTCTAGATAGACTTTTCAGTTTATAATATCAAAAAAGTAAATTTACATGTTAGTATTTATTCAATGTTCATTTAGGACGAAATTTTGTAATACAGACAAACATTACACATTACATGAACGAATAATTTGTTTTCCATTTTAGTAACTATGTACAATTACTACTATGTATTTATGTAAAGTAAAACAAAATATTACATTGTGTTATTAGACAAAATGGCGACCCATTTTGATTGATTTGGCCAAAAAAAAACCTATCAAGTCAATCACTGTATCCAACGGGTCGTACCCGTAGATAATATTTAAATTGTATTAATTATAAATTTATCAAAGAATCATAATTTATAACGGGCCAAAAATATCGTTACTTCTTTTCGCTCTGTCAATTGATTTTCACACAAAATTTAATCTTGTAAGTTCTTAGGTAGGTAATAAAATATTTGATGGGAAGCCAATCTATTTAAAAAAATATTTTGTTTGTTTATATGCCCATCTAGTGAATTCAAAGATTTTCTATAGGTATTGGATAACCTTTTAATTGTATTGCTATGAAGTTCCATTTAATCAGGTGGCCAAGCGTTCGTTCAAATCTTAAGGGATCTAGAAAGGAGGCAAACGGATGGCGCCCTAAAATTTTTGTACTTTTTTACCATCATTATAATATCATCGCAACAATAAGCCAAATAACACATACAGGGAACGGTGAAATTGTTGATTATAGATTCACGCCTTGTGTCAGTTGTAATAAACCACCCAATCGCAGCACAGAACACAGATAGTTAGGTGGACTAAACAACCGATCATGCGCGATCGGACACATTCTAAGGGTAATTGAGGTCGTTTTCATTGAACGGTATTTTTGTTTTTACAATAACGTACAATTTTTTCCGCATACAAAAAAGAACGTGTCTGTTCTTTAAAGGTAAGTTAAAACCGCTGAAACTTAGTACATTCAATGCAGCATATTTTTGTGTCGTAAGCGTCTACTAAGAATGGATTTTACGAGATTCAATCCCTAACGGGGTAAATAAATAAATAAACATTTATTTCAGACTAGGGTTCATAGTTGGTTAGTAACAATAATCTTAAAGCTAATGGTAATACACAATAAAAAACTTATCTGATATCACAAAATAAAACAAATCCATGTATTTATACAGTAACAAATTACAAAATGAAACTTAAGTTAGATGTTAAATTCTAATATACAAGTTGAATTTGCAACTCAATTATAACTGTAATTTTTTGTAAATATGGTAATCTTTATGAGCTTAGTAGGGCTAATACAAAAAATTAAAAATGAATACTAAATTACTAAATAAAAAAACACTTCGCGTGAATGTGGATAACCTGTCACCCCATGTCATTGTCTCTCTATCTCGAGAAAAAACACTATTAAATATCTGGGCGTAATGATAGAGTCGAACCTTGCCTTCAAACCGCACATTGAGTTCGTTCATCGCGTGTTCGTAAACTCGTTCCAATCTTCAGACACTTGCGGTCTGTGGCCGGTGCTGAGGTCGTTAAAATGGTGTACATCTCTTTATGTCAATCACTCTTGAGTTTCTGTACAATAACTTGGGGTGGTGCTTCAAAAACACATCTAATTCAACTTGAACGAGCACAAAGGCTTATTCTTAAGGTTGCAACCGTAAAACCAAATCTTTTCCCCACTAGAGGCCTCTACTCATAGTGTACTGTGTAACGTTCTCACAGTTCGACAGATCTATTTTCTTCACCTATCTATACTAATATTATAAAGCTGAAGAGTTTGTTTGTTTGTTTGAACGCGCAAATCTCAGGAACTACTGGTTCGAATTAAAAAAATCTTTTTGTATTGGATAGTCTATTTATTGAGGAAGGCTATAGGCTATATGTATAAAATAATACTAATCTGTCTGTCTGTCTTTTTGAGCAAATCTCCAAAACGGCTGAACTGATTTTGATGAAACTTCACAGATATGGAAAAAAAGTGGTCAAAAGTGACATACAGTACTTTTTGTATGTCTGTATGTACGTCCATCTGTCTATTCGAGCTAATCTCCAAAACGGCTAAACCAATTTTAATGAAATTTCACGGGTATGAAAAGAAGGTGGTCAAAAATTATATACGCTACTTTTCGTCCGTCTGTCTGTCTGTACGTTTATGTGTCTATTCGAGGTAATCTCCAAAACGGCTGAACAAATTTTAATGAAACTTTGCAGACGTGAAAGAAAGTTGTCAAGAGTGACATCAGCTACTTTTTGTGTCTGTCTGTCGTTTGTTCCACTGATCTATCCGTGTAGATAAAGCCGAAACTACTGTCTAGGAAGCCGAAATTTGGAACAGTGGTTTATTTTATAACGTGAGTATTAATTTTTTAAGAAAGGAATATTTGGAAATTTCAAATTTAAGGAGGGAGGGACGGAAGGGTTTCGTATGAGAGTCTTTGTTCTTTAAAGTTAGAAACATAAAAATTTTAACATAAATAAATAATAACGTGTTTCAGGGTTTTTGGTTTTGCACATTTTAAGGGTGGGAAACGGCAGATGAAAAGTATGGGAGTATCGGTTTTCTTAAATGAGTGGGGAGAATGAAAATTGAAAGTTTGAATGGGTGTACCCAATATTAGTTTCAGCAAAAAGTACGTATAAACCATTTCGAATGTTAATACTACCTAAAACAGGAATGTGTAGTCTACGCAAGCGAAGCTGCGGGCGGTCGCTAGTTAGTACTAAAACAGCATTCGACATCGTCATATACCCTTGATACCTTTGTGCTGAAACGTAATCGCCTTATCATTTATCCTAAAACCATATTTAGAACATCGTTTAGCCATAGATTTTTTCCTTTTCTCGGTCCCTTTGTTTATAAAAAACTTAATAGTGTTTTTAAAATTTTTACTCTTAACAAGTATGACTGTAGGAAAATAGTAACGGGCTGGCTTCAAACTCTCTCGTACACCCAAACTGAAAAACTTATAAGTCATATTTCTTGAAGTACATACTTAGGCAGTACATAACACAAAATTCTCATCTCCACATAAATTTACACACTCCGTTTTTAACAATAAATTAAAGTCACTGATATCATTAACATCCCAGTTTAACAGGTTGACGCTGTATCACCAATTTTGGCATAGTACAATTCTTCTGTAATGTATTGTTGACGCCATAGAACAGATTTCGACCCATTTTAGCGTCAACGAATAACCCTAGATTAACTTAGCCTATATAACATTTTATAAAATAACACATATTTATTAATGTATACTTTTTAGGTTTTTAAGAAATAAACATCATTATTATTAGGTACTTCATAACTAAACAAAAGAACATTTTTTACTGAATAAACACAACAGTAAATAAAGTAAAATAAAACGAAATTGCCTTATATTATTTAATCAGACCAATAGCTGTCTCCGCCCAGTATTTTTTAAATGGGGGGTTAAGTTTATATGAAAATCCGTCATTTTTGAAGTTAAATAATGATAATAATAACACATACAATCACAACAACGTCTAGGCCCCAAACTAAGCATTAGCTTGTATTTTGGGTACCAAGCGAAGACACCACATACATATAACAACCAAGACCCGGTGCCAGTATTAATATTCATCATATAAATACTGGCCCAACCTGGGATTCGAACCCGGGACCTTCAGCTTCGTAGGCAGGGTCGCTGCCCACTAGGCTAAGCGGTCGTCGAACATCCGTGACGCCATAGAACAGCCATTGAACATCGAAGTCCGTGAACATTGGTATTTGATCTTTGGATTCCTCCATTCTGTAATGTACCTGCATTACAGAATGTAGGAATTTTCATTTCTAAGTGTCGGAAATTTCGGTTTTAAACGAACTTGAAAATTCGAAGATTTTTCGGATTTTTGAAAATTTTTCTCTTAAGGAGATAAAATATAGGATGAAATTTTTTAAGGGAGTTCCATCATTTCTAAAGTAAATAAAACTTTAAAATTTTTTTACATGTTTTAGGGTTTTTTTTTTTAAATTCAAGGCCTCAATAAATCTGTGAAGGATATTTTTTGAGCACGAATCATCTTAGACATAATTAAAATCGTAAGTGTAGACATAATCCATGGTAACCAAATCAATTAAGGTAAGGGTTTTTGTTGCGCACAACAGCCCTGATTGGTACGGCAATTAAGTAAGTTTATGTTGGGAAATGCTCTAGAAAACATTCTAGGTGCGCAGAAAATTTCTAAATAACCTGTAACCGAATCAATTAAAAGTAAAAAGGAATGTTAAAATCTGTATGGAAAAATTATAAATAACAGGCATCGTTGCCTGTTATTTATATTGCATTGCATTGCAGCAACTTGACACCTCTTAATAGTACTAAAAAAGGGAGCGAAAGCAGTGGAAAAATGTCTAAGATAAAATATATAACTCGAGACACTGTATAAATAATCTATTCAACGAATGATGAAACACATATATGCAATTTTTTGAATGTAACATGTTTATGGGAATGAAAAGAGGTGTTGTTTTTAACCACGAATCAGCTCAAAACTGGTGGGACGTAGATTTCATTCTATAATACTTGTGATACCTTCGAAAAGAGCTCGGGATCGTACACAAAACTCCAAAACTTTACAAAAGCAACTCTAATTTAGCTTAGGGAATTTCACTAGTAAAGCCGATTAGTTGCGACAACCTATTTTCTCCGGGAAATAAAACAAAAGACACTACGTAATGCTACTCGTATTTCAAATTTTCTACTTCAATTGTTTTTCTAGAAAATTCATTTTTGTAATGTGAAATAACTCTGTGACACTACAATAATAACCCAAAAAACGGGTAAAATTCGGGTCAGACCGTGCTTTGAGGGTTCCGTGCTATTACTGTTATATAACGAATCTGCCGGTAGTCACCGCCAGCGCACACCATATCAGCCCATATGCTCCACTGCACGGACTTAGGCCACCTATCTAGATGAGGGTGCTTGGAACTTGATCCACCACCCTGCTCCAGTAGAAGTTGGTGGACATATATAATTTAAGAAAATTAAAAAAAAAATTAACGTGATATTGTAATACGTTAAAATAATATTCTAGTTCTTAGGGTTCTGTACCCAAAGTTAACTCTATTACTAAGTATCGTCTGAGTGGTCTGAACCGTAATGAGTAGATACTTGAAATTTTCACAAAATGTGTTTTGCTATGGCCGCTTTAACAACAAATAATAAAAATAAAATAAATTTTAAAATTAAAGGAGGTCCCCATACAAGAAACGTGCTTTTGTCGAAGTTTTTAGTGTTTGGTGGTTGTGAGATCTTTGTTTACACTTGATATTTTCATCAAAAATTTACTATTATGTCCGCCATAACCACAAAGAAAAGTTGAAAATTAAGGGGGATCCCCATATAAGAAACGTATTTTTGTAATTTACAGTGGTACGGAACACTTCGTGTGCGATTCCTATTCGTACTTGGACCGTTTTCTTATTGTTTAAATGAATTGTAAACATTTCTCTTCATTCATTTGAATTCGAAGTGGCTTCAATTCAGAGTTACTATTAAGGAATTGTTCGTATTCGAAAATATTTCGACACAATGTCGACCGATTATTTGTCCTCCATTTCCACACTCTTGTTTATAGAATCTGGAGTAATTATGAACCATTAACGGAATTGATTCCCTCACTTCGATTCGAGCGGAAGGATTACGTCGAAGTTGCTCTTAAAACTGACTGACCGCTAACAAATAGGTTGCCGTAAACCCATCCATTCGTCTGAACGGTTTTGTGAGTTCTTTCACTTCAGGCGATTAATAAAATGTTTATTCGCAAACTTTCCAGGGCGAACTATTTGTTCCGCAGGAGCTATTATCTATATGGGTATTGACCGCTTATACTAAAGTTCAAATCAGTGACCCCAATGTCGCAACATTTTCCGATCATTTTTCACCGTCATTTATTTTTATTGAAAAACAATATTTCTGCTAGTCAGTACACGTGACATCGTACGGCCCAAATACTTTGGATTCTCGGGTGACACCAAACGTTTTCTGATTGGCCAAAATACAAAACGTATAAAATACCTAGCAACAATATGAATTGTAACCAGTAGAAAGACCACCGCACTCAGGTACGCAAGTTCTTGTCCAGCCTTGTATTCTATAATATATTGTAAATAATTTTTGTATAAAGTTCATTAAATTTATTTTATTTTTATTATTATTTTTTTTTTTTATTTAATACCCAACATATCAGTACAATATACAAAATTACACTTTTGACTCCAATAAACTATTACTAGTTTGTATAGGAGCCAGCCTTATTTTAATTATTTATTTTAATTATTAGTAATATCATTCTTGTTTTAATACAACATCTACTAGTCGGTGAGGCGCGACTGAGGACACGGCAACCTTCCCTTCTTTCTACAAGTAATAGAGTCAGACAGATGTCAAATTTCTTAGGAAGTCCAACCATCTCGTTTAACCCCCTATATATCTACCAATGTCAAAAAAATTTTTTTTGTTTGTCTGTTTTTTCTTAACGAACAACGAACGATGTGATTTTTGCTCAACGATGATACTTGAAGGGGCGATAATATGATAGACTATTTTTTATTTCGAGAAAATATTTCATTCAAATGAGAAATTTTCATTGGAAATTGGTGCTCTCATTTCACGTCCAAAACCTTCATGTGTATAAATAAAGAAATGAAACGTAATTACTCTAAGATTACGTAATTCGAGCATTAATATAAACAAATACCAACTTTGTGAATAGAAAAAGTATAGGTGATATAAAAGTGATATAAAGGATAAATGGAAATATACCTACCGATGTCGCAGACAAGGAATTGATGTGAAAGGGGAAATGCTGTATATGTTGTAGACGACGAGTAATTTTACGACGGCCTGGCGCGTGTGTGATGAAACTCGCTTGCTGCGACATCTTGCGCCAAAATATTAAACTAAATTAATCCAAACAATATGGAACCCTCAGAAAGTGCTCAGAACAATTACTGAAAAACTATGTATATTGAAAGTAGCATCGCTCTGTTGTTGTTACCCGTCTAGTCTTTTAATTTTAACATACCTAAAGAGTGAAAAAAGAAGACCAATTAGATTATGTACTTTTATTTCAAATTCAAATCACAATATTTTAAAAAGAACAGTTTCATTCTCTAAATTGAGAAAATTATGTTTACTTAAAAAATATCAGTTCCACATTTAAAAATTTCTAACTATATTTAAACTCACTACAATACGTTTATTTTTTTTTAAATTTTAAATAAGGAAATATTACTGTGTTAAATGTTGCCTTCGTCGGTTAATACTTGATAACTTGAAATAATTAAAAAGTAACACGTTGAAAACCTATATTTATAATGTAAGTAACCGTTTTACTCAGCTAAAATTAACTAAGCCGTCTCAGTTAATTTTACAGAAATGAATTTCACTGTGTTAAAAAATGTTAACTTTGTAGGTTAGTATCTGTTAACTAGAAAGAGTTAAAAAGCAACATGTTGAAAATTATGTTTATAATATAAGTAACCGTTTCACTCGGTTGTTTTTAACACATCTACTTATTACTTTTTAAACAATTTTGCGTTTGTTAACTGTCACACAAATTACTCAGTACAGCAACAAGCGTTCACTCGGTTGTTTTTAACGATTCCACTTAGTATTTTTTAAATAACTTTGTCTTTATTTATTGTTAATCAAGTAGCTTGGCGACCACAACCGTTCACTCGGTTGTTTCTAACCTTTTTATTTTGACCGTTTCGTCTTGTTTGTTTTCAGCTTAGCTAACTTGATAAAAGTTACAGAGTGATTGTTTTAAACTAAATATTTTGCTATTAACCGAGCGGAATTCGCACTCGGTAAACACTCCGTTTTCTGAGTTGTCTCAACGCGCTGTCCAAGGCACGGAGTCAGGGATAGTTATGTACTAAAGTCAGAAAGAACTCATTGGTACGTGTCGGTTTCTGCTACCCGAACTCGGACTCGCACTCGGACACAACTAGATGAAGTGAAAATACTATTAATATATTTTTTCCTTCCCGTATCAAAATATATCAAATGCCCAATATTTATTTATGTTTATAAGTAACCTTCTCCATCATTGTTTATCGGGAATGAAATATGATTAACTACATGCTTTAGTCACTACTCAAATTAATAGTTATCATTTCTTGAAACCAAAGCGAACTTCGCGTGTTTTTATAATTTGTAGACTCGAAGCAAAACTAATGAGCAAAATGTTTACTCTAACACTTCAAAGAAAGTTGTTTCAATTTACCCACTATTTTGGCACTCTCTTGAAACACTAATCACAACACTTATAATAACAATTTCTAAACCACAAATGGTACATTTTGATTTACACTAATAGAATATTGCCTCGGAAAATAACTTCAGCACAAAAGTAAAATAACTCTATACTTTTAATAAAATCGTAGAGTTTCGTCAATGGTCTGTACACTAACAGTTTTTGCAAACAAAATTATATTTATTTACTTAATTTAAAATTAATAGACATGGTGGTGGAAGGCACGAGAAATAAATAATAGAACGTAAAAGCCAATTTGGGAAATTTTTGTCTGTTTATTTGTTCGTTGGTACGTGCATCACGTAAAGGCCACTCATTGTAATGAAAATCTAATTACTGTAAAATGTGAAGCTTTATTGTGAGTATTACTTAGTTTTATTTCATCAAAAACGACTCACAGAATCAAAAGATTTTAAATTTTTAAGTTTAGTTAGAAAATGTAGCGCCGTGTCACCCGCGCCCATGTTGCGAAGTGGTGTCTCATTGAGGACAGAGTTACGTTGCGTTTTGTAACCGGCTGAGAAGTTCACCCGATGTCGCGTTACAACTAGCAAAACCATAAAATCATTTATCTTCTTAAAATGGTTTATTTTTTTAGTGACGGCAAACCATCGTCACAAAAACTTAATACTTTAGAATTATTTATTCCTATGTAACTTCTTCATGTATATATTGTTACGTGTTAGGGTTCGTCGAATTTGGAGAAAAAGACCTGCTGACTCTTTTGAAGAATTTATTCACTAACACTAGGTCCAACACAAAGCACTATGTCCAAACACTAAGCGCTAACGATGTTCCTAGATCGTAGCCAAGTCGTAGATTTCACTTGTATCACTAGTTTCGCTTCGAAGTCGCTTCGAAAGTAGCCCAAAAACTGAACTGACTGCTCGCCTTCCTGCGGGTATTTATATGGGTCGGAACGAGTCTCGAGAACTTTCTAGAAATTACTCCACTCGCACGAACGCAATCGACTGGATAGGATAATTCTAGAACATTCTTTCCTTTAACGCCATCTAGTATTGAGGGTTTGTTCTCAGTAGTTCGACTAAGTAGTTCTACCGTCGAACAAGTGAGAATTTTTTTTCTCATTTGTTCTACTGTCGAACTGGCGAGAATTATAATGTCTCACTGGTTCTACTTTATTTAAATAATACTTAATTAACTATCATTATGTACTGCCTTAGAAATGAATGTAATTTGTTCGAATACTATGTGAGATTTTTAATTGCGAAATAGCAAAGAAGAAATACGAATTTTACGTTTATTAATATAATGATGAGAGTAGGTGTTTATAGTACGTCTTAGTTTCGGACAAAATTTATTGAATTTAGAATATTTATATTGATCAAAACGTATTGAAATATAAATTTATTAAAGTTATTTTGGTCTCCGCAAAATCTTATCATATCTAAACTAATCTTACTTATATTTCTCCCCCAATTCAATCTTCATCCAGAATCTATAAAATGATATAAGGTGAACTATGCACACTCCAAACTCAGACAATATTAATTAAAGTATGAAGATTGAAAACCAAATATTTAAAACAAAATATTTCGAAAAATCAACGAATCTCCTGCTTTCGCACGAACTTCTTATGACATTGGAAATGAACCTAACGGAATAAAGTAAACACACACATATTTTGGATAATATTTTTCGAAATAATTTTTTTTCATAAAAAAAATAACACAACTGTATTTGAATAAGCTTAAAATATATTTCATGTCATATCGACATGAAACTCTTAAAAGACCTGCCTCCAGTTAGGAGGAAAATTGATTTAATTAATCACGAATTTATTAAGGATGCTCAAATGCAATTAACACGTGGAGAAATCAAAGTGGGGCATTTCTTAGAGAAATTGCATTAATTTCTTAGGTTTAGTAAGTAGTTGATTTAGGTGTGAAATAAAGTTTTTCTTTGCAGACATTTGTTTAGGTTGTTATAATCATTCAGTTTCTTGGAAAGTTCTTTCTTTTCTTTTGATAATGTTTTTACATATGTAAAACTTGTGTTTTTTCTTTGCTATTTCGAAATAAATAACCTCACTAGTTTCGAACAAATCTCATTCATTTCTAAGGCAGTACATATGATAGTTAATTAAGTAATATTTAAATAAAGTAGAACTAGTGAGACATTAGAATTCTCGCCAGTTCGACAGTAGAACAAATGAGAAAAAAAAATCTCACTTGTTCGATGGTAGAACTACTTAGTCGAACTACTGAGAACAAACCGTAGTGAGTAGGGGTTTCGTGTTTGTTTGTTGTAAAACCCTTCTACAAAGTGATTTTACTGGTTGACGCTAGATGGCGGTCATTACTCTGTCCGTTCGTAACAATATTTTTACAAGCTTGTATTTAGAGCTTCACGTGTTTGTTATTGTTGTTATTTGGAACAAGGCATTTGTTTGCACGATTCTCACACGTGGCCGCTTTTTTAGAACGGAATTTTATTGGAATATTTCATGAATAATATACCGCGAAAATGAACAATCCGTGTGGCGAGGGTGAGCCAAAAACATTGAAATATTTCTTTGTAAAATATTTCTGGAAGGTGATTTGTAAAATATTTCTGGAAGGTCGTCGTCAATTGTGCCTTTGAAGTTCCAACGTAACAATATCCGCCAGGTGCAAGATTTCATTCAAACGAATTGTTGCCATGAAAAAAATTGATACATTTGAGCATTTTAATAACGACAGGTTACTTTTACGGGCGCATATGCGACGCATTTTTATGTGGGACAATTTTAATTAATCCAACCTTGTTTGCGCGTAGTACTGATCCGTCGTCTTAGTAGAAAGAAGATAGTTTTATTATGTGCATTAAGCACATAACATAAGCACATAAGCACAAAACTATCTTCTTTCTACTATTTAAAACGACAGTTAGCAAAGCTTTTCATAGATAGCGACCGACGCGACCGTCCGTCCGTTTTGTATCGCAGCGCAGTATAGTGTCTTTCATTCAACAATTTGTTGTATTAGATATCGATCATTGAATTTTACTTTGAACTCGATTGTAATAAAAACTGTGAATTAAGTTCGTAGTTTCAAATTACTTGTTCTGTATCTATTGTCCTAGTTCGTTAAGTAATACAATACAACCCTTATTTTTCTAGATCGTCTCATAGAAACGGCGTAGGTATTTTAGTTGACAAAGGAGGTATATTTACTATATTTAGCTTTTCAATTTCTTTTTAGGGTTCCATATCTCATTAGGAAAAACGGAACCCTTATAGAAAGAAGCTTATGTCTAGCATTAAACGAATACAATCGGAGAAACTAAAAAAAAAAATACTATACACTCCATTTTAAGTGGCACAAGTTTTCTTAGAAAACTTTTAATTTCAAAATCAAATATCTCAAAAACTGACCTAGTTAGAGAAGTACCGTGGTAAGTAAGTATATATTTTTTCTTGATTTTTCATAATCTAAATACAAAAAGACTGCAGGTGTTCCATTAAAAAAAAATCTAAAAATCACGAAAATAATTGATTCTTAGATAATATAATTGATTCTGCTATCTAATTGATCCTATAATTGATCACGATAATAATTGATCCTGCCGGTTCAAACTCCGGCGCTAGCGTGTACCGATAAGGTTTCCGTAGTTCACTTAGACAGTTCCGGTAACGGAAAACCTCACGATAAAACCCATTTGGTAACTACAAAAAATGTGACATTTGTCTCCAGCGTAGTAGAGTAAGCTGTCTCTCCAGTAGCAGGAAGGCCTGCATCCTGAAATGGAACATGTACAAAGGCTTATGATGATGAATTAATAAGTGTATGTGTATATTAATTACAGTACCAAAATTTAAGATTTTTTTAGGATTTGTTATCGACTGTTCATAATTAGAAAAAAATTAGTTCATAATAAACATTGTATGGCTAGACGAATTTATTAGAGTTGCACCGAAATTCGGTTCACATTCGGTACTGCCGAAATTCGCCATGTTTTACCGAACTTCGTCTCAGGCCGAATTTCGCTTAGATATGCCAGGATATACCGAATGTCGGCCGAACTGCGATAACTCCAATTAGCAGCATAAAAACATGTAAATACTCAGTTCTACTTGTTCGATTACCATTTTACTATTGTAGTATTGTATTTTGAAGGTAAAAGGAATTAAAAACAATCAATTTCTACGCTTTATTAAAAAATTGAGATTAATAAAAATTATTTTCGTTTAAAAATTGCGACAATAAAACGTCAAATGAGAATCGGCTGGATGATCGCAGGCGACGGGCGGGATGCGCGCCACGCCGGTGGCATGACAAGCGAAAGAACAAACACGAACCGACAAGTTCATCGGATAAAAGCGCACCAATTTAATAAGCCGAAGTTCGGCCGAATGTTCGGTTTAAACATGTGCCGAACTTCAGCAGAACCCACATTCGGTGCATCTCTAGAATTTATTCAAAAATACTTGAAATTCTGTCCACTAACCAGTTAACCACATGTTGACCAGATTGTGGATTGTGTTTTGTTGAATTTTCAAATTTATATAGATTTGGAATACGCATTCACCACTACATAAGCAAATATTTTGTAAGAGGTAGCTGCACCTCACACAAACGCTGGTTATCGAAAAAACGTGAATATATATAAAAATTAAATTAAAAATTTTAAAAACCCCGACACAAAAAAAAACTAACCTTTGAAAAGTGTGAAATAATATCAGCTTGTTCATTGCCTAGTGATTTTTGATCCTTAAAAGCGTCGGGGACCTCTAAGTTAACTTAAAATACCTAATAATTAGCGGTCCCCGACGCTTTTAAGGATCAAAAATCACTAGGCAATGAACAAACATGTAGGGTAAACTCATCTAATTCCGTGACATACCTAATTCCGTGATACGCACTTTAAACTTAAATACGAAATTAAATGAGTTTAACACGGCATTCGAAATAGTACCGTATGCCAACACAATAAGACTCTGAGTAGCATATCAATTTTGGGTTCAATAGAGTGAAGCATACGGTAACAATAACGGGTTTTTGAAACGCGTTCGGTGCTTTGTTAGTGTCCAGTGTGCTTTCGTCTAGGAGTGAGTTTACGCAGTTGTTTAATATAGAAAAATTGATTATTTAGTTATTTTAAAGTATAGGCTATGTGACTAATATCCTAAATTAACTCATAAACACATTTGTTTCATGCAAATTTGTTGATTTTCTTCTCTAAACCTTATTATTCAAACTCAAAAATTAAGGTATTTAACGGCTTTGCTATAGAAGGCGTATCACGGAGTTGCGAGAGGTAAGTTTTCTGTTTATTACAAAAATAATTATTTTAAAAGTATAAATCGGATTGAAAGCACGTTTTATTTAATTTAAACGATACAGTTTAAGTTTTATAACGAGAAAACCAAAAACATCTCTTGTTGTTGTCAAACTTCTCTTGAGTTGTTAAATTCTAAATATTTTATCACGGTATTAAATGAGTACATAAATTAGTAGATAAAAATTACAATACTTATTTGTTATTTCGTGTATATTGTTGTATGTTTTTTTATCCTGATATATAAATTTGTTTGTTTTTCAGGGTCATGGAGCATAATAAAACAAAGCGGAAAAATAGAAACTACAATGAAGCATCCTTGAAGTCTGCAATCGAAAATGTTTTAAATTCACGTATGTCTTTATATAGAGCTTCAAAAGAATATGGTATTCCGTGGTCTACTTTAAAAGAGAATATATTAAGAATACAAAATTTGAGAGGCCACCAAAAAAATGCTCCAATACTGATGTTAAAAATTGGTCGCCCGTATTCGTTGCCAGTTGAAATTGAACAAAAATTATATCACTTTATAATTAATATGCAAGAGGTAGGATTCGGTCTCACTGTCAACAAAATTAGAGAAACGGCTTTCCAGTTGGCAGAAGCATCAGGTATGAATCATTCATTTAATAAAAGGAAAGGATGCGCTGGGTGGAATTGGTGGGTGAATTACAAGAGTCGTTATGGATTGACATTGAGAATGCCAGAAAATCTTTCCATCGGACGTAGTATAATGGCCAATTACATTATTTTAGAAGATTTTTACAACAAGTTAGAAAAAACTTTAAAAGACCACAATTTGTTGGATGTTCCGGAAAGAATCTTTAATTGCGATGAAACGGGGCTTATGTTTGTAAATAAAGCGAATAAAATTGTTACTAGAGTTGGGAAGAAATTTATATATAATAGGACATATGCTGAAAAGGGTACAACAACAACAGCTTTATGTTGTGTGAACGCCGCTGGATGCTGGATTCCTCCTATGATAATATTTAAAGGAATACGAAATATACCTGCCCTAAGCAATAACTGTCTTCCAAATACTTTGGTAAGGTTGTCACCAACAGGATGGATAAATTCAGATTTATTTATAGAGTGGTTAAAGTTTTTTTCAAATAGTATATCTCCTGCCAGGCCAGTGCTATTGATTATGGATTCTCATAACAGTCATGTGAGCCCTGAGGCTATAGAATATGCCAAATCACAAAAAATAGTATTGTTCGCAATACCTGCTCACACAAGCCATATTTTGCAGCCACTTGATGTAAGTGTTTTTCGTCCATTAAAAGTAGCTTGGAGAGCGGAATTTTAAAAGTATAAATTAAAGAATCCGTGTTTAGTTCCTACAAGGTTTGATTTTCATTCATTTTTTAAACCTGCATATGAGCGCAGCTTTACAATATCAAACATTTGTGTAGGTTTTGTAAAAACTGGTATCTGTCCTTTTGACAAATATGCAATAAACTCAGAAGCTATTGCTCCATCTAAAATGACCGACAAAGCGTATAACCAACCAACGGGAACTCACAATGAAATCTCTGCAGACCCAGAAATTACTTCTCAGGACAGGCCTGAAACATCTACTTCTACTAATATGCATTATATTAATGTGCATGACTTGGGCAATGAGATGCAAAATGAAGATGTGTCTATTTTGGAACAATCAATAACTGAAGATCCGCTTGAAAATGACTACAATACAATAAGAAGTGTACGTGTAGAAAAAGGTTATGAACCAGAAAATCCACTTATGGAATTGGACTTTCTTACAAACAAAGAAAATTCACAAACCCTTACGTTGAAAAGAGTCTCCTCAATAGAAAAGAAAATAGACAGCATACTAGATATGCCTAAATGGCAGCCGCAACCTAAAAAAAGGTCAAGAAACACGGCCCCCAATGCAAAATGTTTAACTTCTTTAGTTGAATCGGATGAAGGCCAAACAAGCAATTTCGAAAAAGTTAAAAGTCAAAATACTAAACAAGACAAACGAAAAGTCTTGACAGAAAATCCCACGGATAAGAAACTGAAATTGAAGAAAACAAATCAAACAAAAATAAATAATAAGAATAAAGACAAAGATAATAGTATAGGTAAGCCTGACACCAAAAAAATACTGAAGGATAAAAAAGAAAGCAAGAAAAAAAAGATAGATGATGACTGGATATGTCAGACTTGTGGCAGAATGTATTCAACCGATGTTGAATCAAAAAATGGGGCTGAATGGATTACATGCTCTTTCTGTTTTTGTGCATATCACATCCACTGCCAAAGTCAGGAAGTGAATAGCCATCAAACTATATTCATGTGTGATGCTTGTAGCGTTGATGATGCTTCTGATATTGAAGAAGATCAAATTGAAATTTAACTAATTATTTTATAATACATAAAAAATGGTAAAAACAATTCAGTGCCAATTTCTATCATTTTTAATACTTATTAAAACATTTTTATACTATATCGAATTTACATTTTTATACTATATCGAATTTTCATTTAAAAAGTGTATACATAATTACAATCCGGTGATCGTAATAATTTTTTTTTTATGCCAAACATATACTTACCCCAATAATAATCAACAAAATATAAAAACTCGCCAAATTCCGTTATAACAGAATTGAAGTAGGCAACTCACGGAATTAAAGAGGTTATCACGGTTATGAGTGAGCAGGCGATGTTAAATTGATTGAAATTTTTAGACTCATCACGAAGAGATATTTATGTTTCATTTACATCAAAGTACATTAATTGTTACTTATATTCAGGTACAGTACAATAAATAAAGTAACATAAAAAACTACTACATTTTTCGTTCCTTTATCTGAAACATCACGAAATTAGATGAGTTTACCCTATTATTTCACAATTTTTAAAGGTTACTTTTTTTGTGTCCGGGTTTTTTTAAATTTTATTTTAGTTTTTACTAGTCTAGTCCTTTCATCTGATACACATATTGATAGAGTAGTGAAAAAAAATGTAATTCGCCATTTCATGGTGGCGGCCATTTTAGATTTGAAATTTCTCATAGTGTATACCTACTAAACTGTTAGTCAAGTCCTTTCATTTGCTACCCATCCGTATTGATGGAGTAGTGAAAAAAAATATAACTCGCCATTTTCAACTGGCGGCCATCTTGGATTGGAAATAAGTCATAGTGTATAGTATTTTACTAGTCAAGTCCTTTTATTTGATACCCATATTGATAGAGTAGTGAAAGAAAATATGTAATTTGCCATTTCGTAGTGGCGGCCATCTTGGATTTGAAATTTGTCATTGCGTATAGTATTCTACTAGTCAAGCCCTTTCATTTGATACCCATATTGATGGAGTAGTGAAAAAATATGATGTCTGCCATTTTGTGGCGGCGGCCATCTTAGACTGATTTTCATCAAACGTAGCAAAGAACACTCCCGACTAATTCACTTTTCATATAAAAAATCTGCAACCAAATCAATTGATCCGTTTGGGAGCTACGATGCCACAGACAGATACACAGATGTGTATCTGTGTATCTGTCCGTCACACACGTCAAACTTATAAAACCCCTCTTTTTTTCGTCGGGGGTTAAATATACAGCGCGCGACTAGCCAACCTCCCTCTTCTCGTGCCTCATTTTTGACGTGCAGCTGCGTTCACAAAAAAACATGGAATTACGATTTTCACAAAATTGCATTGTCGCATTAGTTAGATATTTTCATATGTAGGTACTTTATTAGAGGTACTATTTTTATATGTGCCCTCTCGCACAGACTCGATTTTTTTATCGTAGCTTCCTTAACGACATAAATATTAGAGTGCTTCTAACTATGTCGTCCAATGACGAATATGTTAGATTTTGTTATATTACATTCCTTTATGTACTGTGAGTTCTCGGTTTAAAAACCACTTGAATTTTTCTCTAAAACAGTGAAACAATTTGTAAATTTTTTTACATTATTCTTTATTTCCATGGCCTAAAGTGTTATAAAATTTAAGTACTTAGTTACTCAAAGCCTAGCGACATAAATATGTTGATAAAATGCACTAGTATTTTTTTCAGAGACAGTTTTAACCAGATGTCAGAAAACCCTAGGTTATACCTTTAACTGTTAGAAGAAAATTACGAGATATCTAACAGTGATGTACCCTACTTTAAACGTTGCGAAAGAAAAAATACACTTGTGAATTAGCAGCCTCTCCAAACTTATTTCTATCGGGCTAGTTCTTGTCTGAGATGTTTCTCGTGACAGTTGTGATTTTCTTTCAGGCATAATGGTCTTATTACACAGTGATTGATAACCAATAATATGCAAAGAATTATAAGGGAAATACGGTTCCAAAAAATACAACATAATTGTAATACTTAGTAAAAAATTGTTGTTAGGTTATTGCTTTACAACGTTTTGCGTGCGAAAACTGAAGTGGGTTCTTTGTGATTAAATACAATAAATAAAATGAGGGTGAGTTATTGATCCATACCATCAGCCCTTTTTATACCCCACTGCAGGGGCTTAGGCCTCCCCTCAAGATGAGGGGGCTCGGAGCTTAAATCCACCACGCTGCTCCAATGCGGGTTGGCGGATTGTAACGACCGCCATCTATTGCCAGTAACCGTTATTGATATGATAGCAAAAATTATTGACATCTAAGAAAAATAAAAAAGATATTTCCGGAAATATCTTTGCACCAAACGAATTGTTGACAGTTGCCTGGTACCCATAATACAAGCATAACACTTAGCGTTGTAATATTCCAGGTAACATTATATGTATTTTTCTTTTTAATTAAGGAATATGATGTTTTTCTCAAAAAACATGACAAAATGTTCTAAAATAGACATAATTTCATGATTTTTTTGCGTTATAAAATGTTTAAAATTTCATTTTTATCTGTAATGTTCTAGTATAACTGGGACGTAATATATTAACATATTACCGTCATCTATCACTGTTGATTTTTAGATGTAGGGGTTCACTTTCTTCAATGAAACAACACTTATCACTTTACACAAAAATAGTTTTAGGTATAGGATCCGAAACTAACATATAGTATTTCTTCCATCGTCTTCGGAGGCACAACAGGCTCATAATTACAATCGAACATCACTTATAGGTAAGCTTGTTTGATTGTATAATTATACGATAAAGTAATATTATGTTTTCGAAGAACAGGTATATTATCTGAAAGATATATTTTATAATGTAATATTTCAGTATGCCAAGCTCCAAGGACAAGGTAGGTACTCGTGCATTGTCGAATGTTACTTACATATTACATAGGTAGGTACTGAAATAAGCTATCATCGGCAGTCGAGAGTTTGCGTTCCTGACACATGAGATTTATAGCTATAACATCATGTGTCGTGCATGTAAACGATAATAATATTTGAAAACGGTAATCGTCCGACGGTACTAATTCACATCGACCATCTGATTACTATGCCGATTACCTACGACCTGTCAGGAACGCAAACTCTCGACGACCGATGTACAAATTGGTTTCATTAAGGTGCGGAAGCAATATCACATACAGATACGTAGTAATCTATTTTCTATAAATATTTTCATAATGAATGCTAGCGAGACGTTAAGGGGATTGTCACCGAATTAGCTCGTATTTTTGTAGTTTTTTTTTACAAGCTTTTATCTTATTTCATTAGTGACAATATAAACAAATCTTGGACGCCAACGAAGTAGAGATTTTGCACACATAATAATAATTGTAGTTCAAATCCCAATACAACAATTTAGTGTATTGTTTTAGGTTTATATGCCAATATGAAAGATTTAAATGAGACTGGTGCCCTTCCCTTTTTTTTTAACTGCGAGTACTTATCGCTTCGAAATACTTATTCCTTAGACTTATTCATTTATTTATATTAACATTGATAGTTTTAGTTTAGATAGTTATTGTCAACATCAATGATTTTAGACAGTAATTAACAAGTTAATATCATTTTCTGCAATTTTCTTCATAAATATTTTTTTGTTGAAACACAGTAAGTTCGGAACTACCTATCGGAACATTAACTATCACTGACTCCGTGCCTCGGAGAGCACGTTAAGCAGTCGGTCCCGGGCGCTGTCAATAGATGGCGGTCGTTACAATCCCCAACCCGCCGTGGAGCAGCGTGATGGATTTAAGCGTCTAGCCCCCCCTCACCCTGGGGGAGCCCTAAGCCCCTGCAGTGGGGTAAAAATTAGGAACTGACGTTTTGTAATAAATAAGCTCATCCATTCAAAATTTTCACTATTATCGTCACTTTCAATCAATGCCTCGTAGCTGCAGGGCTGCCAGAGCATGGCCAGAGCACCATCGAAACCAGTTGAAATAATGTGGCCAACAATACCTGGTGTTAGGCTGAATGTAGTCCAAACTTATAGGACATATACCTAGCATGTAGAGCTTACTGCACTAAATAAAAATAAAAAAAAATAATTTAAAAATGAAACTTCAAACATGTTTTTAGCACGCTAATATTAGTTCCACCTGTATGTTTGTTTGTCTGTATGTTTGTTTGTTTGTATGTAATGGAATCTTAGAACGCGATTTTGACCTACTTCCACTGAAACTATCGGGCTGAAATTTGGAAGACATGTGTAACTTCGATGACAATACACTAAAATTATAAACATGGCCTGATGCTGCAGCCAGGTTTGTCTCCTCATGAGGACGCTCGTCAAAGGTTAATAGCAGGAACATGAAATTTTGTCTTACGTTGGATATTGATAGTTAACCATGATATTCACCATGAATTGATGCTGAAGCCAAGATTGTCTTCTTATGAGGACACTCCTCAGTGGTTAGTAGCCCGGATATGAAATTTTGTGAGGGACTTCATCGTTTTATAGATAATTATGAGTCACACCTGTACGTTTGTAAATTTAGATGAATCAGTTATAGATATTTCATAGCACCTAACGCATTTGCACATTAACATTAATTTTCTTGTTAATCACTTTATCCTTATACTAAAGATTAATTTCTGATTTTTATTTCAATATGCTGTTAAAACGTGTTCGTTTAGTTTTTTTAAACTATAATTATTTTTTTCATTTTTAGTCTTGAAATTTTTTAAACTACGTTTCATCTAAATTTACAAACGTACATGTATGTGTAACTCACAATTACCTATAAAACGATGAAGTCACTTACAAAGTTTCATATCCGTACTACTAACCACTTAGTCTTTACAGAAACGTGGTTGAAAGCGAACACATCTATTAGAGAATTGTTTGATAGTAGATATGTTGTATACCGTAAAGATCGCATATATTTCCAAACCACTAAAAAAGATGGCGGTGGAGTCTGATCGCAGTGTCACGCGATCTTCTTTCACACAGGGTCTATAATTGGGAAACAAACGATGTGGATGGATATGGAGGATTTGTGGATAACAGTAGATGTTACTAACAATCATACTGTAAGGAAATTGTCAATCTGTGCAGTATACTTACCTCCACCAGTCAAACTAAACCAACTATCCGAACTATTGGATAGCTTTAATAATGTTGTCAACAATGCAAATGATGTAATTATACTTGGCGACCTCAATCTTAGCTTTATAAACTGGCACACAAAGGATAATTGCACATATATGTCTCCGTCTAATTATAATATAGGTCTGGGCTACACTCTTATTGACTTTATGGCATTAAACGAGTTGTTTCAGTTTAACAGTTTAAGCATTAGCGATGGTCGATTTTTGGACTTAGTTTTTAGTAATATGTCTAAATTAATTATAATACGTACCTACGATCATTGAGTGTGTTGAGTAAGAGTTATCAGTTCCATCCTTGTCTATTGATAAACATTCCATATAGTAATATTAAGTATTTAGCTCCTAAAAACTCTGTTAAATATAGGTATTTCTACAAGATTGACTACGATGCTGTAAGAAAAGATTTAAATACTGTCAATGAAGAAGTTTACTAAAAAAATTTATTAGCTATTATTAAAATTTAAACTAAATAAAACACACGTGTGAAAGAATCATGAAAATGTCTACAAATAAAAAAATTATAGGATGTTAAACTCGCGTTTGCAAAAATATTTTTGCTCCGTGCAACGGCTCAGCATGTGACGTCAAGCTGCCCGAATTTATTGGCATTCATTCGCGCACGAATCGCAGTGTTTTCTATAAATAAGAGTAATTTATCGTGATGGTATTGTATTGTTGTATGATGGCTGTATTGATTGTAGTCTATTTTGTGAATTTATTAAATAAATAAAAAAAAATGGTTGCGACCACAGAACAATAACCAATTTATACAGAAGACCTGCACAGAGCAAATTTTTTTTCGATAGGCACAGCCTAGTTCCTACGTTAGGCGAGAGAAATAGATTAATTCATGTTACTGTGTGATAGAACTAGACATTATATTTATCAGTGTTGTGTATATATGCACCCACACATTATGCTGTGCACACACATGCGCATTGCAGTAGGTACCTATCATACAAAGGTTATGAAAGGAAAATTCGAGAAGAAAAATACAAATTAAAAAAACAATATTTTATATGAAAATTCTATAATTTTATAATAAATAACCTAAAGAATCGTTGGTATACATCTTAGTTAGCTTTAGTATATTTTACCTATTTAAACTATAGCTACAGCAAATTTTGATTTTTAGCTATTTGCTTTGACTTCATGCAAAATTTGCCGCTGCTACATATTCCGGTTCAGGATGTACATTTTATCGGCAATTATTGATTAATTTACTTTGTACACAAAATATACATACTAGTATCAAGCAAAAACGAGTAAAAAAATAACATTTGTTGTACGGGAGACCGCCTTAAATATTTGTTTTATTTTAATTTCATTATTTATTTTAAAAGTTAATATATAACTAAATATTCTGTGAATATTTCAAGCATCTACCTGTTGCCATTATCAATATTGAGCAAAAAAATCACATTTGATGTACGGAAGCCCATTAAATATTTCTTTTATTGTTTTTTAGTATTTGTTGTTATAGCAATAAAAGAAATGACAATTTCTACTGTCTAAATATCACGGTTCATGAGATGCAGCCTGGTAACAGGCGGACAGCAGAGTCTTTAGTAATAGGGTCTTATTTTTAACCCTTTGGGTATGTAACTCTAAAAACGGAAGTTGTGACATTTTAACCTTCCAAGGGTGGTGGCCTAACTTATTTGAAAAAAAACATATTGACTCTCTGGACAGAAACATGCCCAGGGATCAAAAGCAAAAGCTTATGATGTTCAAATACCTACGCTCAATGCAATTCGATGCATGCAACCCAGGATTAGTTATAATTATGTCGTGAGTTTATCGAGGGCCTAATCTAATAACATGTAAGTATCGACTTCTCCGCGCAGGTGTTACAAAACTTAATATGTAGGTAGAAAAAGTTTTATTATCGAATACACAAAAGTCTATGAATTGCGAAAAAATCGAAGACATCTTATCTTATCTTATGCAGTATATTCCCTCAGAGCTTAAAGCATTTTATCAAAAAATTATTCAATGGACTGTTACAACAGCTGAAAGTGACAATGAAAACATTGACAACAGTTGATTTTTTTTTTAATATTTATGCACAAAGTTGATTACTATGATTAAATAAACATGTATTGATGAATTAAAACATGTTGTGATTCATTTTAATTAACTTTACCATGAAAATGATATAAAGTGATTCAATTTGAAAACACATTCAAGAATTTCAATATTTTTTTTCTAAGTGACAGAAATTACGATATATATAACATATAAATCAAGATATTGGTAATATGTATTTATCATATATCGAAATGATCAGGCGAATGTTACATAATTTAAACAGGTTTTTTTTTAATTTCCCTAAAATTTAATAATATAATATATATATATATATATAATATATAATTTAATATATACAGGATGAGATTTTAGTAACCAGCCAAAATGTTCCTAGATGTTAGGTATCACCAATACACCTCATTACGTAAATAAAAATATAGGTCCAATATTTATAATCAATAAAATATCCTAAATATTTTTTAACAAAATTTGGCTACCTTCTACTTACAATCTATCCACAGTAATCCACACGTGCCGCACGCCAGCTGATTTCCACCCTTTTCGTAGCGTGCCCCCATTCCGCACTCAATGACCTCAGCTCAGTCCGCCACGCGATTCTGTATCGAACGGCTGCTCGGGCGCAAGTCGCCCGCGCTTCAATAATGTATACAAATCGCGAATTGAAATGGTGAAATGTTACATTTTAAGTGGACAAACTTTACGCGGAGCCTAAAGACTGTATGAAGAAATAAGCTTGCCTCAGCTTCGCAATCAAGGTTTACACAATGCCACGGTACGGAACTGTCAAACTATTATGGCTGTAAACCAACGGCTTTAGATCACGGGCAATTTACTACGCCTTTACATGCTGAGGCCGGCCGAGGATAGCATTAGAGTTAGAAGACGAAATCTTTGATTTCTTTAAAACAAATCCCCGGGCCAGTACACGTGACTCAGAACGACGCTTCGGCGTTAATCAGCGCAGCATATGGAAGTGCGATTCAGTGCAAATGTTTGGGGTGGGGCCCTATTTCATAGAGGGCAGACTGACCGGAATCACGTATTTTCAAATGTTACGTACAGTAATATCTGATTGTATGGACGACGTTGCGCTCGCACTAATAGCTCATCGCGAGTTTTATTTTCAACACGATGGTGCACCATTTGTTAAAGTAGGTAAATTTTTTTATATGGTAAGTGGATTTTAACCCGATTTTTTAATGATTGTACATAAGTTGATTCAAATTTTTTAAATACGCCTGATTGCAAAAGAAAAAAGGACAATTATCAATTATCGAATGTACGAGTACATTGATCAAAATAGATTAGGTAGGTATGTACCTATTCATTTTTTCAATTTCATTTATTTCGATTCGATTTTAATCGCAGATAATAACAAAAACAAGCCTTTTGCAATTTGACGGTCCTAAGCCCGATAAGTATGAAGGGAAAATTTGCAACTTAAGGAGCCGTATTTTTGAAACTCATTGATGATGTCATCAATTTGAATCGTTCCCTAGGCCTTGTCAAACCAAAGTTTTCAAGAGATTTTTTTAGTGAGTAGGAACCTTCATAAATGAGATCATTCGATAATCATAAATTTTCAAAAATACGACGTGCTAGTATTATCTATGGTGCTATACTGCGAGTGCAGAACGAAAGGGCGGAGCTTGGGCAAAGTGGGCGGGGCGCGTGCACGTACACTGGCGTCCTCGTGATGTGACTAGTAATATTGGTAGTTTTGGGAAAGGTTTGCGTAGGCTTAACTGAAAATTTTCCCATTGAACGATACTAAAAGGGAACATGACGGCCAACGGATTTTTATCAAAGGTCGTCATATTGAAGTTTGGCTGGTCATAAAAACCTCACCCTGTATAATATATAATAATAAAACCAACAGATAATTAGGTAAATCTTAAGCTGAAAGAACACAAACAGCTTTTGATTATTAACAAAATACATAAATTGGTTAAATAGGTAATTGCTTAACAACCATTAAAAGCAGTTTCAAGAATTATATCAACTGCTCATGATTTTGATCCATTATCCTCTATTCAAGGAGTCTCTTGTAATAGAGCAAAGTAGATGAAAAAACCCAATTTGCTCTATCACATAATAAAATAGAGCAAAGTGGATGAAAACCTTCCAGACTGATGTTACAAAATATGTTATTTTTAACAATATTCATTTTACTTGCAATATTTATGTCAATTCACTAATTACCTACATAAATCGAAATTATTTAACTACATAAGAAAAAATTTATACCCATAATATATTATGAGAAGAGTCTACAAACTCAGGCAAAAAAAAACCAAGAACAGAAGACGCAATATTTGACAATATTCCAAACTTTTGGAAAAACTTGATAAACAGAAAATAGTACCTATGTAATTATTTTTAAAAGTAGGATTTTAATAAAATTGCCACTTAGACGCCCCAAGCAAATGAAGTTGTTGATTTCCTAAGTTATTTTTTTTCTAAAAATTGATTTAAAATAAGCGCTGCACGGTGAGCCAGTACCTACATGCGAAGGTTGTCCTAATTGTATTAAAATTTATTTAAGAAATTTTATGTGCCTGGTTAATTAAGGATTGGTTTCTTTTTGTGACAATGAATTTCCTCCTTTCTTTAAATAAGTTATGAGTTTATGTAATTTACAATAATAACGAAAATAAGTAAGTAGTCCTATTGTACAAAAAGTAAAGATAACATAACACATCTTATTTCATTTGAATTTCCAATATAAAGTTGTTATAGAAACAGTGACTGACTTTCTTAGTTTGTTTTTATAATTGTATGATTTGAACATTTGCAATTTTTATTGTAAAAAGTTCTGCATATAGGTACCTATTGCAACTTTATGTTAAAATTTCGTTTTTTACGAATATTGTTTAGTGTTATGTGACAGCTCTCAGTATATATTTTATGTACTAGATCAATCTGTAAGATTTTCTTTGAATTCAACAAAGTTGACACGTCATATTAAGTAATGTAACAAATTGGATTTTTTCATGAAATTTGCTCAATTAGTAGAAACAATCATAAAACAAAATTTAAAAGTGCTTGGGTCGTTGATTGCGACAAATCCTTGTAGTCGATTCCATTATAATTCGACATGTAGTGCCTGCTTAGAGCAGTCGATTCAGGCGGTCTTTGCATTCCCAGCTTTGTATCCCTTTCTCTTCAGATTCTTGTCTTCCCATTTCCACCAGTCCCTGTAATTGAAAGGCAATTTTAATATACTATATAATATACTATACTAACATGTCTAGTTTTAACCTGTGACTTCACTTGCATAGTTTTCACGATTTACATCCTATGTAATTTACATAAATGTCAAAACAGATTAGTTGTTGAAAAAACTTTATATTCATGACTTTTCTGTGCAAATGTTTATGACCCCAATTTGACAATTTCATATTGTGACATAGCTTCTGGCAATTTTTGATGGCAATTATACAACTGTTTATTAACCAGCTTTCCGCCCGCGGCTTCACCCGCATGGAATACACAATTGTACTGGGACCGCTATAAGAACGCGACGCTCTAAGACATTGAGAAACTTTTGTAGAACATTCTGAAACTTAACTACCTAAGAAATCTCTATACCAAATTTCATCAAAATCTATTTAACCATTATAGCAAGGTGAATAGCTATTCCACAGGGACAATGTATTTTTGCGGGATGAAATTTATCCTGTGTATTATTCAAAGCCTTAGATATCTTCTTAAAAAATTTATTAATATTCATTCAGCCATTTTGGCATATAGAATAGTTATGCCACAGAAACCATGCCTTTTCCTGAGGTAAAAAGTAACCTATGTCACTCTCAAGCTCATAAACTATACGTATACAAGACATAACTTTGAGCGGTCGCTCCGTGATTGACCGCTAAACATTTTAATATCCAAACATAAAAACAACCAAATTTTCTCTATTGATATAAGCGATTTCACTGGTTGTTTATGGTCACTAAGAAACAGACCAAAACTAGCCTATGATACTCCTGACAACCTCCTATTAATGTCTGCGAAGTTCCATTGAAATGAGTTACTGTTCTGGAGATTAACCTGGACAAACAAATAGACAAACATACAGACAAAACGTAGGCTACGCCGCTATTGATAAAATTTACATTCTCATTAAAATTGGTTCAACAGTTTAGGAGATCAGCCCGAGCTGACAAACAGCAGACAAGACACTACTATTTTATAGCAAAAAAAAATCGCTTATGTCACTTCTGACATGTCTGCAATATGTCTCAATTTATGTCTGCAAAATTTCATTCAGTATGTCAGTTCACGCTTTTCGGAAATAACCCAAACAGTCAGACAGACAAACATACAAACAAGAAGTAGCCTATGTTACTCCTAAACACCTCCTTTTCAAGTGTGCAAAGCTGCATTACGATCAGTTCAGCCGTTACAGACAAACAGACCAACGGACGGACAGACAGGAAAAAACTTTTTGACCTAGGTATTTGTAAAAATAGGTTTTTAACAGAATCAGTACTTAGGTAGAATATTAATGGTAATATAATCCATAGCGAGAGAAGAACAAAATTGACAGCAGCATCCAGATAAAACAAAAAGGTGCACTGAAGGAAAGCCATGCAAGGTCCTAGAGGTCTCTGAGAAATATAGTTAAAATCAAAATAAAACATTTTCTGAGGAAACCTTATTACCTATTCATCTATTTTTTGGATGTTAACATGTAATAACATTAACCCTTCCTCGTGCGCTTCACAAAATTAAATCGTTGCATAATGTAAGTAAAATAAATTCATTCATTGATGAATCACCAAGGAAACAAAAAAAAACTGTATTTTTAAGGTAATGATTTTTTGGAATTAAGAGCATGATAGCAAGACCACCACTCATGTATCCTGTGAACAATATGATTTTATTCCAGGATACACACCCTCAACACTTCTCAGGCTCATTATAATAGCACAAGGCGATTCCCTACATTTTGCTCAAAATATAAAAGTTGATGGCTTCTATATTCCCTGTAATGATCCATTCTGGAAATTTAAGTATGTAAAACTTATAAAAGGGTATTTAAAAATCAAAATGGTATAGAGTAATGAAAGGTAATGCAATTAAAATTTAATAACATGTATATAAAAAATATTAAATATATAAATATTTTTCCAACAGCAAAATGACCACTCATGTAGACTGGCCTGGACACAATATGATTTGATTCTAGGATACACACCCTCAACACTCCTCAGGCTCATATAATAGGAGAAGGCTTTCATATTCCTACAAATGTTTAATAGTTTTTATATCATGAAAAAAAGTACTCGGCGTTGGTTTTACTGTAGTTGGAGCAGCAAAGGTCATATATTCCAGTTTTTTTTGTACAGCCAAAGACAATGTGTTGCATAATTCAAGTTCACAATGATCAAAGCCATTTAAATTATCAAAGAAATCCTTACTAAACATTAACATTTCAGTAGTAAAAAAACATGTTTCTATTTCTCTGTCATTATTATCATAGGAATGGTCAGTCTAAACTTGTTTACAATACCTTCATGTATATTGATAGTGATGCTGATACCTCGAACGCATGAGCTGCATACTTCACCTGAAACATTTAGAAACAATATGATTTATTATACACTATTACTTGGGCTCGCAACTTTGTCCGAGTGGACTCAGTTATCAAATTTGTTTTCAGTTATAAAATCATTTTGCACAAGCAATATTTAGGCACTAGAAAAGCTACTTTTTTATCTTGCAAAATTTAAGAGTTTTCACTAGAAATTTATATTCTGTTCAAATCAGTTGCAACAGTTTAAAGTTGATATGCCTTAGAAGAGTTTTAAGCGTTACAGTCTATAGACATTCTATAGACAAATATATAAGAAATAAACTGTAGTGTGTATACAAAACATGGTAAATAGTAACCTCAAGAAGTCAATTCTTGGCTTGGCTAGTAAGTATAACTAAAATCTGATAAATAGAAGCCTGTCACATGTGATGTTATTCATAATACGTTGGGATCAGTTTTACATGATTCAGTACAGTATTTTCAGACATTTGACTAAATTTTACCTTTTTACCATTGAAAATGGTTATCAGATCCTTTTCCTATGAGACATAATTTTGGCTATAACTTCAAAGACAACAGAGGGATTGGGTCTTAGGGGTTTCAAAAGTTGCAGAATTTACTAGGACACCTGAATTTTAAAAATGGGTTGGGAAATTTTATTGAAAATTGAAAAACGTCTGAAAAAAATGAGGATTTTTGTGAGTTGTTTTTTTACAAAAATATAAATATTTTCAAAAATATTTGAGTTATTGAAAATTGGCCATAAAACGCATCTGAGGAAGTAAATTGTCTAATGAATGGTGAAAACATTTTGAAAATCTATTGATAATTGCGGGCTGTAGGTGGGCCTTCAAAGTTGACAAATTTCAAAAAACTTGTATTTATGGATATGGGCGTGGTATGGCAAAGTGCAATTGCCGAGTTGTAGCAAAACTTAGTGTCACTCTTCTCTATGGTCAGTCTATTGAAATAAAATATCACGTTACTTTTTAAATGTTTAGTTTTTGTATTATATGATATCAAAATAAATGACTTGACAGTATAGGCAAGTATATGAGTTTTTATTTTTTCCTAAAACTTCTAGTAATTTTCGATGCCTCTGATGGTTAATGGAACTGCAAAATCTGTGAATTTTACTACTTCCTTATTAATAGAGGTGCTTATGTTGATTTCTCTTTGTAGATAATTAAAATTTTCCTTTAATTTTGTGCCAAACATATAACAAACCTTCATTTTTTCATAGATGGACTACTTTGTCTTTTAGTCAGTTTTTGCTCCTTGTTTTCCCATAATGGCCATCGATGTTGTACAGCATTTTGATATAGCGCTACTGTGCATATTGTCCCCTGTTGATGAGATTTTCTGACTGAAGATTATTGCGTAAACATTTGAGCAAATTATATATATGATACATATTCTTAGTTTCTATTTCATGTTACAGTACTACTACTATGTTTGTAGCATTAGTGGCAGATATTAATGACTTTATGTCAGCAACATTAGAAGGACTTTGGCCATAGTAACACTAACTTTGACAATATAACCCAGTTTAAAGATTCCACTGATGGTTTCATAGTAAATTTTTAAGTCAAAGTTTTCATTCCATTTTGAACAAAATACAATACTATTGAAAGTTTCAATTGATTGATAAGATGACATAGGTAACATCAACACCAAAGCTTCATCCAGCTTTATCTGCCTTATTACTTTTTTTTTTTTTTTTTTTATTTAGTGAGGGCCGAATCTGCTTACAGACACCTACGCGCCCGACCTTCCGCGCAGGTAGTGCCGGGTTGGGACTTGGGACTTCTACACAGAAGGTGTAGCCCGACCGGCTAAACGACTCCTCAACCTATACTCCGTTGAGTGTTATAGGATTTGAACTGAACGACGACCGGACGCATTGAGGATGCTTCGGTGCGTTGGTGCCATTGACGGGCGGTGCCTTAAGGGTGCCGCCTCGTACGGCGTATGAGTGAACCTTATTACTTCTTAACAAATTTAAAATTACAATAAAACAAAAGCTCTAAGCAAAAGCTTATTAATATTGGACTACGTACTAAGATCACAAAAATGAATGCGTGTAAACCGCTTACTTGCCTATCAGTTCATTTTAACAATATTAATCTCTAAGCACTTATTGTCAAAAAATCGTTCATAATTTTTCTTTCTAAAGGTTAACACTGTTTTTTTGCATATTGTTCTGAGATGAACTAGTACTTTTTTAAATGCACCTGGGAACATTTTCCTACAAGGTAAACTCAAAGAGCATCACAGAGCATGTAATATTGTAATGGTAAACTCACTTGCTCACTTGTGACGTCTAACTCCGCACTATGAACCATCTATGAACTGAACATACAATTTTGTCGGACACGACATCTAACGGACGCATTTAATACTTATAACTCACTATTTTCAAGCACCGTGTAGATTGAATTTACAAATCTCAGTAGGTACCTAAAAAGTGATACATAGAAAATGATATCACAGTATGATATTGGTATGATTATATAGGAAACATACTAATTGCGTTGCGAACTCAATGCGACGTAAGGTTGCGACTTAAGAGATGCGACTGTGTTCCGACAACAAAAATGTGAACATAAAAAAATACGCCGCAGATCAAATATACGCCACTTAATGTTTGCAAATAGTCCCTTTGAAATAAAGTTTGGAAAGACCCACTCTATAAAATTATGGAAAAAAAAATTTAAAAGGCTTGTTTAAAGCAATAATAATGCCATACGGTCTGTATAAGCACCGAGTCTGTCATGATCATGTTGCTCACGTTCCTCACGTTTTTGGTCTTATATTTGAGAACGTGCTCTGGCATTTGGCAATCCTGATAAAGGAACAGCATTGTTACCTTACCTGTTGTCAAAGAATAAGATTATTGTACCTGCTTGTTATGTTATTACATTGCGTTGTTACCCAACACCTAACATATCCTTACTTTCTTAGTAATTTTATAAACGCCAAAGTTTGTATGTATGCTTTTTGCTCTTTTACGCAAAAACTAGGTACTGAACGGATTTTAATGAAACTTTACAATAATATACGTTACATATCAAAACAACACATAGACTATAATTTATAAAGATACTAGCTTTCCGCCCGCGGCTCCGCTCGCGTGAACTACACAGTTTGAAATCACATAGTGTATAAGATGATTTTGTCTGACCACCTAAAGATTGACATGTGACAATGCAATTAATAAATAAATAAATACTAAATAACAAAAATTTCAATTCTTTATTTTTAATTTTACACAAATTTTTAAAATATCCTATTATTAAACACTATAATGCTTGATGCAGGTACCTAATAATAATAATAGCATTAAAATAATGCATCCATACACATCCTTATTTTGAATTACTGTATAAATCATTGCATATGTTTATTTTTTATAATGGCAGCCCAATTCGTAATTAGTTGTGTGATAATTTATGGGTAATATTTTGCTTAAATTAAAAAAAAATGACCCTCTGTGGTAATAATGTGGCTTGAACGTACAAATAAAAATATTATGTTAAAGATTTCTTGATTGTCAGTTTTGAAACAACATTGCATAGCATATCTTTTTTTTCTAATGTATTATGTCTGAGGTATTATATAGATTCCCTTCTCGTTCTTACATGATAAACATTGATCCATAGACATCCATCAAGTTAGGCAACTGCACGACGACGTCTAAATACGTTCCATTTCTTTGTTCCTGCGTTGCCATTCCAAAAAATTAGAAATGTTCAGTTGTTCCTCATATTTATTATTGTATGATTATTGTAGCCAATTATGTTAAAGTTGAATTAAAAAAAAAATTAATTGATCTTTATTTTTCGATTGTGACACTTGGATTGAAATAAGAGACAAAACATAGTTTAGTTAAAATAGGTATGCTATTTTAACTAAACTAGGTCGTGTCTGTAACGTTTCTATATTGGACAAGTAGAAATTAAATCTTTCTAGTGGTATGAAATACGAAAGTAAAAAATCAGTTGTCTGTAAAGTCAGTTTACTGACGACAGTTGAACGTGACAACGTCATAAGAAAATACTGATGGAACGGTTGCATTTTTCAAAAGAAAATTTTAATTTTATTTGTTTGATAGATATTTTGTATGGATATAAAGAAGAAGGTAAATGGAAATCACAATTGAAGTGATTAAGTTACATTTATTTGTAAGCATAAATACAATTGTCATTTTTTTTTTACAATGTACATAGTTTTTACAAGTATGAATGTGCGTTGAGCAATTGTTTTACATGGAACGCCTAAAAGCGAGGTAACGCCGCATGCGTCATGTTTTTTCGTGCGTGCAGCCGGCTCCATCGAATTATAAGACGTTGTCACGTCAAAATTAAGCCTTTTTATTTAATACTTAACACAGCACATTTTTCTTTAATTAATACGTAACTTTATGTCCTCTAGAGGGCGCTATGTTGAACTTGACGTCACATAACCTCCTAACCTCTAACCACTCTCTAACTAGCGGACCATCAAGACTCTTCTAACAATACTTCATTTAATTTTGTCAAATTATGATACACATTACGCTACGATCACATTAGCTCATATCAACGTCACGGCCGACTGTAAAATATTTTTCAACTTTATTTTTATACTGTGACACTTGGATTGAAAAAAGAGACAAAACCTAGTTATTTAGTTAATATAGGTATGCTATTTTAACTAAACTAGGTTGTGTCTGTAACGTTTCTAAATTGGGCAAGTAGAAATTAAATCTTTCTAGTGGTATGAAATACGAAAGTAAAATAAATTAAAAAAATTATTTAATACCTACCACAGCACATTTTTTTTTAATTAACACAAACTTTATGTCCTCTAGAGGGCGCCATATTGAACTTGACGTCACATAGCCTAACCTCTAACCACCCTCTAACTAGCGGACCATCAAGACGCTTCTAAAAAAACAATACTTCCTTTAATTTTGTCAAATTATGATAAATAGAAGACATACGGGAACAGATAAACATACAGACATAAATGCTTGGATCATAAACCCCCCTTTTGGCTTCGCTGTAGCCGGGTAAAAAACTAAAATACGCCAAAATAAACGTATACATCTATAGGTACAGATCGTGTCAAACTTTATTGCGAATCTGAATACAACTCTTTAAGCAAGCTTGCGCAAGTACAGTCATATGCCTTCGCTTCACTGGGTCCCGCTACATCTAAAACTGGTTATTGCGACGCGACTTATGCCTACTTTCGGATCCGCCATAAAGTTTGATTGTAACTGTACGTTACTACTCAATATTACGTCAATTGGAACGTAACATGAAATAAACATAAATGTATCTATATTAGGTACCATAGACCGTATTTGACGTCCGACGCCGCTCTTTCTATCCTTTATGTTGGTAGCGTGTTGCTAACGCCATTTTTGTTAAACGCTTGAAGCTTCATAAGCTGAAATTATTCAACAAAGACAGTGTAACTACATGCAAGAGAGAGAAGGGTATATTCGCCTCGCATATGTAGCTTCCGTTAACCCGAATATTTTCTTTCAAGCTTATTTACGACATTTGTCATTGTCTATGCTATAGATACGCATACCGAGCGATACATACGGTGTTAAGTTTTTACCGACAAATGTGTATTAAAAATGAAGGAAAACGCCGTACTTAAGTGGCAAAAAGTGTACAACCCGACAGGGCCGCAGCCACGACCGCGCCATGGCCACCGCGCCGTGGCCATCAAGGATCTCATGATAGTTTTCGGCGGGGGCAACGAAGGGATTGTCCACGAGCTGCACGTCTTCAATACGACCACCAACCAATGGTTCGTACCCGTGACTAAGGGTGAGGTACCTCCCGGCTGTGCCGCTTATGGCTTTGTGGTGGACGGCACGCGTCTGCTCGTGTTCGGCGGCATGGTCGAGTATGGCAAGTACTCTAACGATTTGTACGAGCTACAGGCTTCGCGCTGGGAGTGGAAACGTCTCAAACCACTGCCACCCAAGTCCGGACTGCCACCGTGCCCGCGACTCGGCCACAGCTTCACACTTCTCAACGGTAAAGTATATCTGTTCGGCGGTTTGGCTAACGAGAGCGAGGACCCCAAAAACAACATCCCACGTTATCTGAACGATTTGTACACGCTTGAACTGAACCCAAATTCGTCCGTCACCGTCTGGGACACGCCATTAACTTACGGACAATCGCCACCGCCACGCGAGTCGCACAGCGGCGTCGCGTACACGGACCGCACCACTGGCAAGTCCTCGCTCATAATTTACGGAGGAATGAGCGGATCGCGGCTCGGTGACCTATGGGTGCTCGACGTGGACTCGATGTCGTGGTCGCGGCCCGAGGTGGGTGGACCGGCGCCGCTGCCACGATCGCTGCACACCGCCACCGTGATTGGCCACCACATGTACGTGTACGGTGGCTGGGTGCCGCTCGTGCCCGACGAGTCTAAGCTAGCTACCGAGAAAGAATGGAAATGCACCAACACACTCGCCTCGCTCGACCTCGAGAACATGACTTGGGACAACATCGCACTAGAGAAGTTCGAAGAGTGCGTGCCGCGTGCGCGCGCTGGCCACAGTGCCGTTGCGATCCAAACGCGCCTCTACATCTGGTCGGGCCGTGACGGCTACCGCAAAACCTGGAACAATCAAATCTGCTGCAAGGATCTCTGGTACCTCGAAGTAGGCGTGCCGCCGCAAGCCGGCCGCGTGGCGCTTGTGCGCGCCGGCACCACCTCGCTTGAGCTCTGCTGGCCCGCCATAAATACTGTCACCACATATGTGCTGCAAGTGCAGAAGTGCGGCAAAGTGGCGCCCGCGCGCTTCCCTGTCACAGCTGAGCCAGTGGCTGCGCCTCCGCCCGTTTCGCCCGTTGCCGAGCCCCCCGACGTAAAACCTTTCACCTCCCTAGCCTCGCCGCCGGCCGTGGCCCCCACTGTGGCACTCCCTGTCACGCCTCTGGCCGCGGAGTTGCCAGCTCGTGCGGCGGCTGTTCAGCAACCAGTCGTCGCTACACCGCAGAAAGTAGTGACAAGCGCCATCAAGGTACCTTCGGCACAAGTGAAGATATCTCCTGGCACGCCTACACTCAAACAAACGGCCACGTACCAGGGCAAGACGGTGGTAAAATCGCCAGCCGGCAGCGCTCAACAGATCAAAGTGGCTGCGGTGACGCCGCAGGGCGTGACGCGGATCGTGAGTGGCGTGTCGACGGCGGGCACGGTCCGCGTGTCCACGGCACAATCGGGCGCGCAGATCGTGCTCGGAGGCGCGCCCGGCGGTCCGCCACGCTACGTGCAAGTGAAAGCCAGCCCTGCTACTTCGCCCGCCTCGTCCGCTTTGCCCGTCAAACTTGGCAGCTCCGTGAAATTGACGGCGGGCGGCACTGTGCCCCTCAAGATTGGCTCAACCAGTATCCAGGGCAAGTTTACTGCCAACAGCATGCAAAAGATGGCCACCGTGACTGGCGGGAACATGCCGCTCAAGCTCGGCGCAGGCAATGTCAAAATCGGGACGAGCAACGTGCTCGTGAAGAGCGCGAGCATGGCCGGGCTGCAGGGCAAAGTAACCGGGGGCGTTCCCGTCAAGCTGGGCGCGGGCGGCCTGCCAGTTCTGACGAGTGGAGGAGGTACGCTGCAGCTGCAGCAGAGCAGTGGGGGGAAGACGCCCGTGTATAAGATAGTGACAGCTGCGACGGCTGGCAAGGAGGGCGGTAGCGTGGCGCACGTGCAGGCAGTGACGACGAGCGCTGGTGGTGCCACCGTGCTGCGACAGTCGGCCGGCAACGCGGGCATCCCTGTTATCATCAAGAAAACGCCGGGCGCGGCCGGCTCGGCGACGGGCAGCGGCGCAGGGAGCGCGCAGCCCCAGTACGTGACATTGGTAAAGACTTCAACAGGCATGACTGTGGCGACTATGCCCAAGGTGGCGATGATGCAGAATCGTGCGGGCGCAACGAGTGGCGCCACAACGCAGGCAATGCCAACGGGTCCCACTATCGTAAAGCTGGTGTCGGCAGGCGCTATGGGCGGCAACAAGATCATCACTTTGCCGTCCAACATGCTGCAGCTGGGTAAGGCGGGTGTGGGCGGCAAGCAAACCATCGTGATCACCAAGTCTGCAGGACAGGCCACTCAGCCTGGACACCAGCAGTGAGCCCTCTTCACTTTGTAAATTTATGACGCAACAGACACTATTAGTGAAGTCAAACATAGTATATTCAAAATCATAAAATGAAATTTCAGAATTTTTGTATGTTATTGAGATGTATCGGGTTTGCCGATAATTTTTTATATAATGTTCAGGGGTGGGGCGCCGCGGCTTCCCCGCGGCGGCGCCCCTCCACCTCATTTTGAGTTCGCTCGCTTAATGTTTTAATAATTACTAATTTGATGCATAGCAATTAATATATTATTTTCATAAGTTGTATTTGTATCCATAAGTTGGTTCACGTGGCGGCCTCGTGCTATTCTGGCAGAGTTGTTTTTAATTGAATATATTGATTTGAAATAGTTTATGACATATAATTCAGATAGGGTTGGATGTTGTGCAATGAAGGTAACAAGTGTTATAAAGCAAACATAGACATAATGCACTATTCAACTCGACAAATTGTTCTTGAATCAGTTTTAGCTATGTTATGCATAGAGATAATATAACTAAAGTAGGCAAGCTCCATAAAGCTCTGTACGTATGTAACAGTTGGGCATGGGAGAAAAAAGGTTGGTTAATAACTGCACCATAGTATAAATCAAGGTTCTCTTATTTTCTGTCGAGACCTGCGTTTCGGACTGGCTTGCCTCTATTTTATCTCTATGATATTATGGGCCAAATTGTTCAATTTGTGCATCCAGACTGTGTAAAGAATATATTCCAATTGATGACATTGATGTATGTACTTTGCCTCATCACAAGATGGCTCATCTATAACATTATGTCCAACTGCCCATAGTAAGAGCCGGCAGTGTCAAATTACACCGGGATTTATAAGTGCTCAAAGTTGACTAAAACTTGGTTTTACAAACTTGAAAAAAATGCTACATTTTAACTATTTATCAAAGAAATTGGGTGTTTTTATAAAATCACTTTCTATCATGACAGGAAGTTGAAAAGTTCAAACTTTTGTAGCTTAACTGATTACAAAACAAAAGAGCTTTAATATCTCTATAATAAAAAAAACAATGCTGTCATTGTCGACATAGATAATAAAATATTTTTGCCATCAGAAAGTCACACGTTTTTTCAATATTATAGTAACTTTTCAGCACTTGTATTTCTGTATATCGATTTTAACACAAAAAAATATGATTAATTCTGACAACGAGAATATTTTGTTCTGTGACAGCTGACAGTGCAGCCGGCTCTTGAGCTATTTAAGGAAATGACATGCTAGTTGTCATTATTTCTACCTATGTATGTTGTAATAACGTGGATGGGTTCGCGTCGGGCTTCCACAATGTGTTGACACATTTAAGAACATAATTTATGTTTTTAATATTCTAAAAATCCCTTTATTCAGATATAAATTAGTTGCAACTTTTTGGGATTTTCATGTCAAAATTAAATTATTTAAAGGCAATATTTTTAAAACTTTTGTATTTACAATTGGACCTGATTATGGAATAACATTTAGAGTGAACCTTGTTTGAACATTATTTTTTGACAGCTTTGTTTGTGCTTTTGTACATAGATTTATCAAAATGAACGAATGATTAAAAGTGCAAAAAATGCACTTTTATTCCATAAATATAGACCATATACGCAAAGCAAAACATCGCAGATATGTTTTCATTATTAAAAAAAAATACTTGCATGGACAGTGCGTTTACACATACATTGACATTACTAGATAAGCAACTTTACAACTGTGTTTTAATACTTGCAGATGGTTGTTTTGTGTTACTTGAGATAGACTTCACTTACTCCTTTTTGTGTGTAGTGAGACTTCACTTACTCCTTTTTGTGTGTAGTGAGACTTCACTTACTCCTTTTTGTGTGTAGTGAGACTTCACTTACTCCTTTTTGTGTGTAGTGAGACTTCACTTACTCCTTTTTGTGTGTAGTGAGACTTCACTTACTCCTTTTTGTGTGTAGTGAGACTTCACTTACTCCTTTTTGTGTGTAGTGAGACTTCACTTACTCCTTTTTGTGTGTAGTGAGACCTCACTTACTCCTTTTTGTGTGTAGTGCTCAATTTGATTTATAACCAGGCCCAATTGTATTGTATCCTTTTACAATTAATTGAGTGTAGGAAAAAAGTGGAGTTGGCCACAGTGTCCTTTTAAGCGTGATCTGTAATTTTATTTTGTGATGTGTATTGAGGGATTGAGTAGTTATGAGGCATAGTGAATGTTGTGCATAGCCAAAAAGATGCCTTCAGGAAATCGCCCGAGGACGGGACCGGGTCGGGATTGAACAGCTCCGGTCGATGTGACAATTTATTATAAGGAAGTTTATCGTAATTTTAAGTCACAATGCAGGGAGCTCAGTTCGCCAAAAACGCAGTAATTGCTTCTACTTTTAAATTGTAAGAGTCCACAATGTTACAGATTTATATTATTAGTGTTCCGTACTCAAAAGGTAAAAAACGGGACCCTATTACTAAGGCTCCGCTGTCCGTCTGTCAGCAGGCTGTAGCTCATGAACCTTGAAAGACAGTTGAAATTTTCACAGAAGTATTTCTGTTGCCGCTATTTTACAAAGCTTTGGTTTGTAAATTTGTCATAAAAGTTGTAGGCACCATAACTTTATAGCTTATTCTGGTCAAAAGTGGATTTCAATGTAACTACCAATTAAAAATCTTATTAGTAAAAATATAATACTGAAGTTGAACCAATGTGTAAAATTAATGGTTAAAATATTACCACTTTACTGTGACATGTGCTGCGGTGTTGTCTAACAATATCCTTCAAATACTGTAAATGCAAATTTGATTTTCAAAGGAACATCATGTCTCCTGTAAATATAAAAATGTGCTCAATTTCATTATACTGTATCATGTTGTCCTATATATTAACCCGTAGTTTCAAACATTGACTCCTAGGTATATTATTATAACCCAAAAAATTATAATCAAATATATTTTTCACCTCGCTAGATTGAAAAGCGGGACTTTATTCCATAAAACCAGTGAGCAAAAGTCAATTTTGCTCATTCGGTGAAAAAACATATATGTATTGAATTTATAACAATTTGGCATTTGTCATCAACATCATCAGCTCACAATACATTCGGAAACTCTAACATTTATTTCATAGGCAATATTTTTGATTAATCTGTGTTTTTAAGACTTAATCTGTTTAAAAATATTGTTTAGTGAACAGTTAACATAAATTAGGACATTGAAATTACTTAATTACTTTTTTATTTAAAATTTTATGTAATGCTGCACTGTTCAAACATACCCAAAAAAAATAAAATGGCGAGTTGAGAAACCAATTCTTCTATTGCATCAATCAAATTCTTTATTTATTGTTGTGAGAGTCTAAAACGGTGTTGAGTGAATATAGTAACTAAGGTTATAATTTAACACCATTAGAGTTAAAGGAGCAAGTTTCTAATGCTGAAATTTCCAAAAAGTCATGAAAAATATCTAAAAGCCTATGAATTATTTATTATAATTTTCAATACCTTTGCTATTAATACGGTCTGCATCACATCAAAACTTGAACTGTAATGTTGTATTATACAGTACTGCGCCTTTTTACTTTACACCAATCACAAACGAGCATTCTGTTTGTATGCATATGTAAACCGCGAAAAGCAGCCCGCTCTCGCCCTTAGCTCCAGCCATTATTACATTTGAAGTATTTACTTAAGTTTAATCGCAAATACATTGAAAAACGTCCTATGATGCTCGTACTCAGTAAGCTGGCTATTATAGTCAGTTTATTATAGGCACTCTGCTTTGACTATAATATGCAGCTTACCGTACTTGCATCATAATGTACTATTAATTTGAATTTAAGGTTAAAGGTGCAAAAACCTGTTCAGAGATCTGTAAAGTGTATTGTTCTTACAATATCAAAGTAGGATGCATCTATATTATTTTGTCCTTGCTATTAGTGAGGTGAAAAGTTGTATTTGTTACACGAGAACAAATTAATTTATTTTTCATGATTCAATTATAGAATCCTTCCTTGCTTTGAATTCAAACTCCAACAATAAAAACAATCTTTGCTCTCTTGTTCTACAATAAAAATTGTAGAACACATATATCTTTTTTTTCTGTTCACCAATCGCTAATATTCTGTTTAAAAATTACTCGATCGAAACAGTTTTAACTGGATCAATTCAATAACACGCGTTTTCTCTAGTTAAAACTAGTTTTAACTGATATCCATTTTTGAGCAGCAGTAAATTCTAGTTGTATCAAAAGCATTTAGTAAAAACTAGTGTTTACTGGAGAAAACATGTTTTAACTAAAAATGGGTTTTAACTGTAACACATATAAACTACAATAATTTTCGTTTTTCTCTGGGAAGTAGGTACTTAGTGGAAGAAACTCAACTGTGCAGATGACGTCACAGAAACAATTTACATTTCTAATGAATTTTCATAAATATTTATGAATTGCAATGACCAGCACAATTTTAAAATTTTGGTTTAAGTTCATTTGACAAATTAATGTGTAGATGAATTGTAATCAAGTAAATATGGTAATTCAAAAAGAAATGCCTTAATTCATCTATTTATGGATGAAAGACCTACTCTAGTGGAAAATTGTGATTTTAGGGTCACTATAATATACATTCGTAGGAAGGGTTGAAATTCTAACTGAACTGTTTGGGAAAAGCTGACTAGAATGTAAGTAGAGATCGCATTCAATACTAAATCATATGGCCATGCGAAATTGGTTACAGTGCAACATTTCGTTGTGTATTTAGTGCAATAATAAATCGATGGCACCTAAAACTTATAACTACACAGAAATTTTCATGAATGGCACTTGTTTTCCAGAAATCTACTCTTTAATTGCATAGAGTGTGGTCTCTAGAACGCCAGTACATAAAGACTATTTGTTAAATATTACTGAGTCGGCTGTGCAGACCACTACCCATTCATTTATCAGTGTTAGGTATAGCTTAAGTTAATATGCAAAGAATATCTGTGTATTGAAAGGGTCTAATTCCATTTTGGCTCTTTTTTTCAATTATATTGAATTTACATTGAAACCTGTCTAAAATGTTCATTTCATTTTAATTACCACTCTTAAGTTCCTCCTGATCCTGATCAATTATGGCCTATTTTTTAAATATTTTGCTGTTTTATTATTGCTTTAGTAAATAAAGTATCTATCTTTTTCACATAATCCACAATTGCATGAAAATTATGTTCAGAAAGGTTTATAAAATATATTTTTATAAATGTGACAGCAAAATGATTCAGTAAGTATAAAATTTTTTTTTTTAGCCAATCAAAGGAGCTATTTCCATTTTTCTTATTTCAAATTTCTTGTTGGGATTGCATTACAGTGATTAGGTTACATGAAAAATTTATTTATAATTTTTTGGTTTCCTGTAAAATGTGTGAAACCTGCTGATGGTGGCTGAACTTATCAATCATAAAAAAATCCGCAAATTGTGAACTGATTCCTCTCCATTGCCCTAGATATAAATGTAGATTAATGTTAGGTAAGCGAGGTATGTATGGAATGTAAATATCATTAAGTAGATAAATTTAATGTTATAGTTTTGTTCATATTATGTTCACTTGCTTGAATAAACCATTTGGATAAAAAAACATGTTTTTGTTTTATTTGGCTAGAAATATTTTAAAATATAGGTTTTAAAAAATATATTGGGGGTATCTATAAGGGAAAATGTAAACGAAAATTCTAAGTCTTATATATAACTGCGGGAAACTGAAAATGCGTATATAATATGTTAATATAGTCCCGAAAAGCATTAACGAGAGTCGGGCGCAACTTCTAGCCTTGATTCAGGTTTTAAAAAAAAATGTAGTGGGTATATAGAAAGGAACCTTCTCCATGTATGTTCGACTCGCTCTTACCCGGGTTTTTTCAATGTTTTTTTTGCGTATCAATTTGAACAATAGCAGTCGAAAAACTTTTTTTTTTTAATTTTAGGTTTGTGTGCGTCAGGTTGGCAATCGCAGAACGAAAGGTCGCAGCGGGCTCGATTCCCGCTCATAAAAAATATTTGTGTGCATTAACATGTCTATATTTACCGTGTCTGGGTATAAAATATCTGCATATACATATATAATAAAAAAAATATTTAAGTATGTCTAGTACCCATGATACAAGCTTTGCTTAGCTTGGAACTAGATGACGCTAATATTATTACAGGTATTATTAAAGATGATTTAATATAGAAAAATAACAAAGTGGAAGGTACAAGGTTACCGTTTAGGATTGTGATTATGCTGTAGATTTAGTACCTTTCATCAAAAAAGTACCTGCCTACTTTCAAAAATATTTGCGATTTCAAGTGTACCGCCATTCTGACGTCAGGATGGCGGTACATTTTCTAAATTAGGTACTTCTATTATTTAAAGTTATCAAAAATATTTAGTACCTAATTTGTACTTAAACATGTATAAAATCCATATATCCAAGTCAAATCGTTAAGTAGTATTCTTCAATATAAACTTTACGGCCATTATGACGTCGGGAGAACGTCATTATCAAACTTACGTCAGATTAAGCGCTCTTAATATTTAAAAGTAGGTATATTGAAGTCATGAGATATTTAGTACCTACTAAAACATATATAAAATCCACATACCCAAGTCAAACCGTTTAGTAATATTCGTCAATACAAAATTCGTACCGCCATCCTGACGCCCACGAAATTTAAGTGTGTAAAAGTATCTATCCATGTATACCTACATTATAAAAAAAGAATATTTAAGTACCTATATATATCAGTTGTCTAGTACCCCATAATACAAGCATAATACTTGCTTACTTTGGGACTAGATGGCGTTGTGTGGGATGTGAGGGATATTTTCATTATTATTGTTATTTTCAAACTTAACAAGAAATACGTAAAAGAGTACAAATGTTGATAAACAGGGATTTAGTACCTAATTTGTACCTAACAAAAATATATAGGTACTTGAGTAAGTATACAGCACTTGTACAAGTATATATATAGACGAATAAACGATATTAAGTTAGACCAAGAACCCAAATACAAAATTTGTCCAATTACTTACGCTCGACAGTAATAATTTGTTCGGTGTGCTCCAAATACTTCGAGTCGAAAAAGGCTTTGCTGTTACCAGCTGTTAAACAAAAGAGTTCATGGTATTGCTACTACAATAAATAAGAGCAGGTTTTAGCCACATATTAAAGATGGGGAGGAGTAGTAATACTAGTAATGAAGTTATGTGCCACATGAAGCACATTAATGTCGACATCGCTAAATAGGTGGATGCAGATGACGTTATTGATATAAATGATACTGAAGATCCGACACAGAGTAAATATGTTCCATTCGCTGATCCACTGCCGATTAATTGTTGAGTCCCTGGGGCCCAGACTGATTCATATAATGTTTAGAAGTAAAACATTAAATAAATAAGATGGAGATAGGGGGAGAAAAGGGTCTAAATGGTGGTAAAAAATTCTTACGCAATTAACCTTTTGACTTGTCATCAATCATTATTAATCAATTGTCTCTGTCAATTAATTGACTCGTGACTTTTAATTTGCTTAATGAGTAGCGAATAAGTTAATTATTAAACAGCCCCCAATAGTGAAGCCATTGGACACTCATTGTTATCACGCCGCATGGATGTGCTATGATGACTTGAAGACGCAAATAACGAACAGCTCAAGATAATTATGTTATTTCACATTTTATCATGTACGGGATGAAATTTAAAAAAAAAACATCACCAAAAACGAAAGACTTTTCTATATGGGCTCTTGGTGTACCTTATCGGTTATTCGTCTATATATTTATAAAAGTAGGTACTGTATACTTACTGAAGTTATATATTTTTGTTAGGTAGGTACAAATTAGGTACTAAATTCCTGTATTCCACATTTTGCACTCATTTACGTATTTCTTGCTAGGTTTGAGAATTTCATAGGCGTCAGGATGGCGGTACACTTTATATTGACGAATACTACTAAACGGTATGACTTAGGTACCTATGTGGATTTTATACCTATATGTTTAAGAACTAAATAGGTACTAAATATCTCATAGCTCTGAATATAATTTTAAACAATAAGAGCGCCTAATCGGGCCAAAGTTTGATAATGTACTTACCATCCATCCTGACGTCATAGTGGTCGTAAAGTTTATATTGACGAATACTACTTAACGGTTTGACTTGGATATGTGGATTTTATATATGCTTAGGTACAAATTAGGTACTACATATCTGATAACTCTAAATGTAATTTTAAATAATAGAAGTACCTAATTTAGAAAATGTTCTGCCATCCTGACGTCAGTATGGCGGTACACTTTAAATCTCAAATATTTTTGAAAGTAGGTAGCTACACATTTTTTTTATGAAAGGTACTAAATAATACAAATTAGGTACTAAATCTACAGCATAATCACAATCCTAAACGGCAACCTTGTACGACCTTGTATCGCCATTCTGACGCACACTTTAGGTTTTTGTACAAATGCTGCGAAATTGTGAAAACAATCAATAATATCAAGTGAGAACATTATAGAAGATTATTCTTTATCGTCGCCTATTATGTTATATCAACTAAAACGTAAGAATGTGACCGTAAAAAAATATTTCTCGGTATGGTAGCTTTAACTTACTCAAGTATCTAGACTTCCATATAATTTTTTAATAATATTGGTATTAAGTTTTATGATGCTATATAACTGCTGCCGTCTTGAAATATGAACGTCATCTATAGTTGGACTGATGAAGAGAAATTTGAAAAACTAAGAATGCCACGTGCAATTGTTCAATAATTCTAAATGGCAGATGGCGCTAATGAATTTAAATCGCAACAAAGATATCCATCATATTCGTGAATCTGTAGTAGGTAGTCGTTTTCATTTAAACTAAGTGCTTCTTTTTAAAATTTAGAACACTTTTAAACATACAGTCATGTCATCTCGCAAAAATCTGCTTCGCTGTCAAGGCTGTGTTTGAAAATTTGGGTCATGGTTGAAAATCGCATATTATCGTTCATTCAGCGTTAAAACTTTGTCGATCTAAAATGAAAACATAAAAATCATGGCGTCATTTAAATTTAGTTAAATTATTAATTAACCTAGGTACTTCTTATATCGCGTTTTAAAAAATTTGAACAGTTTTTTTAATAAAATTATTTTAATATACTAAACAACGCCATCTATACTTTAATAAATTAAACGTTTGTTGAGCTTCTTCTTATTTCATATAATGTGAATGTACATATTAGAACTGTCAAAGAGATAGCGGTAGTAGTTGCGATTTTCCGAAAAAGAAAGGCTTGTTAAGAAAAGAAATTTAAATATATTAGCTTTTTGTGTCGGAGGTTTTTTTTAAATTTGAGGTTTGAGAACTTTGATACAATTTAGTTTAATTATTTCAGCGTGCTGATAGGGCTCTAAGCTCTAATATTTCGTATCATAGAGTTTCTTTAGTTATGACTTAGATATTTTACTTTCTCTTATATCATGCAGTGGTTAAAATTACTTACATTTGTGCTCCTCTATACATCAGACTATTCTTGTCGTAATTAGTTTAAAATTAAATACAAAATTTATTTTAAACATTTTGAAGTTCACTATGATCGATTAATTAAACATTAGATGAATTTTTATTAAAAGAAAATATTTTTCAACGGTGCCATATTTGGAACGCTATAATAAGGTCATAGTATCTTTCTACCATAAAAGAAAAAAATAATTTGGTCCATTTGCTTTAATATTTATCAAACTGTAATGAAAATTGGTGAGTTATTATGTGCATGTCCGGTTTCTGAATACCACTGGCAGTGGGATCAGGAGCGGAAGCGAGTGCAGAGCGAAAGCGTAGCCGAGATGAAAAATTGTTACTTTGAATTTGAGATTGATTTGGTATTTACCTACAAATCTTGTTAATTACAGATGCACTGAAAACTTGCGGGCGTACTATTTCTTCATTTCCTGATGACAGTGAAGATGAAGACGATGAAGATTATAATTGGCCACTTAAGAGAAATGTAATAAAAGAAGAAAAAACTACAACCGATCTTTCTGATGATCTATCTAACAACCAAGTTACCGTCTTTAGCAATTTTTCATGAAAACACTTGGAAATTCGGGAAAAATCCTAATTAACTATTTGACAAAATGAATTTCCTTCTATTTCCATATTAAAAGTTGCTCCATTCTTTTCACCTCAGTTAATATGGCTAAATATTAAATAAACAATGTGTCTAAGTACCTCGCAATTGATGTTTTATTTACTTTAATGACAATAAACATTCCTTGGTAAAAAATATATTAACAAAGAAAACAAAATCTTAACTGAAAAACGTTTAACTTTAATATAATATTATTTATTTACATACCTATAACATGGCTAAGAAAAGGAAACTATGAGTAGAATATTTGCTAAAGGACGCATAAATCATATGCATCATTATGCGCTGATCATTTTATTAATAATATTAGTATAGATACCTCGTTGGTTGATTTTTAAATACCTAAATTATTGTGCACCTTATATTGGTTTAATTTTTACACCTTTTTTTAAGCTTTTCTATTTTATATCAGCAGAATTTATTCTCGTTATGCGGAAGCACGACTGAATCGTTTTGTGTAATAAAAACATATAGAAATGGATCTAAACTATCTAATCTTAGAGATTAGCCATGTTTGATGAACTCCAACTGCTATTACAAAATAATTGTTGTTCGTCCTACTATATGGGAAATATTATAAAAGCAAAAGTATGTTTGTTTGTTTGTTTGATTCCTTCGCGTCATAACGAACTACGAAATGACGTAACTTTTAGCACTGAAACAGTGGAAGGGACTGAGAGTAACATTATAGGCTGCTGTATATCATCGTCAAAGACTTCCAAAACCAATCAAGATTCGAAATAAATGACGGACAGAGCTTCGAGGTATGAAAGATTATGTCAAAATATGTATGTACGTATTTTTTCCATTCCACCAGCCCATTTATTCCCCACTGCAGGGGCTCAGGGCTTCTCCCGGGGTGAGGGGCTTGGAGTTGATGGATTTAACGACTGCCACCTGTTGATGACACCCGGGACCGACGGCTAAACGTGCTCTTCGATACACGGAGTCAGTGATAGTTATGTCATAGTAGTTATGTACTTAAGTGAGAAAAACTCATACCTAACTATGTTATTACATTTTACAAACTCCCGCCTCTTTTTGGAAGTTAATATTGTATATAATAATAATATTAATCTTTATTGCCAATCAAAGTTACAGTTATATTTAAAAAACAAAATTAAAATCTATGTAATATATACATAGAGACATGGTGTATATTTTTTATAGGATAAGCAGCGGCCAATTTGGTATCAAACTGTGCTGTACAGGACTGTACAGGACCGCTTGGTTGTTATCTTGTACTGTACAAGGTAACAACCAAGCGGGACCTCTACAGTCCTTTTCCACAATCCGCTCAGTCTCGTTGCCGCAATCGAATCTACAGCTCCTTTCTCACAAATCACGAAATAAACAAAACAGACAAATATTCTAGAAACATGAGATTTAACACCCGTATATATAGGTACTATAAACGTATGACATCTAAACTCTTGAATTTGCACAAAAACAGATGACTTAGAAACATACTTATCATATGCAACACAGTCACTCACGTCCACACAACCTTAGATCTTTCGATCCAGATCGACGTGGGAAGGTGGAGGGATGCTCTGCTCTGCTGCTTCGCACCTGCTAAATTACAACAGCGTGAAGTCAATACGTGGCTACATGAGCTCAATATATCTTTACATTATTAGTAACACGAAGTTATAAACAGGGGTAACATCAACGAACTTTAAATGAAGGAAACTAGAAGGCGCACGTTGCTAACCTGAACTTAAAGCTGACAAATTTTGTCAACTTCATTTATTTTTAAATTTTTGTATCGGTATTTAATTCCATAGTATGATGCGTAAATAAAGACCTAGTCACAACACAAACATCTAGGAAACCAATCGCGTGGACCATACGCGCATCCCACCCGTCTCCATTCCTCATCCTATGGCTCAAATCTGATAACTTTGGCTGTCGTACTAAACGGCCAGCATTACTCCTCTATTGAACTAATTCAAAGCTCCCGTACAAAATAAAGTGCACAATGAACCACAGCCTCACTTTGGAGCTACGACTTTATATTTAGGTACAAAATGTAAGAATGGACCTTCAAAAACGATATTATATACGTAGATACATGACAATTTGTAAATAAAATAATAATATTAATAATACTTGGCACGTCTTACACTCGGACATCTAGTCCGTTAAATACATTACATACCTAATTTTACAATTGTGTAGTTATTATTACATTTAAAAATTGTGTCACAAACTTGTAGGCGTTTAGTATGATATAAATGATAAGAATATACCTAATTTTAAAATCGTATGAATGGACAAATAACGCAACACACACACACCCTCGGACCCTCATACACACACTCGCATATTCATTTGTTTTGTTTTCATTACTAGTATAAAATGTTATAAATGGTTCATTTTCATCTATCATATACTCTCTGTATACAAAATAAATGTATTACCTGTGGGAAGAGCAGAACCTCCTACTTAAAGCATTTAACGTGCTTACTGGGATGGTTCAAATGTACATAAATGTTAATGTGAATAAACAATTTATTTTTTTTAATACTTGGATCATAGTGGACTCTCGAACAAAGATATGGTTGACTGGCAGTTAGGTACTACTAAGTACCTTAAGAACACTGTAAATACTCCAGGACATTTTAAAAGTATCTAGAACAGTTTGAAATTTAACTACCTAAGAAATTTCTATACTTAGTAGACAAAATTGCATCAAAATTTCAATCATTTGAATGAAAATCATTTATCCCAAAGGAACCCTGTATTTTTCGGGGATAGATTTATCATGTCTATTCTTCTACGCCTTAGACACCTTAGCACTAAATTCCATCAATATCCGTTCAGCTATTTCAGCGTGACGAATAATTGTCCTAGAGACCGTGCCGGTACAGAAACCGTGTCTTTTGCGGGATAAATGTAACCTATGCCATTCTTCAGTTTATAAACTATACATATGCAAAAAATAACATCGACCTATTGTCGTTGTGCCGTTGTGTCGTAGTCGTTGCTGCGTGATTGACCGCCAAATAACCAAACATGCAAATTTTCACCATTGATAGAGGCAGACTTCATTGGTTGTTTATAGTTTATAAGGAACAGACAAACAGTCAGACGAAAAGTATTCTATGTCATTCTTGACAACCTCTTTTTCATGTCCGCAAAGTTTTATTGAAATCAGTTCAGCCGTTTCAGAGATCAGCCTGGACGGTTAAATAGACAAGCAAATAAAGAGACAAAAAGTAACCTATGTCCTTCTCCAAAATCTAATCCATCTCTGTACCAAAATTCATCAAAATTAGTTTAGCAGATAAGGCGTGAAAGCGTAATAGACAGAATTGCTTTTGCATTTATACGTGTTTGTAAGGACATCACGCATTATCGCATCCAGACTTGTTGACGGACCACGTTCTGTGAATGTGTACTGTAATAGTACATTACGATGTAAATACGGTAAGCTGCATATTAGAGGGCGAGGTATTTATAGGCACGAGGCGAAACCGAGGACTTGTAATAAACCGATGACTATAGTAGCCAACTTACTGAGTACGAGCATCATATGACGTTTTTCAATACTTTTGAGATTAAACTTAGGTAGGTACTTCAAATGTAATAATGGTGGGAGCTAAGGGCTCGAGCGGGTTGCTTTTCGCGGTTTACGCATGAGTTACAAACAGAATGCTCGTTTGTGATTGGTGTAAAGTAAAAAGGCCTAGTACCGTAAAATACAACAATATGGTTCAAGTTTCGATGTCATGAAGACCGTATTAATAGCAAATGTATTGAAAGTAATATTACTTATATTTTTTTTGCATTTTAGAAAGCCATGATCATTCTTGGTAACCTCTTGGTAACAGACTCGCCACCTAATGCTATATATCCTTCGTGAATGTAATAACTTATAAGGTGCCCCATATATGAAAAAACCGGGGATATCTTATTCCAAATCCGATGAGTTCAGCGATCTCCTAAATAAGTCAAACTGAACTACCCTAAATCACTGCAAAAGAAACATAACCGACTCTTTTGCCAATAAAAATGGAATCCACACCCTGCAAACATCGCTGCGAAAATAAATAAGTACTGGCGCACATAATTAAACGCGATTTAATTTTAGCGACGAAGTCGATAGAACTGCGAGAGTGTAGCCGTGATCCGGAGCAGGCGATCGCTCCGCTTTGATCCCTCGATATTAAATAAGTAATCCGCTAATAGAGCGACCACTTTCCTCACATCGCAACCTGGCCTCATATGCGAGGAAAACTAAGCGCCTTTCTGTAGTTTGTGTTTATTAACTTTTATAAAAAGATATGCTATGAATGAAATAATTACAAATATACATACATAAAGGAGTAGAGGCATAAAACACAAAATTAAAATCAGAACCGGCAATCACAACAGAAACAAGAGAGGAAACGGAGACGGGAGCCGAAATAATCGATGGACTCAGTAAAAAAAGAATAGGGGCCGAATTTGGTACACGAAGGGAAGAAGAGCTCGAAAAGAAACGGTTACAACATGATTGTAAATACCGATGCAAGCGCGACCACAAGAAAAACTAGTTAATCATATTTTCTATCTTAACCGTAAATTTAGAAAATGTAAATTTATTTTTGGATAACATAACATCGTACCCGAGTCTAATCTCAAACTAAATCTCGCTGAACGCTGAAAATCACGCACAAACAAACAAACAAACAAACACCGTTTTGTTATAAAATTCTTACAAATCATGGTTATAGCATACTAAAAATAAAGTTTAATAAATTACACGTTTGTACTGGTATCGCTAAAGGGATCGTTCACAGGATATGGTGGAAGTCTCTAAAAAATATTGAAGCTTTTTGAAAAAAATAGTAAAAGATAAACTTTTACACAACCGTGACAGAAAAATCTTTAACTAAAGAATATTAAAAATTAAACCTTCGAAATAAGTTACAAAATTAGATTCTGTAGTTTTACCATATAATCCTAAACCAAAAAAAAAAAACACATCCCTGTGAGACAATTGATGGATTTAACGATATTCTGAACTTTGTCGATGGTAGAAGCTTATTTATGCAGTCTACTGGTTACGTTCGGTGGTTAATTACTCCATTCTTTTTTGTAGTAAGCCAGTAGCCTGTGCCCACGAATGCAACGTCTATTTCATAGACATGATTATGAAAGAGTTGCTTTTAAAAATATGTCTACTAGAACGGTTCCTGGCCGCTTATAACTGTAAACTATTTTAGGATCTTGATATGAGATGATTGATGACGGCGTAATGTAAACAACCGCATCAAAATCAGTCTGGCCGGTCTAGAGAAACACATCTACTGCAGCGCCTAAAAACTTGTCTAAAAACCTGATAAATAGTTCTAATAAATACTGTTCTAAGATTTACGTGAATATTCCTGAACTTTGTAAAACGAATACCATCAACTTTTTTCTCTGGAAAATATTTTTTTCCTTTGAAAAAGTTGAAAACCTGGCAAAGCGCGGTTAATGCTGTAGGCTCCACGCGGGCGACACCTGGCGCCCGGTAATATTTATTGACAAAGGAAGCAGTTCGACTATTTCTAAGCATTTGTTCAAATCAAACAAATCCAGTAAGTACTAGAACAGTTTATTTAAGTTTTCCATCCATTTCAACTGAAGTTTTTCAGTAATTAATAATAATAATATAATAATACATAGGACTTCCCACACAGCGCTATATAGTCCCAAAGTAAGCAAGTATTATATTTGTGATAAGGGTTACTAAACAACTGACATACTTAAATATTCTTCTTTTTTTAAATGATACATACATATATAAATATTTTACATCCAGACCCGGAACGAAATAAATGTTCATGCACACAAATATTTGTTCCGGGCGGGAATCCAACCCGTGACCCTTGGCTTCGCAGTTAGGGTGCCCAACCACTCGGCCGATCGGTCGTCGAATCGAATCGGTCGTAATTCAATCATTTATCGCCGAAGAAACCGATCCATCACTAAGATAGTATCGCAAATGTTGACTTAAACCTTTTCACCATTTCAGAAATCTATAATCAAACCAATTAAGCAATCGAACCGTAGATTTTACTCGGTGCTCGGGCTATAGATATCTAAAACAATTTGAGCGAAAACTGATTCTGACGGTATTAAAGTGTCAATTTGATTTGATGGTTCAGTGAAGTCCTATAATGCGGCTGCGAAGTCATGTCTCTACGATTCAAAATATTATAATGAAATGTTGGTGTGGGCTGTGTCGTCTACACGGCCGCAGATTTTTTGTATGGCAATTGGTGATAGTTGGCGCTGATTGTATGGTTAGTGTTTTTTCTTAGTCTCGTCACGTTCTATATGGCATAAGTTGAACAATCGTCACATTCCCATTTCGCATAGACCTGATGTGCGATATTTTCATATACATGTAACTCTGCAATTGATTAACATGGCTTAGTCAACTTTTCAGTGATCGAATTGTCGTGTGAGCGTTGTTCATATCACCTCATTCATAATTTGCAACTATTTTTCTTACTATAGGCCGCGCCAAACCTAATTGCAATTTACACCTACAGCAAAATTAAAATATGTGTCGATAGAGAATTGAAAATTGTAGTGTGTAGGTACCTACCTACCTACACACTCACATTATTTATTTATTTATACATACAAATTAGAATGTAGCTATAACAGTGCAAGCGCCGATGCGACTGCCTAACACACAATTAGGAAAAGAAACTACTAAAACTAAAAATACATTAATAAAACACCTACCTATTTCAACAATACAATAAATAAGTAATTAGAACATTAATTAAAAAAGTAATATGTAATAATAATATAACTTTTTAGAAATGTAATATATTGTCGCCTCGTGACTGTGAACCTCGGTAGAGAGCAGTTAAAAGCATCTACACCACCATACACATCACTACAACTAGATTCATTATGGGCGCACGCATACATATTATCGATAGCAAACGAGTTAAATCGCTAAAAAAAAATCAGATATTCGCAAGACGGTTTTCACCGTTTCGACGTAATAACACAGACGTAATATCGTAAAAACTCTAAACTCCCTGTCACTTAACAATAATGAAGCACTGTACGCGAGCGTCAACTTGAACCATACCACAGCGTCTACCGATCTCCAGTAAGCTGCGACGTTCCACTTACACATACTCACGCGGTCGCCATTGCAGTACTTCATTAGTTGTTCAGTGACTAAAACTTTAGAGTTTTTGCAATAAATGTTAAAAATATATTTCAAGTAACAGATATTTTGCGTATACATTTGTATCGAATTTATTTAGTTTTTCGCAGTGACGGCGAAACTGCGTCTGTAAATCACCTAGCTTAACTCTGCTTTTAAGATGTCGTAATATTTTTATTATTTTATAAGACACTTAAGACTTTATCTATTTAACAGGCACCGATAACATTTTACAAAGTATTTTAGTATTATTTGTGTAAGGCTATGTGTGACTTTACCATAACTAGTTACAATGTAGCCGAATAACTGCGAAAGAAATACCTATTATTACCGGAGATATACCAAATCAAAGTTTGTGTTTTTACGTTTTTATGACCCGCTCGTGACAAATTATCCACGTTAGACTTTAGCCAATAGTAATGTTTAAAAATTGTATAGTCGATATTTTTGTAGATGTCAATAAAATTCTTTCACTGATTTGTTTCTCTTAATAAGTACCTATAACGTATTTCTATAAAATGCAAAAATCACAAGACGCGCTCATTGGGAATGTAAATATGGCAAAACCAACTTAAAACCATTCATGACCGGTAGGCCGAGTGGTTAGAGACCCCAACTGCGGAGTCGAGGGTCGCGGGTTCGATTCCAGCCCAGGACAAATATTTGTGTGCATGAACATTTATTTCGTTCCGGGTCTGGGTGTAAAATATTTACATATATATATATATATATATATATATATATATATATATATATATATATATCATTTAAAAGAAGAAGAATATTTAAATATATCAGTTGTTTAGTAACCCATAGTTTATATGGATAAATCTTTTTAAGGACAGTAAACGGTATTAATATAATTTGGTTACTAATTTAAAATTTAATATGCAATCCCTTTGCAGAGGAAGACCTTCTCCAAAGAAACCCATATATCCTCATCTTGGGCTACTTGTGACCAGTGAAGTCCAGCCGTTTTAATCACACCCTCTTCTTCCCACCTCTTTCTGTCTCTTTTGTTTCAGGCCTTTCCATTATGTACCACTGTTGGTTCACCTCCCATCACCAAACATGTTTTTCCATTCCATTCCATCAGCCCTTTTTATACCCCACGGTAGGGGCTTAGGCCTCCCTTCAAGATGAGGTGGTTTAGAAATTAAATCCACCACGCTGCTCCAATGCGGGTTAATGGATTGTAACGACCGCAATCTATTGACAGCAACCGGGACCGACTGCTTAACGTGCTCTCCGAGGCACGGATTAAGTGATAGTTAATGTACTTAAGTCAGAAAAAACCTGTTGATACATGCCTGGATTCGAACCACGACCACATGGCCTTATGGATTTGAAACAGGTTTGCTGCGTTCGGGCTATCACGACACGAAGATTGGTTACACTAGGTTTGTGTGAATATAGAAGATATTCGCAAGTACGAATTCAAATACAAACATACTGATATTTATTCATACGCCCGTTCACACTAGAATGCAAATTGTATGAACACAAAGTTAATTATTAATACGTATAAGATTGAGAAATTTATTTCATTATCAAATGTTTTAACGATTTTCTCTTCAAGCAGTAAATACTGGTAATAAAATGACATGTTGCCAACTTCGTGTTATATTGTTTAAAAATCAGTTATTTAATAAATTGAAAGAAATTGGACGAGACTAATTTTTGTCGTTTTGCAATTCTACTAAAAGTTTTTATAATAATTAGTTGTATCATATTATTGAATTTTGTATTTTATGAATTTTTACGATTTCCTTTTATATATTTAATATACATATTTTAAATCCAAAAGCTTTATTTTTGCGTAGGTAACTTCAGTTCTGTCGACTTTGCCAGCAACATTGCATCTTCATAAACGACAATTTATTCACCTGAACATTTTGAAAATGTCCCGTTACTAAAAGGTTTATCATGAAGTAAATAAAAGGTTTTGTGAGTTGAGATCAACAACAGAGGCGCACCGGCGACATGTTGACACTTCATTTCCCGGTCATTATTGACAGACTTTGTTATTAAAATACAATTTTAGTCCAGCTTACACTCTGGCCATAACCACAGCGGCGAAGGCTCGATAAATATATTCGCAGAAATGTCAAAATAGAAATAAATATAAAATATAAGTAATGTCAGACTGCATCGATGGAAAATAGAAGGACGTTAGATTGAGGTAGGTGATCTAAGGGAAAAGGTTGTCAGGATGGTTCTATAGCGGAACAACGCGGGGCGAAAAATGAATAAACACTCGACGTTATGCGATGTACTTTTTTTTCCATCAGCCCTTTTTTATACCCCACTACAGGGGCTTACGCCTCCCCTCAAGATGAGGGGTTTAGAGCTTAAATCCACCAAACTGTTCCAATGCGGGTTGGTGGATTGTAACGACCGACATCTATTGACAACAACCGAGACCAACTGCTTAACGTGCTCTCCGAGACACGGAGTCAGTGATAGTTAATGTACTTAAGTTAGAAAAAACTCTTTGGTACACGCCCTGAATCGAACCACGGCCACATGGCCTTATAGATTTATAACAGGTTCGCTGCGCTTGGGTAATCACAACAAGACGATGCGATATACAATATTTTATTTTTATGAAGTTAATATTAACAAAATAACCTGTACGAGATACAGACACAGAGGCTCGACAGCCCATTATTGGTAAACACTAAAATTATTACTGCGGAACCTGAAGAGTTCTCATGTTCACACGAGTGGTTAGAGACTGCGGAGCCTAGGGTCGTGGGTTCGATTCCCGCCTAGGACAAATATTTGCGTGCATGAACTTGTCTATTTGTTCCGTGTCTGAGTACTCTGAGCGTGAAAAAAAAAATTAAAATATCTTTAAATTTAAATATTATAAACATTAAAGTATTTATATCAGTTGTCTAGTATCCATAGTAGAAGCTTTGCTTAGTTTGGAACTAGATGGCGCTGTGTGGGATGTCCGAGGTATTATACATTATCTCGGTGTGTAGAGAACCATATCTAAGTAATTTGCTTTTCTTCATTTCCCTTCACAATTTTATGGCGGTCCATATAAAAAAATTTCCTGTGTTTGATCCAGATTGACAGAAAAATGGCGCACTTACAGGCCTGTGACGTTGACGTATGGACAGATAGAATGAGGGGTGGAAATTATAAGGATTTTGTATTTTCCCTTTGGATAGATCTACCAGATAACGGCACGAACCGGTTTAGCCAGGGGTTAATCTCGAATCTTCTAAAGGGCCGGCCTCATATTAGGTCTTAACCTATGAAGTTGCTGTTCTACAATACTGGCCAATTCAAACAACTTTGTTTGACTGTGAATTCTAAATTCAAATTAATTTTGTTTTAAAAACATGACATTCTTTTTACAAAGTCAGTTTTTTGTTTATAAATTAGCTTGTACATTTAAAATTTTTCGTCATAATGGACACTTTAAAAAATCGTGTAATTAAAGAATATGAGTTCCGTCGTGGCACTAATGCTGCACAAACGGCACGTAACATCAACAACGTTTACGGAGAGAACTTAAAAAACGAACGCACAACCCGTTATTAGTCTGCCCGCTTCCGTTATGGAAATTATGACTTGAATAATGAACCTCGTGGTCGTCCGGACACTTTGGCAACAATGATGAATTGAAGGCGATTGTGGAAGCTGATGATACTCAAACTACAACTGAACTAGCAGCAGCTTTTGATGTTAGCATCAAAACGATATTGGACCATTTGCGACAAATTGGCAAAATAAAAAACTTGATACGTAAGTACCCCACGAACTTAACAATCGCCAGCGCAATGTACGCGTCGAGACCTGCCTCACGTTGCTCAACAGGCACAGAAATGAAGGAATTTTGAACCGGATTGTTACCTGTGATGAAAAATGGATTCTGTTCGACAATCGAAAGCGCTCAGTAAGTTGGTTAGATCCTGGTTCAGCACCAAAGCAATGTGGTAAACGAAAAATAACCCCTAAAAAGGTGATGGTCACTGTTTGGTGGTCTAGTGCCGGTGTGATTCATCACATCTTTTTACAAAATGGCATGACCATTACTGCAGATGTCTACTGTGAAGAACTGAAGACAATGATGGAGAAGCTCTCACGTCTGCGACCAGCTTTGGTCAATCGGTCGTCCCCGCTGCTCCTTCACGACAACGCGCGACCCCATACTGTACAACAAACAGTCTCCAAGCTGCTAGAGTTGGGGTTGGAAGTTCTCCCTCATCCGCCGTACTTACCAGACCTTGCACCTACCGACTATTACTTTTTTCAAAATTTTAACAACCTTTTAACGGGGAAAAAATGCAATTTCTGAGAGACAGTACAAAATGCCTTTGAAGAGTTTATTGCCTCCCGTCCAGTTGATTTTTACAAGAAGGGCATCAATAAACTCCCCTGCGTTGGCAAAGATGCATCGATTGCACGGGTGATTACTTTGAATAACAAAAATAAAGTTGTTTGAAAAAAAAAATTTTTAACTTACTTCATACAAAACGGCAACTTCATAGGTGCAACCTAATATTATTAACCTTAATTCACAGAAATATTCGTGGCATTGAAAATATTTTCATTTGTTAATTGCTATATAATTTTGAATTCCGAAGTTCCTTAAATAAAATGTAGTAATTCTACATTACCTATGTTTCGTGAAATAACGCCTAATTTAACAATGTAATTTAGGAGTGTCGATAAATAGACTTCATATGTTTGTCAATGTTAATGTTAATCTCTATGATCAATATGGATCATAGAAAAAAAAAATCCAAACTTGTAATATTCACTTTTTACTTTTCAAATTGCGTCCCATTTAACGAAATTATTTTATTTCTAAAATAAATAAACTTACTCCTTGGTTTAAAATCTTGACGTATTCATAAAATAAATATATCTAATAATTACAAACTTTGCCATATAGTCGGCGAAAAAGCAAAACAATATTTTATCTCAAAAATAAATTAGAGGAATTGATAAAAGTAAGAGCGTCAGGAACACGACATATTCGGAATGACAATATACTTTATAAAAGCTTCATAAGCAAACATGTGCTTGACTCTGTTCACAAAGATTATTGCTAACAGATGAGACATAAATTTTTAAAATCTCCTATTAAAGATAGAAAATTTCGGACAAGACGTGTCATATGCCTGTTCGTCCCTACTTTATGGAGTGGGCCGAAAGTTTCTGAAATCTATGAAATGAATTTTAGATATTTGTTTACAATTTCGTGCAGACCATTATTTCGCCAACTAACGGAATCATAGTGTCCCTTTTGTAAATATTAAACGACATTATAGAAAACGCAGTTTAAAAAACGGGTATTTTCAGTGTTATATATTACTGTGAGAATGTATAATTTTGTATATGTTTAAACCATTTTAAAATTTTACTTGTAATTTTTTCTCACATTAAACAAAAAAGCTGACCGCGTCTCAATAGTTAAAAATCTAAAACTTTCTATGGCTATCATTTCTTTATGATTCTGATTTTTAAAAAGTAGCGGCACAGACACAAATACTTATACCGCATCTCACCTACATACTAGATATCAATTGAATCGGTACGGTTAATTTCAAATGAATCCACGACTACTATTTAAAAGTCGGGCCGTTCTTAAATGACAAAATTCAACACAATGAAATTTCGTTGCCTGTTTATCAGCCTGTTGTAAATTTGATATACTCATTCAGCATCATATTTTTCAAATAATTTAGGGATTATCATTCAAAAAAAAAACGATCAAATGCATTCTGTTAAATAGCAAAATCAAAAATTTGTCATAAACCAAATTCAAAAATTATAAATTAAGTGTATAGGTATTACTTTTATAATAAAATAATTTTCGGAGTAAGCTACTACTACAGATTTTTTTTTTATTTTTCAAATTAGTGATTAGAGCATAACGTAAAACTCAAAAATTTACTTATAGTCAAAATATATCGTTTTTAAATGAGACTTGGAAAAGCCATAAAAGAAAGCTCTAAAAATATCTATAATATCCTTATAAGACGTCAGTGGTCTATTACCCAGTTACACGCTCCGCATAGGTCGGAAATAGATGACCGTGTGTGAGATATCCCGGATATTGTTATTTTATAACATCTACTCAACGATACACTGTTCAAAAAAGTAATATTTTTTTCAGTCTCACATATCATGTATGGCTTTCAGGATTTTTTTTTCAAGTAATTTTTAAACGCCTATGTAGTGGTCGTAAATATAAGGGATGAATAAGTGAATCATTGGGTATTGATATGTTTAACTATAGTTCCTATGAAAGGTGACATCTGTCTGACTAATTTACTTACTTATTCAAGAAGAGAAGTTATCGTGTTCACACTTGCATCTCGTTGCCAGTAGAACAATACCAAAACGGAAATTAATTTGTAAACGAAATAATTTTAATTAAATCTAACACAAAACTATTTACATTACTTTAAAACACAAATCCTAACAAGACGAAGACTTACGTACCTGAAGCGGATGGTTAGTTCTACTGGTAGAGTTTTGTATGATGATGGTGTTTAGCTTATTGTTTATACTATATATTTTAGTTTATTGGCTTGACATAACTCGTTATCGTGTGGACCGATCAGAAACGAATTAGTCTGTTGCAAAGTCCATTCACATTCAAGCTGCTAGATGAACGACCTAAAAAAGTCTGCAAAAAAGTTGTTTGTATCAGAAATTATCGACTTTGTGAAACGATATGTACTTGACCGGAAATTTCTATCATCGAATTGAAATATCAAAAATATTTTTTATTAATATCTTTTCAAAAATTTTGGCTCAGAATACCACACAATGTCGGCCTGCCTTGCGGAAGCCGCGCGGTGTGTGAGAGGGAGATTCAGTGTTATCTATTTACATATACAAATGTCTTTAATAAGCATATATCTGAAAATAAATCTGAAACTGAGTTTTAGAAAAACCTTAGCTATGTCACGTATGTCATCTTCGACCTACGATCAGATTCTTTTAGTTCTTGTTCACTTTTGAGACTTGAATATAAAATGAAGGCGTCATAAATTATAAATGTCATCTTGCCAAGTTCAACCAGAAGGTTTTTATACAGCGTATCCATCTTTTATTCTGTATTCGTACGATATTACTCCGAGCAAATTTGTTGAGTAAGGAGATTTGAAATGTGTTACAACTCGAATAGGTGAGATATAATATTTGAATTCGTCAATTTAACGTGCCATGTTACTGTCGTAAACCTCGCGGCTATCATTTTGGAAGATTTTGGATAAGAGAACTGGCGGCAGTATGTTAATGAACATTAAAAACTGTCACCTATCAAAAAATGAAATGAAAACTATAACCACTTTTATTCACATGCTCTCTGTCTACAATATGTAAAAATTGCTAAGAAAAATATACCAGCTATACAATCGCAAGATTTAAAAAAGGCCCTTGTCAAAGTTTTCTAGGTGATGCGTAGTTTTTTCATGCGTCTTCCATCCCCATCAAAACTTCCTATGCAACCGTTTAAACGTGATTACGCGACATTCAGACAAATTGACAAATATTTTTGCGTCATTTTCATGTGGGCCACAAAAGGTACCAATAAACAATTTTATTTCAGCTTGCGTTTGCTGTTCTAATTTTGGTACACCTTCCGTCTGCTGCCTAGAGCGGCTGCTCCTCTCGCTCTACCCCGAGCCGTCGCTTAAGTCAGTACCATCGTTATAGTCATGAATATAGAAATACATAGAGACCACAAAAATGTGAGCAAAAAAATATACGCCACTTGATACTGGGACATATTCAGTATGAAATAAAATTTACTGTGACCGGCACGTAAAATTCGTACACAATATAAATTTTATGAAATTACAATTCATAATATTTATATTGTGTAGTGTAGTTCAACAAAATGTTGGTTTAAAATAATTATAATGACGTACGGTTTATCTAATTTCTGAGGCTGTCGTTTTAGTTTTTAGTCGGTTTTTAGTGTACCGTACCAACAAGACAAAGGGTAAAAAACAGGACCCTATTACTAAGACTCTATCTGTCTGTCTGTCACCAAGATGTATCTCATGAACCGTGAAAGTTATACAGTTGAAATTTTCACAGATGATGTATTTCTATTGCCGCTATAAAACAAAACAGAATAAAATAAATATGTAAGGGGGCTCTCATAAAACAAACGTAATTTTTCGCTCGTTTTTGCTGGATATTGATAACGGCAACAGGTAGACCCTCGAAATGATCACAGAATATTAAGTTATATATTCACTTTAAAAATAAATACTTAAATTAAAATAACACAAATATTTAAAAGGGGCTCCCATACAACAAACGTAATTTTTTTTTATTTTGTACGGCGGTATAGAACCCTTTGTGTGCGAATCCAACTTGCAGTTGGCCGGATTTTTAGGATCGTTTCCAAGTATGAAACGCTCCATCTTGGCTATTATGACATCTAAGATTATAATAATACAGCAGATGTAAAAAACACCAACAATTTTCTACAGTTACTGTACATATTTCCAACAATGAGCATTGGCCGAAAGTTTTGACATTACATTTGAATCCTTTTTCATGGAAATATAGACAATCTTTAGTATTTTTATTCTTTTTTTTTTTTTGTTTGTTGTTTGCATGGTTGTCGACGACCGCGGCACGTAGTAGTGACGTCACATTAATGGTTTAGATTTTCTTTTTACATTTCTGTAATTACGTCGTAACAAAATATCATGTTTTATATGTTAAATAAAAACACTTATTGTTATAAAAATAATTTTTTTTTTGGACCAAGATGTAAAATTTTGAACAATGCCCATTTCACTGAGATCTAATAAGATCAATCGATCTAGTGTTTGTTATGCTATAGCCTATACATATGCCTACACCGTAAATAATAGTCTAAGTTTGTTATAGTGTTCTTTGACGCTCTTCTAATAGACTTCACTGCAAACGCAAAGCCAGCTGCTCTGTGCGGCATCTGTTCATCCCTTTAAGTGGTGTCTAGGTGATATATAGCTGTCGTCAGAGCCTAACCTAACAGGACAGTAAACTACGTCTGAAGAGTAAGTTGGCGTTTGGGGTTATAATGCCGGCCCACGATTATGGTCTAATAGTATGTGTCACTGGTGTCACTTGTTCATTACTTGTTACTGGTTTAAACTCTGTATCGGAATAAAAATATGTTGTATTATGGTTTATTTCAATAAATATACCTATAATAATATTATTCAAAATTTCATCACTTGAGCTGAACAAATTCTCAAAATTTCTGTTTATTTGTTTTTAAAAATTATTATAAATTATATTAAAAAAACTTTCTAAGTGCGAGTCGAATTACGTACAGTTAAAAGTTCCATAGTTAGAAAGAAAACGTTCATGGTTGAAATCCAAATAATAACTTTGACAACAAATCTCAAAAACTACTCAACATATCGGATTCAAACCAATTAATGTCAGAATGTACCACCCTGAAGTTGGAAAAATGAAGTTAAACATAATTTTTAAGACTTTAGGACGGTATATATCTCAACTGTTAATTTAACTAAAAAAGTTGTTTTGAAATATCTGTGTCATTTTTAAAGGCATATCTATAAATCCACACACGTTGGTGTGCGCTGGAATATCTTTTTAGTCTTTAAGTGAAATATATGGCAACTAATTACAAAATAAAAATTGAGAATTTCCTACATCATTATGTAACGGTTTACAAATTACACTTACCTTCCAAATTTAATCTAAATAGTGCTATTAGCCTCCGAGTAAAATGGCTGTAACAGACGGACAGACAAACAGGCAGACGGAAAGAACGAAATCTCGGTCTTTCCGCCTGCCTGTTAAGGATTCCGTTTTAAGCCATTTAGCTACGGGACCCTAAAAAAGGCAAACTGTGTTACTTGATTGAATTACCTGTCGAAATAGGTTTACGACTGATCGTCGTCACCTGTTGAGATAGGTTGCACCCCATTAAACCTTAACCGATTGCAGCAAAAAAACATGGTATTCAGATCAGCAAACACTAGGTTCATACGTTTTCAATTTTTTTAAATATTTTAATTCATCATAAGAAGAAAACTTAACGCGCAGGATTTGTTTAATTTTATACATGTTCAACATGAAACTAAGTGTATTGAAATATTTCAAAAATTAAATACGTATGAACAAGAAGCAAGGCCTGACAGCACAAGTAAAGGAAAAATCCAAAAATTGTTAATTTATAATTAGATCTCAGAAACAAATATTTTTAGTATATTGAAATTGACATGCGTCTTCATGCCATCTGGCGGAGAGTAGCTATAAATACGTTATATAACAGTAACTACGAAACCCTTGGAGCGTTAGACGACTCGCACTTGGTCGCTTTTCACTTACCTACTTACTGGAACAAAACTAGTGATGGTGACACATTTAATTAATTGTCGAGAAAACTTATGTGCTACGAAAATTATAGTTATTATTATATGTAGCGTTTTAGATGTGTCTCCTCTCCATCTCATCTCATGTGTCCCATCTCAGAAGAATACCAGAATCGCCAGTTTTCCTGTAATAGTAAATTGTTTCGTATTAACTCCAGTAAATTGTAATATTTAACTGAAAACCAATAAAATCTGCCAAAGAATTACATATTTGCCATATGTGGATATATGTGGATGAGAAATAACGTACACGCAATGTGTTATAAATATATTGCCACATTTTGCACACCATTGTTGGGCAAACATATTTAGACATGTTTGTGTCGAATCTCATTCCCCAACAAACGATTTATTTTATGTATTACTGCATTATGAAACGAAGATCGTTGTTCAATTTTAATATTGAGAATGTTTGTCGGTTTGCAGAGAAAAGCGTAATCATATCTGGGACATCCCACACAGCGCCACCTAGTCCCAAAGTAAGCAAGTATTATGCTTGTATTGAGAACCACTGCACTGGTCTGATTTACATGATTTTTTAATATGGAAATACTTTCTTTAGTCAGATTTTCGTTTGCATTTGGTTACAACAATTACCCATGCGTATTAGTTACCCAAAATTAGAATTTATTTATTTGTGTAATGCAAGTGTAAAGCGTGTTGGTGAGCCTTTTTATAAATAAAACAATTCTATATTTTTCATCTATGTATTCGGAGAAAACAGGCTGTGACAGATGTACAGACAAACGCCGGTGTGATACTATAAGGATTCCGTTTTTTCATCACCGATGTGCTTGCGGAGAGGTTCCCTGTCTCAAATTTATAAGGCCATAGAGTCGTTACAATCCCCAACCCGCAGTGGAGCAGCGTGGTGGATTTAAGCTCCAAGCCCCTCCCCTGGAGGAGGTCTAAGCCCCTGCAGTGGGGTGAAAATGGGCTGATGAAGAATCGTCAAACGTCGAGTAATAAAATTTTGTTGATACTGTTACGGACTACCGGTTCTAATATTGATGATGCACTAAAACACTGATTTTAGTTCACTTTACTTTATTATAATTCCAAATCACAAAATAATCCAAGAGCAAACAATATCGAACACTAATTAAACGGTTAAAGCACTCCGCACTTCGCAAATTATCGCGCTTGACTTATTTCCAAAAATCAACTACTCGACGCCGCCGACCATCGCCTTATATAGTTCTCTCCCTTCCACTAGTCACCGTCTCGAATATTCTATCTCTCGAAATTTATCAATTACATTTAATATCTCGACCGAGCGTGAGAACGGAATTTTAGCGCCGTGGCGTCTAAATAAAAATGAGCATTGATTTTTCGAAATATCGCGAGTATTCCTTTGAACACACCGTCTCTATTTTAAATTTGTGGAATTTAATTGTTTATCCAGACTTTTCGGTTTTATTGAATGGCTGTGGGAATTTTTCTCGTAAGTTCGATGACCTGTTTTCGTACTATTGTAGATAGGTGTCACGCTTTTTCTAGTGAGTTCGATAACCTGTCGTCGTGGGAGTAGATAGGCGTCACAATACTTTAGAACCTTGATATGTGAAATAAACCCTCGGTCTATAATATGTCATATATATTTTTTTTAATTAAAGCTTATTTTCAAAAAAAGTTTTATGCATATAGTCTTAGAAAAAGAGATTAAATGAAAATACAAACGAACCACAGGTTTGTAAAAACGTTCATAAAGCCGTAACAAAAACACATTATAATGTACGGAGACTTCTTTGAGAAGTTTATTTAAAGGGAAAAGTTTCAGTTACGTATATGAGGAGCTCCACGTTAAGTACACAAACAAACCGCTCAAGCTCGACTCGACGAATGTGAACCGGGGGTTAATTAATTTTTGCGGCATTCTAGGGCCCTTTGCCCTTATTGCAATGCACACCTTGAAGCGAATAGTCCAGGAGCCCGAGGCAAAAATAGCCGCTACCTTGTACCTTGGATCTTGTGGACCTTGAAATTTTTGAATTTTTTATTTATGAAAAGTGCTAGATTCCAACCTGTCAACTAGATATAGATGCGTTAGCACATATAAAAATAAAAAATAAACATAGTTTTTAAAATTTCAGTTTTTATAGTCTGCAAGTGTTCGCATTATACAAATGAGGGTACAACTTTTACTAGCTTTTAGGAAAAACCCTATGTTTCATTACATCTTTCAATAGCTGACCCGACTAGCACCAGGCGTAGTGCACTCCGTACAGTCGGCGGGCCGGCGCAGAAAGTAAGTTTTGTGGGGCAGGCAGATATAGTGTACAAATTCGCTACAAATTATATAAGATCAGTAAGCAACAAGAACAATATCCTTGACTACTGGCCAGCCTGAGCCATACGGATAGAGTCATGCGATATAAAAAGAGGCATCTCTCACTCTAAAAAAATCGAGCCAAGTGAGATTTTAGTTTGGTTGACGTTAAATAACTACAACAACTATGATATAAGTATTTCAACAGTCATAAATAATCTTTTCAATAAATATCTTAGTTGATTCAAGTAATTAAATCTTAGTTAATGAAACCGGTGTCTTAGTCGATCTAACTGACGCCTTGTTATTCTCGTCTGGAATGAAGTTGCTTGATCCAAAGTATCACAATCTTTTTTAGAAATAAACAATATTTTTTAAGTGTGAACACTTGCATGTGCGAGCTGAATTGAACTTCATTCTGTTGCCCTGAGAGTAGCTTTTTATTTAAGTATATCTGCGGAGTTTACTTTCTGTCCCTACTGTAATATTACGTATTCCATACTAACACCAAAATGTGATTGACTGGTTAATATGTACTAGATATACTTTGAAATTAAGTTTTAAAAAGTAGTTTATTTTTTATGTTTGTATCGAAATTGTACCACACTTTACACACATACCTTGCTGATTGACTGTGGACTGTGGACTAGCATTGTTGAATACATGCATATTTTTGGTCTGGGCTCCTGCACTAGAAACCGCCTCGTGAGAAGTCTCTTAATTCGTTATAACTTCGCATCGCCTGATTGTGTTGACGGTCGCACCTCCACAATTATTTTCCTCTCTGTTGCTATTTATTAAATTTGAGTTCAAATACCCTGTAAAATACATCGCAAAAGTTTAACATAACACTACTGTCATGAAATAGATATATCTCCGAATCAATTTAATTTAAAATGTAAGTGATGTGCTTCAATATTTATGTACTACATTAAAAAAAAACTGGTCAAGTGCGAGTCAGACTCGCACACGAAAGGTTCCGCACCACCGTACAATCGCGTTTCTTGTATAGGCACCTCTTTTTATATTTTGAACTATTTTTAAATTATACTTAAAATATATTTCATGAAAATTTCAAGTCTAAAGAATGTTCTACAACGAATGTGAACAACCACCGATCACCAAAAACGTCGAAAAAAATACGTTTCTTGTATGGGGACCTACTTTAATTATTAACTTTATTTTATTTTTATTATTTGTTGCTACAACAGCTATAGCAATACTAACAGTGAAAATTTCAAGTGTCATCCTATTTACTGTTCAGACGATACAGCCCTGTGACAGACGGACTTAGTAAGTAGCCTTTGGGTCCGTAACCCTTAAAATTATATAATGCGAAGCGATATAATGCGAAGTCGAATGAAAGCAAAATCGCAGCCAAAGCTTGTCTACAACATTAACAGAAAGTTTAGCCGTGTTGACTTTCCCGCTACAGCCGATAACAAATGCCCTGCTCGTAGGTACCATCAATATTGGTGTAAGAAATATTTTATACTTTTATCGACATTGGTCCGAAAGGGCTTTCGATGGTCGAAACATTGACATCTAGGTCAATGTGTGTTCGTACCTGGATATTCAAAATCTTTTCGCGATTTTACCTGAACCGGTAATAATACCAGGTAGCAACGTTATGATGATAGCAATACGAGGATAAAAACTATAATTAATCTAGGCAATCTAAAGGCCACGAACTACGGGTAATTACCATCATAAATTTTATACTTTTAGGTCGATTAAAAGGTACAATACAGTTATTTTATTATTTCACTTTTTGTAAGGAACACCTATTTCATATTACTTTACTTGTTTTACGTTTCCGTCGTCGTGGGTGTTTTAAAATTTTATCTTATAATATTTATCAAGTTTTCATTGTACATGATGATCGAGTGATTTGACTTAGTATTCTATCCAAAGACATATTTTTAATTACATAATAATTGGTATAAAACTCGTTTTGAATCTATAATCAACCATGTATTTTAAAAATAATTCTATGTGATAAAGTTACATTATAAATCCTATTTTCAATAACAGAGAGACTTGGTTAAAGAACTAAGGAATAGAACATCTTCTTCGTTGAATATTTTTATGGAATTCAATTGATTAAAAAGTTATATTTCGCCTAAGTAAGACGCGCGAATCTATAATTCTTAATTTTAACGGTTAAAAAAAATTATTTATTTTTAAGAAGTATTATTTTTAAAATTTATTTATTTTTATGCATCTAACTACACATATTATTTTTTTGGCTAACAATATCAAATATATTGAAAGGGTGATTCTAAATTAAGTAAACTTCGAACTGCCTAGTCAGACAAAATTAAGCCAAATCCTATTACGAATAATTTTAATATTATGTCTACTTCTCATCTAATATATTAACTAACCTGTCTTTGTACGACGATGAATCAAATTTCAATATTTATAGAGAATATATAACAGAGAAAGCGCATTTAATACCCATCTTAACAAGTATCATTTAACTTTAGGCAGAGCAGAGACTGTTTTTTCTGTGTATGGCCTGTACGAAGACTCACGGCTTCGACTCACCGACAACATTTCCAAAAGCCATCGATAGCATAAAGGGTTTGTTGGAAAATCTGGTAGAGCAGTGGTAACAAAGCAATGCCATCCTCTCGAAACATAAAATGAGTTTTATATGTCATCGAGCTGCGGAAAACAGATTGTCAATCAATCAATAAAACTATTCTTGAAAATAAATATCCACCGGCGTCTTTTCTATAATGAGGACGTAACAGGGAAAGGGTGCTCTATGACTTAAATTGATTTAAACAGTAAAAATCAGAGGTAAAAATAATGCACAAACTAACGCCATCTGTTAGAACTACTAATAATTATGTCGTAACAACTAGAGCGTAAAAACAAAACGATTAAAAAGAAGACAAAATTAACAGATGCATTATCACAAGCTCTAAAACTAAAATGGCAGTGGGCCGGCCACATATGCATTGCAAACAGGAGATGGACCTTACGCATGGAAAGGACCTACGGGGAAAAGAAATGTGAGAACACCATACAAAAGGTGGTTCGATGACATTATGGAACTTGGAGGAAATGACTGGATAAAAAAAGGAAAGGATAGAAAGGAATGGAAGAAACTGGAGGAGCCTTATAAATAAATAATTTACTTAATAATCAACAAATGTGAACTACCAACTAACTAACAAAAAAAAATGTAAGCGAATGGAAAATAACAAAGGCTTATTATTATTATTATAACAACTACAGCATGACATAACCTTCAAGTACAGGGAATTAATAAGGTATATTTCTTTCATTCATAACATACACTATGTTGTGCTTTTGAACTACAGCTCGATAGCGTTCTGTGGCACTACAACGGCACCCTGCATACATAATGTCAGCTTATCTATTTTCCCTTTTACGCAATATTATCTTTCTGTTAACGTTACAGTACAACTCAGTGAGCGCACTTTACCCATAGGCTAAAAAAAAACAATATTATTATTGGTAAAATTTAAAGTAGAAGCTTTTGCACGCAGCTCCGTACGCATGGACAATGTGTGATGTCCTTTTATCTAGGTTTTGTCGTTCTCATTCTCACGACTAGCTAGAAGCTATCATTCATTTCGAATCCTAACCTAGGCTGCTTTCCGACCTTTGACTATCTTGTGCAAAGAAGCTCGTCTTTCAGCCATCGTGACAAGGAAGGACAAACAAAGACTTTCATAATTATATCACAAATCTTTCTTTTGCGTTAGTTAGATGCACATAGTAGAACAAAACTCCGTATTTAAGGTTAAACGATACTCCTGACTTCCATACGGAATCTATTTGACCAGAAGTATTACTTCTGGCCAAATAGATTCTGTTATTAAAATTAATTAAATTCAACGTTATTATATTAATTTTATCGTCATAATAAATAAAATAAATTATAAAATTGTCCATAAATTCATAAAAATATATTCTTTCTAAAAGAAAACGGTTCTAATTTTTATTTTTATAGTTCATCATTTTCGATTTAATTACGTGAGCAAACAAATATTTTCGTAAACCAAAATTAGACGTGTTTGGTGTTAAAAAAAAACATATTTTATCTTCACGACAGGTTTATGACACCCCTTACTTATTAAAATGGTAAAATAAACACAACAAAGTGTAGTTTTTTCTTCTGATCAAACAGATTTTAAGGAAATCAGCTGTATGCTTTAACCTTCAATGACTTATTGTACTAACAGTAACTTCCGTGAGACTTCTACACTACGAAGCTGCTAACTTTAGAACTTTAGAAACTTGCTTGTTCATTTCCATTTCATAACATATTTCATTTAGTTGGATGCTGCGAGTTTGCTATTTGCACGTCTTAATTACCTTGACTGGGTTATTTGTTTAAAATACGTTCCACCAAGTATGAATAATGTCATATGGCATTCTGCTCTGGAAAAAAGCCGCTGACATTCAAACAATATTTTTGTCTGGAAAAAAGGGCTATTCGAGCTATATATAAATTAAAATCTAGAGATAGTGTAAAGGCTCACTTTAGAGAAAGTAACATTTTGCCAGTCCCTTGTCAGGACATTTATGAACATATAATTTATGTAAATAAAAACTTAAATGCTTTCTCTAGGGTGGGTGATGGCCACAACTTAAATACAAGACATAAGCATATGTTCTGAATTCCTAGGTTCTGACTTTCAAAGGTCCTTTCATGGGAAATTGTATCCGTTTTTATAATAAAATTCCAAAAGAAATGTTAGACTGGAATTATAATCAATTTATAAAGCGAGTTAAAGTCCAACTCATGAAACAAGCAAAAAAAAAGTATTACGGAGTATTTAAATGATAAATACGCATGGACATCATTGTAATAGTTGTAAGCACTTTAAATAAAAAAATATTTTAAAATTTATTATAAAAAAATATATATTTAAATTAAATAAACAGGGAGACGTTTCTTGCCGGTTCTTCTCTTTCTAGTTTTCCGAACCGGTACCTAATCAATTCATTTTGACTTTCAATAAGTGTGTAAACATCTTAAATTGAATAATATTTTTTTTTATTTGATTTGATCAGACAACATCTAGATAGGTAGGTAGGTAGGTATCTTTAACAAAAAGCTTTTAAACTTATATTTCATATTTTATTACTTATACTTTTGAGCTTGAAATGCTGATCTTTATGTTTAGTATTTAGTTCTGTTATTTTTTAAGCGACTTCAAAAAAGAAGGAGGTTACTCAATTCGACCGTATATATGTTTTTTTTTTTATGTGTGTTCAGGGATAACTTCGTTGTTTATTAACCGAATCGAATGATTTTTTTTTTGTGAAAGGGAGATATCTCCGAAATGGTACCATGATAAGGAAACCAGGATCTGATGATGGCATCTCAGAGAAATCGAGGGCAATCTTCGAAAATCGTATTTTAAAGTATCGTATTTTAAATATTTTGATAAAGTACTACTACTAGTACTATTTAATGAAAGTCGGGAGTCGATCTGATGATGGAGCTGAAAGACAGTCGAGGGAACTCCTCAACGACTTACAGCAATTACCTGGTGTTTGGACTTAATTCATTTCTATTAATGAGAACTTTGCACCCATAAAGGTTATAAGTGGCATTACAGGTCTGATGATGGAGACCATACACAGTCGAAGGAACTCCTTAACGATTTATAGCAATTACCTGGTGTTTGGACTTGATTCATTTCTATTGATGAGATCTTTGCACCCATAAAGGTTATAAGTACCATTACAGGTCTGATGATGGAGACCATACACAGTCGAAGGAACTCCTTAACGATTTATAGCAATTACCTGGTGTTTGGACTTGATTCATTTCTATTGCTGAGATCTTTGCACTCATATGGATTATATGTGCCATTACAGGTCTGATGATGGAGACCATACACAATCGAGGGAACTCCTCAACGATTTACAGCAATTACCTGGTGTTTGGACTTAATTCATTTCTATTAATGAGAACTTTGCACCTATATGGGTTATAAGTATCATTACAGATCTGATGATGGAGACCATACACAATCGAGGGAACTCCTTAACGATTTACAGGAATTACGTGGTGTTTGGACTTAATTCATTTCTATTGAAGAGAAATTTGCACTCATATGGGTTATAAGTGCCATTACAGGTCTGATGATGAAGACCATAAACAGTCGAGGGAATTCTTCAACGATTTACAGCAGTTACTTTTTGTTGGGCTTCCTTCATACGGTTGAATGTGCCAAAATGTTCAGTTCGCACAAAAATAATAACTAAGATTAAAGTTTTACATAGGGATACCACTGCCTACTAGGCATGCTGATGCGTCAATTTGACACTGAATAAATAAATAAATAAATAAATTTACACTAAATACATATAAGTTACAGATGCGTTCAACCAAAAATTTGAAAAATAAAATAATTAAAAAATAAAATAAAAACCGACTTCAAAAACATAAACTAAAAAGTTAAAAATAAAATTTTCACTTTATAGAAAGGAGCATTAACAGGCGGCATATAGTTTATGAAGTCGGTGCCAACTCAGACACTTTAAATGGGTACTTACCAGGTAATAACAATTACAACAATGATGTGTTTATAACTATAACAAAAATAGAACACAATTTAAAGTGTCTGAGTGAGTAGGCACCGACTTCATTAACTATATGTTAACGACTTGCCTTACCTTGTAAAAAATAATCACGAGATAGTAATGTTTGCTGATGATACTTCTTTAGTATTCAAAGTTAATAGAAAGAAATTTACCTAAGACGATGTAAACAATGCTATCTCCAAAATAGTCGAATGGTTCACGGCTAATAATTTATTACTAAATGAAAAAAAAACCAAATGCATAAGATTTTCGCTACCGAACGTCAAACAGGCACCTACCAATATTGTTATTAAAAGCGAGAAATTGGACCTTGTGGACTCTACTGTATTCTTAGGAATCACATTGGACGCGAAATTGCAATGGGATCCTCATATCACTAACTTGGCGAGAAGGCTCGGTTCTGCAGCTTACGCTGTAAAAAGGATTCGTTTCCTTTCGGACATAGAGACCGCGAGGTTGGTGTATTTCAGTGGGTTCCACAGTTCAATGACTTATGGCATTCTGCTTTGGGGACATGCTGCCAATGTTAATACAATCTCCGTATTGCAGAAGCGAGCTGTTCGAGCAATTTATAAACTGGGACCTAAAGTATCACTTAGAGAAAAGTTTAAGGAAATTAATATAATGACATTGCCATCTCAATACATATTTGAAAACATGTACGTAAAAAAAAATATTACATTATTTAAAAAAAATAGTGATCGCCATAATGTTAATACAAGAAACAAAGATAAACTTGCTAATCATGTCAGCCGCCTCAATAAAATCACGAAATCTTTTAAAGGGCAATGTATACGCTTTTACAATAAGATCCCAGCTGACATTCAAGATCTACCCCTTATCAAATTTAAAACTACAATAAAACGAAAGATTTATGCAAAAGCTTATTATAAAGTATCAGACTACTTAGATGAGAAAAATCCATGGGTGTAAGCCGCTCGCCTTTCAGTTTGTTTCAATAATATTATTCTTTAAGCACTTATTGTTAAAAATTTTTTTTTTATAATTTTGTTAAAAAGAGCGTCCCTCAGTTTCTTGCGTATTCTTCTGAGAGGTACCAGCATTTTTGAATGCGCCTTTGTGGTGACGTTTTTCCACAAAGTAATAAAATTCAGTCTTAAGACGTATTTCAAGATTATGTTACATAACTACGAAATAAAGATATTTTGATTTGATTTGATTTGATTTGATATATGCCGCCTGTTAATGCTCCTTTCTATAAAGTGAAAATTTTATTTTTAACTTTGTAGTTTATGTTTTTGAAGTCGGTTTTTATTTTTTTTTTAAATTATTTTTTTTTTAATTAAAGTTTTATTCACATATATCATTTAGGACACTAGTATAAGAATGTATTTTTTATTTGTGTTAATACCTAAACTTATGCATGTGTTTAGTAGTTTAGTTTCAACTCGCTACGTTTAACCGTTGAGGAGTCCGCTCGCGAAGAGACAACCCTGGCTGCAGCAACAGGACCTTATCAGCAAGTTACATTGTCGTCAGAAGCACACACGGACGGAAACCATTTTAAGTGTAAGTAGATAAAGAGGAAATGGCTCTGAAACATATAAACAAGTACATATAAATAAAATATTAGAAAAAAAAGCTCCAAAAAAATAAGAATGAAAAAGAACTGGTTGAATCATAATGACACATGCAAAAACAGTTTCTTGTCTTATAATGTTTGTTTATACAGGCATAAATATTTAGGTACGTGTTGAATTTGCTCACTACTCTGTACCAATTTAGGAAGCGGCCAACGGGCTCGATTCAATTGATTGCGCCGAGTTATTTAATACAAACAAATTTTTCCATACAGATTTGTTGCAATACTATTAATTTAATTTAAACAACTCTAGTTAAAAAGGAGAGAGCTCGACGAGCTGCAACGTAATCGACGGCTCATTCGAGAGTGATTTTAAAATGTCTAAAGCTCATTCGCGGGTACCGGAGTTTGAACCCAGGTATGTTTTAGATGTTGTCTTTGCGGTTTTTACAATTATATAATGCGCATGTAACCCATCACGGAACCAAACTTTCATTCCTGCCATGGTCTCAAAAGCGTCACTGTTTATTGTCTACATAAAATATCAACTCCATTACGATATGAAACCCTCAAATGGACGTAAATATTTCCCCAGTCCGTGGCAATAAAGATTAGTGAGTGAAGAGCGATGGCCCACCTATACTTGCCAATCCGTTTACGATGTTTATGATTTTGTGCCGCGTTTATGTTCCGAAAACTATCGACTGAAACAGAACCGACGCCTTTCACTCACATAAATACAAAAAAATAGGTGCTGGTTGTGTCTACACAGCTTCAAGATATTTTGTAATATTAGATCAACACGTCTACGAATAATGAAAGTTCGCGTTTCTTATTTACTTCTAAAGGCATACTCGGGAATGTACAAATAAATAAATAAATAAACAAACAAACAAACATAGAGGTAGTACTTATATAAAAGCGTATTAATAAAGGAGCTTTCTCTAAGGTGGTCGACGTTCACAATGTCAATACTAAAGACATGCATATGTTTCAGTTCCTAGAAATAGACTTTGAAAAGCAAACAAGGGCAACTGTGTTCGTTTTTATGGTTCTATACCTAAAGGATACCAAAAGGAACCTTATTACTAAGCCCCCGCTGTCCGTTCGTCCGTCCGTCTGTTACAGGACTGTATCGTCCGAATTGTAATAGATTCCATTCCGTCAGCCTTTTTTATACCCCACTGTAGGGGCTTAGGCCTCCTTTCAAGATGCGGGGGCTTGGAGCTTAAATCCACCACACTGGTCCGATGCGGGATGGATAACGACCGCAATCTATTGACAGCAACCGAGACCGACTGCTTATCGTGCCCTTCGACGCACGGAGTAAGTGATAGTTTAATGTACTTAAGTCAGGAAAAACTGATTGGTACACGCCCGGATTTGAGCCATGGCCACATGGCCTTATAGATTTGAAACAAGTTAGCTGCGTTCGGGCTATCTCGACTCATAATAAATGTAAAAAATAAGTATGCAAAGCATCTTACAATTCGTAAAATATTTTGTGTGTGTCGTTATTTTTATCACTCGACTGCGGACGGTGGTCTAAACCCCTGAGAGATTTTAATAAACTTTACGAAATATTTATAATAATAAGAGGTGTAGTATAAAAATTACACGAACGCCTAACAAACGTGTTTTTGATATGAATAGACTTACATCTAATAATATGAAAAGTTCTTTTTCAGCTGAAGTTATTTTCTTCAAAAGAGTAGAAGAGTCGACCAAACCATTGGCAATTTTGACAAAGAAATGAGAATCTAGGCAAAGACGTCGTTTTTCCCAACTAGCAAAAAGTGATATAAAAGTCACCGATGCGCATTTATTTAGTCTTGCATTGGCCCGATTTGGGCACAAAATCCAAGATCTTTAAGAATGTGTCTTGTAACAATTTTGTAACATGATTTCTTACAATGATATACTGCAGTGCGTCTACAAGCATTCTAACATTAATTAAAGTGTTTATGTAATTTATACAACACGTAGAGCATTTTAAGCTCCTATTTCCATGACTATTTTGCTAATTGGGTTTCGGCAGAATCATCGTAACTATGAAATCCTGTCTGTCTTTTATAATCCATGATTTTAAAAAATTATATTGTATTTTTTCAATTCCATCAATATGGTCATTGTAGTAAAGACTCCAAATCACACTAACAACTTGAAACACACTGCGTACAAAGGCAAAAAACAGGACTTTTAAATGTAGAAGCACGTTCATAGAGACGGGATAATCTGTTAATGAGTTCTAAGTGTTTAAAAACTTTAGCTATAATTTAAGATACAATCCACTAGCCCGTAACCACTAACCCGCGCTGGAGCAGCGTGGTGGATTAGGCTCGAAGCACCCTCATCCCTAGGGGACGCCTGAGCCTCTGTTTGGGGCATAATAGGCTGATATAGATAATATAATTGATATGCCTAAGTATCTTATTTCATTCATACGAGAATAAATTAAAAATATAAGAATTGAAATGTTACACAATATTAAGTATTCAATGAAGGCTGTATACTGGAGTCGGGCATAACCCATCCTCCAATATTTGCCTTGTTTGTTACGTGACGTGTCACACATACTAATGTCGGCGTCATAACTCTATTAATTTACACGGATTTTACGACTGGGACCAGCGGGCGGCGGCGCCTAGAGGCACTTCTCGAAGCACCATCCCGCCCCCACCCCCACTAACCCTGTCCACAATCCCTTAAGCTGTATGTCTTTATTCAAAAACATACGACTCGAATGAGCAATGTTCGAAATCCTATCTATGAATTAAAGTGTGTATACTTAGTTTAGTATTAGTCTTTATTTTTTAAAAACGTTCTATAAAAATTCATTCTTAAGTTATGAAAAACGTGCGGAAATATGCGATATTTCGTGGATTTTTCTATATTTTACAAAATCTTAAAGATTATGTCGTTTGAAAATTTGTTGTAGTCTAATTGACATATGTAATATCTACATCTAAGCTAGACCTAGTATAGACTTTATGGGTACGGTGATAAAAAACTGTCAAATGCAAGTCGTTCTAACAGCGAGTTGCACCAAAAGAGATTACGTCAACGTATAACGCATAAAGTAAAAATTGACAGTTATACTTTGATCAGAACCATAATGTCTTTTATGATCGTACTTGGTTGTACCAGACACGAAAGTCATCATCGTTCCAATCAAAGTATAGCGGTCAGTTATTATTTTATGCGTTAAACGTTTACGTTATCTCTTTTGGTGCTACTCGCTGTAAGTGTAGAGAGGGTACCATACTATGAGTCATTGCTTTACTCAGTAAGTTTTTTTTTTAAACTTGAACCAAATTTTGATAAAACTTTGAACGCAGCTTCTTCCTAAAAATCAACAAATCATTCAACATGTATTTTCCATTTCCTGCGGGAATCGAAAAACTTAAATTTTCATTTAGGTGTTCCTATAAATTATGAGTGTTAAATAAATATATAAATAAAAAGTGTAGATAAGTAAAATTTATACACCTCTAAATATTTATTCGTTCTCTTATAAAGTTTAAAACGAAAATGACAAAGTCAATAAAAATATCACAGGAAAACAAAATTATCAGGTCGTGCCGTTCAATCACCTAAACACAAGTTTACTGGTGTATCAATTGCGGGTTCGTAATTTCGTAAGCTTACTATTACCTACTTATGTGCTTATTACTGTTTGTGGACCTTCGCTCAACCGTCTTCGCTCCCGCCATTTTGGTTCAATTCGATCCATAGCTCAAACTGAAATTGCACCACTACTATGTCATACCCTACTCGGTTTCGGAGGAATGACTTTGAACGCGTATGTCGTTTCTACTTCTCTATATGGTATAGAATTATTTGATATATTTAAATTCTGCCATACTTCACAAAAGGCACAAAAGCCCTTCTCGAGATATTTCTACAACGCCTAAGTGTATCTAATTGAATCTTCGCCGAATTATAAAGTTTCACAAAACAATTTCAGGTGGTTATTCGATTTAAAATATTGGATTGTTTTGCAAATATATATAAGCAGCTGTAGTAACAAAGTTCGGAAGAGTTTCTCGGCAAGGCCGGCGGCGACGGTTTTTGCGTCGGCGGACGCTTTCAATTATATTTTAAAATGTACTCGTCCGAAGTTGTGTGACGAAATTCGCCTCGTCGGTCGTCGCGTCGCTCGGTTCGGCCGCGTGATGCCAAATGCTACATATAACGAAAAACTCACACAAACTGACCTAAAGTTCAACTTAATGCTACAATGGTTCGGATTACTTAATTTTGTTCCAAAGTAAATAATTGTATTCGACGGCTTTCATTAGGAAATGAGTGCTTTGATATTGAATTATAAAAAACTAAGGCAGTGAAAACAGAATCGCGAGCATTGTTTGCCTGTAATATTTATGTTGTGGCCATCGCTAATTTTTTGCAAAGTTTCAGTATTTCAGCACATACATAGACGATGTGTAAATTAAAATTTATTAGACGTTGTATGATAATATGACCATAAATTACGGTTGTCCCCATACACGACTCGCGAGCCGAGCGAGCGTGCCACGAACGCTGCGGTCTGATGCTTACAATCTACTTACTCACTAGTTATAGGATTTGGACAGCCAAAAGTTCTGAAACGTCTACACCGACTCTTACCACTTTAAATTGTTTCACCACCGTACCTCGATTTCGTGGCTTTATGTACCTCAGAATGCGACAGCACTACCGGTACAGAAATGCAGTAAATTAGACAAGTTATACGCCCTCTCGGTGTGGGAAGCTTTCAAAATGCCTTCTTGTATAATACGTGAAGTATGGAAATAATGCTACTACAAAAAAAACCAAAAAAATACGTTTTATTCATAAGTAGTTACAATATACAGAGTTAGTTATATATAGTTGTATTAGTTAAATATAGAATTTTCATAAAAAAAAAATTTTAACATATTCTATTTTATCTCTACATATTAAACCCAATATGCCTGTAAGTGCAATCATACAAAATTTCGCGAGAGCCACATACTGGTTGGTTTCGTCGGTATTTAAGTAACCACTCTACATTGGATGGGGTGGTTAACTAGCGTCCGGCCATTTCTTGTACCACGATTCGCTCAGCCCGCGAACAAACGCCGATAATGGTCTCACAAAAATATTTTTCTCGTCCATCCTCATTTGACTGTATAATGACGAGTGTTTTCTCAAAAGTTAATACCTTTTAAATATTGGCGTCCGCTCATGAAATTCAAAATGGAATTTCACCCAAATTAGTCGTAATGAATTCGGGACGAGATTAGCGCAGTCGAATGCGTCCACGGTCCTTCTTGGTCCGATCTGGGTTAACTTACACACACAACGTCATAATAATGAAATTTTTAAAGTTATATCATTCAGGTGTGCTGAGGGCGTTTTGGTTCGGAAAGAGGTTCCAACTTCTCAACTCCACCTATTTCTAAAAACGATAACATAAAGTTAACCACGAGATGCTTAAATGAAATGAATTATTTGTTTCTGGAAGTTTACAGAGTGGCTGCAAAATAAAGGGAATCACAGGAGAAATAAATATTTGTTTAGTGATGACGTCTGAAGTTACAATTTTCGGGAACAGAGTTTACCCTGATTCTTGCAAACCGACTTGCAAACACACGGTTAATTCAACGAAAGCTTTAGACTGCGCTTCGCTGGCCACGTCTGCTTTGATATAACAATAGTCCAAAAGCCGGCTGAACAAAACTCTGATAGAGCACCGTTGAAAACGGCCCAGACCATTATAAGTGCTGAAAGTTAAGTCCCGAATGGTTCAAAATTCAAAACGAAATATTGAATAGGGAGAAATACGAGAAATTTTGAAGTCACAAATAAATATCTATTGTAAATATCGGCTACGGCAACAACGTTTTGTTGAAATATAAACAATTTTAAGGTACTATAAATAATACTAGTGGTCGCTCAACAGTCGAATATCAATTGTACTCACTTTTTTTGGAACCATCGATAATAAATAAGCGTGAGTAAGTCGATTCAAACTGCATCAAACGACAGACTATTAAACTCGTATAGTTGACGGTATTTGTAACACTTATTAGGTATATATAGATTTTAGTTTTAGGCACTCCTACTCCACATAAACTTTAACTATGCCGAATATTACACTTCTCCATGCGCATAGTATGCTTAAAAATGGGTCTGAAGCTTTTCCTCCACGTATTTATCTATAGATAATACTTTGTCAAGTGGCTAAGCGACAAATGAAGAGCTGCTGCCATGTTTCTATTAACATGGGAAGTGGCAGTTTATGATTGTATTAAAAAACCGATACATTTTCAAACTAACATTTTTATCTAGTTTTAAAGCATTCATGTTTTGAAAGACTATACCGACAACAGCTGTGCCCTTCAACGTGACAGTTAATTTTTAGCTCACGCTCTGTCAGTGTTCTGTCATCTTAATACTAAAACCTGTTTAGAAAATTATTTCTTTGCTCTATCAGAGAACGTTCCATGCAGCCAGCTCCTCGAGTATGATGGGAGAGCCTTATAGTCTACGTTTTCGTTTTTCAGCAGTTAACTATCAATCTCGAAATAAAATACACACGTCACTTGACACTGACAACTTGTATATTCTTTCTGTACACTTGTTCTTCGCTTCGTTGTCATCGCTCCCTCAAATCTGACTGACATTTCGGCTGGCAAGTCCACCGTCTCATACATTTTAAAGTTTAGACTTTATAACACTTTCTAGGAAAATCTCACCAAATTACATTATCTGTCTGTTATTTCCATATTTTTGGAACCGAAGCTAATGACGGCGAAAAGTCGATAGGATCTTTATTTATTTCTATTTGATTATCCTACCAAGCCCTGAAATAACAGTATTCTTTCAGTTATATAACGATTTGACTGTACAAAATATTTTTAAGTAAATGTTTATAATATTAGCAGATATAAAAAAATCTAAAGTAGTTCATTTATCATATTTGGAATTAACTAGGTATTCTCTTATAGAATATCCAATATGGGTTGTCCAACAAGACACCGCGCACAGACCGGTTGGCCGAGTGGTTAGAGACCCTATCTGCGGAGCCAAGGGTCGCGGGTTCGAGTCCCGCTGGGGACAAATATTTGTGTGAATGAACATGTTTATTTCAGTTCGGGTCTGGCTGTAAAATTAAGTATGTTTATCAGTTGTCTAATACCCCATAATACAAGCATCATACTTGCTAACTTTGGGACTTGATGGCGCTGTGTGAGATGTCTCATGTATGTATTACATTATTATTATTATTATTATATTATGTGGGCCACGATAATTTAGTCAAAATTCAAACAGCAATTTGTTCGTTTACCGGTTCGTCTAACTCTTCCGATGTAGTAAAAAGTTTACAATACGTATTCAAGTTTAAAAAATCTATCTTCAAAGTTATAGAATTGATGTGGTCGGCGTAATAGCGTAATGCATGAGGCCTAGCTTCATGTGTTCTAAACAAAAAAAATCTTAAAAAGGTTAGGAGATGTAACGACTTGTTTAATTAGACACAGTTTTATTCGTTAAGAGGATCGCGAAGCGGAACAAGGTGGTTCTCGTACAGGGCTTCAGTCCCGAGTCAGATTATCGACACCCTCTAGGCCCTCCCCGTCCCACACCCACCGGGGCAAACTAACTTGTCTTAGCTGTCATTCGAATGGAAACGTTCTGGTGTGCTTTACAAAACTGTCTTTTATTGCTTCAATGTAAGTTTAATTTTATTACTTGATGTCATATATATTTCGCAATGAAAAGTTTAAATTCATCGATTTGTATGGTCGCATGAGTTTTAAGGGAATGGACGAGACGGACGTATTGAGCTATAAAAATGTTAAGAGAGGTAATTAACGCAACTATAGTACCTACAAAATATTTGGGCCTATTAACCGCCTTGTTTGTATTGCTAATTTTATTTTAAAAAGAAGATACGAACCGTCGAATGCTAATTTCAAATGTTTTGGTTTATAAAGAAATTATGACCATAATTTTTTAATCCTTCGAATCATTGGTGTAATACCTATTTTAAAAGTTTAATAAATCTATTACAATTATATGTAACTGTATCATGGCCGTCGAGAGAATATGTTTCTGTCCCTGATAGGTCGTAATCGGATGTTCGATGTGAATTTGTACCATCGGACAATCTCGTTTTCAAATATTATTATCGTTTACATGCAGCAATGATACGAAATTAAATTAAAAATTACATTATTATATAAATTCACAACAAACATGTTATAGCTATAAATTTCATGTGTCAGGAACGCATTCTCTCGACGGCCATGATATATTTATAAATATCCTTTTTAAGTTCCTCGGAGAAAAAAAAACTTCGATAACTAACCTTTAAAATGACCGTAAACTCTCTTAGATTTTTCCGAGGGGTTTTTCAACATTTTCTGTCTATTTGTGTCTTATGTAGTACTTTCAAAATATCCATGTACTAGCAAAACCAACGATTTTATTACGAATGTAATATAATATGTTCAAATCAACTTCATTTAAAATTAGCATAATATTGCTTTGATTCATCCAAAGTTTATGCAACAGCATCTAATCTAATCTCTATCTAATCATTTAATCTAATAGCATCACCTCTGTAGAAACAGAGGAATCTACTTTGATTTTTTTTTCTGTAGTAGGTACTACGAGTAAATCTTCATTAGCCACGTCACGTCGTCGTGCTCGTGACGCCCACACTGTCTGTGACTGTCATTGCCAAAATGTATGCTCTCCATCACGACGTTTTTTACACTTTTACTTTATAATTTAAGAACTTGGTTGATTCGACCACTAAATACCAATATGAGTGTTTTATAATAAGTGTCTGGTTATATGTTGCTAAGAAGTTTGCGAATTAAAAACAACGTAACTTATTTTTATTTTATTATTAATAAACTACAATATACGAAATTGTATATGAATTAAGCGTTTTAGCACGCCATAGAAGTGCCACCTAGTGAACTTGCAAAACGTTACAAGTAAATTTAGGAGTTGCAAATCACAAGAAAATTCGTGAAAAATTACCAAAAGCAAATTCCGGTTTAATTCGGCGAACGAAGAGGTGGAATGGCTATTCTGTAATCTTACTAAATCCATATTTTGAAACTGCATTAAATCGACACTTAAGGATCATTGCTAGTTCTCACAAATTTCGTCAGTGGTTCCACAAAACGTAAGTTTTTTAGTTATCTAACTGTTGTCCCTTTGTTTTCTCCCCCGGAGTCTAATTTTCCCTCTAAAGAGAAATTTCCCTCGACGTGGAAACACTGCTGCGACACGACTCGTCTCCGTATTTTAATCAGAGCCGCCTTTGACTTCTGAAACGAAGTGAGAGCCGACCGGCCGCTCATTACGCGTGTTTGCACAACTCCACGAATCTCCGTTGCAAGATTAAGTTTATATCATACGAAGTGAATAAAAATATTAACCTAGAGAAAATATTTCATTTTAACCAATGTTAAAAATGTGAAAGTGTGTATCTATTTCTATAACCGAAACTGTGAGCCGAAAGCACTTAAATCCAATGATATTGCTTAAATCAATATAAACTGGTTGAACTGGTTAAAAGTTTAAGATATAAAGCTGTGAAAACTGCAAATTACGTCGACCCGACGTCGAGAACGAGGGGTGTTATAGGTTTGGGGCATACATCTAAACTAGCTTTCAGCTGCGGCTTCACTTGCGCGGACAGACGTTATGCTCTTGCAGTCGCTTTATTATTTATTTATTTTTATTGAAAAACAAAACAGCTTACAGTAGATAATATAGTGACGAAATAAGTTTTTTATCAGATCAGAAATGGCTGATGCGTAGACGGCCACCACTTTTTCGGCACTTGGAAAAACTTTACTTTTGTATTGTCTTTGACAACAGAATAAAAAGAAATCACAAGGAGCTAAGTATAAGATTTATGAAGCAGAGTTTCAATATCAGGTTCTTTAATAAACGCCTTTGTTCTGAGGGAAGTGTGTGAAGGCGCGTTGTTGTTTTGCAGCATGATTCACCGAAGACCTGTTTTTGGTCATTGCGCCTGCACAAGTTTGAAAACTTTTATCGATGCGTCTGTTGCGTACATTCTGAATTAATTGATCTACAAAGTTTCTCTGGCATTGATGTCGCAAAATATGGAAAATTTCAAAAAATAAATAGCGGCTACAATTTTTGCTAATATCCCGAGGCCTTCGCGATTTTGTTGAAAACTGGCCATCTGAAATCAAGCACACCGACAAAACACTTCTTGCTTATCGAATCATACTGATATATTCATATTTTGTAACCAATAACAATTTCACAAACACGCCTCAAAGTCTTATTTTTAAACATGGCCACGTTTATCGGCATCAATCCACACAGGCTTCTTTTACCATTTTAGAGAGCAAAAATAGAATCCAACAATAACAAAGTTTCCTAACACCAAGATGTTCATGTAAGATGATATAAATGATCTATCTCTATATCCTTATATATTTGATTCGTGGATCGTTTCAGACCAGCATTTCAGCAGTTCACACATTTTCTGCGGTGGCTACCATTGTTGGTGCGTCCATTTCTATCGTCTTTTTCAAGGCTAGTTCTGCCCACTTTGAAATCGTTAAACAACCTGAAAAGTATTTCCCGAAAAAAGCGAATTCGTTGGAAGCTGATTTTAAACATTCAAAGCTTAACCTTTCAGATAAAGCTTTATACTCATAATAGATCATAGAACGCAAATGTTCTTGTTTGAGTTCTATGGTAGCAAACTAAAATAATTTAAAAAAAAATATATAAACCGACTTCAAAAACATAAACTAAAAAGTTAAAAATAAAATTTTTACTTTAGAGAAAGGAGCATTAACAGGCGTCATATAGTTAATTAAGTCGGTGCCAACTCAGACACTTTAAATGGGTACTTACCAGGTAATAACAATTACAACAATCATATATTTATAACTATAACGAATATAGAACACAATTTAACTTTAATTTTAATTTAACTATATGCCGCCTGAAAATGCTCTTTTCTTTTTAGCTTTTAACTTTTTTAGCACATAACTTTTTAGTTTATGTTTTTGATGTCGGTTTATATTTTTTTTTTAATTATTTTATTTTTCAATTTTTAGTTGAACGCATCTGTAACTTGTTTTATTTAGTATAAATGGGGCTTCTAAACATGCTACCCAAATGAGACAGCCCCGCGATTACGCAACTTAAATTCAGTGTCAAATTGACGCATCAGCATGCCTAGTAGGTAGGGGTATTCCTATGTAAAACTTCAATCTTAATTAAGTATTATTTTTGTGCGAACTGAACATTTTGGCATATTGAACCGTATGAAGTAAACCCAACAAAAGGTAACTGCTGTAAATCGTTGAGGAATTCCCTCGACTATTTATGGTTTTTATCATAAGACCTGTAATGGCACTTATAACCATATATATATATAACCATATTATATATGAGTGCAAAGTTCCCATGAATAGAAATGAATTAAGTCCAAACACCAGGTAATTGCAGTAAATCGTTAAGGAGATCCTTCGACTGTGTATGGTCTTCATCATCAGACCTGTAATGGTACTTATAACTTATATGGGTCCAAAGTTCGCATTAATACAAATGAATTAAGTCCAAACACCAGATAATTGCTGTAAATTGTTGAGGAGTTCTCTCGATTGTGTCTGGTCTCCATCATCAGATCTGTAATGGCCCTTATAATCCATAAGGGTGCAAAGTTCTCATTAATAGAAATGAATCAAGTCCAAACACCAGGTAATTGCTGTAAATCGTTGAGGAGTTCCCTCGATTGTGTATTTTCTCCATCATCAGACTTGTAATGGCACTTATAATCCATATGGGTGCAAAGTTCTCATTAATAGAAATGAATCAAGTCCAAACACCAGGTAATTGCTGTAAGTCGTTGAGGAGTTCCCTCGACTGTCTTTCAGCTCCATCATCAGATCGACTTCCGACCTTCATTAAATAGTACCAGTAGTAGTACTTTATAAAAATACTTAAAATACGATACTTTAAAATACGATTTTCGAAGGTTGCCTTCGCTTTTTCTAGGATGCCATCATCAGATCCTGGTTTCTTTATCATGGTACCACTCTTGAGATATCTCCTATCCACAAAAAAAATCATCCAATTCGGTTCATAAACAACGAAGTTATACCTGAAAACACATAAAAAATATAAAAAAATAAAAAAAACATGTATACGATCGAATTGAGAAACCTCCTTCTTTTTTGAAGTCGTTTAAAAAGGCAGGATGTGATGACAGAATAAATACCAGAAATTATGGTATTTTTTTAATTGTTGAAAATGACTTTTAACGTTCAATATTTAAATAAATTTACTATTTAAAATGTCGTGATAACCCGAGCGCAGCGAACCTGATTCAAATCTATAAGGCCATGTGGCCGTGGTTCGAATCAGGGCGTGTACAAATGAGTTTTTAGACTAATGTACATTAACTATCACTGATTCCGTGCCTCGGAGAGCACGTTAAATAGTCGGTCCCGGTTGCTGTCAATAGATGGCGGTCGTTACAATCCGCCAACTTGCGCGTTATTGGAGCACCGTGGTGGATTTAAGATCCAAGCGCCCTCATCTTGAGGGAAAGCCTAAGCCCCTGCAGTGAGGTATAAAAAAGGGCTGATGGAATGGAATGGCTATTTAAATATAATAATAATAATATTTAAATACTTAGGCTATTGATAGGTTCGATTTTTTATTTCGAGTATCTCAAAACTTACACAATGACATATGCCCGTTTCCTCTGGGTCTATATATAGTGTTTAATAAAGTTAGTAGTAATAATAATAATAACACACACAATCACAACAACGTCTAGGTTCCAAACTAAGCATTTGCTTGTATTTTGGGTACCAAGCGAAGACACCACATACATATAACAACCAAGACCCGGTGCCAGTATTAAAATTCATCATATAAATACTGACCCGACCTGGGATTCGAACCCGGGACCTCCAGCTTCGCAGGCAGGGTCGCTGCCCACTAGGCTAAGCGGTCGTCAAGCGTTAGTGCATCGACACTAAGTTTTTATTAAAATAACCATTTTAATAATGAAGAATAACTAATATCCTCCTCCTTAATACGCAAGTAGGATTACGCGAAAATATAATTTAATGATGACAGGAACATCTAACGTCAAGAAACTGAACGTGAACGCCAAAAAAAATATAAATGTTTGACGTTCCGTTAATGAAATAAATTTTGTTTTATGTAAATAAAAATTTTCGATTCCACTTTCACAGGTCTCAACATAAGCAAATGCGAATTTAATTTTCACGTTTTAATATTTCTCTTAGAGTTCGATTCATTCTGTTTGCGATATAATATTCAATATATCTATTTAAAAAAAAATGTGATTGCATTGCATATGCACGTTTTTACAAGTTATAATAGCGTAAGATCTTTAATAATACATTTAGGGATTGTAAAAAAATTGCAGGTGGGAATAGTAATAATTCCTGGTGTTATTTTGTAATTTTGTAATACTAGTCTGTAAAGTAAAGGAAACTTTTACAACTGACATTTACATTTACATGTTTTTGCTATTTCATTATATCGGTATGGTCGAAGACGCCGATGGCGGGCACAAATATCGCGTGTTCGATCCCCGCCGGGACAAATATTATATCAATTTGGAACTAGATAAACAATCATCTAGTCCCAAATTTGACTTCTTATGCAGAGGCATTAGAAGTCAAAGATATTATCATTGCTATATGTTAAAACTTTATTTATATGTAATCTCACTTTCTTACAATAAAATAAAACATCACATAACTCTCTTTGGCGGTTTACTTCATGTTGTCAACTTTTCGAGGCTAACCGTGGGAATAATACAATTATCTATTTGATTAATTGTGATAGAACTCCTTCAGTTTCCAAATTAGTTCACCCAAAATTTAGTCACTCAACTGAAGAGTAGCCAAGCCATAAAAGTAAAAAATTAAGTAAAGTATTTAGACTTCAACAATTTAATAATATTCAACATGGTTTTATGTGGTAAATGTAGATAGATGGCATTGGTCGAATAAAATTCTTCTGTCAAATCTTGCCTCGTATCCCCTCAGTGCAACATGTATTTTCAAGACAATAAAACAAAAATAGGTTATTTTTTAATTTTTGAATTTTATAATAATATTGATTGTAACAATATTTATAATAAAGGATTACTTTTTAGTAGTTAATGCTTAATTTTGACCTCTATGAAACAAATAAAAAGTAAAACTTAACAAAATTAAATTTTGTAACATATAGTATTTTTTTTCATTATGCAATAATTTATATCTTCCTCGACCAATGAAAAATTTTTTTTTTCATTTTCTTATTTATTTTTTTCCAAAAATTGAAAAATGAAATGTTAACTGTGACGTCAACTGGACAGATGCTTATTTATTGTATTATCTTCGACTAAATAGAGTCATAATATTTTGATTGATTCATGAAGATTACAATTTCATTTGACATAGTGCCTGCCTGCTGAGCTGGAGGTCCCGGGTTCGAATCCCAGGTCGGGTCAGTATTTATATGATGAATATTAATACTGGCACCGGGTCTTGGTTGTTATATGTATGTGGTGTCTTCGCTTGGTACCCAAAATACAAGCTAATGCTTAGTTTGGGGCCAAGACGTTGTTGTGATTATGTGTGTTATTATTATTATTATTATTATTATTTGACATAGTGACCTTGTCACAATATTTTTTATTTAGTTTTAGCTTTGGTTTTTTATTGTCGAAAGCAGCAAAGTAAGCTCAACCATCCAGATGACGTCACAGGGACAATTTTAACTTCAGAGAAATTTTCATAAATATCTGGAAAATTAGTAAATAGAAAAAAAATTACATTTTGAGATGTTATTCTAGAACCTTTTTTTTCTTATTTTAATAACGGAACTTTGGTCTAATCCCATTACGCATTATCTCCACATATTGAGCAAACTAAGGATCTTCTTCCGCTGGACGACTCAATTTATAAGAAACAAAGTTGTCCAAACAAGTTTTTCACGGCAGGCCTGTGTTATTTTAGTTGTCCAAAGTTGATGCTATTGGCAAACGATAGTCGTAAATCAGTTAACACGGTCGTCTGAATCGGACGTTGGACTGAGAGGATGTATTTCTACGGACTCACTACGATACATAAACAGATATATCCATGTAATTTGCAAACAGTACGGTTTGTAAAATGAACAAATTGGCTGGCCAAACAATTAATTATAATTATAAGATGAAGTTATCACACAAAATATTAACCATTCACCTTTCATATCATCTATATAAATGTTATCTTATTATTCAAATCTGTACCCAGACATTTGTAACACGCGATCTTACAGGTGGTATAGCTGAAACTCACTAAACTCCTCACCCTAGCTAGCATCCTGTGGTCAGCCTCAATGACTTTCAAAGCGTAAGCAACGTGAGAAGCGAATGACTTATATATCCTATCCGTTAACTTACAATTTTATCTTTTTTTTTTAATTTAATTTCTCTGTCACCCCTATTGATTTCGGTATATTACATAGCATATAAGCAATAGTTCTAAAAATATATAACAGTTTTGGAGCAAGGGTCTACTAACGCCCTCATCATTACAATAAGTTTTAAGTTGTGACAGTAAAACTCGTCTCTGAGTCTCGCTCCGAATATGTGTGTCCTTTCCTTGGTTACACATTTCACAATTGGAAGAGTCAGCTTTTCTTAGGAGGAATGCAATATCCACTGTAATATAGACACTTGCGTTCGAATCTGAACTATTTAGGGTACTTTCAATTAACAGCTAAAATCGAGAAGAAAAGAAAAGGCCTCTACGGTGGGGGTAGAGACCCTGTCACATCTGCTTCAACCAACGTGCAAGGCGAGAATATTAGACTAGTGATGCATTTCTTTGTCGACCGTTTTGAACGGTAAGTGAACAGAACGGAGTCTCAGAACAATCATATCAATTTTCTGGGCAATATTGAAAGCTCAAAACCACGGTTAAACAGAAAGCTCGCACGTTCCCTACTGTGATGTAGGTATACTAATTGTGGGTAGTAGATCTTTTTATATTATAATAAATCAGTTCACCGCTATCGCTTGTTTCATTAACATACATAACTGGCGACGAGGATTTAAAAATCATGCCTCTCGGTAAAATAGAACCCTTCGACCTAAATTCCAAAAAGTGGATCGTATATATAAGCCGATTAAAACAATTCATACGACTAAATGAAATTCAAGAAAGTTTGTACGTGGCGACGCTCATCACAGCGGTGGGTGAGGCCACGTATGACGTGATGTTCGATTTATGTGCACCGCAGAAGCCAGAAGAAAAATCTTTCGATGAGCTGGTGGAGATTATGAAAAATCATCTCGAGCCTCGTCGATCAGACATCGCGGAGCGTCACATATTTCGTCAACGGCGTCAGAATCTAAACGAAAATCTGGCCGAATATCTACAAAATCTAAAACATTTGGCCAGTACGTGCAATTTCGGCCAATCTTTAGAAGAAAATTTACGAGACCAGTTCGTATCGGGTCTAGCGAACGAGGACATGCGGAGTCGTATATTTGCGGAAACGAAACTGGACTATAGGCGGGCGGTGGAGCTGGCGCTGGCACTTGAGGCGGCTGAGCGTCACGCGGAGGTGAGCGGAGCTGGCGCACACGGACCGCGACGGAACGCAGCCGGCGGCGCCGGCGGCGGCGTGAGCGTTGCGGGAACGAGTCTCGCAGGCGCAGCGGGCAGCGGTGCGAACGACGTTCACTACGGAATGCACCGACTGAGCGTTGGGACAACGCCCACGGGCGCGGGACGACGCAGAGCTGAGGCAGCGACGGCGGCGGTCGCGCGCACGTCATGCTGGCGGTGCGGCAGGCAGCACGCTCCGGACAAATGTCGGTACAGGCGCTTTAACTGCGATCGGTGTGGTGTCCGAGGACACCTGAAAGTGATGTGTAAATCGGGGCCTAGCCCACAGGTGGATAGAAAGGTACGCAGTCAATTTTATTTGGAAGGACAGTCGAGCTCGGACGAAAGTGATTTTTTTAACTTAAAAACTAAATGTACGAATGATAAGCCATATATAATAAACTTAAATGTTGAAAATGTTATGGTAATGTTTGAAGTCGATACAGGAAGTAAAATATCAGCAATTAATGAAAAATATTATAATGAATATTTTAAAACATTTCCTATCCATAGAAGTAATTTAAGATTGCGCTCGTATACGGGCGGCGACATCTACCCGCTCGGTTTCATCGAGGTGCGCGTGCGCGGCGTACAAAGTACGCGCGGCGGCGACGGCGCAGGCAACGGCGGTGCAGCGGTGGCAATGTGGCGAGCACTGCCGTTGTATGTGATTCAGGGCGGCGGACCGCCGCTGCTCGGCCGCACTTGGATGCGTGAGTTAGGTTTTTCTAATATTAGTATAAATTCTTTAAAAGAATCGCACGGCGGCAATCACGATCAATCCGAGCGGATAGTCAATTCTTTAGCTAAAGAGTTTGTTGATGTTTTTTCGTCTGAATTGGGAACTTGTGTACATAAGTTCACATTAAATTTAACTAATAAGGAACCGGTTTTTTGTAAAGCTCGCACGTTGCCTCTCGCGTTACGTGGTCCAGTCGAAAGAGAATTAGAGCGCCTTCAGAAGGAAGGAACAATAGTCAAAGTCGAAAATTCGGAATATGGCACACCAATAGTACCTGTAATAAAAAAATGTGGTAGTATTCGAATTTGTGGGGATTACAAAATAACGGTAAATCCACGGCTTAAGCGAGAACCTTATCCGCTACCACGTATTGAGGAAATTTTTGCAGCACTAAGTGGCGGGGAACTGTTTACGAAAATTGACCTCGCTCACGCGTACCAACAGGTGTTGCTTGACGAAAAGTCGCGCCCATGCACCGCGATCAGCACGCACATTGGCAATTTCGTATATATTCGTACACCGTTTGGTCTCAATTGTATTCCTGAAAAATTTCAGAAAATGATGGAAGACCTTTTGACGGGTATTCCTGGGACAGCTGTGTTCCTTGACGACATTTGTATTACGGGTCGCGACACTGTTGAGCACATAAAAAACCTTCGTGCGGTACTGGCGCAGCTTCAGGCTGCAGGGTTACGTATTAAATTAGAAAAATGTGTATTTTTTAGGCCGAGAGTAAGTTACTTAGGTCACATAATAGATAAAAACGGGTTACATCCAGACACAGAAAAAATCAAAGCTATTATGGATGCGCCGCCACCCTGTGAAGTATCACAGCTAAAAGCGTTTTTGGGCCTCGTGAACTATTATGGTAAATTTGTACCAAATCTCAGTACACTTTTGTATCCTTTATATGCTCAGTTGAAAAAAGGATGTCCTTGGAAATGGGATTCCAAATGCGAAATGGCATTCCAGAAAGTTAAAGAAGTCCTCAGTGGCGGATGCATTTTGGCGCATTACGACCCTGAGTTACCCCTGGTGTTATCAGTGGACAGCAGCGCATATGGGTACGCGGACGGCGGCGAGCGCCCCATCACCTACGCGTCGCGGACGCTAAATGATTCAGAGAAGTCGTATAGTCAGCTCGATAAAGAAGCGCTAGCAATTTTTTTCGGCGTTACTAAAAATCATCAATATCTGTACGGACGCCGATTCATAATACGTACTGACCATAAGCCGCTGTCTTATATATTCGGTGATAAATTAGGGATTCCCCAGACGGCTGCCAGTCGGCTACAAAGATATGCGGCGCGACTCGCCGCTTACGATTACACCGTAGAATGGGTGAACACGGCGGCCAACTCAGCTGCGGACGCGCTGTCCCGCTTGCCTCTGGGCACGCGCGCCTCGCGCGACCGTGTAGGTTGTTGCCCCGTGTCTTACCTACATTATGTTGAAAATGAATTTCCGATCAGCTATAGGGATGTTGCTGACGCTACAAAACATGATCCTATTCTCAGAAAAATCTACGGCTATATACTGTTCGGGTGGCCAGAAACTACGGAGATTGAGCAAGAAAAACCCTATTTTTACCGTAAAGAAAATTTATTTATAGAAGAAGGTTGCATAGTTTATAATTATAGAATTTTGATACCTCACATGTTGCAAAAATTTATATTACATGAATTACACGAAGGACACTTGGGCGTGGTCAAAATGAAAAGTATCGCCAGAAACTACGTGTACTGGCCCGGACTAGATGCGGAGATTGAGGCCCTCGGGCGTATGTGTGTCGCCTGTCAGCAACAGCGCGACGCACCTCCGCACGCACCACTCACGCCCTGGCCCTTCCCACCGCGTCCCTGGTGGCGGCTCCACGCCGATTTCGCCGAATGTCAAGGTAAACATTATTTTATCATTGTGGACGCCCAGACCAAATGGATTGAATCATTTTTGATGAACAGTTTGAATGCGAAGTGCGTAATCACAAAATTTAGAGAAATATTTGCACGTTTTGGATTACCGGTACAAATAGTTACCGACAACGGTCCACCTTTCACGTCAAAAGAAATGGAGGAATATTTTAAACGAAATCATATCGCTCACTGTTTGACCAGCCCGTATCGACCGCAAGGAAACGGGGCGGCTGAAAATGCAGTAAAAACAGTAAAAAAAACTAATAAGAAGGCAATCATGGAAGGGGAAGATACTGAGCAGGCCGTAAGTAGAATGTTGTTCCACTATCGCAATTGTGAACATACAACGACAGGTGTCGCACCTGCCGTAGCCATGCTTGGGCGACGCTTGCGCGGGCGCTTGGATGCGTTGCGACCCGACACCACGCAACGCGTTCTGGCCGAACAATGCAAACAGATTGAGCGCGCCGGAGGGACCGACCGCACCGCGTTGCCGGGCGATACGGTACTAGCTCGTGATTATTCAAAACGAAGGGACAAATGGGTAGAGGGTCGTGTTAGAGATGTAGTCGGTCCAGCATCATACAGCGTCGAACTACCATCGGGCGTGACACGCAGACATATTGATCAGCTGTTAATACCCCGGCGGACCAGTATGCGTCATTCGATGTTGAACGCCTCTGCTGATGATAAACTGGAAAACACTAATTCAGTAGTCGAAAAATCAGAGACTGATCGAGAGGCACCGCGCGCGCTCGAGGAACCAGCTGTAATGGCGACGTCATCGCCTACGGCGGTGGCGATGCCCGAGAACGACGTACAGCCAGCTGCTAGCTTCTCAGTTACCTCTGAAGCACATACGCGCAGTTTACGGCCTCGCCGCAAGGTGAATTATAAATATTAGTTAAGGTTGATCTGTTGTTTTCATAATTAAGTAGAGAAGTGTGATGTAGGTATACTAATTGTGGTTAGTAGATCTTTTTATATTATAATAAATCAGTTCACCGCTATCGCTTGTTTCATTAACATACATAACTCCTACCAAACTCCTTTTTTAGCGATCTTTTAAAAAATATTATCTACTTAAACGTCATGGTAACGCAAATAAACGAACAGATAGACAAGAAAATTAAGAATGCAATTTTATTTTTTTAGTATTCATGGGTGTCTTACTCACTCGAGCCACTATTTTTTTCGATAATATTTTCACTTACAGAAATCATTCCGTTACAGTTTCATAGCAATATAAATACCTAGCTTTCCGCCCGTGGCTCCGCTTGCGTGGGGTACACAATAGTATCAGGACCCCTTTTCCATGATAAAAAGTAGCCTATGTCACTCTTCAGCTTATAAACTGTATCTATACAAAAAATTATAGCGGTCCCGGTACGACTGTATAGTATAGTCCACACAAGTGGAACCGCGGGCAAAAATCTAGTTTGAAAATAGATTATAACCCATGTCACTCGCCGATGATATAACTTTCTTTTGGTAAAAGAGTTTTTAAAGTTACGTGTGTAGTTTTTGAGTTTATCTGTAACAAACAAACAAACAATCAAATCTTTTCTCTTTATAATATTAGTAGAGATAATAATAAAATCTAAGACATCTCACATTTCCCATTCCATTCCATCCCATTCCATCAGCCCTTTATTATACCCCATTGCAGGGGCTTAGGCCTCCCATCAAGATGAGGGGGCTTGGAGCTTAAATCCACCATGTTGCTCCAATGCAGGTTGGTGGATTGTAACGACCATCATCTATTGACAGCAACCGGGACCGACTGCTTAACGTGCACGTAACGGGCATGGAGTCAGTGACAGTTAATGTACTTAAGTCAGAAAAAACTCATTAGTACACGTCCGGATGCGAACCACGGCACATGGCTTTATAGATTTGAATCAGGTTCGCTGCGCTCGGGCTGACACGACACCTCACATACGGTCATCTAATCTCAAATTCGACAGAGCCATGCCCTATTGTGATGATAATTTGCTATTTTGTTGTTGATTTAGGGTTAAAATGGTTCATAATTTAAGCCGAGACCCGCTACCCGATAACAATACACATAAATTAATTAAATCCATTAATAAGAATTAACGACAAAGGTTTAGATTAAACACATATTTCGAATTTTAATATCGTTTATCTTTTTTAACATAATTTCAAATAACTTTATAAGCTTAATGTTATAACTTAGGTACTGCTTAAGAAAATAGTATATTGATATTCATTGTTTGGGGTCAAAGAATGAATTTTGTATTTATTAAGGTGAAATGACGATCTTTCTTTTTAAATATTTTGTACTTAGAAAACAAACGATACATACACCAAAAACCCAATTTCACTACACTGATAAAAAAAATTAAGAGGGCTGCGTCTACAAAAGTATGAATTGAATAAAGCCCTCTTCTGCGTTTACTGTCTTACCACTCATACTCCAGCTAGCTGGTGTATACGCGTTGCGAGATGGCGAGTTTCAGTCAGACCTTAATCCTCGCGCGCCGGCCTTCACCCCTGCGAAATTGCGTTTGGCAGTTTCGATATTGTGAAGTGACATTTCTGACATTATTAAAACCTATGGCATTAGTATTAGCCTATGGTATTCTTTAGCTTATAAAATATATCTATGCAAAAAATTATAGCGGTCCCGGTACAACTGTGTAGTCCACGCGAGCGGAGCCGCAGGCGGAAAGCTTAGCTTATCTTTATAAATTACTAGGGGTCGTACCCGGCTCCGCCCGGGTAAACTACAGAAACGTTTCACTTCCCATTCCCTCCACCTCCATTCCTCCTCCCCACCCACTTACTCTCCCCTGCCCCCCTATTCCTTACCCTACCTCTCCCCTATCAACCCTCCCTCTATACTCCTTAAAAAGTATTTTTTTTACTACGCCTACGTATTACATCACATTGGTACACTGCGTTTTTAACAAATCGCCAGTGCCTTGAAAATTGGCAAAACGGACACAACCGTCAATGACGTCTGCCCTCACCCGTCTGCCCGCGTTCGGGTCGCGCACCAAGCGATGGGCGACTTCTTCACCTACCTCGCCCCGGAAAGCTAGTTTGAAAATTAAATTGCCTACGTTAATCGCTGACAGTGTAGCTTTCTATAGATAAAAAAATTTTAAAATCAACGTACAACTGTGTAGTTCACGTGGGCGAAGCCATGTGCACAAATCTAGCAATAAATATAGCCTATGTTACTCAAGGTGAATGTAGCTTTCTAATGATGAAAGAATTTTTTTTAATCGGCACAGTAGTTTTTGAGTTTATTCATTACAAACATACACACACACAAAAATGCAAAACTTTCCTCTTTTTAATATTAATGTAAATGATCTATGTGTTATTCCGATGTATAAGCTATATTATTGTAAAGTTTCATTAAAAATCCACTCACTAGTTTTTGCGTGAAAGAGTAAAAACATAGATATATGTAAAAAACATACATGCAAACTTTCGCGTTTATAATATTAGTAAAAATTGGACAGAATCGAAGATTTTCTTCCAAATAAAAAGGTCACCGATTTAATAGCCTGTTTTGGTCATAGCTTTTTTTCATTTATGACCTAGGTTTTATTTCTTGCGACGAGAAAAAAAAATGATGCCTGGGATACATAATATATTTGGTAGAATAAATTATCAATGTAGATTTGGCTTCATTATTTGTCCGTAGCTTTTTAATCCGAAGCGCAGTGCAATCATAGCCGATATAAATATTCAAACAGCTATTTAGTTTTACAAATTTAATTAAACCTTTTGTATGGCACGCCCAGGTAAGGGGCGTCCGCAGGTAAAGCCCTGCCCTAATTTATATTGCTCTGATGAAACTACTGCTTCCTTTGATTCATGTTTGCTTGGGCATATCTAAAATGAATTAATGTCTTGATCACTTCTTTAAATATTTACTTTATAAAGATTTTTTTTTTTTTAAATGGGCGTTAATAAGAAATAAATATTATAAGTTTTGTTTTTTTTTTTTAAACTTTTTGTTACATTTAAATAAATACTTTATTAGTACTGCCAAATTACTACTTTAACACAAACTTTTTTTAAATTGTAATACTACAATATTTCAATTAAAAAAATCATCCAAACATAGCAATAGCTTTAATTATGAACATTTTACGAAAAAATAAAAATAGATCATGTACATTGACCAAAAATTTTGACATTATATTTGAATACTTTTTTAAGAAAATAAAGAATTTAAAGTAAATGAAAAAGAGTATTTTATTGGTTTTTGTATGGATTTTCATGGAATAATCGATTGTTAAACATTGATAGCTGATGACGTCACTACTGCAAATTAAAGCTACGTTGTTCTACATATTGCATTTATTTGTATGGCTGTCAATCCATTTGTTGTGGCGCGCTTCCTTCGGCCATTATCGACGGGCTTTATCTCTTTTATGTCAAGTTCTTGATCCCTTAGGCTGTGGTAATATTAATGCAAGCTGTGGTTAGTCCCTTTAGATTAAAAATAAATTTATTAAATTTAATTCAATATAAATGTTTCACGTTTTTTTTCTCTCTCTCTATTATCTCTCCTCTAAAAAAATGATATTTGTGGAATAAGTAAATGTATTCCTATAAATACAAAATTTTGAACAGTGCCAATTACGTACAGAATAATTTTGGTTTATGAGAAATTTAATCAGAGTTAACCTATACTTTAACTTAATTGGCTGTAACCCGTGAACTAGTTGACCCAAGAGAACAATGTAATTTTTTTATTCAGTTTGTACTATGTTGGTACTATTTTATTTTGGATCTTTTTCAGAATTATAAGAGTAATGGTTTAAGAGTTAGGTGCAGGGGAAAGGATATTATTTAACTCGTGTCAAAAGTCCACTATAAAGTCAATTACTTTGTTATAGACGATCGCTTTTGAAAAACCGGCATAAATCAAAAGCTTTTCAACGAAACCTCACAGGCATTGTAAAAACTCTTTTTTATGAAAGTAAGAAAAACAGAAAACATTTTATTATATTGGTTTATATTTTCATGTAGAGCAGATATTCCAGGAATTTGTAGCAGTTACTAATATGTATAATCATGCCTAATTTCAGTTTTATAACACTAATAATTCTAAGTATAATAATAATAACTTGGTAATAAGTAAATTTGTGACGTACGGATAGACCACGGAATATTGAAATCACGATTATTGCATGAGGATGTAAACTTGGAAATAGTTTCAGACCTCGCTCGTATGAAATACATTTGTATATTTAGCAATTATTAAGGGTCATTTCACAGTTTTACAAAACACTGAAGCTTTCATTATTTATTTTCAACCACAAGTTTAAATACCAATTTCAATTATTCTAAGGGTTTTTTTCTGTAAAAGTTAACCATAAAGCCATATTAAAAATTTCATATTTTTTTAATTTAAGAATGACAGTAGTCCAAAGTTTCATCCCTTGTTAAAACAAGGGATTTCAAAAAATCATGAAACACGACATATTTATAATTTCTGACCTGAAATTGCCATTTGGGTAAAAAACTAACAATGTCGTGCTAATGTACCAAACTTCATGTATTTATCTTAAAAAACGACGGATTTTCATACAAATGACATACTCAGAAAAAAAACCTAACGTTTAAATGTCGTGTGATTTACTTCAACGCAGCGGTCCTTATATAAAAAAGACAGAACCCACACAAACTCGTACAAACTATCGTCCCCAAATTTGCCCCCTTAAGGGAAATTACCCAAAAATCTTGACTCGAAGCATATTTAGTTTTTGCTAATCGCGAGTTTTTACACATTTAACTTTATAAATGACATATTTTCATACAAACTTACAACATACCTCTTATGTTACTCCTTAGGGGTAGAATTTCGAAAAATATTTTCTTAGTTAATGCTCACGTCACAAAATAAACCCAATGTCGATTCGCTTCAGCGGTTTCAGCTCAACGTTGATAAAGAGTGAGTGGTAATTCTATTTTATACATATAAGTGTGCTTCTACGCTATGCCACCCACCAATCAGTATTTGAACAAAATAACACTTTCTAATAATACCACTATAGGCTCTACCGCGTTCGCTAGAATTTCATGTCCCGCCTACATCCTGTGCAACTTAATCTGACTTTCGTAATTATTTTCTTTTTCACTAATATTTATTTGGCACTTTTCATAGCTTTAAAAGCTTTCGTGTTACCATCATGCAAAGATAGATACAGTTACAGATCTGGTTTCTGATTCCAGAATCACCATCTTCCCAAAAATTCCATTATCTGAATACAGAAACAATTCATAATTTAGTATTCTATACGAATACCATGGATTCACGTAGAGATACCGCATCGTGACCTCAAAAATATGAGAAAAAAAAGACGCCACACACTAAATATACGCCACTGACTAAATATACGCCACTTTATGTTTCGATATATTCACTAAAGGAAAATTCGTACAAAAAAAATAAAGACTGAAATCATATTTCATGTGTGATTTATTTACCGTCTAACCACTCATACTTTAGCTATCTGGTGCGAGATAGCGAGTTTCAGTACCCGCTAGGTCCCCGTGCGCCGGTCTTCACCCCCGCGAAATTGCATTTGACATTTTAGATACTGTAAACTTTACTTACTCTAAACTGACTTTTATGACTCTATCAAAACCAAACGCTGCTAATTAATACTTACTCTATGGGTAACAACGTATGGACTGTAGAGTAGAATCTTTGCGTTGAAATATGAGACGTTCCTTCTTAATGCATATGTTAAGACAAATACCTAGTTTTTAAAAAAATTGGTTTATCTCTGATCCTTATAAAATGGTTTTTAGGGTCCCGTGCCATGGAATAAAAACGAAACCTACAACTGAACCTACAATGTCTGTCTATCTGTCCGTCTGTCACAGGCCTGTAACTCCGTGTTTCTGAAATTTTCAAAGATTGTGTGCTATTGTGGCACCTACCACAACCAATAATAAAAATAACAAAATTGTTTAAGTCTGAGGGGATATCCTCATACATGTTTATTTTTAAAATAAGTCTAGTTTTAGTATTTTTATACTGGCGTGAGTTTTCGAAAAATCTGAGGGTGATCAACATAGGCTAAAATGTCCTATCTAACGTAATTACTGTATAAGTACTGAACCCTCAGGACACGAGTCCGCCTCGCACTTGAAAGGTTTTCATACTAGACTTTCTTAGAAAGCATGCAGTAAGAGTTGGTACCCGATCGGTTTGTATTGAATGTAGTTAAAAGCATCGGCCAGTCGTTCAATGCTACGACACGAAACACCACTCGCGTTCCACCGCTAACTGCTAACTGCCACACTGAACGCGGCGCTGCCAACGCTAATGGAGGCACCCTGGTAAGATCCTTCAGCTACAGAAGAAAGCTTATTCACCAAACTTTCTATTCATCAACACGTTGAAGTTTTCCTCTTGACGAATTATATCAGCCCGATCTTTAGAACAACTTGTTACAAAATTAACTGAATTGATTCCTACGAATTATTTTAATTTACAACTTTACATAATCGATCGTATATACAACTGCCATCTAGCATGTTAATATTGGGTTGGGGTGAAAGCTTCTTGCAATTTATATACAAATTAAAACCGTTTTCCCTTTCATAGTTTAATTACATTTAATTAAAATATGTATGTGCCGTTTTGATTTAAAAGTTGTTGCCATCTTGTAGGTACTGACATGATCCTGTTACGTACAAAATTCGGAGTTTGTGATTTTAAAAAAATGTGACAAGTAGTTTTGATAGTTTTCTTTTACTGTTTACCTCACACTACCTGAAGAATTCTGAAAAGACAGAAGCAAGTGGGAATCTGAGAGTTCAAGGTCAGAGCTGTATGGTGTATGCATTAACACTTTCCAGCCAAACTCTCTCAATTTTTCCTGAGTGCCTAAGATGTGTGTAGTTTGGTACACCTTTTCTATTGATCAATTTCGACCGTTGTGATTTAGTCTTATCAGCTGTTGGCTGTAAACATCCGAATCGATGGTTGTGCCCGGCGATAAAAACTCATAATGACCGATGCCCTTCCAATTCCACCATACACTCAACATCAGTTTATTGCACGTTAATCCAGGTTTCGCCACAATCTGTGAAGCGTGGCCGCACTTTTATAACATCCGAACAGATATTACAAAGGAATAAAGGTAGCACGATACAATAAAAAAATGGAGTTGGCATTTTTAATTGGTGGGAAATAAACGTAACTAATGATGCATCACTTGTTGCGTAATACAGCAATCCAAATGTCGAAATTTATTGATTTCTGCAAGATTTACAGCAAAGATATACAATATCTTTAATTCGTGACTCGCTTCGCTGTCTAGGGGCAACAAACGCGCAAAAAACAATACGTACCTTTCGTTTAACACACAATTTCACGTGCATGCGCCCTCTAGTTACAGTAGGTGGCAAGAATCTTGAGTCTCGAGGTTGTCTGTGCATTAATTGTATTTTTGGGACTGTTAGGTGGTATGAAGTGAAGATGAACAAGCCAACAAACGTCCTGCACCCAACACGTGTTTCCTGATTGGCCAATTTATATAGGCATTGCTAGTTCATGGCCGAATTAGTGTACATGCGCGTTTTATTTCTATCACTGTCAGTTAGACCCATAGACCCCAAGATCTGCTTTGGCGGACAATTAATGTCAAGTATAAAGTCAAAACGAAGTAAACCTTAGATACCATTTATTTTATAAAAATTAACCACGTTTAAAAAGTGAAATAACTTGAATTCTGTTAGATAAGAAAGCTATGCAGGTCGCCTCATTCTGTTTATAAATTATTATAGATATGAGCAGATATTAAGTAAGTACTTCAAAGCAAGCGACAGCAAGCAAGCGTGCCATTTAAATTACTTTCCAAAGTTTCCATGTAAACTTCCTTATTTTACAGACTCTAATGGATAGTTTATTATTATTTTTCATTTACATACTGCAAGCTAATAGGTTAAGCATTTTAGAAGTCGGCGAAATCAGTTTATCAGAACTTTCCGTTTAAGTCATCTTGGATATGGTGTCATCTGGTGTCAATGTGTTCAGTATTACCTCCTGAAGACAAATAGATGACACGAAAAACGCTCAGACTGTGGGGCTAGAAACTGAACTCATGAACATGGCGGTGTAAAGATTTTTTTTTATTTAACCATGCATGGGGTATAAAGTGAAAGGGTATCGAATATCAAATTTTAATTTGAGAGTAATATACAATATACATTTTCACTACTTAGTCAAAGAAATTATTAGCAAACGTCCAAAAATTCCACAATTAAATGTTAAATTTGAACTGCTGTTGATTGGAAACGACTGAATGTAGTTAAATGTTATATCGAATCCCCCAGAATGTTCTCTATAGATGTAGTGTCAATAAATAATTAATTAGACATATAAAAAAATGACACACGTATATGAATTTGTATCACAATATAATACCACGCTTTTACAATAATAAATAAATTGATATACTTAATAACATTCCAATTAACAGCATAAGCTACTAATAAAACAAATGTCAGAAAAATAATAAAATTGAATTTCTATCTATAAAATTACAATATCGAACACTGACCAGTTTTTTTATAGGCCCCTATATTTATATAACTAAGTCGTATTTATGTCTTTTCCAAACTCTTGCATCTACACTGACATTTTCGTAAACCTATACTATTCTCTTAATGAGTCGTGAACTCTACACTGCAGAAGCGGCCTAACCAAACAACTCGTGTGTACTGGTGGGGCGGGGGGGGGGGGCACTCTACTAATATTTGTCGCAATTAGCGGCTGAAGGTGTCACGCCACCTGCCGAGCTATTGGCCGAAACTACTGAATCTTATGTCTAGTGGAGAAAAGATACTCTCCCAAATAGGGTTGCCAGGCGTCGAGTTTTTAAATGCTTGTTCACTAAAATTAGGTTATTTCCGACAAAATCTGAACACTTATTAAAAATACGACAAAAGAATATTGATTTATATGGTCTGTGGGCTCATGAAAATAGGTACCAATTTTAAATAATTGAGTAAGTAACTCAGGTTATTATTCCAAATTTCTTATTAGATGCTTTTTATTGATATTGAATTTTTGTTTTTAAGTCTTCGAACTTATTTGTTTCTGCAGATACTCAGGTACAGAAGTAATGGTTATGTGTATAATTTAAATGTACACGGTAGATATTAACCATCTAATAACTTCATAGCAACTTCTAGAAATTTCATAGAACCTTCCAGAAAATATACAGAACCCTATAAATTTTCTATAGAAATTTCATTAAACCTTATAGAAGATTCATAATGTCTTCTCGAATCTTTATGAAACCTCTAGAGTCTTTATATGACCATATAAAATCTTCAATATAATTGATAGACTGTAGATGTAATCGGAAAATTTCTAGAATCTTTTAGAAACCTCTAGTAAATTTAAGGAAAAACGACACAGAACCTTCTAGAAACTTCATAAGATTTTAAAGAAATATTCCAGAAATCTCATAGAAATATTTTGTAACTAATATAATTGATTGACTGTAATTATAACCGAAAAACTTAAGGAATCTTTTAGAAACACTACAAAACCTTTTAGAAACATCATAGGAACTTCTAGAAATTTCATACAAACTTTTAAGAACTTCATAGAAACTTTTATAAGTCTTATAAAACTACATAGAAACTTTAACATGACCGATAGACTGTTGACATTATCAGAAAAAATTTAAAAAAAATAATAATGTACTGTCTTTGCAAGATAATTATTTTAATTTCTGCTTTTTAGGACCCTTCAATAAAAACTAAAAACAAACATTTGTGTTTGTTTTCTTCTTCTTCTCTTATCTTCTGTTAAACATTTTTTTTAAACCATTGTTGACCTCTTAAATAGAACTTTTTAAACATTTCTTTAAGAACTAATTATTACAGTAGGCATCATTTACATACAATTTTTAAAGAAAACTCTTTTAAATTGCAATATGTAAATGGCATTTATTTAAAATTCAGGTAAAAAACTCACCATTAAAGGTTTTATTACCAAATACCCACTTAACATGGCTGGAAAATTCGGCTACCTAATTTTCCGACCGACCAAAGTGGTACCCCTATTCCTAAACGTGTGAATGAATTCAGGTTTCGTCACAACGTCTGGCATCAATCGATAGTTATCGCATTAATTGACATTACAGTGCGTCCACTCAAATGGTTTGCAGTACACCCACAGGGTATTTTGGAAACTATGTAAAAATAAATACGTCATTTAGTTAGTATATACCCATTTTTTTTTCTTATTCTTACATCAAGTAATTTAATTAAACAATAGAAAATCGAATCACATATTTAAATATAAGTTATCCGAATTCTATGAATCGCTTTGTGTATTAGTTAACCACCAACATGCACTGCATCACCGCCGCCACCATCTTTCGGCGCGAGGCACCGGCGGCTTAAAAAGCGTGCAAACCATTTATACGGAAGCACTGTAAATACAGATGTAACGAGTTATAGCGCGTCACACACAAAATACACTTATTGTAGCTAAATTAGCAGTTCAAAAGCATAATGAAAGTAAAGTAAAAACTCCATTGTGCTTTTTGTGTACACTTTCATCATCTATGTCTGATCTATAGGAATACGGTAATAAAGTAAAATGTACTGACTAGGGACCGTAAGAATGTTACTTTTTAAAGTGTTCCCTTACATTATATCAAGATTTTAATTAGAAAGGGCACGCTTTAAAGAAAATAACATTATTACGGTCCCTCGTCAATACATTTATGAAAATATAATTTATGTACAAAAAAACTTAAACGCTTTCCTTAAAGTGAGAGATGGTCACAGCTCACACATAAGCGTATGTTATCAATTCCCAGGTCTAGACTTTCATGGGAAATTGTATCCGTTTTTATAATAAAATTCCAAAAGAAACATTAGACTTCAATTTTAATCTATACTAATATTATAAAGCTGAAGAGTTTGTTTGTTTGTTTGTTTAAACGAGCAAATCTCAGGAACTACTGGTTCAAATTGGAAAATTATTTTTGTGTTGGATAGTCCATTTATCGAGGAAGGCTATAGGCTATACTAAATCACGCTGCAACCTATAGGAGTGGAGCTTTAATGAAAAATGTTGCAAAAACGGGAGAAATTATTCCTTTTGAGAGCTTCCGTCGCGCGCGCTGCGTAAACGGTTGATGTTAAGCAAAAATCATGTATTACGGAATTGTTCCCCTTTAAAAGTTCTAACCAAGTCAAGTCCGCGACAGCATATGTATATCTTTTAAGGTTAACTTAGTGTAACCTTTTATATGACAATCAAATTTGTTCTATCATAATGTACGATTTGTGAAGATGTTTTTTAAACGTGATATTAATCCTTATCAAATTAAATACGTTAGTTGTCTTAAGCATTTCATGCATATTATAATTGCCCTTTATACATACATACAATTTAAATTATTATCTTAGCAGTTATTATCGAAATGTGAAAACTATAGCGGGAGAAAATAAATTCGCTGTCTGCCTCTGTTCGTTAACTTTTTACTTCCAAACCAGACAATAGACTTTGATACGGTTTTCAGTAATATCTTATTTTCTTATTATCTTATAATCTATTAATCTATATAATAGAAATACTTATTATAAAGCTGAAGAGTTTGTATGTTTGAATGCGCTAATCTCTGAAACTACCAGCCGGAATTTGATTTGAAAAATTCTTTTTGCCTTTGATAGCCTGCATCTAGCGGAAGGTTATAGGCTATATATTTGAAAACGAACTGTCTGTCTATTCGAGCAAATCAGCTTGGGCCAAAACGGCTTAACCGATTTTGATGAAACTTAACACATATGGAAAGGATGTAGTCAGAAGTGACATACAGAACTTTTTGTATGGCTGTCTGTACGTCCATCTGTCTAAACCGATTTTAATGAAACATCACAACTATGAAAAGAAGGTCGTCAAAACTAACAAATGTTACTTTTTGTCCGTCGGTCTGTCTGTACGTGTATCTATTTGAGATAATCTCCAAAACGGCTAAACAGATTTTAAGGAAACTTTGCAGACGCGAATGAAGGTTTTCAAGAGATTTGACATTAGCTTTTTTTTGTTGCGTTGTTGTGTAGCGTTTGTCTGTACGTCTATGTGTCTATTCAATTCAATTTTATCTATTCGAGCTAATTTCCAATACGGCTGAACAGATTTTAATGAAACTTTGCAGACGTGAAAGAAGGTTGTCAAGAGTGTCATAAGCTACTTTTTGTGTTTGTTTGTCTGTCTATCTGTCTGTCGTGTGTCTACTACTAACTCTAGGAAGCTTAAATTTGGAACATAGGTTTATTTTATAACGTGAGCATTAAGTTAAGAAAGGCTTTTTTAGAAATTTCAAACTTAAGGATGGGAATGGAGGGACTTAAATAATGACGTGTTTTAGGGTTTTTAGATTTCCACATTTCAAGGGTGCGAAACGGGAGATGAAAAATTGTATCGGTTTTTTTAAGGGTGTAAGGGGAATGAAGATTGAACGTTTGAATGGGTGTAACCAAAATTGGTTCTAGCAAAAATTACGTATAAACCATCTCGAACGTTAATAGTACCTATAAAAGGAATTTGTAGTCTACGCAAGCGAAGCTGCGGGCGGTCGCTAGTCAATTCACAAAGCGAGTTAAAATCCAACTCATGGAAAGCTTACTATTGTATTACCTACCGAGTATTTAAATGATAAGTGTGCATGGACATCATTGTAATAGTTGTAAGCATTTTAAATAAAAAAAAAAAAGAAGAATATATGTACCTAAATAAAATGAACAAAGACAAGTCTTTTGTCAGTTGTTCTTTTAGTTTTCTGAACCAGTACCTAATCGATCAATTTTGACTTTCAATTTGTGTGTATAAACATCTTATATTGAATATACTATAAGAAAACTAAATTGATTTTTTGGTTAAAAAAAATAAATTGATAATTCAAAAACTATACGATAGCTTCAACGCCCACCTTGATACCTAGGACAGCCCACACGCAGCGCCGTGTAGCTCTAAACTAAGCAAAGCTTGTATTATGGGCCTTAGACAACTGATATACCTACTTAAATATTCTTTATAATATACACACAAATAGATATTATTTACACCCAGCCAAGTAACAAATAGACATGTTCACACAAATATTTGTCCCGGGCGGTAATCGAACCCGCGCCCCTTGGGTTCGCAGTTAGGGTCTCTAACCACTCAGCCAATCAGTCAATCTTCATAGTTATTCATGGGCATCGGCATTAAAACAAAGTGTAGTCTTATGCGTATATAGTTTAGACGGATATTTTGAACTCTGTAATTATTTCGTTAAAAGGCGTTACAAGTTGCATAATCCAACAGATAAGACAACGGTAAGACTCCACAAAGTCAGGCTGACCAGTTATTGGAACGCTGTAATAGACCGTCAGCCGAAGACCTTTTTAAGGTTACGTAGCCAAAGGGCGCGAATGGAACCCCATTACCAATATCATAGTGAAATGTTATAGTGCGTGCCGTTGTTTCCATTTTTTTTAAATTTTCTTTTTATCAGGAAATCGTTATTATCAACTAACGTTCAATGAAGCGACTGTAGCAGCCGAAGACGACCAAAATGAATGCCAATCCGACATAGTACACTTGCCACCACCATACCAGCCTGTTTATGTACCATTGCAAGGGCTTAGACCTCCCCTCGGGATGGGAGTGCTTGGAGCTTAATCCACCACGCTGCTCCATGTGCGGGTTATTGGAATTTAACGACTGCCATCTGATGACGGCAACGATGGCAACACTTGCCGTAAGACATATAATAATAAAATGTCTACAGAATTTTATGTGTTTGTCAATGTCTTTACTAATAATGTCTTCGGTTTGCAATATATTTGTAATGTTCGACTATATCCTGATGGGTCATAACAAATGTGTAAGTGATGAGGATTCTATTTTTACCGAACGACGTCAATTTTTGCGATGAAAATACCTAAAAGAGTTTACGATTTGAAAATTATTTTCAGCTTTGGAGCAGAGTTACGTCCCACTACCTTTGTAAGCTTACAAAGGGAGCTTTATAAGTTTACAACATGAACACACGTTCGAGTAATAGTTACACCCACGCGCTTTTTACGATAATATCACTCTTTACTATTATATCATTTCAGGAGACATATATTTTAAAGCTTAGATTACTATAATATATCTTTTATATTTGTTTATCTATAAGGTCTACCAACATTATTACACCGCAATATACTTAATATAGTTACAGTTCATCTTAAAAGTATAGTGCGAGAACAATAACAGGCAAAAACACATCATGAATACAGAATAAAATCTGCACTCGCTTTTTGAACACATGGTTTTAATTTTGTTCGAGGCGAGAGTTTGTATACTTATTAATAAATTTATAAAAAACGAAAACTATACATTTATATTTAGTAATATTTTAAGCTTATAAGCTATGGTATGAACTAAAAGAAAATTCCAGGTTTATTTATAAAAATTTTAAAATTTAATCAAATTTAATTGAAATGAGGCAATTTACATGTTTTAAATGTGTACAATGATTATCTGTATACCCCCAATGAAGAAACTATGTTTGCGCCGATTAGTGGTGACATTTGAAATGACACATCATCCCCCTCCTTATTCACCCTACTCCGAAAATTGTTCCTACCCGCACTCACTTTTTTGAAAAATCGCTCGCTCCCAACGCTCGCATCCGGCGCCGCTTAAATATAAATAAATAACTAAAATACGCATATTACATTATCTGTTTTCATACGCATATTACATTATCTTTCCAAGAAGGGTGATACGGTGGCCACCAGTAGTGAAGCTGAAAATACCGACAAGGTCAGCGAATTGGAGCAACATATCAGGTGAGTCTTTGTTTGATCCACTCCTGTTCGGTGTGTTATTTCTGTGTCACCATTTTTTTTGGGCAAGTATTCATCCCGCTTTTAGTCGTAACAGAGAATACCAGAGTCAAACGCGCACACATCAAACTAACATATCAGTTTCACTAGCGAATCGATAAAACTTATTGTGTTCATCACAAAGTCTGTCATTATTGAGAGAAACAGTCTAAAAAAAGACGAACTGGACGATTATTATCACCTTGCCTTACGACACAGTCTACTATTTTATAATTTTTACTTAAATCTGTGACAATTTTTAAACGAAAATTTTTCTAAATTATTTTGTGGATTACTATAATATTAGGTCTTAACTTATGAAGTTGCCGTTCTTCGGTACTGGCCATTTCACACAAAAAAAAAACTTCGATTGGCTGTGAATTCTAAATTCACTAATATTCACTAAAGGCACTAATGCGGCACACGGCGGCAAACGACATGTAACATCAACAACGTTTACGGAGATAACAAACGAACGCACAACCCGTTATTGGTCTGCCCGTTTCCATTCTGATAATTATGATTTGAATAATGAATCTCGTGGTCATCCAGACACTTTGGTCAACAATGATCAATTGAAGGCGATTGTGGAAGCTGATGATACTCAAACTACAGCTGAACTACCAGTAGCTTTTGATATTAGCACCAAAACAATATTGGACCATTTGCAACAAATTGGCAAAGTAAAAAAGCTTGATAGGTGGTTACCCCACGAGCTTAACGGTTGTCAACGTAACGTACGCGTCGAGACCTACCTCGCGTTGCTCAACAGGCACAGAAATGAAGGAATTTTGAACCGGATTGTTACCTGTAATGAAAAATGGATTTTGTTCGACAATCGAAAGCGCTCAGCAAGTTGGTTAAATTCTGGTTCAGCACCAAAGGAATGTGTAAAATGAAAAATAACCCCTAAAAAGCTGATGGTCACTGTTTGTGTGATTCATCACAGCTTTTTACAAAATGGCATGAGCATTACTGCAGATGTGTACTGTGAAGAACTGAAGACAATGATGGAGAAGCTCTCACGTCTGCGACCAGCTTTAGTCAATCGGCCGTCCCCGTTGCTCCTTTACGACAACGCGCGACCCCATACTGCACAACAAACAGTCTCCAAGCTGCTAGAGTTGGGGTTGGAAGTTCTCCCTCATCCGCCATACTCCAGTAGATTTTTATAAGAAGGGCATCAATAAACAGCCAGTGCGTTGGCAAAGATGCATCGATTGTACGGGTGATTACTTTGAATAACAGAAATAAAGATGTTTAAAAAAAAATACTTTAACTTATTTCATACAAAACGGCAATTACATAGATTAAGACCTAAAATGCAGCTATTTACATCTATTTAGTATACGTGTTAAATTATGAACTAATTAATATAAATATAACTGATTAATTATTAGAGGACTATAAATGGTTCATAACTATTATCAAAGAATCCTTAATAATTTCAGAAAACTAAATATAATTTTTATATACCTTTTCAATGATACCCCACTATATATAGTTCATTGACAAAAAAAGGCCGTCTGTCAGTAAAGATGCTTTTTCTCAGGAATAGATCGAAATAAAAAATGGAAATTAATATCAAATGCTGAGGTCTATGGTGGTTCGTGAAAAATTCAAGCTTTGAAATCAACGTGTCACATATTTTTATCTGCGAAATTCACTCATCAAAACTTAGAAGATACTTTCCATACCTACAATCCCAATTTCTAGAATCTTGAAACAAGTGGAATTTTTAATATTTGTAAATTGGTGCGTCTTTCTGTCATTTTGCGGTGAGTACGGTAGATATATTAAAATATGTATATAACGTTACGCAACCCTCAACGATGAGTGTCGTAATAACCCGAGCGAAATGAACCTGTTCGAAGTTTATAGAAGGCCGTGCGGCCGTGGTTCGAAACAATGAGCTTTTTTCTGAATTGAGTACATAACTATCACTGACTCCGTGCCTCGGGGAGCACGTTAAGCCGTCACCGCGTCGGTCCCGGGTGCCGACAACAGATGGCAGTCGTTAATAATCTACCAACTAGTACTGAAGCAGCGTGGAGGATTAATCTCCAAGCCCCCTCATCCTGGGGAGAGGCCTAAGCCCCTAAGCTCATAATGGGCTGGTGGAATGGAATGGAACCCCCAAGACGCGAGTTTTATTCGCACTTTGCCGATTTTTTTAAAGTAATTTATTGAACAAAATAAATTTAATAATAATTTATAATTTTTTTGCTAACCTTGCTGACGCATGTTTCACTTTGGATCACAAAAACTTTTCCTATTTTCATTTGACTCGCATGATACGATATACTATCATGGATGTTCATGGAGATAACGCGTAGTGACAACAAAATGTGAGCAAAAAATATACCACGTAGATCAAATATACACCAGTAGAGGTTTTCAAATATTCACAGAATTTTGTGTGAGTCACGTGTAAAATTCGAATTGGAAAAGGAAATAAAGATTCCGAAATTACATGTCATGTGTAATTTAACAAAATATATTTGTTTAAAACAATGATAACGACGTATGGGCTATTTACTTTATGAGTCTATCAATTCGTTTACGTTTTCGATCTTTTCGAAGTATGAAACGCTCCATCTTGATTGTTATATTATCTAAGTATACAATATTCAATTCGACTATATTTGGAAATACTGGCTCCTCATTGTCGAAATCTTCACTTTCGCATGGCATTACTTGGCCAGGTATTTATATTCCTTGAATCGTTAATCTAATTTGACGACCGCTTGGCCAAGTGGGTAGCGACCCTGGGGCGAAGCTGGGGGCCCCGGGTTTGAATCCCAGGTCGGGTCAGTATTTATATGAGGAATATTGATACTGGTATCGGGTCTTGGTTGTTACGTGTACCTATATGGTGTTCTTCGCTTGGCACCCAGAATACAAGCTAATACTTAGTTTGGGGCTTAGACGTTCTTATGATGTATACCTTTGTATTGTTATAATTATTTTGAAGAAGTCTCTGAGTACAATACGATATGTGAATTAAACAACACCTAACGAACGAAGTTTTTATGCTATTGTGACAAGGCAAAATGAATCACCAGCTACCAAACCCACGGTACAATAGATATACTTGTCACTGACAAAATTAAATGCTTTCAACCCGATGTCCCTCTAACTATTAAGTAAATTAAAACCGCGTAAACACACACCAAATATTCCATTACATCCTGTTGTAGCTTTTACTGCAACTGTTTCGCGGTCGCTATAACTTCAAAATGGTTTCATGATATTTCATAAATTTAGCATTTGGTTATGGTTCCGCCCACTTACAACACCTCCCTATATTGCCAACTCAAAGTTTTGTTCATCTTTCATTTTGAAACTTGATTCGTTTTGGATCTCATGGCATCCTTCGACCAGAATAAACAGTATGTATATGTTACTCTTCATTCCTTCAACTATTTGCGTACACAAAAAACATACTTTTGGATTTTTTTACTTATAGTAATGGTGCCCCAGCAGGGGTTGAAATTCGACCGTACTCACTTTTTCTCAAACAATCATAATTACGCAAGAGTAGGTAAGTAAATTTAAATTACAACAAAAGATTCCTTCAAAATTAAGTTTTTGGCGCTGTGTACCTATATGTAACAAAGAGTTATGAGATGGACAGTATTCGAGAGGTTTCTTGTGCTTAGTAATCTTGTTTAGGAAAAGTAACTTCCAAGCGTGCTGCCTCACGATTTGTCAGTTTAGGGCTGTCACTGCAGTTGCGGTCAAAAGCACCAATCCAGAACGTAACCGCCGGAAACCCGGGTTGCTATAGAAATGCAAGAATAACAACAGTTGTTGCTCGAATCTCGTCAAAATGAGACAATAACTCTTTGTTTCTAACTAATTTTGCCGTTGGGCTCTCCTCGCATCCCGTGCCCGTATCCATTCTTCGAGCGCCGCGCCGGCGAAAAGTGAAGATCGCACCGGCATCAATGACCAAGTAAGTGGTGCGGTCCTTATTCTGGCTAGTGGTGGTTCACCATTGCTACATCAACCCCATTCATTTTATTCGACCTTTAACCAGATTCCCATTGAAATCTTTATAAAAAAAGTTATGTAAATATTCAAGGCAAGTAAATAATAATTTTACGATAACTGTACCGTTTCTTACTTTTTAGAATAGACTATATTTATAAGAAATTTCGTGTATATTGAAACGGAACCACAGATTGTTAACGAATTTTATTTTTCCAATTCACTCGATACCTTTTAATTTTCTCTTTCAAAATAACCAAAACTATTCCCATACAAAAGTATAATCGTTTCATTCTTTTACTTCTTCTCATTGACTTATTAGACTTTTCTCAATAGCCGAAACAATCATTGATTGAATTCTCTCAACATTCAATAACGCAGCAAAGTGTCTTAAATATTGAAATTATACTCAGGGAAGTATCCTTTATCAGTGTCGTTAGGATCGGCAATCGAACCAGTTGTGCATAGTTTCAATTCAATGCGATAATATTAAGAAAATAAAGACCGTCTTGTGTGAAATAAAAGCGTAGGTAATGTAATATGTACGTGTGACTCATTTGATTTTTTATCAGTAAAATACTATAAAGGTAACAAATGTCCACAAAGATAGAAAAGTAATCATGGAGTAAATAAATTTAACTGCTGTTAAATTTATTTACTCCATGATTACTTATTCTATTACTTTATTACTCTATTTATTACTCTACTAAAATTTAAATAAATGACTCTATTAAAACCAAATCCAGGAGCGTTTGGTTTTAATAGAGTCATAAATGCCACTTCACAGTATCAAAAATGTCAAACTCATTTTCGTGGCGATGAAGACCGGCGCGCGGGGATCTCGCGTACTGAAACTTGGCGTCTTGGACCAGCTATAGCTAGAGCATGAGCGATTAGACGGTAAACGCAGAAGACGGCTTCTAGTCAATTCGTACTTTTATGGAAGTAATGAATAACGTATTAGGCGCAATCGTACTTTATGTATCGTCAATTGCTATGACCATTTCAGTGTCACATCTGTAAAAAAGGCCAAAGATACGCCATAATATGGCGTATACCGGGTGTAGAAAGATTAAAAGTACTTATCATTATGAACAACCTTTTCTATGGAACCGCATTTGAAAAATCGAAAAAAATTCCATTATTTAGGAAGATATTTATTTTTATATGGATTGCTGATTTTATTTTCCGTTTCTCAGAATCAATCCAGTACTGAAAGTGTTTGAAATTGATGGGTATTTTCATCCCTTATAGTGTTTGGGCGCAAACTTTTATATCCACTACATCTATAAAATTCGACAACGCACGCACAATAATATTTGCCGAGAGAATGGAGCTATGAAGAATTTTCATATATAAGTACTGTCGATATTAAAATATCTGTAATTTAAAAACTGCGGCACTCCTGGGTTCATACGATTTGGGAAACTTGCGTAATCTCTTCTTTGTATATCTATGCGTCTACGCTTAGTATATTAAATCCACCACACGTTGTGTAACTCGAGTGTAACATTAAAGCAATCACTAGATTGTGGAACATGACACGTGTTTGCCTCCAAAACTTTGGAATATCTGCATATTATTTCTAGTGTATCAGTTTGGAAAATTAATAGTTGGGACATACTTGGGAAATTCCACACAGTGTCACCTAGTCCTAAAGTAAGCAAGTATTATGCTTGTATTATGGAGTACAAGACAACTGATATACATACTTAAATATTCTTTTTACTGATATGTACATATATCGATACTTTTACACCCAGATACGGAACAAGTAGACATGTTCATGTGCACAAATACTTGTCCTGGGCGGGAATCGTACCCGCACCCTCGGCTCCGTAGTTAGGGTCTCTAACCACTCGGCTAACCAATCAGTCGAAAAAAATGTCGTTACATTGTATTTATAATCCGAAGATCAATATTATTTTGTTAAGGATAATCCATAAACATGTATGCTGATAGTGATACCGCGTTGTGACAACAAAAATATGAGCAAAGAAATATACACACAGACCAAATAGGTATACACAGGTTGTTGTTTAGAAATATTCGCTGTAAAGAAGAATTTTGTGTGTAAAAAATTTTAAATTTTACACGTATAAAATTCATATTGGAAAAAAAGTTAAGTGAAATAAATTTTAATGTGTCCATCCATCCATCAGCCCTTTTCATACAGCATTGCAGGGACTTAGGCCTCCCCTCAAGATGAGGGGACTTGGAGTTTAAATCCACCACGCTACTCCAATGCGGGTTGGCGGATTGTAACGATCGCCATCTACTGACAGTAACCGGTTTCAATCCGCCAACCCGCATTGGATCAACGTGGTGGATTTAAACTCCAAGCCCCCTCATCTTGAGGGGAGGCCTAAGCCCCTGCGATGGGGTATTAAAAGGGCTGATGGAATAGAATGGATTGTAACCACCGCCATCTATTGACAGCAACCAGGACCGACTGGTGTGACGTGCTCTCCGAGGTATGGATTCAGTGATAGTTAATGTACTTAAGTCAGAAAAAACTCATTGGTAGGTACACGCTCGGATTCGAACCACGGTCACATGGCCTTATAGTTTTTAAACAGGTTCGCTGCGTTCGGGCTATAACGACACTCATGTGTAATTTACCAAAATGTATGTTCGAAACAATTCTAATGATGTATGGTCTGTCTAATAATTAAGTCTGACATTTTGCTCAAGTTTTCGACCGTTTCGATTTATAAGACGCTCCACCCTGATTAGTATTATTGTCTCTAAATCCTTAAATGATATTATATCAAATAAACACAATAATTTATTTCACAGCACTATTATGGCTGGCTTCAAAAACATTTTTTTTTTTCTCAAAATTGTTTTGTGTTAGGAATGTAGATGGTGGAAGAAACTAATAAATGATTTTTAATATGATATTCCTATTCATATGAATACCCTATATTAACATTAGAAAACTACCAGCCAATTGATTTAATTTTATATAAGGATTCGTTACATCACAAAGGAATTTTGTCCCTTAATCATGTCACCGGCACACGAACAAAGCAAACGTGTGTAATTGACGTAACAAGTTTTATCCATTTCCCGCTCTTGTTTTCTAATGTTTCAATTTTTAGGACGCTGGACATTTCGAGATGTTTAGCTAAGAGACAATCGTACCTCTCTTAAATTGGGTCTGAGCTCTACGACTGAATAAACAAACTTAAGCTTTGATTGTATCGTGGTTCCACTCGACTATACAACAGAAAGGCGGGAAAAATCTGTTAAAGTTTGTCTAACGGTTTGGCATAGTTTTAGTATATTTTATAAAATCTCTTAATGTCTTGGAGCTTCGCCTCTTTTTAGTGGTCCCTGTACAATTGTATAGCCCACGCGGACGAAGCCGTTGACGGAAGGTAGTATTCATATAACTATATTTATACTGCGATTTTTAATGAAAAATTTATAATAAGTAACCAGGTTTAAGTTTTGCGACAAAACCGCATTTTTTTTTCTTGAACCTGATCGTAAAAAGTAAGCAACTCCGTAAGGAATAAAAAATATATTTCCAAATTTCCATGCGGACAGAGCTGGTGAACTTGCGTTCTAAAACCTCTAATTATACTCTATATACACGGTTGATTAGGGAACGTGATAAAAATGTCAAAGGGGACCGACCTCAGCGTCCCTTCCGTTATCAACCGAAGGTCCACCAAAGGGCAGCCTCTGGGAATAGGTCAAGCGAAGTAATCTCAAGTCTTGCATCAAACCATTTAACTTAAAATCTGGTTACCTTTCACTCGCTGTAATTCGATAGCAAAACAAAATCGTCTAGCCAATTTCTCGTCAATCGCGTTTGCTTTGAGTTACTCTCAGTAAATATGGTTTGAAAAAAAAAATGTTACGAATGATATAACAAAAAGTCGAAAGTATGTAACGAAAGTAACAAAAAGTATGCTGAAGTAGTTTGGCCCCATGAAAAGAATGAACGAAAGTAGAAAAAAGAAAAAGATACAAAGCGGAATTGTATCATAGAATTTTCAGTGACGACCGTCGAGCGTGTATGAAATTGTTAATGAGTGTCTATGAAGCCAAAGATGTGTGTGAGGATCATACCAAGTAGAGATACATTTTTGTCTACGCATCAAGAAGAAAACAGTCGATTAAAATTATGAATCGACATGACAAAAGTGTCGTGAAAGTGTCGTGATAGCCCAGAGCACAACGAACCTGTCTTAAATTTATAAGGCCCCACAGGGCCATGGTTCGAATCCGGGCGTGTACCAATGAGTTTTTCTGACTTAAGTACACAATATCACTGACACCGTGCTTCGGAGGGCACGTTAAGCAGTCGGTCCCGGACGCTGTCAATAGATGGCGGTCGTTACAGTTCCCAACTTGCAGTGGAGCAGCGTGGTGGACTTAAGCTCCAAGCCCCCCTCCTCACCCTGGGGGAGGCCTAAGCCCCTGCAGTGGGGTAAAAATGGGCTGATGATGATGATGACAAAAGTGGCGGCCATTAGATTAGATTTAGATGTAGAATAACAAAATTAACAGCAGACGTAGCATCTGTGCAAACAGCTGACGACAACCATCCGCGGACACCCGCGCAACCGCTGTCACACCCGCCATTCATGGGCATGTTTAACGTTCAACACATAGTTCAAACTGAGAAATAACACTCTATCTGTACTATATGAAGTTAATTTCGTTCCTTTGTGGGTTTAGGGAAGCCGAAATAATAAACTGATATGCAAGGAAATATCTGACATTTATTTAAAACTATTAGGTACTATACAATATGTAAAAGATAACATCGTCGGGGGTAGTCAGTGACCATTGAAACGACCTAGGCTTCGGAATGAATTTATTGGCAAATGGTTTGCTGCTCGAAGCTGAACATCATCAAAAGCTGTCACGAAACTTTCCCGACCGGCGACATCGCACTTACATCTATATCGTAAAATTAAAACGTCTTATTCATACAATTTACAGACTAGACGGTGACAATTTTTACATAGAGCTATATTTGTACGTAACATTTTAAATACACCTCGACTAAAAATATAATATTCGATATAGAGACATTTTTTATAAAAATATCGAATCGATCGTCGGCATGACGGGCGGGAACTAAAATGGTGTCTCTGCCGGGAGTTTATAAGGTCGAGGGGGACGCGATGACGCGACGATGGCTGGGTGAAGTCGGTGTTGGCGTTGGTCAGCGGCGGGGCTGGGCGATACAAACCTCTAGGCCTCCTCCCGAACTGCGCTGCTCTCTACACATACCACATGAAACATTTTAATGATAGTATTTCCTTAAGTATCTTAACACATATTACATCTATACAAAGTCACTGAAACTACATTTAAGAAGTAGATATCTAGTGATATTTTATAGTACAAAGATCGGCAATAATCTTTACTTAAACGTTGGTTACCAAGCTATGTCATGTGCTCGACGTAATCAACTATGATGAATTTCATTGTAATGTGAAATGAAAATAATAGAAGGAGAATAAAACAAAATTAATTCTATATGTCACCGGGCGGATGGAGCAACTACACATTTAATACCATTCAAACTAAACTAACACAACAACTATTTGCGTTTTGACCATTGATTACAGCATCTCACAGAGGAAGGACAGAAGAGTAGACAGAAAGAAGACTTGAAGAAGAAAAGTCAGTGAGTGCTACTGAAAGAAAGAAAGATGAGTACAGACGTGGCATGAAGAATGCAGAGCAAGCGTGCAACCTTCCAACGATTGCCTGAACGACAGCCGACGAACCACTTATAGCTGTTCTGCCTGATCCGATGCTAGCTTATTGCACCCTGAACGGTGTCGTTTTGAAGAATTGTTTTTAGTAATATCATAACAGTAGATAATAACTACGTAGTGGCCGAACCCTCGATCATATTTTGTTTTTTTTTTTTGTTACACCAACAAAGTATTGATCTTTTGATGATGATCAAAGTTTTTTCAGTTTAACCAGGTTCGGTTTGGTTATGTGAAGTCAGGTGGCGCCACTACGTAATAGTTCTCTATCCTTATTATGAAATGTTACTTCTATTTTATTTTCAGATAGACATGGAAGGATCAGACACAACTGCTCTATTTGTATGATGGTCAGTCGTGGCCGGTCCGCTCGCTTGCTCACCGCTGTCACCGTAGTCGTCGGCGAGAGAGTGTGGCGACGAGAGCGCTGGTTGTGATCCGGAGCGCTTGCCCCACATACCTCGCAGGTTAGTCCATCCAGGCTCTCGTTTCCAGTAATAGGCCCCTGTTTATTCATAGCGTTTGTCACATCTGTCCTACGATCTTGCATAACAATATGGTTTAAAAAAACCATTTAGGCAAGAGCTTAAAAAGGTTCGATTTGACTAACCCTTTCTAATAACATATGACTCCACTACGCCCAGAAACATATGACGCGTGAGCAAAGCAAATATCTCTCGAAATAAAAACTAACAGACAGCTTGTGAGGCACTTATTTTGAGGCCGCACTACACTTAACATTTGACATACCACATACACTTCCAAGGAAGTGAAGTGTTATTGAAGGGTTATTGGGACTAGCTTCGTTACCCTTGAACGAACTAAAGGCGACGACGCAAAATAACAGCTTAATTTTTCTAACGTCTAATCGAGAGTCGACGGGGCCCGGAGTTGAATGAATTTACGTGTTAAATCTACGACACTTTTATAAATTAGATTTAAGACCGCCTCTTCGTATAATAAGTTGTTTACTGAAGTTTTGCGCACAGATGTGCCAAGAGACAGATGATTTCAGGTGAATAAATGTAAATCTTTCCATGAAGGTAAAGTGTGACAAATCGTTAAAAAATGAATGTGAAATAAATAAACCTTTAATTGAAATAAAAAGATGCAAGTATAGGGCGCAGGGTGTCACTGCCAATGAAGGCTTGTCCTGCAAGCCATTCATCTGATCGACGTCTCAAACTCGACTGGAATATTAATAACTTGTTTTGCCCGCGTTCATCGTCCACCCTTGAACTTTCCTCTGTCCCTAATTTCTCTGAATAATTTTTAAAAACAAAATAAAAAAAACATTTTTTCTCATTTTGTTATCGTGGATCAAAGATTTCTAAGACAATAACTGATATTAGAACGTATATTTTTAGGTTTATCTCACTGGACAGTCGTCAAAACCAAGAAAACGTTCAAATAAATCTTTTACAAATTTGATATAGATAGCCATTTGGGTTGACTTCACAAACTTTCGGCAGTATTGAGAGAACAAACTTTCCTTTTCGTACTCTGTATATAAGTATTGCATGGAGTAATGTCGTAGTGAAGTTAGCGAGCTATGACAGAGTTATGGTGAGAACTTGAAAGCGCTAAGACGTGGCTGATGTCCTGGGTCAATCGATCCGACTCACGTGTCCCTGTACACGTGATTTCACCTAAAATCTTCTAAATAGATTTCATGTGTCCAGGGTTGAGATTTTGAGTCATATAACAGTCATAACCCAATGTCTTAAGCAGAAACCGCATCAAAACGATTACGTTTTCACGATATTTTTACATCTAATTATTTTATTGTATTACAGGGACGACGATGAATGACACGGCTTTTGCTAGAAGCAATATACTGAAGAAGTATTGCTTTATAAACATTTAATCAAATTCTGTTCATGCCTGTAATAAATGTCGATCCATCTTGTTTTGTTGTATATCATTCATTATCGCCCACGAACTGTATAATCATAATGATGTGAAATCAGCTAATTTGCTTTTGTAGCACAAATGTGCTTACAATTTTGTGAAAAGATCTCATGGAAAGATTTCATGAAAATACCTCAACAGTAGATTTACACACGTCGACTAAGGCTTTCTATATAGGGTATAGTCTAAATAGTTGTTCATAGACAGTGCAATTAAATATTTTCTATCACGAATAGACCTACTTCTTGTACGTTTGCTAAAACTATTGTAGAAAAATGGACAACGCAAGTAGATCGCTACACTGACCACTGTTAGGTTGTTTTATAGGCCGCTTTCCCCAGGCGCCATGTGTGTTGTGCCATGCCCGTTTCTCCGCTGATGGCGCGTCCACAAAGTCTGGTCTAACTTCTTCCAACTGTTCAGACCAATCAAAACCAGAAAACATATAAATAATTTTGAAAAATATTAATGAAAATATTGTAACCTGTATTTGTATTTGGTATCGCTTTTTATAATTATTTTTTTACCACGTTGGCTATAGGGTGTTTTATGATGGAAACCACTGTATGCTTACCTGCTGCAGCTGTTCTAGAACAGGTTCGTATTCTAAGTAATCGAGATCGTCAGAGCGCTTGCCCCATGAGCCATGGAAGTTTTGCCATTTTTCCTGTAATAGATATATTATAATAAATAAATAGGTAAACACTTTATGTACGTATATAAATTCCATTGTTTTTTACAAACACGTACTATTATTAATATTAAATAAAAAAAGCATTAAGCCATGGGGTGGGTTAAGGACGACAAGATTACCTAAAAAAAATTAATAAATAATTTGCTGATTATGAAAAGATTACAAATAACCAAGATAAAACGAATTACCGGTGCCCTCTTCCCCCATGCGGAGCTCATGTCTTGCCAAGCTCGCTTGCCCCACGCCGAGCTCATGTCTTGCCATGCTCGCTTGCCCCAAGGTGTATATGTCATGTCTCGCCAAGCACGCTTGCCCCAGGCCGAGTTAAGATCATTCCAACCGCGTTTACCCCACGCAGAATTCAAATCGTTCCATCCCCGCTTGCCCCAGGCTGAATTGAGGTCGTTCCACCCTCTCTTGCCCCAGGCGGAGTTTAAGTCCTGCCAAGCGCGTTTGCCCCATGCCGAGTTGAGGTCTTGCCAGGCACGTTTACCCCACGCAGAACTCATGTCCTGCCAAGCACGCTTGCCCCAGCCGCCATGTAAATTTTGCCAGGCCCTCTTCTCTTCTTCGGTGAGTTCCATTTCATTATCCACCTGCACAAACAGCCTCAAGTCAGTCCACACAGTCAAGGGAATGATTCTAAAATTTTGAAGAACGTAAAACTGAAGAGTTTGTTGTTACAAGCCTGATGACCAATCAGAAAATGCGATCAAATTGCAGAATGTATATAATTATTGCACAAAAATTGTTGTAACAGTTACATTGACAGTCTTTTTTTTTTAAGTATAAATGGACAGCAACAAGGTACACATTCTGACGGACTGACAAAGACGGGACAAGGGAAGAGCACAACCAACGCGAGCCGGCTCCTTTTATTTGTTTAATTATCAAATAGTAGAGCGTTAAAATGCGCGGCATCTTAATTGTTTTGGCCCATAGTTGAATTTTTGTTACTTGATTCTCGGTCGTGGAGTAATTAATATACTGAAACTGTTGCAATTTACTTTTACGGAAATACCTGCCTATATTTATTGTTTATTTACGTCATTTGCTGACTAGACATAAGACTTATTTTTATAAATGCAATTGATTTTATGGTCATGATTTGGATGAATTTCGACATTTTACCGTATTATTTTTAGTTTTTTAGTATTATCACTTAGTTGCCATTATTTACTGTACCAAATACTCAATTTACTCCACTTACTCAAAATGTATATTGGCTAAACAGAAGTGAAGCCATTTTCAGTAGGAGGGGATGAACGTGTGTGATAGAAATCTATATATAAATATGTTATGTAACATACTTATTGTCAAAACTTACCCCGTGTTAATTCAAAATAAACCATTTTTGTATTGATTTGGTATTCTATTTGGTTTTCTATCTTATACAAAATTATAAATTTGGTAAAAATAAAGATACTAAATTACAACAGTATTAATGTGGATTAAGTACCGACCATCATCACTAAATACCATTATTAGTTGTTATGAAAAATAGCCTGTATTTAGATAGTAAACGAACTGGTCGTGGTGCGGTGTCAGGGTGGGGGGCATCAGCTGCGGCTGCCAACGCGCCCAGCGCCGACATGCATAGCGCTGCTACACACCACCGCATCTGCAACAAGGAGCGACCATGTTAGACGTACATCTATCTATTGAATAAATATAACATCAAGAATATCAAGATGACAATGCCGATTCATAAACGGAGCACAAAAAAACTATTATTTTTCTCTCTCTTTAGCTCCGCATCTATGTTATCTCAACCGCCGACGTTTCTGTTTCCTCGAGGCCTCCCTCCTATGAGGATCGGTCTTGGGCCACCCATAGCCCAAAGGCAACCCGTTAGTTTTTCCACCAAGTGGGGCATGGCGGTTCTAGCAAATTACGTGACGGTCTGAAAAAAAAACATAAATCGTAAACGTACTCCAGGGTATATTTTTTTGCTCAAGTTTTTAAAGTTGCGATGCGGAGTCGGTTATTTTTAACACCTAAAATCTACATTAGCTAGTAAACCAAAAAATTCAAAAACTTCTAGTCATTTAGGTTCAAATAGTTACTTTCCATACCATACCATCGACCCTTTTATGCCCCACTGCAGAAGCTTAGGCCACCCTCGAGATGAGGGGGCTTGGAGCTTAATCCACCACGCCGCCAGTGCGGGTTGGTGAATAGTTTTTTATTGTTATTAAAATGTTACTATGACAAGTACCAACACCGAAAAGTGGCATAATGAAAAGAAGCGCCGTCGCACCACCGTCAGACACTCAACAAGTGATTTTGTTCATACCGTTTTGACAGACACTCCAATGAACTTATGGTAATGTAACTGTATATTTCGCATAATTTAGATTTTGTTTTTAAATTAGAGTTTTGATATTGAATGCGCGAAAGCACGCAGCAAATAGGTATACATTGAGAAAAAAAAATACCGCTGAACAAAAAAAAAACCATAGAACGGTGTTCAGGCGGTCAAACCGAAAAATTCTATGCATATTAGTCATAGAACTCTACGGAACAACCTCCGAATAACTCTATGGGCCGGTTCAATGTAAATTAACCATATAATTCGGCGGACTATAACCGTCGTGTTCTATACGTTTACCGCAGATTATTGTTTTGCATTTGCAAAACATTGATAACTTATGCACGTAAACCTTCCTCTTGAATCACTCCGTTCATTGGTGCCAACCATATGCCAATCTGTTCAGTAGTTTGTGAGTTTATCGCGTTTGGACAGACAGACAGACAGACAGACGTGGCGAGGGACTTTATTTTATAATATGTAGTGATTTTCATAGAAATTTTTTTTGAATACGCGTCTCGAGTAGTTTTTGAGATATATTTTTTTAACTTATTTGAATTTTTACCAACGGTCATTACGGAACCCTTCACTAAAGCACTTAGTCGGTTTTATTATCCTTTGAACTTTTCATAATATCAAACACCATTATGCCCATCTAAGTACTCACAATATTTTCATTCAAATTTGGTATATGTTAACAATAGCAATAGACGTTCGACCTACATTATCAGTTTCACCTTGGGTAACGTTCACAAGCCTTCTTCAAGCTTTATTGCCGTTAACAATACACATCTCATCTTCGCCTTTCCTCATACAAATGTATTATCTTCATGTGTTACATTACACTATCCAAACGATATTTACAGTTAAGTATATTTATTTAAAAAAAAATAACGAGAAAATTTTATTCATTTATAATGAGGAGAACCAAATATAACACACAAATGAAAATAATTAGCAGTGAGTGGTTAACAGTCAACCATTTACAGGTTTTCACTGATAGCAATAACATGAAAAACCTCTTCCCCTTCTCCCATTTTTTACCCCAAAATTACAATATTTTATTTAGTTTAAAACATTTGTGTTATTCTTTACTTTTAGGTTGAGTTGGCAACATGTTTCTTACATTTCACCATTTTTAGGGTTCCGTATCCAATGGGTAAAAAAATGGGACCCTATTACAAAGACTCCACTATCCGTTTGTCTGTCCGTCTGTCATCAGGCTGTTTCTCATAAACCGTGATAGTTAGATAGTTGAAATTTTCACAGATGATGTATTTCTGTTGCCACTATAACAACAAATACTAAAAAATAAATAAATTTTAAGGGGGCTCCCATATAATAACGTGATTTTTTGCTCGTTTTTTATATTATATGGTGGTACGGAACCCTTCGTGTGAGAGTTCGCCTCGCACTTGGCCGGTTTTCCAAACATCGTAGTTATATCCCAGAGGGTCCCAGACACTACAAATTTTCACTACGTCCGGTTTTTACGATAACATTCTTTCGTTTCATTAGTGCGCATTCATCGTGAATTCTTATATGGTTGTAATGTCTAAAATTTAGCTCTTTTTATGGTCCTGTATTTTACGGGACTCTATTACTGAGCTTTCGCCGTCGGTCTCTGTGTCCATCTGCCCTATTTCAAAGGATTATATTTTTAAATCGCTATCGGTGGCTGGTCTTTCTTTTTGCTCTGTTGAAAAACGGTAGTACATACAAGTGTCAAATTTGGTGTGCATGGTTATAGTGCAAACCTAAAGTACGATATTACCACAAATAATAAAACCGGCAAATTACGAGTCAAAAGAAAACACAATTTATTTGTAAATATGTGTAAATACTACAAAGACTTATTTAAACAACGTTTGCTATTGCTTTATATGTGAGCATAAGGGAGAGCACTCCTCTATCATAGGCGATTCGATCTTCGATTTATGACTCTTCCTTGTGATTTTTTTCTATTCTTTTCATAATATTTGATATTCTAATCTACTTTTTCTATCTTCCAGCCACTTGGTTGCTCGTTGTATTCTTCATATACGCCTACCAGTCACGTGTTTTTGGAGTGCGAAGAAGTGGCCGCCTAGAGAGGTCGCTGCCAGAAACCATCGGCAACGTGAAGAGTCTGCTGGGCTTTCTGATGGAGCTGGGGTGGCAGGATTGATGCCGCCCACTTATGTAAAATGGGCGCTTTGACGTCGAGTTGCGGAAAAAAGCCCGTCCTCAAGTATCAAGTATGCCTACCAGTGTGCAGTGATGAATAATCAATACAACACTAATGCATTGTATATTAATTGGTATGCGAAATCGACTCATACTTGGCCGGCACTTTTTAAGATGTGGCCAATTTGGTCGACATAATTTTACTATTTTATAGGGCGCCCCGTTCTGGCCTTTCCATTCATTCATTCACAATACACTAATGGAATATCCGAGGGAACGAAAATGTTCGCCAGCTGTCGACATTTGATCTGACAAGTACGTTTACACCCTATCGAGCCCTACGAGCCTTCATTCAAACGGAAGCTTTCCTTAATCACACAATTCAACGTTCTTTAGGCTCGTTCCTTGATAAAAGGTTTGTTATTTTTATCAATATTCTGTGGATTTTAAAAACGTTTGTGAATGAAATTAGTATCGCATAGAATATCGCAGTAACTTTCGGTGCTGTATTTTGAAACGATTGACAGTTCTGATGAAGTGGCTCTTAATTTTGAATGGACCCTTCGACGATGTTACAACACCTATTGATGTAACTGTTCAATAAATGAAAAAATTGAGACAGAACGTCATAGTAATACGAATCAATACACAAGCGTACGAGAGGGGGGCGACAGGACGGATTTGGTGGATTACTTCCGGCGACAATCACTGCACAAAGTCGACGACGAAATATTGTCGCGTCACTGTGGCGGCGTTTTGACAACCTAGTAACCCTTTTGACGGCTATTTTGTGGAAATTCGTAGGAAATGGTAAACAATGTCACGGGTGTGCTCTCGAAATATCTCATATGAGGAGGTCGACACAGTAAATTAATAGTTTACTAATAAAGCATAGAAGAGTTGAAACGTCAAGAGAAATAAAGTAACCTGTATTCGGTCTCAAGAAAATCTTTATTTTTTATTTTTTTGAAATGAAGGCCAAAGATTTATCAGTACAGAAGTATAAGAGCGGTGAAAAAAAAACACATTTTCCACCGGTAAGTTAATAAAAGCTCATAACTGGATCCAATCTGACCACAGTATTCTGTGAATAAAATACACTTCTCTATGCATTTTAATACTTATATGAATTAAACTATGAAGGCAACAAAACTGAACCGAGTGAAATAAGTCTAAAAACAAGAACTTTAACTTAAAAATGAAAACGAAATTTGGTACTTATTAGATGTCGTGTGTCCTCATATTTCCTACATACAAAATGTCAAAGAACTTTTTTTCCGTATACGCATTCATGAAGGGTGTATACATGTCGATAAAGACGGCGGCTGTGGTTTGTGGCTGCGAGCGGAGTTTAGGACAGTTCTTGTTGAGCCAGTGCCGCTTTAACCACGCCTATATACCAATATAATGTCATAATATGGCTCAAACTGACAAACTCACTTTTATAGTTAAACTTAAATACTTGATCCAGATAACAAATGAGACATAATTTCACAACACCTGGAAATGTGATGGAACTTACTACAAGTGTTTTATTAGTCGTTATGAAAGTAAGTCATAAATAAGTTGCCGACAGCTTATCACACGCGACGCAACACAATTTTCACTGTTGTGACACTTTGACCTAACTGTTATTATTAATATTAAAGTGTATTTTTTGTCCTTTCTTCACGTCCTAAAAGAGCAATGAAACGACGAACTGTTTTACAAATTAATTTTATCAAATTCAATATCTTTATATCGTGATTATGTAACGTGATCTTGAAATAAGCTATAAAAGTGAATTTATTACTTTGTGAGTAAACGCCTCCACAAAGGCTCGTTCCTTTCAGAAGAATACGCAAGAAACAAACGAACGCTCTATTTTAAATATATATATATAAATGACTATCTTAACAAAGAGTACTTAAGTAGTAATGTTATTGAAACAAAGTGATAGGCGAACGGCTTACACCCATGAGTTTTCATCATCTAAATAATCCGATATTTTATAATGCTTATATAAGCTTTAGATAAACTTTTATACAAAGCTTTCGTTTTATTGTAGTTTTATACTTTTCTGGAATCTCGAATCCCGACTGGGATTTTATTGTAAATACGTATATTTTATTATTATGTATATATTTATTTTATTTGGAAGATTTATGAAATTCAGCATATAAACTATAAACAATACAGCTTATTATGCCAATTACAAATCTTCACATTCACTTTTAGTATTTTATGTTATAAAAAAGGATACAGACGAGATATGATGACACATACATTATGTATAGTTACAAAATACTTTTCATGTGATAGGTACATGCTAAAAATATTGTTATTAAAATATTGATACTGTCAATTTGCCTCTTAAAAGATTTTGTGACTACTGTAGCGACTAACATGGTCAGAAAATTTTCCTTTCTTTCTTGTATATTAACATTATACTGATCACAATTTTTTTAAATAATGCAATATATTTTTCACTTATATTTTCAAATAGATACTGAGACGGCAATGTAATTGTGTTAATTTTTTATACTTATCTTTAAATGATACTTTAGGCCCTAGTTTACAAATTGGACGAACAGCTCTCTTCTGCAGCACGAACATTGTTCTACATTCACACCCCTACCTACGTTCCCCACAGCAGCCATAAAGCAACGAACTATGGAACCCACTGGAATAAACTAATTTCGCGGTTTCAATGTCTGAAAGGAAACCTATCCTTTTTGCAACGTATGCTGCAGAATCTAACTATACACGGGCCATAGCCGAAGGGACGGAAACCAGCTAATCAACATCAAAAATTAATAATGAACAAATCTTTGAGCTGTAATGTGGAATAATATCTACCGAGTGGAAATAGGGTCATGAAGTGATGTCGATAAAGGTGGTAGTAATTGGTGGTGGTAACTGCAGAAAAGGAAACAGGTACGGAAAACATGTTTAAAATGACGAATCTATGTCCACGCGGACAGACTGCGGGAAAAAGCTTGTTAAAAAAAGCAGCCAATTGCGAGTCGGATTCACACACGAAGGGTTCCGTACCATCGTACTTTATAAAAACACTTTTCTTCTATGGGGACCTCCTTATATTTTTAACTTTATTTTATTTTTATTATTTGTTGGTATAACGACCTGTTTCAAACGATATAGCCATGTGACAGACAGACAGATGGACGGACGGACAATGGAGGCTTAGTAATAGAGTTTGGAACCCTTTGCATACGAAATCTTAAAGAAATTGGTCAGCTTTTAATGTTTTATATTCACTGTAATATTTTGAAATTACCGAAATTATCTATAAATCATAAAGTGGCATTTCATGAGGACAAAGGACAGTATTTTTTGGTTCGTACACAATGTTTTAGTATCCGTTAAAATGGAAATAAATATCTTTTACCAAAGGAAAGAAATACGTAGCTGCGAATAAATGAGCTTTGATGCAGTCCACTGATTCTCATTTTGACAATATGACAACGATAAACATTTTAGCGAAATTCTATATATACGAAAATATTAATTATTTGTTCTTTTATGTGCACTGTAACTGCAAAATGACCTTGTCACTTAATCATTAGAGAACGATCGATTAAGGCACCTTTCCGTTTGTAGTCAAATTTCGAAAATTATATACCTTTTAAACCTACGTACACGTTCGCTACGTTCAATCGTACGCGAAAGCTGTCGACGACGGAAAACTTAAGGGCCTCCAAGTTTTTGTTTCAGAATACGCATGCATTTTGTTCAATACTGAAAGTGTTAAAACTCTTCACGCGTTTTACAATAAGCCTAAACCAGCAGAAATTTAGAAATTTAACGCTATTAGGTCAGTAGGTAAGTAATTGCCGAGGATTTCGACTTCGGCCAGGAATTATGTAGGAGTGTATCTGTTACTGTGTCGTGTTAGCCGAGTAGTGGCGAGCCCGCTTCTCGTTTAGAAGCCCGTGGTTCGAATCGCTGGGCATGTACCAATGATTTTTTTCTAACTTATGTACATTATTATTACTGACTGCGTGCTTCGGATGGCACTTTAAGTCGTCGGTACTGGTTGCCGTCATCAGATGGCAGTCGTAAAAATCCCGCACTGGAACGGAATGGTGGATTAAGCTTCGAGCACCCTCATTCCGAGGGGAGGCCAACGTACTGCAGTGGGACATAATGGGTTGATATTTGTCCCGGGGTCATTTAATGATGCGAAATGAACTCTCGAACAAATTCTCATAGAACTGTCCTGTCGTCTGAGTAAGAGACTTGTAACCAATATGCCGTATGAGGCCAGAGGATATATCAGGCCGGATAGCTCTGGCCTCATACATCGTTTTCGCTTTCACGTCTTTTATGATAAGTTTAATTTGTTGTGTTTATATATTACGGAGTCCTGGCAAATCATGGTTAGACCTCCTTTTAAACCTTGCAAAAATAAAATAGTTTCGATATTTAGTACTCCAGTACTACGCAACGGATAACCCGTCATTATTCTGCTCGTTTCTTACCAGTCAAAATAAACATCTGCGGTAGTGCGTGTTTATTGGGGCATGGTTTTTTTTGTGGCAATAAATTTACCTACTAATTCTTTTCGGGTGTTCAATAAGCTCCTTAAAACTTGTAAGCAAAAGTAAATTTTACTCAGCCACTGAAGAAAATAAAGAAAAAGTGTTTTTAATTTTATTTAGAACGTTACAGTTTGGTATTTATAATTTCATTAGCTTACGAAATGTTCAGAAACTTTGTTGACTTTTTGAAATGTAATAGACTTGTCAATAAATAATTTCAAAAAATATTCAAATCGACTACTTATGTATAAAGTATTTTACAATTTAAAAGAATATACGAATGATAAAAATTCTTGGGTTTTAAAACAATGGTTTGTAGTGCCGTCATTAAAAAAAAGTCGCTCTTGCAGTGTTCTTCTTAGAGTGGAAGCATACGAACTGCTTAGACTTAACTGATAGAAGAGTGACCTATTAATATAAATGTTTTTTTTTTCTCACAATAGATATTATGTGGCAGCAGCTTTCTCGATATTTGCTATCAAATACTTTGTCGACAGATTTCTTCTAAATTGAGCAAATCTGTGGGTATATATATTTATTAACTATGTCCTTCTGTCAAAATTTATTACTCGAGATCGCGTTTACCAAATAAAAAGAAATATTTAGTTGCCAGAGGTCAAACAAGTTTTAAGGGGAAAATATTGGGTTGTGATTCCCGAGAGAGCGTGGCCCGCGTAACAGTAGTCGCGACACGTATAAAGTCGTCCGAGTACTCAATACCGCCAATCCACTCGACTGCCCAGATCTGGAAGGGGCGATACGAAATACCCTTTTTTATCATCTCGATCTTGTGAAACCCCATTTTAGCTAAATCATCGGATATTTACATTTGACAAAAACGACCCTGTTGCACTTGAGTACGTACCCGTCTATGGGTAACTTTTTCTGAGATTCGTATCGGTCCATGGATGTTCCTAGAGACTAGTGGTCGCCCAGTCAGCGCCCAATCACCGATAATAAATAGGAGAGAGTAAGTCAATTCAAATTGCCGCAAACGACAGACTATTAAACTCGTATGGTTGACAGTATTTGTAACACACACTTATATATAGATTTTAGCTTCTGGGACTCCTTTTCCAAATATACTTTAACTATGCCGAATATCACACTTCTCCGCTCCGTGCGCGTAGTATGCTTAAAAAGGTGTCTCAAGCTTTTCCTTCACGTATTTATATATAGATACCCCGTCGTGACAACAAAAATATGAGCAAAGTTGATGTTTCAAAATATCCGCTGTAAAATGGCTGTAAACTAAAGTTTTGTATGTCATTTAAAATTCGTACTGAAAAAAAATAAAGATTCTATGATTCCACTTCATGTGTAATTTAACAAAATGTCTGTTTACAATAATGACAATCTTATCTAAACACTTAATTTGACATTTTGTTCACGTTTTCGATAGTATGGAATATTAAGACGCTCTATCTTGAGCATTCTGCTATCTAAATTAGTATCATGGTAAGCCATAGCACTGGAATATTGAATGGTGAAACGGAGCATTTTAAAGACATGTATAATGAAATTCCAGAGGATATACTGAGCTGTCCATTAAAACAATTCAAGCTGGGAGTTAAAAGAAACGTAATAATTCCGTCCGGTATTATTTGAACGACGAAACATTGTATTTGACTCTGGCAGCCACTTATTTGTCTACTTGAAACTTTTTCGCTCTGCGATATTGTGAATGCTATAACGTTAATGTTTTAATTTGCATTTCGAAATTATATAATTGCTCGCTTTGGCACTAGATGGCGTTGCGTGAACTGTCCCAGGTGTAATTATTATTGTTGTTATAATGTTGTTTGTATTTTTGTATTGAAGTATAAAGTAACATAGATTAAATAAGAAAACGGGAAACATTTGGTGTCGTTTATTGTTCCAGAGAACTACAATTGACAGATATGTTGAATAATGAGCGCATCCTCTTCAACAAAATCATGCATCATACGATATTTCACACGCTAGAGTATTCCTGGAAAATTTCGATTATTATCGGAGATATAACGAATCAAAGTTTATGTTTTTACGATCCGCTCGTGAGGATAGACACCCTGGCAGTTGTATTAATGATTTATTTTAATGTTAATATATTCGCTTTTTAGAGGTCGCCCTTCGCCACTAGTTACACGAAACAATTAACCGCTTAAGATTTAGTGACCGTGCTCATTCATTTGATCATGACCGATCCGCCGTTTTTGATTCATGACCAAGAATATTCCGAGACAGCGGGTGTTCCTTTATGTCAAAAGTCGTGGTGCCATCGAATTAATATTTATAGGCATTGTTCTTTTTTCCAGCGTTAATTAAACTTTCGGAATATCCGTCTGTTTGCTGTGACGTGGTAAATATCGACACAGGCGCCCTCTCCCGTTTTATTAATTCGCAGTGCCGGCGGCGCTACCTGACATTATAGGGTAAGCATATTTATTTGTACCTGTGCAGTGAACGTCCATTTTATTGTATGATTCCCGACAACAGCAATCGATTATTTAAATTGAATTGTTTTGGCTCAGCCGTCGCTTTACATATTGTAATTATTCTCACGTGATGGACGAAAATCGGAAATGATTGATTTTTGAAGTTATGCTTCTTGCAACACGTTTTTGGTGTTGTATACAAATAAAATTTTAGCGAGTGTTTTTAAAATAATAGAATTTTTGTTTGTAAGTAATATTTTCCATCATTTGTAATGTTTACTTTGCAAACTTGATTTATTAATACAATTTACAAAGATTACCTGCGCATCGTAAAAAATAAAAGGTTTTTCAAAAAAAAATTACTACAAATTGAAAAATCATAATGTGTAATAGTAGCTTCCTATTGCTTTTGTCTATAATGTTATTTTTTGTATTTACAAGCGGCATAAAGTTTAAGAAATGGGTTTCACTATTATATTAATGAATAATAATAATAACACATACAATCACAACAACGTCTAGGTCCCAAACTAAGCATTAGCTTGTATTTTGGGTACCAAGCGAAGACACCACATACATATAACAACCAAGACCCGGTGCCAGTATTAATATTCATCATATATGTACGCGACAACCGCTTCGCAGCACGCGCGGCCATATAAATAGATAGATAATAGGATAGTAATTAATTATAGTAGAATAAATACTTATAAAAATGTAAAATATAGATATTTAAATATAGGGCCCGATAGCGGCATGATAAAATAGACCCCGGCGTATATAGGGTAGACAGAAACCCGCCGGGGAAGACTTTTTTGTAATAGAAGGTAGAAAAATAAATTGACACCACCGTCCTTCGCCCCTCGTTCGCCTGTGATCGGAGAAAGTATAAATTGCGCAAGCGCCACACGCGCGGTTATTGTCTCGACAGCAGCGACCGGGCATACGAGGCACACCGATACAGTCCACATAAAAAGGCGAGCAAGGGGAAAGGGGGCGAGGTGGCTTTGAACTGGATAAGGACTTTCATTTCACCCATCCCGTCCTCCCAGCTACGACCACCCTAAGAAGAAGGGATGGCACCGAGTCACGCACATCTTTTCGTGGTCGCTTCGAACCGGATCTGGTAGCTGGGAACCGAACCTTGGAGAAGACAGAACACAGTAACCCTTCCCTTTAAGCCCAGTGCCCGTTGCCCGTCCTTCGCCTGTCGAGGGAATCACCCATAGAACGCGCAGGATCACCGGCGAGTGACCCTGCGAAAAGCCACTCAGCGTCACAGCCGCGCCCTACGGACATTTCGAGGACCGCATTCCGGTGTCCGGGCTGCGACACCGCGAAAATAAACGAAGTAAGAAGTAAGGTAAGTTAGGTATTGTAATAGGTAAAATAGTTGCCGTTACAGACGGTCGCTACGCGGCGCAGCGCGCCAACGCAAACCGGATCGAGTCATATCGCGAGCGCCTCCCCGCACTCCGCGAGCGACACGCCGCCGGCCGAGTACCTCCGTGATACGTGCCATTTGAAGTGCCCCCGCATTCCGAGACGGCGCCGCACCGAAAGCGGACTCCCGATTTTAGCAGCGGCAGCCTCCAATATTAAAGGTACTGTAAAACCTTATTACCTAGTCTCAGTGGGGGTTGCTGGGGTAGAATCAAAAAAAATATAAGATTAGGAGGGTAGGTCGGGGTAGGTCGCGAGTACAGATTTAGTAACGGTGCGGTGCTATTTATATTTTCGTAACGGTATAGCGCGTTAACTGTAGTTAGTTTGCGTAAACATAGGTGCGATAGAACGAGATTGCGTAAATACGAATATAGCGGTAATTGCGTTGAACGGTAGATTCAGATAGAAAAGCCAGGTACGCGCGGGTAATAGTTATTTAGGAAGCTTGTAGAAATAGAACGGTGTGTTAATACCTATCGGTCGAAATAATTTAGAAACGCGAATTTAGCCTCAATTGTAGGACGTATTAGAGTTATTGTATTTAAGCAACAGTGCGTTAAATAATTTAGCGTTTATAGTCGCGCAGCGTTCACAAACGGATCCAAATTGCCTTTTTGTTTTTTTTTTATTGGTAGAAACGCCTGATAGAAAATAAATAGCAATTGTTAGCATCGAATAACAGACGGACACTTAGTTCGTAGGCGGGTGACATACAACGCCGCGTTCCTCTCTAACCCTTTCAACGTCTTTGGTTTCTCGGGGAAGCTAGTACAATGGCACCAGTCACTCGAAAAAGGCAGGAAGCCGTGACAGAGCCACAGTCGAGTGACAACAGAGTAGAGAATGTCCCGCGTGACGTATCTGAGTCGCCGAGCGAGGAAACGAACACAGGCATGACAGAACCAGAAGAAGAGGGACCGATGGCCACACCATCACCTAGAGATGCGACAGAAATGAGAAGGCTACATAGAGCGGAATTACTGCGCGCGAAACGCGAATTATTAGAAAAACAATTGGAAGAGGCGCGAATCGCGAAAAAATTAGCGGAATGTAAAGTCGAATTATTGGAAATAGAATCGACCGATAGTGAGGAAGATAGCACTGGCGCGCGCAAAGAGCAAGGCCAAGCCTGGATAGAATCCCAGAACATAGAAGATAAAATAGATGAGTCGGCACCAACGGCAAATGAGATCCAATCCGCATCCGAGGATGGACGGGCCGTCATAGAAATAGGGCAGGCGCCCCTGAGCGGGGCCACAGAACTAGCAACAGCGATCGCACAGGCGATTAAGTCGGCGACACCAAGAGCGCCGGCGCCGAAGTACTTACATGAGTTGCCAATTTTCGAAGGAGATTGCACAGAATGGCTGGCATACAGGGCGGCATATAGAGATACAAGTCAGTACTTCACAAAGAATGAAAATTTAGCAAGGATACGAAGAAGTCTAAAAGGGAAAGCGAAAGAAGCCGTGAACGCTCTCTTTATAGCCGAGACGGCGCCGGACGTTGCAATAAAAACGCTGGAGGACCGCTTCGGACGACCGGACGCATTGGTGTCGGTCGAAATAGAACGTCTCAAAACGATACCTCGACTGAGCGAGGATCTGCGTGACGTGTGTGCGTTTGCCGGACAAGTGAATAATTTGTATACGATAGTTAGTGCCCTGAACACGGCATATCACTTGAACAATCCGGACATAGTAAAACTGGTTATGTCAAAGATGACGCCAGCACTTAGATCGAAGTGGATAGATTATAAAGAAAACGCACCTAGAGAGAAGTCAAGGCTCGAGAAAATGGCCGCTTTCCTGAATGAAGAATCGGCGAAATGCAGTGAATACGCCGAGCCGGAAGAGATACGCCGGCATTCCAAAGAACAGTCATCGACGGCAAAGCTCAGACAGCAAAGAGCTTTCGCCGCGAACATAGAATGCGATGAATGCCCCGTCTGTAGGGGCCAAGGACATCCGCCAATAGCTTGTGAAAAGTTAAGGCGAGTTTCCACAGATGAAAGGTGGGAAATAGCTAAAAAGTTTAATTTATGTTTTAGATGCCTGAAGTCCAGGAAAGCGGGCCACAGATGCAGAGCACGAGCATGCGGTATCGGCGGCTGCCTGAGAACGCACCACCGGCTGCTGCATAACAACAGGCAGAGAGCTGAGAGCCGGCAGGCGCCGCCGGCCGAGCATAGAGCACCAGAAACGAGCGACGACGCACGCGCGCAGATCGTCGCGTCAGCGCAAAGAGCACAAGTAGGAGCTGCCTATTTAAAGGTAATACCCGTCCAGCTCACAGGAGCGAATAATACAATAGATACGTACGCACTGCTGGACGAAGGTTCGAGCGTGACATTGATAGAGACCGTGATAGCGAACGCGGTCGGATCAGATGGGCCGATAGAGCCGTTTAATATAGAAGGAGTAGGCGGAACGCGCATTAACGCGGACGCCTCAATGAGAATAATAGTAAAGATTAAAGGTCGCCATTCAAATAAGACGCATGAGCTGACAGCGCGAACAATTGATAGATTAAATTTGTCGCCGCAGTCAGTACCGAGAGAGATAGTAACGAGCTGTCCGCACCTGGCGGACATAGAAAGCAAATTGTGTTATGAACGCGCTGTACCCTCGATATTAATAGGCCAAGATAATTGGAATCTTATCGTTTCCAGGACAGTGCGCAGTGGAAAGAAGGGCCAACCGGCAGCATCCCTCACCGATCTCGGGTGGGCGCTGCACGGCATAGATGAGCGCCGACGACAGAACGTGCATTTTGTATATAGAGCTGTCGCGGCCGAGAGGCCCGCAAATGACGTCGAGAAGATAATAAGAGAGGGAGATGAGTACCCCGACGCCGCTAATGCCATTATAAATCAACATTATATGGATGATTATTTACAGAGCGGCAACATAGAGCAACACACCGGCGAGGAGAGAGTCGCCGGGGCGCGAGCTTTGACGGCGGGAGCGTTGAGAGAAGGACTACCGAACGTAGAGCGCTTTTCGTCCCGGCTGCGTCTCGTACGTACCACAGCACGCATATTGCAATTTATAGAGATATGTCGACCAGTCGCCGTCGTTGCAGCTGGCCGAATGAAACGAAACAAGAAGATAGAGAAAGACCCCGCATGGAAAAAACAAAAAAGACAGAGGATAGAGCCGAAGAGAGGCGAGCCACCACCTACAGCGCCGGGGCGTGAAATAAAAATTTTGCCGGCGAGGCTCATTTGTGCGGCGGAGCAGCTGTGGGTGCGAGCAGCTCAACAAGATTCATTTAGCGAAGAACTGAATCATTTGAATAGAAAACAACAAATACAAAAAGGAAGCCGATTGAGCGGACTGGCGGTGAACATAGACGAAAAGGGAATAATCAGACTGAAATCCAGAATAGGAGCCATCACGGACGCGGAAGAAATAGAGTTGAGTCCACCAGTACTCGATGGACAACACAAGTACACGCGATTATATATAGAGTGGACACACAAGAGATTACATCACGGAGGTATGGCGATAGTAATCAACGAAGTACGTCAACATTACTGGATACTTCGTTTGAGATCAATAGTACGGAGTGCAGTAAGTGGGTGTCTAGCCTGTCGAATAAAACGGGCTCGACCTGCTGTACCAGCGACGGGTAACCACCCCCCGTCGAGAATGGCTCACCACCAACGTCCTTTTTCCTACACCGGCCTTGACTATTTTGGTCCTTATCAAATTACAGTTGGCCGACAACACCAGAAGCGCTACGTGGCGCTTTTCACCTGCCTGACAACACGAGCGGTACATCTGGAGCTCGCGGGCTCGCTCACCACCGATAGCGCTATCATGGCGCTGCGGCGCATGATGGCGAGGCGAGGCTGTCCAGTCGAGATCTGCAGCGACAACGGCACCAACTTCCGAGGTGCTGATGCCGAGCTGCGGGCGGCCGCCCTGCGGGCCACGGAGTCCGAGGCGTCCGTCCGGACGATAGCCTGGCGCTTCATACCCCCGGGCGCGCCGTTCATGGGCGGCGCCTGGGAGCGAATGGTCCGGAGCGTGAAGCGCGCGCTCGATGCTGTGCTGCGCGAGCGCTACCCGCGAGAGGAGGTGCTGGCGACGCTGCTGGCGGAGGCGGAGCACACGGTCAACAGCCGCCCCCTGACGCACGTCTCCACGGCGCCCGACGAGCCCGAGGCGCTGACCCCTAACCACTTCCTGCTGGGAGGGCCGTCCCGAGTACCGCTGCCCGGCAGCTTCAAGGACGGCGACTGCATCGGCCGTCAACAATGGAAACAAGCACAGCGGCTGGCCGACTACTTCTGGGCGCGCTGGCTCAGGGAGTACCTGCCCGAGCTGCAGCGGCGCCGCGACCCAGCCGACCGAGGAACCCAACTACAAATAGGCGATCACGTATTGATAATAGACGATACACTACCGCGTAACGTTTGGCCGCGCGGGCGCGTGATCGCTATCTACCCCGGCAAGGACGGCGCAGTTCGAGTCGTCGATGTCCAGACCAGCGGCGGCGTGCTGCGGAGGGCATCCAGGAAGCTCGTCGCGCTCCCCAAGTGATCCTGCGGGCGCAGGAGGCGGGAGAATGTACGCGACAACCGCTTCGCAGCACGCGCGGCCATATAAATAGATAGATAATAGGATAGTAATTAATTATAGTAGAATAAATACTTATAAAAATGTAAAATATAGATATTTAAATATAGGGCCCGATAGCGGCATGATAAAATAGACCCCGGCGGATATAGGGTAGACAGAAACCCGCCGGGGAAGACTTTTTTGTAATAGAAGGTAGAAAAATAAATTGACACCACCGTCCTTCGCCCCTCGTTCGCCTGTGATCGGAGAAAGTATAAATTGCGCAAGCGCCACACGCGTGGTTATTCTCTCGACAGCAGCGACCGGGCATACGAGGCACACCGATACAGTCCACATAGAAAGGCGAGCAAGGGGAAAGGGGGCGAGGTGGCTTTGAACTGGATAAGGACTTTCATTTCACCCATCCCGTCCTCCCAGCTACGACCACCCTAAGAAGAAGGGATGGCACCGAGTCACGCACAATATAAATACTGACCCGACCTGGGATTCGAACCCGGAACCTCCAGCTTCGCTGAATGAAATCTATCTTATTAATATTTATTTAAATTATATTATCTTATGAGAAGACGCGCGTCTAAACGCCCCCACAACTACTTATGCCGCGGTTGCATGCGTTTGCTTATGTGAATCACTTAAGGACCGCCATAAGAAAGGTCAACCTTAAGGCAAAAACCGTGAAAAGCTAAATGATAATATATAAACATGGTTTTTTAAAGCAATACAGTTTACAATTTGGTATGAGCTTTTATTTTTAATTAGTAATTATTGGTTATTAGTTTGTATTTTTTATGAATATTATTGGCTGTTATCAGATGTTATCCGGCAGTGTTATTTTATTTATTTATTTATTTTCGTATAATTGTTATTTACATTTTATTTATTTATTTTATTAATATGAAATTAATAAAAGTAAAATAAATATAACTTCTAATACGTCAATTACGAATACATTATTATTAGAAATTCAGTGGGTGGTTGTGGTTGTTAGAAATTACATTTTTACTACAATAATTACATAATATTGTATCACTTTAGTAACAAAACTATTTTTTAATCTACTGTCTCGTATTGCGCACGTTTTCTTATCAGTATAGTCCACTCCCTTAGTATAGGTGATCAATGTGAAAAGCCTGTTGGTTTTTCATTACCACAAACAGCGTGAATAACAGCATTATCAAGATAAAGTTTAGAATTTGTGGGTGAAGGTAGCACAGATTAGCGGGTAGAGGCGGTGCGATCCCTCCTCTATCCCCCCTCCACTCGACTGACGTGCCATTATGCAAATCTTTTAATCTGTGGCCACTGACACCTGTTGTGGAATGAGACGTGCTCTCCTATACTTACTATATTATGCCAACGGTACCTATAGATATCTACGTCGAGCGTGTTTTGTTTTTGGGGTCCCACACCTCAAAAGATAAAAACGGAATGCTTGTAGGATTATTTTGTTGCTAGTCTGTCTGTCAAGATCCAAGATTTGTTCATGATTTGTTAAGGATCTACTGGCGGAAAGGAGTTCTACAGCCCATAGTTTTAAATTACTATAAAAAGATAAGGCTTTTCAATCATGTTTTGACAAAGGATCAAATTATATGACTGACCGGTTGGCCGAGTGGTAAGGGCGGGGAGGGCTAAGCCCTTGCAGTGGGGTAAAATGTACTGATGGAATGAACGGGATCTATAGGTGAATTACTTTACATTACTTTTGATTGACAAATCTTTAAGCGGCAGTTGTTTAAAAATTTTATTGTCCAACATACAACATAAAAAGTGCAAAAATGTGTCTCGAAAGTAAAATTAAGACCGTCAGCCAGCTTCGACTAATGTAGAATAAAAACTGAGGTACATATCGGGAAAACATGGAACCACAGCAAACGCCCCAGAGGGACTCGAGTGTAAGTGAAAATTGTTCGTGTTGTTCAAGTGTTACGATGTGTTGTATTCAAATAATAATAATATAATAATAATAACGTATACATCACAACAACGTCTAAGCCCCAAACTAAACATTAGCTTGTGTTTTGGGTACCAAGCGAAGACACTACATACATATAACAACCAAGAGCCGGTACCAGTATCAATATTCATCATATAAATACTGACCCGACCTGGGATTCGAAGCCGGGACCTCCAGCTTCGTAGGCAGGGTCTCTACCCACTAGGCTAAGCGGTCGTCCGAAATATACTACAGTTTTTGACCTTAATGTTTAATAAATTAATTAATAGTTATTAGTATATAATAAAATATTTGACCTTATTGTAACATGTTATATGAGATAAAAATAAAACAATACATTATTATTATTAAATCTAAGCGCTAAGTGACAACCGACGAGTTTCATGTTTTTTACAATTCATGATAAGGGAAAATTTGATTCCATTTTCGCTAGGTGCCAAAAAGAGCGATCTACCAAGGGAAAACTTTTCTCAAACTAAACGACGCGTCATCGAAACAAATAGGTACTTAATCTTCCCGGTGTTCTACAAACTGAGAATTTTAAAATTTTGCAGAAAAGAAAACAAATATAGGGAAAAATATCAAAATCACCAATTTATAATTTTAATTAGACTTTTATTCGTGTCCCAAAATGTAAAAACAGATAATTTGGATTAAAGTATTTGAATAATATTTACTGAGAATTCCGAACTAATTACCTATCACTGCGTCAGTCCTTGTCTCAGTATTCACAACTACTTGTTATGACCGCACTATAATCTTTTACCTACCTATCGTATATTATATTATATAAGGGTTTGACTGCAAGAAACACACAATAAAGGTTCATCTGTAGATTAATAATTAGAATTTGACACGAATAATCACCACCGCCTAGAGCATATCCTAAAAGGCTAGCGAATTTAAGTTTGAGAAAACGCATATAACAACGATTTCTATCTTTCTATTTCCTGTAAGTAGTCCCAAACGTCCCATGAGCTAGAATGAATTCGTTCCTAAGTGATTATCGGGACCGTTGGACGTCATTGAGGATCTTGCATGGGCAGCGTAGAGGCAACAAAAAGTTCAAGAGAGGTAATGTACATTCGATCCCATCAACATATCGGTCAAAGGGTTGTGTGGACGTAGAGTTATTCAGTTGGATGCATTTGAGCTGTAAAATGGTGAATTGTGCCAAGAAAATTTAAAAAGAGATCACAATAAATTTTTATCGGTAAGGTGTCGTATTTACACTAAAATGAATAAATGATATTTTCAGCAAAAAGCGCGGTTGAACTCGAACTTTAGTTAATACGACTTAACCTCTTTTAACATTGTGATAATTCTATATATGGGAGGAACAGAAAGTTACGAAGGTTTCGATGAAGGCGTATAGATCGGAGCTATTACAAAAAGCTTATCTTAATCCGACGTATTGTCCCTAAATCGCCTCCAATGAATATCATTAATTCGTCAGTGCGGATAGGGCAAGGGGCGAAGTGCGGGACGGGGAATGTTAATGGGCCTCGCAAAACGATCGAGAGATTAACGACGATTAGACTTCGATCGATCGAAATTCGTTATTGCTCTACCCCTACTTTTGCCACTCCATAGAATTATGAGCTTTGTGCCCTGCTCTCTGGTAGTGTATATATCACACACACAAATATTTTTTTTATAAGGTGGCGGCTATGATGATGGCATGGCAGCTAGTAACTTTTTTTATATAAAAACCTGCAATTTATGCTACTCATGTCGCGAGACGCAATCCGCGTGCACCGAGTTAGTCGCTTTGTATGCTCAAAACAGACATTGCTCTCTCTGTTCTGTCAAACTTACTGTCTGTTTGCTTTATGACTCTATGGACTACACCCACTCACTACACCTACCTACGTTTCATACGTGCCACGTATTATAAATAGGATCACGTTCTATCTAAATCATCATGGGTAGAAAAAATTTAAATATAAAAAGCCATAAAATTCCCATTTTAGTCCGTGCAATTAATGTGTACGCCGCGCGCCCGGTGCCTAAGACCACTGGTATAACACATCACTACATATAATAAAACAAAATCCCTCCGCCTACTAAACTAAAAACTACCAAACGAATTTTCATACGATTGTCGTCAATGGACAGAAAAAAAAGTTTATGAGCATTAGTCGTTTATGTTTTGTGTAAATTACTCGAAATATGACCATGATTGTTAAAGATGTCGGAAAAAATCGAACTGACTGGGAGCTTTCATCGAAAAGTCCGCGATAGCATATATTTATCTTTTAAAAGGATAGCTTACCATATCTATTTTAATGTTTAATAAAACGGTCACTGATAATATGGTAATTAGAAAGCTATTTACACGGATACTGTTTTAATCCTTATCAAATTAAGTACATTAGTAACTTTAAACATTTCGTGCACATTATAATTGCCCTTTACACAATAACATTTAAATTAATATCTAAGGAGTTATCGTAAAATGAAAACTGTGAAACCCCCCCAAAACGTGTGCGAAACCGAAGCGGGTTCCTAATAATAAAATAATATCTAGGATATCCCATATACGGACATCTATAAAAATTTTCAAAATTTTTACAACACATGCATAATATGTACATATTTTTACACCCAACACTGAAAAAAAACAGACATTCACGCAAACGGCGGACGGCGAACTTACGACCTTTGGCTTCTAATTAGAGGTCTCTGACCACTAGGCCAATCAGCCAACCTATTGTACATCCATTTACTAATAAAACAAAATAACTTCAAACGTCGTTATTCACACAACCCACAGTCGGAAAAACTACTTAACACTCTTTATTGTAAAAATATTGACCACTAAACATAGATCATACATAGATAACATACACAAAAAAATTAGTAGGCGTTGTCCTCTTCACAATAATGAACTTCGAATTGACAGTTTTATTTATGAAACATAACAAACGATAAACTTTCATAAAGCGACAATACGTGTAAACTATATATTTGAATTATTAATTTAAGGCACGCGCAGGAAAATTGCCGCGCTATAAATACTAAAGGGGCATTCCGGTCATCGAAGTAACCTTTATAGGTCAGATAGGGCAGGGACATTCTGTGTTAACTTACGGGCTTTCCTCTCAATTGCAATACCGTAAGTGTAACCCCATCTCGTTGAGTCGATAGAGTATCCCCGATAACTTTATGGGCGCAACACTTTAAGTGCACGTTTTTGTAGATAACTACTAACTGCAAACAAAGGTCACCGAGAAAGCACACACAAGTTTAATAAGTAGTACATTTCGTCACAAAATGTTATTTAAATACAAATTAATACGCGTTTCTGACAGAGCGCGTCTCATTGCAAATAGATGTACAGTACAGCAATTTTTTACAAAAACCAAAAACACGAAAATTTAAATTTATATGATTATCTCATTCGCGTATACTCCGGAAACATTGGAAGTGCACTCTATTTTATTTCATATTTACGATTCGTTCTGTGCATTTCATTGGCGTTATTATTATCACGCATTTATTTGACGTGCTATATACATTTCGTAGTCAATTATAGTCATTGTTCGTGCATTTTCTTGTCGTCTCAACGTTCATATGTAATTCGCGTTTCTGCTATTGTAGCATATGTATGACGCGCTTAGTTTCTATCGTTTTTTTTAAAGGTACTGCTCTGGTACTTCTCTATTTAAACATTCCAAAGTTAAAATTGCAGCGATACTAATGATATAAATACAAAAGGACAAAGCTTGAAATTGTATGGACAGCTTCAAAATAACAACAAAAATAATATTAAAGCGTCGACAAAGGGGTCGTTGCAGCCTATTATTATTTCCCCAATCATTTATGACAATCAAAACAGTGATTTATTAACTAGAGTAAGAAAAACATGTAATTTTGATAAGTGGTCATTTTGATATAGTGGACATTTTGAGACTAAAGGATGAAAATATATAATAATAATGATATCTGGGACATACTACACGGCGCCATCTAGTCTGAATTCTAGTTTACTCCCACATTAATGAAAACAACAGCATTTTATTGTCATATAAAATAATATGACACAGGTCAAGTTTGAATGAATGAAAAAACGAAAATCTGCTTCGCACATATATCATGTGCAATTATTAAAAAACCGACCAAGTGCGAGTTGAACTCGCACACGAAGGGTTCCGTACCACCGTGCAAAATAAAAATACGTTTCTTGTATGGAGACCATTTGTAGTTTGTAATTTAATGTAAGTTTTATTATTTGTTTATATAGTGGCCATAGTAATACATAATCTGTGAGAGACGAAAGGACAGACATACAGACAGCGGAGGCTTGCAACAGGGTTCCTGTTGGTATCCATGAGGTACGGAACCTTAAAAATAATGAGAGGAAAATCTACAGAACTACAGTATAACAAACTAATATGTGATACTGGGTTCTGGCCGCGGTTTTTCACTCGTGTACATACATAACTTACTTGTAACTAAATATGTTTTTTTCATTTCGTTCCCACAGCCGGGCCATTACTTTAATTTTTAATTACATTCGTTTACACTTTCGCATCACACAAAACGGCATTAATTTTATCACAATTACATACTTCATTCGTCAGTCCTAGCGAAACTATCCGAAGTCGATTCGATTGACTCGTATTGCGTGCCTATTTTTGTAGGCTGTAAGTGTCTTCAAGCCCACTTCATGTCTAAACAAGAAGAAGGTCGTGGTTCGAATCACAGAAACCTGAATATCTATCACTGACTCCGTACCTCGGAGAGCACGTTAAGTCGTCGTTGTTAAAATTCACCAAATTACACCGGAGCAGGGGGGCCTAAGCCCTTCCAGTGGGATATAATAAGCTGATATGGATGGCTAGCCGTTTTTACTTTCTTTAGACTATATTGATTCAACCCGAGCTGTATCGCGACGGCGACAACTGAGTGGCTGCCTCTAACTTCATAAAAATTGTAAAAGCCGACCGCAATATCTGTTGCACAACCCTTCTTCACAGATCCCCGATCAGGAGGTAACCTTTCTCTTTAATCTAATATCAAAGTTAATAATTTACTTCCTGATTTTCTAATCCATTATACGGCAAAGGGAACGTCTATAATTCAACACAAAAGGCACCGACAAAAGGTTGTTTTGATTTTGTTACAAGATTCGCCTAGCACCGTAAAAGTTTGTATGTATTTAGACCTAGCTGATAGTGAGCCGCTTTCTGTCAGCCGTTCTCAAATTCGTATAAATATAAATCAACGTACTGTCTACCTTAATGTAAAAAAAAAACAAAACCAAGTATAGTCACATATTATTGATTATTTGTTAAAAAATTAAAAACCGAGTTTTCGAAAATTAATATCAAACATTATGTTACGCAAAAATGCTTTCAGTTTCAATTTAGTGAATTTCTATTCGTGTTAACAGACACAGAAAAAAGTATTGAAATTACGAAGTAGATCAAAAAGATCAAACATATTCAATAGACGAAGCAAAATAATCTGAAATCGAATCAGTTGTTATACTTTACCAAAGATGCAGTTATAGTAACTAGTTATAATTCTTTACTATCACTAGAAAAGTCTTGAATAAACTTTAATTATTAAATTTTTAACAAAAATAGGAGCTTTCAAGCTTGTAACATATATTATATCATAAAAATACTTTTGACAATATGTAAACAAGAAACTAACAAATAGCGCTGATTTTTCTAATACAGCTTGAGATAAACATTTTCATGGGCGTAGCCTCACTTTTGATTCAGTATTACTGACTGACCGATTGGCCGAGTGGTTAAAGACCTTAACTGCGGAGACAAGGGTCGCGGGTTCTATTCCCGCCCGGCCCGGGACAGATGTTTGTCTATTTGTTCCGTGTCTGGGTTTAAAAGTATCTACATATGTATATTATATAGGTATTATAAAGAATATTTAAGCATGTGTTTCAGTTATCTAGTATCCCATAATACAAGCATAATACTTGCTTACTTTGGGACTATATGGCGTTGTGTGGATTGTCCCAGGTTTTATTATTATTAATTAACATAAAAACTCTTGTCCGAAATAAACATGGTTTGTATGTAACACATAGAGCACATTTTTAGTTTGGCAGAAGTTCGAAAAAAAATGTCAAAGCCTTCCGTGTGCTACGGACTACTCCTGGGACTTGGAGAGCAGTGACGGTTTATCTGTCCCACTTGAGAGAGGCTCCGGCGTCCCATTGTCGTGTAATGGCGCAACTCGAACAAAACGGCCACTCCAAACGCTAAACAAACTTTCCGACGAGAAAACATTTTAAGTTCCACGACTCATTATCGGCTGACCTTATAGCCCGAGCTACGACAATCGACTTTGTGAATAAAGGTGTAAAACATACAGAGCGACATTTTATCGTGATTGTGGTTACATCGAATCGAATGCTAAATACCTACGCGACGAAAAGTCGCGCAATGAGTGTAGTACATTCTAGTCGCAACTAATTGTTTGCGCCGATTAATGGTGACATATAGTAATAAAAGATAATTCCACTCCCTTTTTACGCTACTCCAAAAATAATGAATCTAACTGATGAAAGGTTCTATGATGATCCCGAAAATGATTCTGGAAAACCCACCGGTGGTAACTGGAAAAACGATAGACAACCAGCTAATTGTCGCGAAGTGTCCATCATTTTTCGGGCACAATACATCCGTTTAGTTATATCAACAGGAATACTGATATCAGTCGCACATACACGAATATAAATGCGAAAGTGTATTTGTCCTATCTTCACATCGTTACTAAGTAACGAAACGACGGGATTTTATCCATCAATATAGCTATGATGTAGAATACAATAGACAACTGTATCCCGGTCGAAGGTTCCAATGAGTTACAAAACTAACCACGAGCGAATGACAAGCAAAACTTCGGGAAGTAAGAACTGTATCGTAAATGGGAAACATTGTTACGTACACACAGCGAACGCAGCCACGAGCGAAACCTAGTTTTCAGTATACTCTGTACCTACTCTGATCGTACTAAAAACGCGGGCTCGCATAAGCAGCGATCGCAACAGAAAAGTAGCTCTGTGAGTTGTATGCCTTAACCTAGAAGAAGGACGAACCAAACTCGCACACATTTTTAGACGTAGATTCGTTGGCCTAAATTGACACCTGACCAAACAGCGAGTCCGTTCACTCCATTCATAAGGCTTCATTAACTTAAAGGATTCGTACGCACAAACTGCTGTAGTTTTGAAATATTTAGTGTGCAATATAACGGTACTGAATTAATTATCGCAGTTGTTGAGATCCCAACATGATGAGACGTAGTATTTTGTTTTCCGGAGCGACTTGGCTCGCATTGTGTTATGGTAAGTGCCATCCAAAATTACTTAGATGTAAGTCATTTTTATTTACCACTTCCATAAAATAAACTCTATTATACATTGGATATAGTTCGCGTCAAACTTTATGGCGGATCGGAATACAACGCTTTAAGCGTGCTTGCGCAGGTACAGTCATATATCCCCTCGCTCCACTGCGTCCCGCTACACCTATAACTGGTTACTGCGACGCCACTTGTGCCTGCGGATCCGCCATAAAGTTTGATTGGAACTGTACATGAGATGGAGGAGACGGTAAGGTACACCATAGATAACCCTATGGCGTTTACACAATTGACAATGTTTTAATTAACTTATCATCAATCATTATCAATCAATTGTCTCTGTCGATCAATCACCTTGGATCTACCCCAAATGGGTTAATGCGTAGTACCTGGGTAGTAGTAGAGGGTCACATTTTAAGGCCCAGGAATCAAATAGCTTGCAATAATAATAATAATACCTGAGACATTCCACACACCGCCATCTAGTCCCAAAGTAAGCAACTATTATGCTTGTATTGTGGGTAGTTCCTAGACAATTGATATTCATATTTAAATATTCTTTATAATATATACATACATAGAGATTTCACACCCAGACACGGAACAAATAGACATGTTCATGCATACAAATATTTGTCCCGGGTGGGAATCGAACCCGCGAAATTTAGTTCTGTAGTTAGGGTCTCTAACCACTGGGCCAATCGGTTAGTCAATTAAACCATTGATAAATGTCAACGAAGCGAAAAAAGTAAGGACCGTACCGAATGGAAATCTATGGAATTCGACTAACCGTTAGGCTGAGTGAACGGAGGCGCCGACTGCAAATCTAAAAGCAGAGAGTTCGATTCCCGTCCGGAACAAATATATGTGTGTGCATGAACGTGTCTATTTGTACCGGAAAAATAAATTCTGTATGTATTTGTATATCAGTTGTCTTTGTACCCATAGTAGAGGCTGTTACTAGACGGTCGTGTGTGAAAAGTCCCATTCCATATTATTTGCCGACCGCTTTCGGAGAAAATACACACATAAAGGCGCGCGTTTATGTGTTTATTACGACACAACTGTAACAGAGTGAAAATGGAACATTTCAATTAATTTATAGTTATCCTTGCCTGAAACCAAAATAATATTTTTTGTCTGTTTTTATGATTGAACGCTTATAACTACAACTATACTCAATCATAATTGAGATTCAATACATAGACTAGCGTGCACTGCTCTACGTTATAGCAGTTAGTGTAAAAAAAGTTTAAAATCAATATTTATGTATGTAAAAACCGAAATAATACGTATTGTGGAAAACCACCGACAAAAGCTTAATAGAGAATGAAACTTCAGTATTATTTTCCTAATACTTTTTACGTGATAGTCAAAGGCTTCTCAACTTTTTTCCGATGGGTTTGACGTCAAAGGTCGGGTTGACCGCGGAACGTGGAGTGCACCAAAAATTGATAAAAGATAATTGATGAGATGAATTGTATAGTAGCGCTATCGGCGGAGAGATCAGATAAAAGTTTATCGTGAAAAATGACGGGAGCGATCGACCGCGGGAAATGGAAAAATGCGACCCGCCATGCTTTAGAAAAGTTGTCTTCCGTCACGCGATGCCGTGATTCTTATTCCGAGCTTTGTAACCATAGATAAGTTCAATTTTGACTAGCTTTGATTCGATATAAGAGGAATGCTTACATCACCACGTAATTGAACTACGATTCTTGCATGTAATTGACGCAAGATTCTCGAATACCCACAGGATTTCTTCCGATAATCTGAAATTTAATGTATTAGTGATATCTCTTTCTGTTTTATTGTTTTATATTTCTTTTGTTTACAATTTTGTACATCTCCGGCTATGGTAACCGTCTTTATGGGAAGAACGCCAGTAATAATTAACGATCAACTTTTGCTCCCATGAGAGCTGTCATGGAATAAGGAGAGTTAAAAGTAATAATAGCACAAAAATATGTTGTACAGTATACGGTACGGTTGTAAGGTACGGAACCAAGGCACCAATTCGATTAGCATTTGCCCGGTTTATTTTTCACATACATAAAACTATTACAATGATGCCCATGCATTAATACAGTCGCCTTGCTTATAAAAAAATCAGTATCTGTGAGGTAGTACCGCTACACCAACGTAATTGTTTGCGTGAAACCGTTTTTCGTGATCCCAGGTATAATTACGGTAAACGTACGGTACGGTACGATATTAAGGTAAAAGACGACCGCTTAGCCTAGTGAGCAGCGACCCTGCCTGCGAAGCTGGAGGTCCCGGGTTCGAATCCCAGGTCGGGTCAGTATTTATATGATGAATATTAATACTGGCACCGGGTCTTGGTTGTTATATGTATGTGGTGTCTTCGCTTGGTACCCAAAATACAAGCTAATGCTTAGTTTGGGACTTAGGCGTTGTTATGATTGTGTGTGTTATTATTATTATTATTAATTTAAGAGGAATACTTGACAACTTTTTTTCTGCATACTATGACGTAAGTCAGTTACAGGACACTGTCTATTTTCAAAATTTGTCCACCATTTGGCGATACCGACCTTCCGTTACGAGATATATCAACGTTTATTGGAAGCCTTTTTAAAAACAATTTCACATTAAAATTCTTAAATTTTGAAAATTATATTGCGGCTGTCGCACACTTCGAGGGAACCGTTAATGTTTTTATGTACACACAATAATTTGTAAACCTTACGTTTTACTGCAGTAATTAAAGACAAACCGAGCGATATTTGCTCAGCTTCGTCATTAGCATTGAAATGAGCAACAAAATAGTTTAGCTGAAAGACTAAATGGGCCGCGGTCGTCCGAACTACCGGCAGGTGTTTTTTACATCGACAAGTTTTTACATTAGCTAGATTCGGAGCGAGCGCAAACATCGGGGGCGTGTGGGGAGGGGGAGTGGTAATGAGCCAGTGATGAGTTCTCCCCGCAGTCGTCCGAACTGTAACTGAAGCCTGGACGCAATCTTCGCTGCATTAAATGCAACTGTACTTTAAAATACGGTCGCTGATACGGCGTGCGCTACATTCTACAATAAAATTTTAAAAATATTGACGTTCATTTACAAATGACATTGCCCATTGCGCAATACGTGTATAATTATTGACTCGAGCTATTGTTGCGTTGTCTCAAAGTGAAATATATTTCTTTCTTTTTAAATTGTAAGTAAAATATTGTTATATTTGTTCTGTATTGTTTTTAAGAAAGCGGCGTTTTTGTGATATCTTTTATTTTTTATTTTCTCAAGTTTAATTGCGATATATATACGATAGACTGACCGATCGGGCGAGTGGTTAGTTGTTGGAGACCCTAATTGCAGAGCCAAAGGCCGCAATTCGGTTCCCGCCCGAGACAAATATTTGTGTGCATGAATATGTTTATTTATTTCGTGTCTGAAGGTAAAAAAAATATCTACAAAATTATATATTATAAAAGAATAGTTAAGTATGCATACCAGTTGTCTAGTACCCCATAATACAAGCACAATACTTGCTTACGTTGGAATTAGATGACGCTGTGTGGGATGTCCCAAATATTATTATTATTGTTTTATATAAATATGTACCTAATACAGATTAATGTACATATAAATTATCTTACATTATAAAAAACACCTCCCCAATAAAACTTTCTTATCCAACACAGATACTAGACCATTTTATAAATAATTCGTATTTAGTTTTTCGGATATTCTTAATAGGATGAAACGGTCGAGAGAACACAACCTAATGAAATTAACTGCTGATTATTATTATCCGTATAATTTAAACCTTTGAAGTGACATGAAACTAAAACGTCTTACAGCTGTATCACTAAGACTTCATATTATTCTCTTCGGGCTTTTCAAATGAACCGTCTAAGACTCAAATTCAATCAAGATTAGTGATATTAAGAATCGATGACGTCCTTACGATATCTAACGGATAATACCAGATTAATCAAAATAATGTAATTATCAAAACCCCTATTTATTTAAAATCATAGTGTCTGTCTATCTGCTCGGGCTGTTCTCCAAAATTGCTAAACCGATTTTAATGAAACTTCGAAGACATGAAAAGGTGGTAGTCAGAAAAGACATAAGCTATTTTTTGTCTGCCTATAATCTCTGAAATAACTGAACCATTCATTCTTTTCATTCCGAAGATATTTCGGGTTTCTTCGTAAACTTTCGAAATTGTAGTAACTCTAGAAAACATGAAAACCACAATAAAATAGCAAGCGATCGCAAGTACCTATTTAAGTTAGTATTTAATTGAAGTAATAATGTTATGTACATTTTTAGTGATCATAATAACTGGTTTTTACAAACATTTTCAGCTTATAACCTTCGTCATCGATCAAAACAAATTTAAAAATAAAAATATACGGACTTACACAATAAAACAACTAACTGGTCAAAATGCTCCCAAGAGAGTTATCAGCGCTTCGCAAAGTTGAATACTCAGAGAAGCGCCGCAAGGAATTCAACAGTTAGCCATTTTACAAACTTTTATTTAACTTGCAACGTTCGTGTGTAAGTTTCTCATTTTAAAATTTGTGATTTACTTTGTAGCCACTTCCCCTTAACGTCCATTCCGTCAGCCCATTATACCCCAATGTAGGTTAGGTTACCCTCCCCTCAGGGTAAGGGGATTTGGAGCTTAAACCCACCACGCTGCTCAAATGTGGGTTGGCGGATTGTAACGACCGCCATTTATTGACAGCAACCGGGACCGACTGCTCAACGTGCTCTCCGAGGCACGGAGTCAGCGATAGTTATATACTTAAGTCAGAAAAACTCATTGGTACAAGCCCGCATGCGAAAATTTTTGAAGTCGAGCAAAACGTGCGTACGCCTTTAATAAAATGTATACGGATATATTAAATTTTCGGCATTTTAAAATTTATTTTTTCAAACTTATTTTAAATCTACCGTTAGAAAGGAAATCCTCTAAGATTTACTACCCATCGCTTCCATCATATTTTTTCGCTTTGACATATTCAAAACGAAATTACGTGTTCGTCTGAAAAAAATAGAATTAAAAAACTCCAGGTGAATAGAAGTCGGACTCTTACCACAATTTTTTTAGTGAATACAATGATTTATACTTTGATATGTCAAACAGTTCATTTTGTTTAAGTCCAAAACAGGATTTTCATGTTGTACAATACCTCATTTTCAGTACTCACTTCCGCGGTCTATGACGTCATAACAAAAAGTTGAAGAAAAGTCAAATATATGTTTTTCATTTGTCACCAAACGGATCTTTACAACGATATAACTATCCTTTTCTAACTGTTAAACTTTAGGAGTATGAAGCTTTCAAAAGCACAATTTCTCTGGAACGCGCACAGGAATGACGAATAATACCCTTCCAAAATGGGTACAAACCTATAAATTTTTATAAATGAATTTCAAAAAGGCGAAGCCAAGTACCTGTTAGCGCCAGTTTTTAACATCAAAATATGAGAAAAAACTGGAAATATGCAAATAATTTGTCCTCCCATGCTTGATTAATATTCCAACAAAATATTCGATTCCAAACTCCCTCCCGTGAAAGGATTTACGAGAAATATTACAAAGCATATTTTAAAAGTTATTTTGTCCCTTGGACAATCATTCTTGCCCTTCTTGAAATTTTATTATCCAACAAAAACCGTTCCTGAAAAAATACTGACCAAATATGTACGAGACAGGAAATACTAAGAAAATTTTATTTTTGTATATTATAATATTAATATTCAGCCTTATTTGTTTACAACCGTAAAATAGTACCGCGGTCTATGGGGCGCAAAATGGGGATGCAAAGGGCGCAGGAGGGAGGAGGGGAGACCGCAACCGCCTCTCGCAAACAAACTTGAAACAAGCTTTTTGGATTATTCAAAAAAACTCTAAATTAACGCGTTAACTTCTGAATGTATTATTCTTTGTTGTCCGAAGAAAGCCTCTGCGGTGAAAAACATCGTAACTTTGAAAACAGTCGACCGTCTTATCTAGTTGAATGAAATGTTTTCATGCTCATTAAGCAGGAAATTATTCGATTTATCACACTGATGTTTATATGTAGATGCATTACTTTTGTATTTCAATAATGAAATAAATGGGTCACACACATTTCATTTTTAAATAAAGTACATTAACTAAATACACTTTTGTATCACACGGGATTTTTTCAACAATATGACACTGAACAAGCAACTTGAAACAACCCATTCGTTCACCGATCCTAGCGACACTCAAGACGAGTCAATAAATTGTTATTTTGCATAGCTAGGTTTTTTAATTACGTAAGTAAGCTAAGATAAACTTATAATATCATTGAGTTATTACAAAATTAATTCTATTAGATTGATTAATAGTAATAAAAATATCTACAACAATACCTACACGTGTCTACACTTCGAACACGACACGTGAACTAAAAGGAAAATATGTTTTGATATTCGAAAAGAAATGTTCTAGGGGTATATGAGAGAACCTGTGGCAATATCCGGCCTGTGATCCGGACCGCGGTCGACCGTCCGTACCGGCTGTCCGGACTAGCTGTAAATGGTGGATTGACAAGATTGACATAGTAATTCCATTGATGGGATAGCGCCCGTTCTCGGGAAATTGGTTTTTCCATCCACAAATAAAAAGTTTTCATAGTTGGCATTTAATCGTTAAATCAGTAAGTTAAAAACCGGACAAGTGCGATCAGACCCGCACACGAAGGATTCCATACCACCGTACAATATAAAATAACACGTTTATTATAAGGGGACCTCCTTTAATTTTTAACTTTATTGTTTTCATTTGTTTTTAGAGCGGCTATAGTAGTACATACTTCATAAAAATTTCAATTATACGCAATGATCTCACAAACATCAATCACCAAAAACGCTAAAAAAAAAAGTTTCTTGTGTGAGGATCCCCTGTAATTTTTGGCTTTATTTTATTTGTATTATTTTCTGTTAGAGCGGCCATAAAAATACACGTTCTGTGAAAATTTCAAGTGATTACCTATTACGGTTCAGATGATACAGCCCTGTGACAGACGGAAGGATAACCGTACAGCGGAAGCTTAATACTAGGGTTCTCATTGTACCGCTTGGATACGGAACTCTACAGAATCATTTTAAAAAATCTATATGCGTCTAATAACTGCGCGAAATATCTGGCCAAGAGAAATTGTGTTTATAAAAAATAATGCATACGGTCACAAGTGCTTTGACATGACAACCTCCATTGGTGATAAATGAAAAAAAATGATTGACCGTATCGATCTCAATCAGTGTTCCCAGACGTCCCGATTTTTGAGGGACGTCCCGATTTTAGAGCTCCAATTGAATCGCGGGACGCCAGTAATCCCGATTATTACGTGAAAGCTCGATCGGAACCTAATAGACGTCTAACCGTTTACAGCTGGCCTATGCACTGAACCAGTGGTGTGAAAATCTGCTATATTTTAAAAACATACTTCAGACTATAAACTATATAATTTTAGCATATTTAATAATATGCTATGCTTTAGCATAACACGCGGGAATGCTTAGCGCGAGAATCGTTCGTTGCGTTGGGCGGCGCGCGGCGGTCACATGCTGTCGACCGACAGCTGCGCTAACGCCATGCTAAAGCTAAATTTGCTAATCAGTTAGCGCACAATCGCGTTCGTTGTAGGACGTGTTTCGTTGTGCTGATCGCATCGCTCTATCGATAAGGCGGGACTGCGGGATCGCTTCGCGCTATATAATAGCACCAAGAGTCAACCAATATAATATGCTAAATCCGTTGGGCTTAAATAACGCGTTTTAGATAATGCTTATTTATATTAAATAATAAAAAATGCTATATTATCCACCACTGCACTGACCACAACGTAAATTGAATTGAAACATAATCTGAAATTGCTGAATTATATGTACAATTCAATTTTCATTTCTTGTCATGTATGGACTTACTTTTTGAGAGACAAGTAAAATAAATTACAACAAGGTGTAATATTATATCATCTGCAAAATACACAACATAAAAATGTTATTTTTATTATTTTTTTATTAATATGTGTGATATATGGCACATTCTGTTTTTACTTTATCACCAAAAAATTTATTGTCATATTTATAACTAGCGACCGCCCGCAGCTTCGCTTGCGTAGACTACAAATTCCTGTTATAGGTACTATTAACGTTCGAGATGGTTTATACGTACTTTTTGCTGGAACCAATTTTGGTTACACCCATTCAAACTTTCAATCTTCATTCCCCTTCCACCCTTTAAAAAACCGATACAATTTTTCATCTCCCGTTTCCCACCCTTGAAATGTGCAAATCTAAAAACCCTGAAACACGTCATTATTTAAGTCCCTCCATTCACATCCTTAAGTTTGAAATTTCTAAAAAAGGCTTTCTTAACTTAATGGTCACGTTATAAAATAACCTTATGTTCCAAATTTAAGCTTCCTAGACTTAGTACTTTCGGCTGTACGTTGCTAGATCAGTGAGGACAAACGACAGACAGATAGACAGACAGACAAACACAAAAAGTAGCTTATGACACTCTTGACAACCTTCGTTTACGTCTGCAGTTTCATTAAAATCTGTTCAGCCGTATTGGAAATTAGCTCGAATAGATAAAATTGAATTGAATAGACACATAGACGTACAGACAAACAGACGGACAAAAAGTAGCTAATGTCAAATCTCTTGACAACCTTCTTTCCCGTCTGCAAAGTTTCCTTAAAATCTGTTTAGCCGTTTTAGAGATTAGCTCAAATAGACAGATACACGTACAGACAGACAGACGGACAAAAAGTAACATTTGTTAGTTTTAACGACCTTCTTTTCATACTTGTGATGTTTCATTAAGATCGGTTTAGACAGATGGACGTACAGACATACAAAAAGTTCTGTATGTCACATATGGAATTATATATGTAAAGTTTCATCAAAATCGGTTAAGCCGTTTTGGCCGAAGCCGATTTGCTCGAATAGACAGACAGTTCGTTTTCATGTATGTAGCCTATAACCCTTAGCTAGAATTAGGCTATCAAAGGCAAAAAGAATTTTTTAAATCCGACTGGTAGTTTCAGAGATTAGCGCATTCAAACAAACAAACAAACTCTTCAGCTTTATAATAAGTATTTCTATTATATAGATTAATAGACTATAAGATAATAAGATATTACTAAAAACCGTATCAAAGTCTATTGGTTTGGAAGTAAAAAGTTAACGAACAGAGGCCGACAGCGAATTTATTTTCTCCCGCTATAGTTTTCGAAGTTCGATAAAAACTGCTAAGATATTAATTTAAATTGTTTGGTGTAAAGAACAATTATAATATGCATGAAATGCTTAAGACAACTAACGTATTTAATTTGATAAGGATTAATATTACGTTTAAAAAACATCTTCACAAATAGTACATAATGTTAGAACAAATTTGATTGTCATAAAAAAGGTGATAGTAAGTTAATTTTAAAAGATACACATATGCTGTTGCAGACTTTTGGTTAGAACTTTTAAAGGGGTACAATCCCGTAATACATGATTTTTGCTTAACATCTACCGTTTACGCAGCGCGCGCGACGGAAGCTCTCAAAAGAAATAATTTTTCCCGTTTTTGCAACATTTTTCATTGATGCTTCACTCCTATTGGTCGTAGCGTGATGTAGTATAGCCTATAGCCTTCTTCGATAAATGGACTATCCAACACAACCATAATTTTTCAATTTGAACCAGTAGTTCCTGAGATTTGCGCGTTCAAACAAACAAACAAACAAACAAACAAACAAACAAACAAACAAACAAACAAACAAACAAACAAACAAACAAACAAACAAACAAACAAACAAACAAACAAACAAACAAACAAACAAACAAACAAACAAACAAACAAACAAACAAACAAACAAACAAACAAACAAACAAACAAACAAACAAACAAACAAACAAACAAACAAACAAACAAACAAACAAACAAACAAACAAACAAACAAACAAACAAACAAACAAACAAACAAACAAACAAACAAACAAACAAACAAACAAACAAACAAACAAACAAACAAACAAACAAACAAACAAACAAACAAACAAACAAACAAACAAACAAACAAACAAACAAACAAACAAACAAACAAACAAACAAACAAACAAACAAACAAACAAACAAACAAACAAACAAACAAACAAACAAACAAACAAACAAACAAACAAACAAACAAACAAACAAACAAACAAACAAACAAACAAACAAACAAACAAACAAACAAACAAACAAACAAACAAACAAACAAACAAACAAACAAACAAACAAACAAACAAACAAACAAACAAACAAACAAACAAACAAACAAACAAACAAACAAACAAACAAACAAACAAACAAACAAACAAACAAACAAACAAACAAACAAACAAACAAACAAACAAACAAACAAACAAACAAACAAACAAACAAACAAACAAACAAACAAACAAACAAACAAACAAACAAACAAACAAACAAACAAACAAACAAACAAACAAACAAACAAACAAACAAACAAACAAACAAACAAACAAACAAACAAACAAACAAACAAACAAACAAACAAACAAACAAACAAACAAACAAACAAACAAACAAACAAACAAACAAACAAACAAACAAACAAACAAACAAACAAACAAACAAACAAACAAACAAACAAACAAACAAACAAACAAACAAACAAACAAACAAACAAACAAACAAACAAACAAACAAACAAACAAACAAACAAACAAACAAACAAACAAACAAACAAACAAACAAACAAACAAACAAACAAACAAACAAACAAACAAACAAACAAACAAACAAACAAACAAACAAACAAACAAACAAACAAACAAACAAACAAACAAACAAACAAACAAACAAACAAACAAACAAACAAACAAACAAACAAACAAACAAACAAACAAACAAACAAACAAACAAACAAACAAACAAACAAACAAACAAACAAACAAACAAACAAACAAACAAACAAACAAACAAACAAACAAACAAACAAACAAACAAACAAACAAACAAACAAACAAACAAACAAACAAACAAACAAACAAACAAACAAACAAACAAACAAACAAACAAACAAACAAACAAACAAACAAACAAACAAACAAACAAACAAACAAACAAACAAACAAACAAACAAACAAACAAACAAACAAACAAACAAACAAACAAACAAACAAACAAACAAACAAACAAACAAACAAACAAACAAACAAACAAACAAACAAACAAACAAACAAACAAACAAACAAACAAACAAACAAACAAACAAACAAACAAACAAACAAACAAACAAACAAACAAACAAACAAACAAACAAACAAACAAACAAACAAACAAACAAACAAACAAACAAACAAACAAACAAACAAACAAACAAACAAACAAACAAACAAACAAACAAACAAACAAACAAACAAACAAACAAACAAACAAACAAACAAACAAACAAACAAACAAACAAACAAACAAACAAACAAACAAACAAACAAACAAACAAACAAACAAACAAACAAACAAACAAACAAACAAACAAACAAACAAACAAACAAACAAACAAACAAACAAACAAACAAACAAACAAACAAACAAACAAACAAACAAACAAACAAACAAACAAACAAACAAACAAACAAACAAACAAACAAACAAACAAACAAACAAACAAACAAACAAACAAACAAACAAACAAACAAACAAACAAACAAACAAACAAACAAACAAACAAACAAACAAACAAACAAACAAACAAACAAACAAACAAACAAACAAACAAACAAACAAACAAACAAACAAACAAACAAACAAACAAACAAACAAACAAACAAACAAACAAACAAACAAACAAACAAACAAACAAACAAACAAACAAACAAACAAACAAACAAACAAACAAACAAACAAACAAACAAACAAACAAACAAACAAACAAACAAACAAACAAACAAACAAACAAACAAACAAACAAACAAACAAACAAACAAACAAACAAACAAACAAACAAACAAACAAACAAACAAACAAACAAACAAACAAACAAACAAACAAACAAACAAACAAACAAACAAACAAACAAACAAACAAACAAACAAACAAACAAACAAACAAACAAACAAACAAACAAACAAACAAACAAACAAACAAACAAACAAACAAACAAACAAACAAACAAACAAACAAACAAACAAACAAACAAACAAACAAACAAACAAACAAACAAACAAACAAACAAACAAACAAACAAACAAACAAACAAACAAACAAACAAACAAACAAACAAACAAACAAACAAACAAACAAACAAACAAACAAACAAACAAACAAACAAACAAACAAACAAACAAACAAACAAACAAACAAACAAACAAACAAACAAACAAACAAACAAACAAACAAACAAACAAACAAACAAACAAACAAACAAACAAACAAACAAACAAACAAACAAACAAACAAACAAACAAACAAACAAACAAACAAACAAACAAACAAACAAACAAACAAACAAACAAACAAACAAACAAACAAACAAACAAACAAACAAACAAACAAACAAACAAACAAACAAACAAACAAACAAACAAACAAACAAACAAACAAACAAACAAACAAACAAACAAACAAACAAACAAACAAACAAACAAACAAACAAACAAACAAACAAACAAACAAACAAACAAACAAACAAACAAACAAACAAACAAACAAACAAACAAACAAACAAACAAACAAACAAACAAACAAACAAACAAACAAACAAACAAACAAACAAACAAACAAACAAACAAACAAACAAACAAACAAACAAACAAACAAACAAACAAACAAACAAACAAACAAACAAACAAACAAACAAACAAACAAACAAACAAACAAACAAACAAACAAACAAACAAACAAACAAACAAACAAACAAACAAACAAACAAACAAACAAACAAACAAACAAACAAACAAACAAACAAACAAACAAACAAACAAACAAACAAACAAACAAACAAACAAACAAACAAACAAACAAACAAACAAACAAACAAACAAACAAACAAACAAACAAACAAACAAACAAACAAACAAACAAACAAACAAACAAACAAACAAACAAACAAACAAACAAACAAACAAACAAACAAACAAACAAACAAACAAACAAACAAACAAACAAACAAACAAACAAACAAACAAACAAACAAACAAACAAACAAACAAACAAACAAACAAACAAACAAACAAACAAACAAACAAACAAACAAACAAACAAACAAACAAACAAACAAACAAACAAACAAACAAACAAACAAACAAACAAACAAACAAACAAACAAACAAACAAACAAACAAACAAACAAACAAACAAACAAACAAACAAACAAACAAACAAACAAACAAACAAACAAACAAACAAACAAACAAACAAACAAACAAACAAACAAACAAACAAACAAACAAACAAACAAACAAACAAACAAACAAACAAACAAACAAACAAACAAACAAACAAACAAACAAACAAACAAACAAACAAACAAACAAACAAACAAACAAACAAACAAACAAACAAACAAACAAACAAACAAACAAACAAACAAACAAACAAACAAACAAACAAACAAACAAACAAACAAACAAACAAACAAACAAACAAACAAACAAACAAACAAACAAACAAACAAACAAACAAACAAACAAACAAACAAACAAACAAACAAACAAACAAACAAACAAACAAACAAACAAACAAACAAACAAACAAACAAACAAACAAACAAACAAACAAACAAACAAACAAACAAACAAACAAACAAACAAACAAACAAACAAACAAACAAACAAACAAACAAACAAACAAACAAACAAACAAACAAACAAACAAACAAACAAACAAACAAACAAACAAACAAACAAACAAACAAACAAACAAACAAACAAACAAACAAACAAACAAACAAACAAACAAACAAACAAACAAACAAACAAACAAACAAACAAACAAACAAACAAACAAACAAACAAACAAACAAACAAACAAACAAACAAACAAACAAACAAACAAACAAACAAACAAACAAACAAACAAACAAACAAACAAACAAACAAACAAACAAACAAACAAACAAACAAACAAACAAACAAACAAACAAACAAACAAACAAACAAACAAACAAACAAACAAACAAACAAACAAACAAACAAACAAACAAACAAACAAACAAACAAACAAACAAACAAACAAACAAACAAACAAACAAACAAACAAACAAACAAACAAACAAACAAACAAACAAACAAACAAACAAACAAACAAACAAACAAACAAACAAACAAACAAACAAACAAACAAACAAACAAACAAACAAACAAACAAACAAACAAACAAACAAACAAACAAACAAACAAACAAACAAACAAACAAACAAACAAACAAACAAACAAACAAACAAACAAACAAACAAACAAACAAACAAACAAACAAACAAACAAACAAACAAACAAACAAACAAACAAACAAACAAACAAACAAACAAACAAACAAACAAACAAACAAACAAACAAACAAACAAACAAACAAACAAACAAACAAACAAACAAACAAACAAACAAACAAACAAACAAACAAACAAACAAACAAACAAACAAACAAACAAACAAACAAACAAACAAACAAACAAACAAACAAACAAACAAACAAACAAACAAACAAACAAACAAACAAACAAACAAACAAACAAACAAACAAACAAACAAACAAACAAACAAACAAACAAACAAACAAACAAACAAACAAACAAACAAACAAACAAACAAACAAACAAACAAACAAACAAACAAACAAACAAACAAACAAACAAACAAACAAACAAACAAACAAACAAACAAACAAACAAACAAACAAACAAACAAACAAACAAACAAACAAACAAACAAACAAACAAACAAACAAACAAACAAACAAACAAACAAACAAACAAACAAACAAACAAACAAACAAACAAACAAACAAACAAACAAACAAACAAACAAACAAACAAACAAACAAACAAACAAACAAACAAACAAACAAACAAACAAACAAACAAACAAACAAACAAACAAACAAACAAACAAACAAACAAACAAACAAACAAACAAACAAACAAACAAACAAACAAACAAACAAACAAACAAACAAACAAACAAACAAACAAACAAACAAACAAACAAACAAACAAACAAACAAACAAACAAACAAACAAACAAACAAACAAACAAACAAACAAACAAACAAACAAACAAACAAACAAACAAACAAACAAACAAACAAACAAACAAACAAACAAACAAACAAACAAACAAACAAACAAACAAACAAACAAACAAACAAACAAACAAACAAACAAACAAACAAACAAACAAACAAACAAACAAACAAACAAACAAACAAACAAACAAACAAACAAACAAACAAACAAACAAACAAACAAACAAACAAACAAACAAACAAACAAACAAACAAACAAACAAACAAACAAACAAACAAACAAACAAACAAACAAACAAACAAACAAACAAACAAACAAACAAACAAACAAACAAACAAACAAACAAACAAACAAACAAACAAACAAACAAACAAACAAACAAACAAACAAACAAACAAACAAACAAACAAACAAACAAACAAACAAACAAACAAACAAACAAACAAACAAACAAACAAACAAACAAACAAACAAACAAACAAACAAACAAACAAACAAACAAACAAACAAACAAACAAACAAACAAACAAACAAACAAACAAACAAACAAACAAACAAACAAACAAACAAACAAACAAACAAACAAACAAACAAACAAACAAACAAACAAACAAACAAACAAACAAACAAACAAACAAACAAACAAACAAACAAACAAACAAACAAACAAACAAACAAACAAACAAACAAACAAACAAACAAACAAACAAACAAACAAACAAACAAACAAACAAACAAACAAACAAACAAACAAACAAACAAACAAACAAACAAACAAACAAACAAACAAACAAACAAACAAACAAACAAACAAACAAACAAACAAACAAACAAACAAACAAACAAACAAACAAACAAACAAACAAACAAACAAACAAACAAACAAACAAACAAACAAACAAACAAACAAACAAACAAACAAACAAACAAACAAACAAACAAACAAACAAACAAACAAACAAACAAACAAACAAACAAACAAACAAACAAACAAACAAACAAACAAACAAACAAACAAACAAACAAACAAACAAACAAACAAACAAACAAACAAACAAACAAACAAACAAACAAACAAACAAACAAACAAACAAACAAACAAACAAACAAACAAACAAACAAACAAACAAACAAACAAACAAACAAACAAACAAACAAACAAACAAACAAACAAACAAACAAACAAACAAACAAACAAACAAACAAACAAACAAACAAACAAACAAACAAACAAACAAACAAACAAACAAACAAACAAACAAACAAACAAACAAACAAACAAACAAACAAACAAACAAACAAACAAACAAACAAACAAACAAACAAACAAACAAACAAACAAACAAACAAACAAACAAACAAACAAACAAACAAACAAACAAACAAACAAACAAACAAACAAACAAACAAACAAACAAACAAACAAACAAACAAACAAACAAACAAACAAACAAACAAACAAACAAACAAACAAACAAACAAACAAACAAACAAACAAACAAACAAACAAACAAACAAACAAACAAACAAACAAACAAACAAACAAACAAACAAACAAACAAACAAACAAACAAACAAACAAACAAACAAACAAACAAACAAACAAACAAACAAACAAACAAACAAACAAACAAACAAACAAACAAACAAACAAACAAACAAACAAACAAACAAACAAACAAACAAACAAACAAACAAACAAACAAACAAACAAACAAACAAACAAACAAACAAACAAACAAACAAACAAACAAACAAACAAACAAACAAACAAACAAACAAACAAACAAACAAACAAACAAACAAACAAACAAACAAACAAACAAACAAACAAACAAACAAACAAACAAACAAACAAACAAACAAACAAACAAACAAACAAACAAACAAACAAACAAACAAACAAACAAACAAACAAACAAACAAACAAACAAACAAACAAACAAACAAACAAACAAACAAACAAACAAACAAACAAACAAACAAACAAACAAACAAACAAACAAACAAACAAACAAACAAACAAACAAACAAACAAACAAACAAACAAACAAACAAACAAACAAACAAACAAACAAACAAACAAACAAACAAACAAACAAACAAACAAACAAACAAACAAACAAACAAACAAACAAACAAACAAACAAACAAACAAACAAACAAACAAACAAACAAACAAACAAACAAACAAACAAACAAACAAACAAACAAACAAACAAACAAACAAACAAACAAACAAACAAACAAACAAACAAACAAACAAACAAACAAACAAACAAACAAACAAACAAACAAACAAACAAACAAACAAACAAACAAACAAACAAACAAACAAACAAACAAACAAACAAACAAACAAACAAACAAACAAACAAACAAACAAACAAACAAACAAACAAACAAACAAACAAACAAACAAACAAACAAACAAACAAACAAACAAACAAACAAACAAACAAACAAACAAACAAACAAACAAACAAACAAACAAACAAACAAACAAACAAACAAACAAACAAACAAACAAACAAACAAACAAACTCTTCAGCTTTATAATATTAGTATAGATTTAGAGTGATTATAAAAATTACAAGCAAATAATAAATGGTTTGCATTTTTTTCCTTTTTTATCCCGGATTATTCAACGAAATCCCGCATTTTTTTTTTCAAACATTTCGCATACTGATCCATATTGACGCGAAAACAAATCTGGCAACACTCGTCTCAATCCATTATAGTATATATGTTTTAAACTTCCTAAGTTCAAATAGAACCACTATTATTAAATCATTTATGTCTATTTATTATTTAATATTTTAAATTTAGTTTCTAATTTTTCGTCGTTGTAATTTCGAGTCGTTTGGTCGCTTGTGATTATATCAAGACTTAAATTAAAGGTTCGCAATGCGGTGTACAGTACACCGCGGCATAATGAAGCATAAGGATAGACCCATACTATCGTACATTTACATTTCACATAATGTTGCTCGTGTACATGTGGCAAAACATGTTGGAGTACATTTTAGATAGGTTTACTGATATAAACAAACAATTTTAATTCTGAAAAAGTAAATTAGTGAATGGTTTTCGACGTGGTTTTCACATTATGGAAACAAAATATTATGTCAAAAAATGAATAAATAATATTATAAGAACAAACGTTCATACAAATGCAAGGATTAATATGTCATACATCAAAATACAAAACGTTCATCTGTACACTGGAATTCATAAGCCCGAATAACGTTAGATTTAAGAACGTAATTTGTAAGAACTCTTTAACCCGAGTCTTTGACTGTAGTGCTCGTGTCGAAGAGTGTAGTGTGGCCTAGTATATAAACGTAACACGATTCCCGCGACACCAACTATGCAAACTATTAGCGCGAGGCTCGGTGTTAGCGAATTGCGGATCCGCCTAGAATTGCGGAATTTTAAACGCTACGATTGCGTAATTTATACCACTCGACATTTATATAGAATCCTAATGTAAACGTGATTTCAGTGTGAAGTACCTTTGAAAGATAGTTAAAGGATAAGTAATGCGGTTTTAAAGAACATAGTTGCTGAGTAGTTTAAAGTGTATTGAGGTGATTTGGCTTTATGTAAGACATTTATTAGAGTGACGAAAGAAATGTATGGAACGGATATATGCGATGAAAGAGTCAAGGGACACCCAAGAAAAATATCGGCATTTTGGAGAAGAGGTAAATTTTGACCATCTGAAACCGATCGATGATGTATCCCTTGTACCTATCTTGATCTACTTTTTACATGTAGCCTCTATCCCCTCCCCTTGGTAAGCAGGTGTGAATTTACGTTTGTATGCGTCTTAACGTTCTAAATGATGTTACGATAGCGGGTTACGCACAGTAAAACGCACGACAAGTTCTGGACATTTTTATTTCGTTCAACATCAATTCGCAACTATACAAATCCACTATTCTTTAATATTCACTTTATAAAAATCGTACGTCACTTTTAAATTCACTAATAACAAATGTATTATTTCGTTAAACCTTAAGGCCGAATCCCTCTGAAATGTATGTTTTAAAATAGTTTATGTTGCGATTAACTTGTGACTAAAATACCTATTACGTTCTAGTTTTTTAACTAAATCTTTAGCCGTTGAGAACATAATTTCAGTAACTTTATCAAGATCTAATTATTTTCAAACACATGGGTAACTAAAGATTTAAAATCAATTTTATTCCAACTGTAATAATTATTATACAGGTTGAGATTTTAGTAACCAGCCAAAATTTTTCTATAGATCTTAGGTATCACCAATAGACCTCATTATGTAAATAAAAATATAGGTCAAATATTCATAATCAATAATTATATCCTAAATATTTTTTATCAAAATTTGGCTATGATCTACTTACATAGAGCGAAAGGGCGGGGCATGGGGCATGTGGGCGAGGCGTGTGCACGTACACTGGCACCCTCGTATTTTGGGTAGTTTTGGGAAAGGTTTACGTAGTCTTAACTGACTATTTTCCTATTGAACGATACCAAAAAAGATCAAGACGGCCAACGGATTTTTATCAAAGGTCATTATATTAAAATTTGGTTGGTCATTAAAACCTCACCCTGTATAATGAAAAATATGTCTCTGGATAGGTCGTTAAATAAGTCTAATCGTTAGGTTGTGATATAGAAAGAAAAATAAATACATATTTTGTCGTTAAATAAAAACGACGAATTTTTGATGTCGCGCGTTTATTCGACATTCCGTGTCCCACTCTTCCTTGTTTCGATTAGTCACGGGTGTGAGCGAGCGCGAATCGATCGAGTGTAACCCTGAATTCATTATCACCGTTCCCTCAAATCACACAAACACGCCATGTTTTCAAGGACGCCACTTTTATATTTACAAACGTTTTGGCATTCTAGTTCTGGCGCGTTCCAGAAAGCTCTCAACAACTTAAATTGGTCGTCGCTAGTTTTTTCAAATAGGTTATACTACAAAACTAGTGATGGGGAAGCGTCGATAATATGCAAACAACAATGTATTCAAATAACCACCACAGAACTGTAGTGTAATCGTTTAACTCTCTAATGTCTAAGCTAATTTCCCCGTACATAACATCGCAAGTGGGCAAATAGAAATATGTTTTTCCAAATGATCAGTCATTTATTTCGCCGAATGACTTTAATTTGAGGAGCGATTTAGAGCTTTATTACTTCGTATTACGAGTGCTCAGAATGAGTAGCATTATTTTAATTCTGTATCAGAAATTATAGGTTCCCGTATGTGAGTGTCACGCGCGTGAACTTAGAGCTACAGTACGTCCGCTCAAATGGTTTGAGCGCTTCTTTTGCTCAACTTTGGCTTAACTCGTCTGCCGTAAGGCGACGGCAGCGACAACTTGGACACACGCAGTGTATGTTGGTTCATTGCGTTTTTATAAAAAACGCACAAAGTAATTCGGAGTATTCGGAAGATTAATATTTAAATATTTTATTTGATTTTTCATTGTTTAATGAAAGTAAGTGCGTGATGTAAAAATAAGGAATAAATTAGGTATTAAATGGTTAAAGTTTCCAAAGTACCTACCGTGTGGGTGTACTGCAAACCATTTGAGCGAACGTAGTGTACGCAGCACACATTTTGGTTTAGAGTTAAATTATCAATAGATTAATACGATGTGCCTATATATTATACCTTAATTTAATAGCGCATTGTAAAATAGTCAAAAGGATACAATATTACTAATTATTTTTGTAACTATTATTTTTATGATGAATAAATGTAAATTAACATTCACCTTGCAACCTATCTTGGCAAAAGACTGGACTACGTGCTTATTTTGGAAGTGAGAAGAAATGAACGACTTGTTAATGAGGGTCTAAGTAACGTGTGCATTTAATAGAAGTGAATATTAATGGATTAATTTCGTTGGCCAATAAAAGAGTGAAAAACTTAGCGTGGTTGGAAAAACATAGTAATAATATTATTACCATTAATTAGTTTTCTTACTGAAATGAACAATGACAATATAAGATGTTACCTGAAATTATCTGAAATGAGTTTACCAAAAATTTTGTTAATTTAACATTATTCTTTAAACTTGTATTAGATAGGTGTGTACGTGGAAACTAGATTGCATAATGCAGCCTTTTACAAACAACCTGTAAGTAGTGTACAAAACGGCCGTCGCGCTATTAACTACCCGTCAGATGTTTTTCATGTAAGTATAATTTTTATATAGATATTTCTTTCCGAATATACAGACCGATCTTAACCTTTCTCTCGAAATAAAAAGAATTATTCCGTATTTTTTGGAATTTATTTCCTAAAATTTGTTTATCAAAGTATCCCTGTGACGTTATCTGGACAGTTAGTTATTATTTTCTTTATCTAAGACTATACAAGGTCAAAATAAATAGATTGATTCATGAAGATTACAATTTCATTTGATATATTGACTAACCTAAATATTTTCTATGTACTTTTTGTTTTAGTTTTTAACTGTGGAAAGCAGCGGAATAAGCCCAATTGTCCAGATGACATCACAGCGACAATTTTATTTTAACGTGGGATGAAGTTTCATAAATATCCAGCAAATTTATTATTCCTGAATTCCAGAACATTATTCCTTTAAATTTTTCCAGACAGACCTTTTGCCGAGTGGTTAGAGACTCTAACTGCGGATCCAAGGGTCGAGGGTTCGATTCCCGATTCACAAATATTTGTGTACATGAACATGTCTATTTGTTCCGTGTCTGGATGTAAAAATATATATATAAGTGTATATTAATTTTAAATAAAAAGATTATTTAAGTATGTATGCCAGTTGTCTAGTACCCCATAATACAAGCATAATACTTGCTCACTTGCTTTGGGACTAGATGGCGCCGTGTGGAATGTCCCAGATATTATTAAATTTAATAACCATCAGTGTAATTTAAAAAATTAGGTACAAGCTCATTGTGAATGCTATTTGATAACAGCAATAACCAGTAACTTTGTTTGTACACACTCACAACACAAAGCACTTTGTAAACGGTAGTGTTATATAACTCGTGAGCAACTTGTATATACAGAATTATACAGCTAGGGATTGAGGTCACGTGTCTGTATATTTGATTGGTTACAAGATACAACTTTCAACAATTCGTTAATTTGGTTTTGCCGGCCGTCCGATGCGGCACGTATTCGATTAAAAAGGAGTACTTTTACAAAATAGTGCACAAAATAGACACAGATTTTCATTTGGTGCACCGAGATTTACAGTACTATTTGGAACGGCAGGATTGCAGTTTTCAGCACAGCCGGCGTGTCGCCGCATGTTGCCGCCCAAATTAAAGCTAGACTCGTCGTTAGACACAGTTCTCGCGGGAAATGGAATATAGTTAATTCATACTCGTAACTATACCACATAGCTACGATTCTGGTCAACGTTAAACGGTTTATCTTCCGTTTTAGTTTTTAATCGACTTTGCCCGCATGGTAAGTGTTGAAAGTGTATTGTAGTCTAATGACTATGAAATGAGTTAAATTAAGTTTCGCATGTCGTATGTATTGGTAGCGATGACAGTAGGAAACTGTTAAATTACCTACGCTTTGAATTCCCATATTCCTTAATTTCACCTCCATTTGTTTACTAGATTATCTGTGCAAGGTCTGAAATTAGTTTTATTAATTGTCAGTTAATTTAATGCGCTTTATTTACATTATTGTCTTAAAAACTTTAACAGCCCTTTTATTTTACCCTCAAAACGGATTGAAATCTGAGAAACCCTTCTTTAGCAAACGCTTGTGTTATTTAAAGGATTCCAATGGAAAATATGTATGTTCCTGGATACTTTAATTTACGCATGTTTGTCGGTCAGTCAATTTTTTTCTTTTGCATATATGTAATAAGGGTAACGACCCCTTATAGTTCCAAATCGGCCTACATTCAACGATAAACATTCGCGGTTTTTTCACACCGTTGCAGCGGCCTAAATTCAAGTGAACATCGCACAAATTCTTTCAAATCCTGTAAAAAAAACCAGACAAAACACTACCAGTAGAACCATCGCTTTTAGGTACGCAAGGCCTCGTCTTGATAAGGTTTATCTTTTATAATAATGTAAGTAGTGTTTTAGTTAAAATTAAATTTATTTTATTTGCAATTTAACTTTCATTTTTCTACAACGTTCTACTAGCGGTCAGCTGCAACTGTGAGCAATAAAACCTTCTCCTCTTTAATAACTAAATCAGTTAGACGGATGTCAACTTTCTACAACTAGTTCAGCAAATCATATCAACCTTATAACTCCAAATATCATCCTTTATATATGTATATAGGTATACCACACTGTTAGGCAGCGAAGACGTCTAGCAAAGCGTAGGCGTACTTGTGCATGTAATTTTATTGTAAGCACTTTACGAGTGACGCGTCGGTGGCCCGTAATCGGGATTAAGGTATTATAGGAAGCCGGTGCGGGCGTCCTCGTCGGCCGACATCATGCCAACGAGAAAACGCAACTCCAAGTAATTATTTATGTCATGATCACAATCGATGTGTAATTTAACAAGGAAATGTCAAGGAGATGCACAATTGCTGATAACTAACTCCATTAGGGCACCAATTTTAGCATCCTAGGTCAACAAAGTAGGTCAGGCCCATAGTAGCAGTGTAAAAGAGTTAGAATTTAATCCTTTTGTGATCCTTATTTTTAGACATTGCCTCTGCTTATTAGTAGTTGGATCCAGCAGTCATTTTTATTTTCGTAAGTCTATTTACCGATCCCCGATTCCCCGAGTAGACTTCCCGATTTCTATTTCGTCGACTGGCCAATTAGTAATTTTTATACATTAGCAGTTTTTAATAGTTATCCCTTTTTACTCGATTCAATAATTTCATATAACTGATGGGACATAGCAATTACCTATAATAAAATAAAATCATGTCCATTTTCGATACTTAATATCTATTTTTGTTATCACATTTGTAAACTTTAAACACCGCACGTTCCGTTTGTTTGCGAACGGAAGTCCACCCTTTGATGGTAACCTTGCCAAATAGACCCGACCGCCTGGGGCTACAAGGTCAAACCTCATATAAAAGAACGGAACTGATATTCGCACGTACCATGTACGGTGCTACGAACGCAATGATACGATGTCCATGACAAGGGTAGAGCCTGATGCTCACCACACAAGCACTACCTATTCAAATACCAAAACATTCACAACTAGAACGACCACCAATCAATTTAATTAATCTTTACATACTGTTATGCAATTTAATAAAGTGATAACTGTATTCTGAATTAGAAACCCCTGAATTCAATAAAAACATTTAAAAAAATTCTTACCTGTTTGATTATCTAAACCCTATGTCTAAACCAAATTGTCCAACGCTTGAATGCATTTTCATAGAATTTCCGTTTTATATATAACTAGAACGTCAAACATAATTAGGTTACCATACCATCAGCCCATTAATGCGCCAGTGCAGGGACTTAGGGCTTCTCTCAGGATGAGGGGGCTTGGAGCTTGATCCACCACGCTGCTCCAGTTGGTGGATTTCAACCGATGTCGACGATTTAACGTGCTCTCCGAGGCACAGGGTCAGTGATAGTCATGTACATAAGTTAGAAAACAGTCAGTGGTGCCCTGAATGCCCTAGGATTCGAACCACGGCCTTCTAAACAAGAAGCAGGATCGCTATCACTCGACTATAACTTAGGTTACTTTACACGAATATATATAATGATTACATTGGTACTATTTTTCTAATGATAAATTCGATGTTCTTATCCCTGAAGCCTCACGAAAAATACTATAATGCAAAAGCGAGTTTGGTTTTTGCTGAACTGATTTTGATGACATTTCACGTTTATTTTTATTCGGAACACGCCTTGAAACTAACGTAAAACTAAATAGAGCTAAATCTGTAATCAACACGATCCAAAGCGCGCAATGGTAGATAGGCGGACGCACCAACAGTGGAACGCATAAATAATCCTTTCAGAGTTTTTTTTCTGTATTTGTCCATATCTGCAGAAATCTGAAATTAGTATTATATTATATAAAGAAATCGGGTTTCACCCTCGGCTAACGAAGCGTAGTAGAGAGGCTCTCTAGCGGTATTGCGGAAAAACGTCGCGCACTTCTCGAAATCACAATTTAAATGTAATTGTCAAACAGACTACGATCAAATTAATTCATTATAATTTAATCATTCGTATAAAACTCAAATAGCACTGGTTGTCTTTACTTTAAATTAGATAGTCGTCTATTCGAAAAGTCAAGTTTCGGCCATCCGAACAATTAGCGGTGTTTGTTTGTACAAGAAAACGATAGAGCCGTCTGTTAGAACTTCTAACACCTATTACATTGCGATTATATACCGTGGCTAACAGAAATACATAATTATTTAGATACATTTTTACGACCTTTATCACTGATACCACAAAGGTCCACGTCCAGGGAGGTATTAGAACTGAAGTGAACGCAAGATTATTTCACACGGCATAGATAACCTATTATTAAAAATTATTAAGTGCGAGTCGGGCTGTGCCACAATACAATATTTAAAAAAAACACACACACACTTCTTATATGGGGACGCCCTTTAATATTTCATTTCATTTTATTTTTATTACTTGTGGTTATACCGGCCATAGTGGTACATATTTTATAAAACTTTTATATATATAGTTAATAAAGACCACCTTTAATTTTTAACTTTATTTTATTTTTATTCCTTTTTTGTTCTAGCGGTCATAGTATTAAGTACCTACACACTTTATGAACATTTCAAATCTCTATCTATTACGGTTCAGACGTTACAGCCCCTTGACAGACGGACGGACGGACGGACAGCGGGGGCTTAGTAATGAAATCCCCGATGGTACCTATGGGTACGGAACACTAAAATAAAAAAAAAATGTTGAATATAACAAATCCTTACCGATGAAATGTTACTTAACAGCACAATTTTAGCGCTTTAACAACTTGGAAATTAGATCGGATGTGCTCGCGAGTAACACATCACGTGTCACAGTGAGACTTGGTCACGTGTTGGTTTTTGAAACGCTTTACGAGACGACGCTGTCCATCTTTATGTCTAAGCATAGTTGGAGTGTCGAAATGTGTTAGTCGCGTTATGAAAGTCGTGGCTACTTTCATGATCAAACGACGCCGTTCGGGCTCTTCTAAGGGGCCTGACTGACATGTGTTCGCGTCACTACATCGGACGCCTCACGCCGGCCACTTAGCAACCTTTTGTCTAATATTCGATTATTGGGAAAAAAGGAAAGATTAGAGTTCAAAAACTCTGAAACGCGTCCTATTGGTGTGCTATAATTAGCGGGGCACTAATTTGTAATATGCCATTGGCCAGTAATATCTTTTGCTCCTTGCAACGACATATAGTGAATGACTAATATCTAAAGAATTTTCCAGTTAAATCTATACTAATATTATAAAGCTGAAGAGTTTGTTTGTTTGTTTGTTTGTTTGTTTGTTTGTTTGTTTGTTTGAACGCGCAAATCTCAGGAACTACTGGTTCGAATTGAAAAATAATATTATAAAGCTGAAGAGTTTGTTTGTTTGTTTGTTTGAACGCGCAAATCTCAGGAACTACTGGTTCGAATTGAAAAATTCTTTTTGTGTTGAATAGCCTATTTATTGAGGAAGGCTATAGGTTATATATATAAAATAATACTATCTGTCTGTTTGTCTATTCGAGCAAATCTCCAAAACGGCTATACTGATTTTAATGAAACTTCACAAATATGGACAGAAAGTGGTCAAAAGTGATATATACTACTTTTTGTATGTCTGTATGTACGTCCATCTGTCTATTCGAGCTAATCTCCAAAACGGCTAAACCGATTTTAATGAAATTTCACGGGTATGAAAAGAAGATGTTTAAAAGTGACATACGCTACTTTTTGTTCGTCTGTCTGTCTGTACGTCTTTGTGTCTATTTGAACTAATCTCCAAAACAGCTGAACAGATTTGAATGAAACTTTGCAGACGTGAAAAAAGGTTGTCAAGAGTGACATCAGCTACTTTTTGTGGCTGTCTGTCGTTTGTCCTCACTGATCTATCGGCGTAGGTAAAGCCGAAACTTCTAAGTTTAGGAAGCCAAAATTTGAAACAGTGGTTTATTTTATAAAGTGAGTATTAATTTTTAAGAAAGGAATATTTGGAAATTTCAAATTTAAGGAGGGAGGGATGTAGGGGTTTTGTATGAGAGTCTTTGTTCTTTAAAGTTAAAAACATAAAAATTTTAACATAAATAAATAATGACGTGTTTCAGGGTTTTTGGATTTCCACATTTTAAGGGTGGGAAACGGGAGGTGAAAAGTATGGGAGTATCGGTTTTCTTAAAGGAGTGGGGAAAATGAAGATTGAAAGTTTGAATGGGTGTACCCAATATTAGTTTCAGCAAAAAGTACGTATAAACTATTTCGAATGTTAAAACTACCTAAAACAGGAATGTGTAGTCTATGCAAGCGAAGCTGCGGGCGGTCGCTAGTTGTTTAAATAAAACTTACCAATCCATCTGAGCCATGGAGTAAATAAAGACAGCAACGCGTTTTGTTTCAATAGAGTCAGAAATGTCATTTCACAGTATCGAAACTGGTAAACGCAATTTCGTAGGGGTGAAATCTAGCACGCGGGGACCTCGCGGACTGAAACTGAACTGAAACTTGTATACACCAGCTAACTAGAAGAAGAGTGGTTAAATAGACGTTAAACGTAGAAGAGTGCTTCTAGCATAAAAGTACGAATTGACTAGAAGCCTTCTTCTGCGTTTATCGTCTAATCACACATACTCTGGTCAGCTGGTGTGTCTTTGGCAAGTTTAAGTCCAGTTACAGTCCGCGAGGTCCCTGCGCGCCGGTGTTCACCCCCAGCGAAATTCCGTTAGCCAGTTTTAATACTGTGAAGTAACATTTCTGACTCTATTAAAACCAACGGCGGCTGCCAAATTTATTTACTTTATGGCTTCTAGTAAATTCGTACTTTTATGATCCGAGGTCAAAAATAAATAAGCTAAGGAAAATTAATTACCCAGTGAGCAGTGGATAGAGTAGTTTGCAAGGGTATGTCGTGTGCGCTTTACTTACGTGTTCTCAAATGCGATCAGATGTGCTTGTTGAAAAGTGCTTAGATCTATACCAATTTCATTGTTCTCTATTCATTAACGACAGGAGGTTTTTAGTAATATCCAATTTCTTTTCCATTTGGGACATCAGTATTATTTTACATATTCAAAACAAAAATCCACAACTCGCACTGGAGCAGCGTGGTGTATTAAGCTCCAAACACCTTTATCCTCAAGGGAGGCCTAGGTCCCTGCAGTGGGGCATAATGAGCAGGTGGAATGGAATGGAAGCGAAATTCGTTTCCATACGAATGTGTCAACACAACATATCAAGCTTATTTTAAATTAATAGCTGTAATCCTCTCGAATGAAATTTATTTGGGAAATTATTTGGGTTGTCATCATTTATATATTTTCTTCATTTCCTTTGCTCCGATTTACATAACAAACTTGGGCCATCCCACACAGCACCATCTAGTCCCAAAGTAAGCAAGTATTATGCTTGTGTCATCGGTTATCAGATAACTGACATAGATATTTAAATATCCTTTGTTACAATACGTACATATATAGATATTTTTACACCCAGACACGGAATAAACAGACATGTTCATGTACACAAATATTTGTCCCTGACGGGAATCGAACTCGCGACCCTCGGCTCTGCAGTTAATGTTTCTAACCACTCAGCCAATCGGCCGGTCGACATACATGTATGCCTACACTGTGTTGCTTTACTTTTTGAAGACTTTATTTTATAGGAGAAGTTATCATATAAAAAATTCTAACTTTTTATCCTTGTAGTATATGCTAAATTATTTAAAATACGATAAATTTGACGACCGCTTAGCCTAGTAGGTAGCCACCCTGCCTACGAAGCTGGAGGTCTCGGGTTCGAATCCTAGGTCGGGTCAGTATTTATATGATGAAAATCGATACTGGTACCGGGTCTTGGTTGTTATATGTATGTGTTGTCTTCGCTTGGTACCCAAAACACAAGCTAATGCTTAGTTTGGGGTCTAGACGTTGTTGTCATGTGTACGTTATTAAAAAAAATTAAATAAATTTAATGAAGAACTAATTTTAATTTTGATAATTTTATCTGCGATTCTTCTTTAGTTCGATACGTCAAATCAAGGTTTGTTCATAATTGTAAAAAAAAAATTGTATTTGGGATATAATATTTTGTTAGAATTTATTTATATACGAAATGTCAATTCAAAAGGTTAAATATTAATTAACAAACCCAATCACTTCTTCTATCTGGAATAGAATTCAGAATTCCAGAAATTGTCGTCTAAATCATATCACCTAACTCGTATAACGTACCGATCATAGTAAATGGGATTTCAAAGCGGAAACGTTTAACGTGGAAAGCGGAAATGGAGGAAAAGCGGTTTGTTAATTGTCGCAACGATACATCCGCCACGCAATTCTAAGCGTTTACACACAACTACGAGACCGAATAACACAATCTTCGTATTTCATTCAACCTAACTAATATTAAATGCAAAAGTGTATTTGACTGTCCTTTCTTCACAACGTAACCCAGGTGGACTGGCTACCTCGGTAATGTTGCGGGTTGCCTTTGGTTACACGTGGTCCCAGGGCTTATGTAATGATTTGTATGTGTTTTTCTATGATTTCTCTAATCCACTCAGTTTTTAAGATAATGGTTTATAATGTCGTCACTAAAAAAAGTAAATAATCCACTCTACTTCTTGTAATGTTCTTCTTAGAGTGCTACATTCAAAAGTGACAGTAGAGTGTCCTACTTGAAAATAAATGAATTTATATTCCATATATATTCTCATACATACATTTTTTATATTTGTGTTTGAACGCTTATAACTCTAAACAAATAACGACTAAACAAATTTTAATGAATTTATCGTTTAAAGAAACTCACCAATGAAAAGAATCACCCAAAATACGTTAATTTCACAAACAATAATTTATTTTAATATTAAGATGTAAGAATATTCGGTGATATTTATATAGGTGATGAACCAAATAAAGTAAATCGTGAAATTTAATCCTAAGCATTCTAATTAAAATACTGCATGGGCCCAAGAGTATGCTGGTAACTAGGAGAAATCCCTGATAGCTGGAAAATGTGAAAAAGTCAAGTATTTTGCCATAAAATAAAGCAGATAAAATAAAATTCTTTTGCTACAGAACCTACCAGCGTTTTGAACGGTTGAATTTCGATCTAACGCGATACTAGTAAATATAAAATAATTAGAGAATCTTTATTGTATTAATGAAATTAATGCATATATTTTTTAATTTCATATATTTTATTTAACTGTCTTTTTAAAATTAAAAAAAATACAAACATTTTACTTTGCCGAGAGTTTACGAATATTACTGGTTGGCCGAGTGGTTAGAGACCCTAATTGCGGAGCCGAGGGTCGCGGGTTCGATCCCCGCCCGGGACAAATATTTGTGCATATGAACATGTCTATTTGTTCCGTGTTTGGGTGTAAAAGTATCTATATATGTATACATTATTAAAAAAAAAGAATATTTAAGTATATATATCAGTTGACTAGTACCCCATAATACAAGCATAATACTTGCTTACTTTGGGACTAGATGGCACTGTGTGGGATGTCCCAAATATCATTATCATCATAACAAAAAAACCAACCAAGTGAGAGTCCGACTAGCGCCCCAAAAGTTCTTTACTGTTGTCCGCCAAACTCATGAAATATCAAAATTATAAAAAAAATGTATGTGATATAATTACAAATAAACTATTACCAGATTTTTTTACTTATGCTGTGAGGACCTTGCTTTTTGCCAAATTTTATTATTCTTAGTCGACGAGAAGTACCTACCCTTATTTTATTTTTATTTATTTTACTTTATTCGATTGTAAACAAACAAAACATATACAGTCTGAAAAATCATTAAACGAGCTTCGTTTTTATGGCCCCTTACCTCAAAAAGGAACTCATGTAGGTTTTTTGTACGGTTTTGATTTACTTTCGAGTATCAAAATATGTAATGTAATACATGGGACATCACACATAGCGCCATCTAGTTCCGAAGTAAGCACGTAGTATGCTCGTGTTATGGATTACTAGACAACTGATATACATACTTACATATTATTATTTTTTTATAATATTTACACATATAAATATTTTACACCCAGACACGAACGAAATAAACATCTTCAGGCACACAAATAATTGTCCCGTGCGGGAATCTAACCTGCGACCTGTGGCTCCGCAGTCGGGGTCTCTAACGACTCGGACATTCGGTCATCCAAATATGCGGCATAATTGATCGTATTTTTTGTTTATGTTGACTTGAACAAAACAGGTGATGAAAGAGTGTGGAAAATCAAAACCAAAGATGCATTTAACAAGATTTGTCTCAATATATCGACGTTAGTTTATAATAAGTAACACCGACCGTAGCGTGTTCTGAAGAGGGTGTCGAAAGGTGTGCTTTACGCGTTAGTCCCTTAAATGTAATTACAGCTTGAGCGTTGACGCGTCAAACTGTTCGCGTTCCTGAAACTTTACAAATTACATTCTTCACCCGCCCACACTACGACTATTAAAAACTTCGCTATATTTTTGTTATCGACAATCATGATTAAAGTATACTAGTATTTACTGCCATTTCGCTCGTCTAACAGAAAAAAAAATAATTTATATTTGAACGTCACTTTGTAACTGATATTTCGTAAAGGTGAGCGCGTTTTATATATTTGAAGTTTCATGCGTTCCCACGCTTTCTAGAAACAATAAATTTGACGAAACTAGTGATGTGGAACTGTCAATGGCCAACATCAAGTATGGGTATGTAAGACTTTAATTCTTTGGACTCATAGCTAATACGCTTGATTTGGTTCGTGTTGTCGGAATATATATGAATAACATAGATAGTTATGCCGTTAACTATCCTGTCAATGGCAAGTAATCTGGAAAACTAAAAGTAGATGTCGCTTGTGGCGCTGGCTACCATATCAACTGTCAAACTCAATAGATTTACGTAGTAGTTTCTAAAAAATGTTACAATAATTTACTAATTACGATTATAAATACGATAATTTACTATTTATAAATATTACAATGACCGAATTTTGTAGTATGTACGGCAAAGCTAGTAAAAAATAGTCTACATTAATTTGAAACATTTTCTATGAATATCAGCATACACGACGCTCACTCATTCCTCAGACTTGTAAACTTTTAGTACTAACATGGAAAGTATTTATTGAAGGCACTGTGGAAGTTATTTAAACACTAAAAAACTATTATCAGAAGGTCATTATATCCTAAAGACTTTAGGGTATGTCATATCACATTTTCTTTCAGCGAAAAATTATTTCGAAAATAGTTATTTTTAATTTTTTTTTAATATGGCATAGTACAATGAATGTCTAAACACAAACATTGAAAAACAATCTGATGCTGTAAGCAGAGAGATTGAGTTTATATAACATATATTACCTATCTAACATAGGTGTGTTCTTTTTTCCCACCTATTTTTCAATTTCTATTTCTTAAATTGGTTTTAACTCTTTATCGGTGGATCTATAGTACAATGTTTATCAACAGTGTTTACTAAGAAATAAACAAAATATGAAAAAAAATATTTAGTATCGTCTATTAATCTATGACAATATGATAGCCAAACACACATGCGCCGCCTGGCTTAGCAACGACGTACATCCCTGCCATTGTGTCATTACTTACACCTGCAAAATGCATTCACACGAATTGGGTCACAGTTGTAACTTTATCACCGCACAGGTCCACTGAATCGAATTAACAATTTTATTTTAATACTGAATTATTTGTAAATATTTTGTTTTTGTTGTGGTATGCAGTTAATTATAGATAAACAATGAAGATTTCATAAATTTATTGGTAGGTACATAAATTTGAATATATTTTGGTAAAATTATAAATTACAATATTGGAGATTTTATAGGAAGGGTTAGAACACTCTAATGCTAACACGCTTTTTGTTTGCACACGTTTTGTTTGGCTTTGCTTCCCAGAAATACCGCCAATATATTGGAAAATGTTACCTCGCATTATTGCGATAGTTGTTATAGGTTGGCCATAAGGTCTCTTGTTTTGTGTTGATCGACATAACTGACACGTGTGTGTGTGTACAACCCGTTTATCTCGAATGTAAATTCAATTAAAATACGCGGTATTTCAGAGAAAAATCTTCCGGGAAAGTAATATGTATGGAAATTATCGAGTCGCGGCCGTCCGCCTCCCACCTCTTTCATTGACGCCTTACAAGCACTTGATTTCGTGTGGTATTTTGGGATACCGATCAGCCGAGTATTTCCACCTTAACAATTGGAGTACGATATGACACTTGTTATTAGATACCGCGTTCTATGGTGTTCATTCTAAATTCTAAAGAATGTTTGTCCATTCAAGTATCGATGTGAAGGCTGGCTCACAATCATTGGATTCCAAAACTGTCGAAGACACATTAAATGATACCAAATCTCGAAATTAAAGATCGACAGATACTGGCTCCGTTTAACACTGTACAACATACTCCTCGTGTTAAACGAAATGAAATACAGCAAAATGAGTATAACTTTTGTGAAGGTGAGGTGTAAGATTTTATCAAGTGAAAAGATTACGTATTAAATAAGCAATAAACTGCTCGTCTTGGGCTCCGCTAAAGCACGATCAAATTCAAACGAGGCCACTAAAGCGAATTGGCCTCGCTTGATCTCTACCACTTTTCGAGCCGGAATGCCGTTTCTACCTCTGCTATTTACATAGTCATAGCATGGATATATGACACGAAAATGTCGCATTTTTTAATATTAGTCGAATCGCTCACGTCAAATGTTAGGAGGGGTCAACATATTCGCCAAAACTCTATTTATCGAACCCAATTTCTGTAGTGTGGGAACTGTGGAAGGCCATTGAACATGGGACACCTTTATTGGATACATTTGAAGGTTGACATTGAAACTGTTTCCATCGGTATCTCATATTTTTTTATCGAACGAGTGTTAAGTTGTATAACCATTATTCAAAATGTTACGTATTAGTAAAAATACGAGTAGACTTGTGTTGTGTAAATAAAATATGACTCGAGTTTTCAATCATTATATTCGAACTGCCTGCTAATTATATTATCTCTTCACTCTGTCATTCTTCATACAAATACATATATATCGACATACATTACAACTTTATTCAAATAAAAAAAATATATTTTCAGATGCGTAATAACAAGCATTTTTTTAAGAAACTAATAACTAACATACACATAGGAAATCACAATTCACAAAACCCTGCTTTTTGAAAACACCATATTCCACTTACATTTTTTGGGAAAAAACGTTCTTTTTAAGGATGTAAGTTTTAATTGGAGGCAAAATATAGTTCCGTAATAATAACTTGGGTATATGGTGCCATGGGCATTTTCATTTACAAAAAAGTACCTACCTCAAAACATAAAAACGCTAAAAGAACCAAAATTATAATATACATTCGTAATTATTACGTCATTAACTCTACTTTTTTAGGGTTCCGTATCCAAAATGTAAAACGGGACCCTATTACTGAAACTCCGCTGTCCGTACCTCTGTCTGTCCGTCTGTCACCAGACTATATCTCGTGAACGGTGATAATTAGAGAGTTGAAATTTTCTTAGGTGATGTATTTCTGTTGCCGCTATAATAACAAATACTAAAAAATAGAATAAAACAAATATTCAAGGAGGCTCCCATACAACAAACGCGATTTTTTTCTCGATTTTGATAACGGCAACAGGTAGACGCTTGAAATATTCACACAATATTTAGTTATGTATTCACTTTAAAAATAAATAATTAAATTAAAATAAAACAAATATTTAAAGGGGGTTTCCCGTACAGCAAATGTGATTTTTTTTCTCGTTTTTTTATATTTTATGGTGATACAGAACCCTTCGTATGCGTGTCCGACTCGCATTTGGCCGGTTTTTAAAAATAACTATTGCATAAACATGTATTTCTAAAGTAAGAAAAAGGTAAGAAAATGCACTATGAGTGTTTTGTCTATAAAGTAAATGTCAAAGGTTTTAATCATGGCGCTTCTGGATGTGGATTTTTAAGAAAATACGTTTTTCACTCTCCACGGGGGTGAAGTATCGATCGAGCGCGACGAAACGAGACAGCTGTTATAAAACTTCATGATTGAGAGTCGAATGCAGTTCTCGTTTGATGTGATCAAACTTATTTTATGATTGCTCCATAGGAGGCCGCAGCGGTGCGCAAAAAGCTAAACACGAGGCTCAAGTACGGTTCGCCTTTGAAAGTGACCAACGATTCCCAGCGAACTCTCGAACTTGCGAAGGCATCACGTGGTACGTTTCATATGAAACTCGAAACTCATATAAAAGTGGACGAACTCAATATCGGTTTTATTTGTCCAGTGACAAGGCAATGGCCTGTCACGTGAATCTTTACGTGTCGTAAAGTAGCCAAAGTGTAACGTAACCAACACCGCACTTCGTTAACGATCGAAAAAGAATTTATTATTCGTAAATATTCTATTTCAAACAGATTTCAAATCTAGCCGTGCCCGCCGGTCCGCCTGGGAGAACAATATTTTCTTGCGTATTACACAAGACAGCATGCTCTTAATTATCGCACTGTAACAACGGTCACTTATGTACCTATAACGAATTCATTCGGCGAGCCTAATGACACTAACTGAAAACAAATCGATTGATTCTTATTGCGTGTTTGTTTTCTAGGCTATAAAATATATATTTATAACCTTTTCTGATGTACGGCTTTAGTGTTTTCTATCGAAAATATATGGTTCAAAATAAACAACACCAATTACCTACGTTCTTTTAATTTAATTTGTTTTTTAGTAACGTATACATTACAACAACGTCTAGGCCCCATACTAAGCATTAGCTTGTGTTTTGGGTAGCAAGCGAAGACACAGACAAGATACAGACAACCAAAGAGAAATGGTTATTAGAATTCCGTACCCAATGGCTACCAACGGAAACCCTATTACTAAGTCTCGTCTGTCCGTCCGTCCATCCGACTGTCTGTCACAGGGCTGTATCGTCTGAACCGTAATAGGTAGGCGCTTGAAATTTTCACAGAACGTGTATTATTATGGCCGCTATAACAACAAATAAAAAAAAATAAAATAAAGTTAAAAATTAAAGGAGGTCTCCATACAAGAAACGTGTTCTTTTATATTGTACGGTGGTACAAAACCCTTCGTGTGTGAGTCCGATTCGCACTATATTATTACCAAAAAAAATAAGTTTAATGTGTTTTGATACTATAATCTTGTTTCTGTTATAATATTTGGTTTTCAAACGTGTATTAGAGATACTCGACGTTTTGGAGATTTTGTTAATTTATTCGTTTATGGCGAGGAGGTGACCAAAGCATGTAACAATAGGAACAGAACAGTAACTGAAGCGAAATATATCATACAAAATTGGCCCATAGCACTGACATACAGGGATACGGAAAATTTCTTGGGGATTATAAAGTAATATATATTGGGAATTCAATTACAAATTTAAAAAAACAAAAATTAAAAATTATTTGTTTGGTTGAATTTTGGATGCAGATGTGCATGCATTTTTGTAAAGCTGGCTGACAACTGGGGTAATTATTGGTAACTTGAGGATAAAGGTTGCTTCGATACAGCTAGCCTAGTGAGGTAACCAGTGGATACTGTTCAAAGATAGTATAATTATAAGTTTACAACCACAAAATTCTAGTACCAAACTGTTTGAAATTGTAATATTATGTACCTAAAGTGTGCGTTTGTTGTAATAAAGATTTTTTATTTTTATTTATTTATTTATTTATTTACCGAATCGTAAAAAGTGGATATATGATAATTATATTCTCGAAGTCAATGCTTATTATAGTCCGGTCGTGGGACATTAAATACTTAATCGGCATAAGTAGGTAGGTACTTAGTCTTTTACGTTATAATTTCTAGACGCTTCTGCGCGTGACTGTACTGGACGTAAGGCAAATAATATTATTATCTGGCTCGTTGGCTCCAGTTATTATTATGAGCGCATGAAGCGCCATACCGGGGGTAGTTGGATGCGAAAGGCGGAGGACCGTGTGTGGTGGCGAGCCTTGGGAGAGGCCTATATCCTGCAGTGGAGAGACACGGGCTGATGATGATGATGATGATGATTATTATTATTATGAGTTTCAGCAGCTTCTAGTATGGTCTAGCATGGTCTAGTATTTTGCCTTGATATACACTAATTCTTCTATCGGCAGTGTATTTTTGCATACCAGCCTACGCCCCGTGCATCATTCGTATGTTCGCGCAGTTTGTGTAAAATCCACAGCATGTATGTTTTTAATTTTTTGTGTGATAATCAAATGCTTTGATAAGGACGCATAAGAGCGAACTTATCAATTTTAATTCATTATTGTGTATGTTACGAAAGAAAAATGAAATTACAATAGAATCACACCACTTGAGTTTTTAAACTTTATCCAACAGATTTGAATAACCACCGAAAGACTTGAAATACAATTTCATAAGTTTTAAATATATTTTGAAAGAATTTGTTTTATTACTTTTCAAATTTTCGTAGTATAACATATGTTATCTTTCTAAAATTTTTACAATGTGAGGTTAAGATAGTTCTAATTGTCAAATCAAAATTTATATTCTATATACAGTATGTTACACGAAATATTAAGAAATATCTAGTCACACCTTTAGCACAGCCCTAATAAAACTCTAACTTTTTAACAATAGCTCACAATGCACTTTATCTATTTACTCACCAAAAACTAACAACTTTAGAATTATTGTAAGTAATTTTTTTCTGGTTACGCGACTATTATTGTAAGAACGCCGCATGCGGTTGATCCACATTTTGCATTTTCTCGCGCACTCATTAGCGAACTCCTCTCCCGGTTTTCCTCCGTTTCCTCAGTTTAAATGAATCCATCTCGCGGGAATATTTTCACACGAAAATTAATTCTTACTGTTTGACGTAAATTTTAGGTCTAAGAAAACAATCTCTAATTTGAATATTTTATTACAATTACCATTTAAATAAACAGTTTCGTCTGAGAGACGCGACAAGGTCGTCACTAATTTAATTTCTTACTTTTATTACTTTTCTTAAGAAAATTCTATACAAGTTTATTTATACTTTAGACAGCATAATAATTTTACACGTAGGTCCCACAAAGTTCTACTTCCCAGTGAATATTTCAAAACCTCAACTGGTGTACTTTTGGTCTACGTGGAAAACTTTTATCCTCACTTTTTTGTCACAACGCGAATGATATGAATATTCATGATTTGTACTTTTATGGTATATTAAAACAAACGCACATTCTCGTACACCCCAAATCGAATATTAAGTTATAATTATAACTATACTATAACTATTCTATAGTTATATATAGGTAGGTACATAAAGTGAAATATTATTTTCAAGTGCTCTAATGTTAATTTTTTTACGAAATTAGTATGGACACATTACAATGAAATTCAACAAAATAGATCATTTACTTAATTCAATTATTAAAATGACAATAAATTACTTATATTAAAAATGGCGGAAATCGACCCAGTAACCGATTCTTAACAAACTACTTTCAGTGTTTGCGTTTACTGCTTTGTATTATATTGTATTATATTTATAACGTTGTATTATATTTTTGATAAAAGTCCTTAAAATTAATACAGAAATATAAGCAAACAAAATATACGCCACACGTCGATGTTTACAAGCTAAATATACGCCACGTGATGTTTTGACATATCCGCAGTAAAATAGAATGTAGTGTGATGTACATTTTAAATTCGTACTGGGAAAACTAATGAAGATTTCGAAATGACATTTCATGTGTAACAAAATATTAAAATCAAACAATGATAATGACATATGGTCTGCCTAATCTCTGAATTTGTAATTTTGCTCGGGTTTTCGGTCGTTTCCAATTATGATACGCTCCATTTTGATGATTCTGCTATCTAAATCCGGACAGTTTTTAGCTATTTAGATTCTATATATAGACTTTATATTTGTAGATTATTTTAGTTTTTAATCCGTACAATAGGCATAATTGTTCTATAAAATTCATTTATATTAATCTAATCAAGTCGTTCATTTAAATACCTGTAAAGGCAATTAAAATAAGAAATAAATTTCATTTCTATATTTATTTATGTATGTCGCTTCCGAAAATGACACGGCGAATAGTGCTAAAAGAAAAAAACACGTATTTCTTCATTTTCACCAAAAATTGTAATATTAATATATAAGTGACAAAAAAATCACATACAATCAGAACTAAGAATATTCTCGAACGAATTTCTTTTCCTATTAGATACATTCAGTTTATATTTAAAACTAGCTTTTGTCCGTGTTCTATGACTAGAAACGGTTTCCCGACCTCTTCTTTTACGTCTTTTCTTAAGTTCTATTCGCGCTACTATTTCCATTTCATAGCTTGTTCGTCGTTCAATAGTCAATACTCAATACCTAAAGTTTATTGCATCCGTATGTGTACAAAGCTATTAAATTTAAATTTATAACATCAATGCGGACGAATACAGATAATTCATTTCCAATCTTGTTTCGATTTTGTATCTCTCAGATACATTAGTCTACTATATTCTTATTTACTTATAAATTCACTTTGTAAAGTTCTACTACTAATAATTATTTCAAATTATCACTACGAGACAAACTAAACTGTGCCCGCGTCTTTCCATTCAAGAATCTCTTATAAATTTACAAAAAAGAGTTTGTATGCTTCCCTGAAATTAATTAATTTAACAACATATATTTCGAGTACCAGTTTACTAGACGCATTGTTCTCTATCTTATCTAGACGAAGGACTTGTGGTTATGAAACTTGAAAAGCCTAAAATGAATAAACGTAATAGACGAGCTGTCATTGGCAAGGAGGCGACAGACAATACAATATTTGAAACAAGCGTCCTGCAACATAATTAAACGTCTCCAGGAGCGCCCAAACATTCCCGAAGTCCGCTTTGTGACGTTAGCAAATTGGTGGGTTTTTTAGCCGATGCGACTTGCATACTAATCATCCACTTTTTTATTATACTGATACATTCAGTGTCGTGAAAATTACTTTATTTCTTCCGATGCGTAGGAGCCCTATTCCATCTAGTATCACTATTTCATAATTGATTCCTTGCGTATTTTTTAGTCTCTATAGCGTGCATACGACCGACGTACGTACGACGACCGCTTAGCCTAGTGAGTAGCGACCCTGCCTACGAAGCTTTAGGTCCCGGTTACGAATCCCAGGTAGGGTCAGTATTTATATGATGAATATTGATACTGGTACCGGGTCTTGGTTGTTATATGTATGTGGTGTCTTCGCTTGGTACCCAAAACACAAGCTAATGCTTAGTTTGGGGCGTAACGTTGTTGTGATAGATACGTTATCATTATTATTATTATTACAAATATCATCAACTCGTAATAGACTTGCTGCAAAACTTTTAATAGTCAGATTTGCTACCACAAATCGGAGGTTCATTTCGTCTATTTTGAATAATATTCCTTTAAAAGTGGTATTTCCACATAAACGTACAATGTCGTTACACATTCCATTAATTTTGTTGTTAAATCAAATATCTTTATTTGCCTATTGGCAGTGGCGACTGATACACGAAAAATGTATCTTACGTCGTACATTAGATTTCTCTTCTTTGCGAATTCGCGTATGTTTTAGCCTGTGGCCAAAAATTTACACAGACTGACTATCTTGACAGATGTGGTATTATCCAATGGCCTGAACAAATTGATAAAACTGTGAGCTAAACGTTCTCCGAGCGATTAACCCGAGCGAGCAACCCTTTAGCCTACGAGTCGCAACCGAGTTCATCTTACGTAAAACTTGTTTAATATTTTATTTACTTAGGAAAGCGGTGGGCTTACCGCGGTCGGCGCTAACCAAATATGGCTCCGTAATCGTGAGTTTCGCCGTAGTGAAGCACACGTCACGTTGGTTATCCGTGAGTTATTGAAACCGGAGCCGGTAATCTCACCGAATCAAAACTTCCGTCCGGTGCCGGGTGAACTTCCTTGCGTAATGTATCCGATTTGTTGGTCCTGGTTGGATGGATTTTGCACAAATACCATATACATCTTTGTTTGTAGCTTAAACTAAAGCTACAGTAGGTAGTTACGTAGTTTTGTTTATCGTCACCTAGAATTTACTTGGCCCAGAAACAAATACACCGCTGTTTGTTAAGAAAATGTTTTAAAAATAAGCGAAAATCGAAAAAAAAATTATATACAATTTTAATCGAAATTGTGTTATATTTGTAGTTTTAGCTACGTTTAAAAACATAAAATAAAAAGATTTCATACAATTTTTTTACAATAAAATAAAAAAGATATCGCAAAAATGCGCTCATAAAATACAACGGTCGTCCTAAAATAATTATTCAATTTTTTAATTAATTTTTTTTTTTTCTTTAATATGGCACGTATTTTATCATACCTTCTATTGAAACCACTTTGTAACATCTACAATGACATTGGCATTTCCAAATACTTGAAGCGCAAGCACCCATAAAACGTATTAGAAATCGACCCAATTTGGGCGCTTGCTATTCCGGGCTAAAACGCATCGACCCAAATTGGGTCACTTGCTACTTCGTGGGGTGACATTTTTATATTTACCTATACTACTAATTAAAACTGTTCAAAGCAGTTCGTATTATGATAGCCCGAACGCAGCGAACCTGTTTCACATTTATAAGGCTGTGGGGTCGTGGTTCGAATCCGGGCGTGTACCAATAAATTTTCTGACTTAAGTACATAACTAACACTGGCTCCGTGCGTCGGAGAGCACTTTAAGCAGTGGGTCCCAGTTGCTGTCAATGGACGGCAGTCGTTACAATCCGCCAAACCGCACTGGAGCAACCTGGCGGATTAAGCTCCAAACCCTCTCACCCTGGGGGGAGACGTAAGCCTCTGCAGTGGGGAATAATGGGCTGATGGAATAGAATGAAAAGCAGTTCAGTAAAGAATTTACAATTTGATTAGAAAGAGTTGTAATGTTACTTATATTACTTGAGTATATTTACAACAATATAAATAAAACGTTGTCCATTTGCACTTCCGATTTAAAATTAGTACTTAATTTGTATATCGTCACAAAATTATAAATTTGTAGTTAAATAATTCATTACAATAAATTAATCAAAGGATTTTTATCTTCGGATGTATATCTTCGAATGCGAATAAACAATATGGACATATTTAGAGTTTCATATAACTGTCTAAATTATTAAATGGCAGCCATATTATTTTAGCTTGATTATAGAAACACAAAAGCTGTTATAGACATAAAAGATGCCCTGAACGGGTTCCTGTCTCAATACATCGCTGCTCTATGTTCAATCGTTCGTAACAAAAGTAGTACAGCCGTAAAAGCACGCCCATTGCAATACTATCGAAATTCGATACCGCTGAAGTATCGATTGACGACTCGTTTATTTTGTTTGTCTTCACAACTGTGCGATTGGGTGAAGAGGTGGGGTTTAAACATTACACACACCTTTGTTTTGTCAGATCGAACGGTTAATTCGGCTTTGAAGTTCTAAAATGCTTAAATATATAGCGTTTTGCGGCTACTTCCAGCTATTTTTTAATAAATGGCGCCAACATTGTCTACTCTAGATTTTGACTACAAAGTATCTAAAATATCTTTCCTCGTAATTATCATTTCAGCTCCTCAATATCGGCTGCTAGTTATAGACCCCTACTAGCGAATTCCACTCCAAACGGTCCTGAGCGTTCAGCTACCAACAGCCTCCCGCAGTCACTTCAGGTCATCTGTACTTGGTCGGGACGTGTCACACTTCATCTTCCGTATTTGCTTAAATTTTGCTTTTCCGTCAGTTTTCTGTTCTGTGAGTTATGTGGTATCTTCAGTACCACTTCAGTACTCTAAACCTTTTTGTTATATAACATTAATTCCTTGACGGTATAGACACTGAGATTTTGTACGAAAACATATCGTGTAGCTTTTTGAACGTTGCCAGCTGAAAAACTTATCTGACTGTCTAACTAACTTAGACGACTGTGAAGCAAAGCACGGGAACCATGCGGATGCTATTAGTCCTCATTTCGAAAGATTCGAGCGTTATAGCCAGTTATAGCCAATTAGTTTTGATAAAAAAAAAGCAGAAGTTAACGAATTACCTAATATATCATACGAGTCGTACGTAATGCTTCTGTTACGCCGTTTCCATAATGAAACGCTAGATATAAAATACAAAATATGTCTAAATAATCTGTAGGTAATTACTGTAAAAATTCTTCAACATTTGTTGGACTGAATAGATAAATATGCCACGTTTAGTTTCATTCGATTTGCCAAAATTGCTTAATTCTATTCCATGTAAATAGTCACATATTAAAATTATTCTCAAAGAAAAGCAGCGATGTTCGCGTATAATAGGAGGGAAACGTTTCATTTTAGGCAAATTGTCATCACGCGTGTCATGGCCCACAGTATGAAATTATACCTCAAAAACGGTCATGATGTTTTTGTTCCTTTACTACCTTTCCGCCCGCGGCTCCGCTAGCGTGGACTACACAGTTGTAGTGGAACCCATTGTTCCCAGGATAAAAGTGGCCTATGGCACTTTTCAGCTTATGTCCACGCGAGCAGAGCCGCGGGCGGAAAGCTTAACTTATCTTTATAAAATATAGCCTATGTGTTATTCTGATGTATAAGTTATATTATATTAAAGTTTCATTAAAAATCCATTCAGTAGTTTTTGCCTGAATATAGAAACCCTAGAAAGAGTAACAGACATCTATACATAGAAACTTTCCCGTTTATAATATTAGTATGGGTTTAATACTAAGCATATTAAAAAATGCAAAAGTTAAACTATTGTTTGCCAAACATTCACGTCTTGAAGCATCTCGCGAACCAGTGGATTCAAGCCACCTTACCAATCCGACATGGAGGGCTGGGGGTTCGCTGCATGCGATTGCCGACTTTGTCACTGATATCCTATCTTGCAAAAGTGGCAGGGCGGACATACCCTACGCAACCGATGCTTTATCCTCTTGGGTGGCTCTTAAGCCGGGCGCGCCGTTGCCGGCGATCCTACATAGCCAACGCGCATGGGACGAAACGAGGGCTGGAAGGATTTTTAACAATCTCTTGGACCAGGCGGCAGGGGTGGACTTAGCGAGGCTGCGAGCGGTGTCACAGGCAGAGTCTGGAGCCTGGCTAAATGCGCTGCCCACATGGGTAGCCTACTGGGCGGCGAGTCTTTGCGTGTGGCAGTTGGGCTCCGCCTGGGCTACGATGTTTGTGAACGACACCTATGCATCTGCGGTTCCATGGTGGAGGCCGACGGGCACCATGCGTTGAGTTGTCGTCGCAGCTCGGGGAGATTTCCGCGACACCACGCTCTTAACAACATAGTCTGCAGGGCTTTAATTATGGCCAATGTTCCATCCGTGTTGGAGCCTCCTGGTCTTAGCCACTTTGGGATGCCACGTGTGTCAGCACATTTGCCGCCTTCACATCAGCACCTTGGTCGCACTGTGGGATCGGCCGGAGTCTGCAGCCGCAAGAATACGAGTCAAATACTCTGGGGAGTAACAAGTATTTACTTGTTCGTCCCTCTTGCGATGGAATATGCTGGCTGTTGGGGGACTGAAGCCAAGCGTTTCGGTCTGAAACCATCCACTGAAGCCATCATGGGCGCATTTGCGTCGGGGGTAACGAGGGGTGGATTATTGGATTAGTTATATTTGTTTTTACCACTGTGACATACTGCATTTATGTCCATACATTTACTGTAATGTATTAATTATTTTATGTAATGCAATTTTTCCGTTTTATCATGCTTATAGTAAGACTGAAGAAATATTTTTTTAAATATAAATAAGTATTGCACGAAAATTACATTTATTATAATGTGGGTACCAAATATGGTATATAATATTTTTATCTGAAATCATATTAAACATTATTTTAAGTAAACTTTAAAGAAATCAGTAGGTATTTAACTTTTAAATTACCTTACCTTACCTTAAATTACCACCGAAAATATTTGAAGTTCATCTAATTTTGGTTTTCATATCTATATTTATAAGTCATGAGGATGTAAGGATTACATTTTTATTCCATTCCACATAAATTCTCAAAAAAAATTGCAAGTCCAAATATCATAGAATTAAATTAATGAACCACGTGCAAATAATGGTGTGTATGGTGGTGGTTACCTGGCTTGACCTGCGAGGGTCTGGTTTGAATCGATCTAGAGTTAATTTCGAGCATACAATAAATAAGAAAAAGAATATAAACTTTTGGCAAACAATATTTTGTTTTGTTGACACTCAAAATAAAGAAAGGTTCACTTACTGGATATCAGTTGGGAGTGCACACGGCCGACCGACTTTCTTGCTTGCCTTCTGTTATGCGTCTCTCTTTTTGCGATATCGAAAAAATATTATGCAATTTTTGTGCGCTGGATGAAATTTGCGGAAAGGAAATATTCAGGTGTCAACATTACCATATACACTAGTACCAAACTCCGCATTTGCTCTCACGTGGCGATGTAGGCATACCCGCGCATATTTGTAGAGTGACCATTGTAGTCGCGACACGTTTTTTGTATGTCAGTGGCGCGAGTGCCTATCTTTAGTAGTAATTTCTTCGTGACCACCACACACTTAATCTACTAAATGTGACGCACTTAATGAATGTACATCTTCAGACTCGTCCCTAGATGATCTAAAAGAAAAATTTTTTTTGGTTTCAAAATTCAGAAATGAATGTTAATTCTGTATGTGATTGCCTTTTGAACACGTAAGAAAGAGCTCTTCCAGTTTATCTTGTCAGATATTTTGCTTATTAACCATAATCTAAATAAAAATAGGTTATCACGTCCATCTTTCTTGATTCCCATCGACGAATGCCACTGATGTACGACTCGTGTGAGCGAATGCTTACGCACACGTGTCGACCAATGTTAATGTCACTTCAGCGCAATATCATGGACGGGTGCGAAGGTTAGCGTGTACGGCGGGCGGAATAAGTGTGTAGGATAATCCTTAACGTTTCACTATATCGATATTGATGTCTAAGCGATTAGTGTCTTTCCTTCGGACGATCGGGCGCCCAATAATCCTGGAGCTGTTTACAGAGCGTCGCGTGTCACAGATAAGGTACCGTTAAGCCGGGCATCGAGTCGGGTAGACAGGTCCGCAAACTGAGACCTGCGTCTGGCACCGCCCAAGAGATATCAGGTCCGAGTATTCGTAGAGAGCACCGCGGATGGGACCTCAGACAAAGATAGCTTTAACGAGAAATAAAGGTTACATCGTAATGATGTAATTTATTTGTTATAAAGAGTGGAACGGTCACTGGATAGATGTCGCATACCTGTTCTATCATTAAATGGATCGTTTAAGAGGAGTGTGTAGTGGCAAATTTCCATACAAACGGTGTTAACTGTTGCACCCCATTAAACCTTAGCCCATCGGCTCAATTTTTTTATAATATTCAGATCAGCAAAAACAAGGTATATACGTTTTTAATGTAAAAAATATTTTGATACATAGCCCGGGTTTTTTTTGATTCGTTTATTTTTTCACCACATGATCAATTGAAACTAATTGCATTTTCACATGTCGAGAAAAAATTTTAAAAATTGAATAATGATAAATTTCGATGAGATGTTGTGAAAATGCTTCTAGTTACGTGTTGAACGTGTTGTGAAAATTGAAACAAATACGAAAAAAAAATCCGCGCATTAAATTTTTTTTCTTACGATTTATCGAAATATTTTAAACATTAAAAACATTAAACTTAATTTTTGCTGGTCTAAATATCATTAAAAAAATTTGAGGCGGTCGGTTAAATTTTAATGGGACGCAACCGTTAACGCCATTTGTATGGAAATTTGCTACTACACACTCCTCTTAACTACCACTAGAGAGTTTTACAGAGGTCACGACTATTTGGGTATATAATTTCTTGGACGTCAGCGAAACACCTGACAACTCAATAGTTTAGGGCCCTCTGTGAATGTCTGCATGCTCGCATTTACACCCCTAATTTTAGTTCACCTTTGTTTCATACGGTGCTATATTACTTTTTGGCACCTATTATTATATCCCTAATTTATTTTTGCCAGTACCAATCCCATTGGAATTTCCCAGTATGGATAATATGCACACGTATGTCTTCGTGTATATGAACTGTGACTCCTAATACTACAGAAATGAGAGTTGGTTAGGTGACGATTGGTCTAACTCCTTATACTGTTCTGTGCATAGAGTCAAAAAAATTGACAGCAGCGTTTGTCTTTAATAGAGTCATGAATGTCACTCCACAGTGTCGAAAACGTCAACTGCCAATACGCGGGGGTGAAGACCGGTACGCGGAGATGTTGCGCACTGAAACTCGGACTGAAACTCGCCATCTTACACGAGTATGAGTGTTTAGATGGTAAGCGCAGAAGAGAGCTTCTAGTCAGTTCCTACTTTTATTGTTCTGTGGAGTTAACAAAACACAAAATTTTTGTATTTAATTAGTGCATTGTATTGTACCTACATACTAAAATACCAAACCTAACACGCTTTAAAACAACATCAACCTTCATACATTTATTTTCATTTATTTATTGCTACAGTAACATCATATTTATAACACGTTACATTTACACGTTAAATATAACACATAATAATTTCTTACGTAATGAAGATAACGGTTGTAGTTCTGTTGTTTTACAGCATAAATGTCATCAAATTAATTACTTAGTTTCACAATAAGAACAATTTTTAAGTAAATCAAAAAGACGACCGTAACCAATGTAATTTAACGTAACCACCATAGATGGGTAACTGATGGTGCTGAGTGACAAAAGAGAAACAGTAGTTTTATAGTGATACGTCTGCACACTATCACACTAGCCTCGGCACTTTTTTTTAATATAAAACAGCCGTGAGATACATCTACATCAATCCCAACACCCACAACGTATACTAAAAGAAGTATAACTTTATAATAAATCGATTTCCTTTATAACTTTCGAGTTACAAGGGAAATAGCTTGCATCGTGGAGACAAACGTACAAGTAGGGTTCATTTTACAGTAGAAAATGTGTTTGTATGTTTATTACCTTTTCAGGGCTAATCCAATCTTGGCGTTTTGGCAGAGAGGTATCTTACTTTCCGAAGACGAGCGTAGACTACTTTTTGCCTTGGAGTAAAATAAAGCAAAGCGGTATTTAGTAACTCTCATAGTTTTTTTCGCAACCACTCACCGCCTTCCAAACTTAAAGAGCGTGCATTGAGTTTACCGGATTAAAAAAAATTGATAAAAAAATGAAACCTGAAACATGTTTTTCTCGGTAACCGTTAATGTGCATCATCTGCTAACTTTAAATTTTTTGTTTAGTTCGGTAAACTCTACACGCTCTATATAAGTTTGGACTGCATTCAACCGAACACCAGGTATAATCTTATACCTTATATAGGCTCACTGTTAACTGATCTGAATACAACAAAAATTAAGAAAGAAGAAATATTGCCCATGACAAATAATGCATAACTTTGCGAAGTACTTATGCCTTTACATCTTAAAAAAAATATTTAACTAAGTCCTATTCTTGCAGGATACATATAAAATATAAATTATCATAGTAACACAATTGTCGATCTCAATTTATAGTGTTTGTGACTTTAAACTACCAAAATATAATTAAAAAACAAGTAAAACAAACAAAACGCGCCCTCGCACTATCTATACTCGCATTCAATATTTTCATGATTTCGATTGGTCTATTGTTCGTTCGTGAATCGCTGACTTTATTTTTGCTTTCTCGTTTTGTTTTAATTTTCTGAAAAAAAAATCTATTTAATTTATGTTGCAGGACAACTGCAGTATAACGTAGGCGATAAGTATAATTATTACTTTTCTGGAATAATGAGGAAAAACCCCATAGCGAAACATTTCATCATAAATTAGTAAAACTGATGTGCTTTAATTATATAATAATTTTATTTTTTAAAAATTAAAATCCTTCAACAAATAATGAAATTATTAAATATTTTTAAAACTTGTGCTTTTGCCTTTGGTGTGAGGTGAGGTTACTTGTTCCCAGCTACGGTGGAAAGCCACGTATCAAAGTAGACGAATAGAAAATATTAATAACTTCACAATTTTTTGATGGATTTTAATTTACCAAAAAGTACAATTATCACAAAGGATGATGCCCATCCTGGGCCAAGAAAAGTACTTGAGACAAGAACCATAAATGTCGATACTGTTGTAGAGAGTACATGAAAAATAGAAAATGACTATTGAAAATAATGTTCAAGTTATATTTTAAAAGCATCTACAAATCATTTAAAATAGTTTATAATGAATGCATCCATTTGCAATGTTTATTACTCAATTTGGGGTTACCATTTATGAGGATTTTCCCATCGCACGTAATTTTGGACCGAATACGAAAGAAAAAAAAGGTTTTTTTTTCGGGAAGTATATATATTAACTTTCGTACAACAGAATTTTTAAAAAAATATTAATATTACACAGGTATACTTTGAAAATTGCCTTTTAATGATGAAACCATTGTTTTTATTAGCAGACTTATAATTATAATCGAAAATTAATAAAATAGTTAAACATCGTATTTTGAACGTTTTTTTTTTTAATTTCGATTAAAAACGATTTAAATTCTGAAAATAAATTTTCTGGTGATTAAACATTTTCGATAATGGCATATACATTTTCATTGCTGTCATCATTGACATTTGTGACTGTCATTCATGGTCATTCAGGTCACATGATAGACAAGTTGTGACCACAGTATAGTTTTGATAAGTGTTAACATTTCTTCTTTTATCTTTGGCAACTATCTTGTGTTCTAGACAGTTTTGCCAGTATCATGTTGTATTATATAATTTACTTGCATTCAAAAAGTTGTATGCACGATTTATAGAGTTTTTATTTTTAAAATGACGTCAAAGTCATTATATGTGTGTTATTTTGAATAGAACTGAACTTCTAACTCGTTATTATCTCTTTACCATTTAATAGAGAAGTTGCATTTATTTAACATTTTAAAGCTTGATGCCAGTCAATTTCTAGTTTAAACAAATATATGTCTATATCATAAGGCTTCATGTATCTATGCGAATCCAGCCACATGCACAAAATTCAAAGTACCTATAATTTTTTTTCCTAGCCCATGTTTGTATGAGAGATGGGCGTCCTTTTTTATAGAACATCCATTTTACTAGTTTACAATCATAATGTTGTAAGGTTGATCCTTATTGTAAGGGTTCGTAAATTTATCACAGAAGTCTGTTAAAATTTACATTTTTTAGGAAGTCAGGTCACTAACCCACTTCATTTTACTAGTAGTGCGAGATAATTTCTACATTTTGCGACTTTATAAATCAGTGTTTTCGGAAATTCATTAGTTTCCAAGTCGTGATCAGGATATTTGGAGCGTAACTAATCAGCTTTGCTTAGGTATGTTTCACGGTCGCTACTTTTTGTTTTAACACAGAATAACTTTAGGAGCTTTGAGAAATATAAAATTACATTGAGATGTGTTCAATCGCATGTCCAGGGAAACCTGGAATTTTGTAAATTTCTAAATGTACTTTACAAAGTCGGAAAGATCCTAGGAAGGAATACATTAATGGATATCATAGTTTTTTTTTGTTTTTCAATAATTTGCTTTGATGTATACATACATTATTTATATTATACTAAATATTGTAATTATTTATAAGATATTTTTAACAGTTCAAAAGCAAGGTCGTGGCAGCGTAATTTCTTGATTTGGTTGAAGCGTACTAAAATCTAAACAATAAACTTAATGAGAAACTATTGCAAATTCTTAGTTTTATTATTTAAAGAGCTTTCCACCCGCGGGTGTAAAACTCTTACTGGGATCGCTAAAAACATTCTAGTTTAGTTTACTCAAACAAAATTAATTAAATAATTAGCCTGATGTTTTTCCTCAGGGTCCAAAGTATCTCTACATTAGATATCATTAAAATAGTTTTGCGGTTTAGCTGTGGAAAAAAAAAACAAGTTTATATGCAATTTTTCGTTGTAGAAATCACTCTATGTTGATCAAGTTTTTTTAAGACCACAAACCGGTTTAAACGTAAAAAGATAACAAACATACAAACGATTTCTAAGGTAAGGCCTTTCTCAAAATTTAAGCTATTTTTGTATCAAATTTCATCAAAACTGGTTCTCTGATTCAGCCGTAAAAACGTAACAGACAGAGACATTTTCGCACTCATAATATAAGAATGAATATTACTTTATTTCATAAATCATTTGTTTTTTTACCTCATCTGTCTCAAATCTAATAATAGAACCGACATGTCCAATCGGGTACTCGAAAGCGAGTCAAACGTATCGTCACCTAGTTAAGAGCAACTTAAACAAAACGTAGCGTCCCGTAGCAAACTAGCGGACAAAGTTTGCTACGGCGTAGCGCGTACGTCATAAATATGTTAAACTCGTGAAGTTTTAACCTAGTTGACGAAGTCTACTACCACCGCTTATCATCTATATATTAATTTTTACTACATACACGACAGTGATTAATTTCTACTGGCTTGTTCTTCATAAATATTATTTTTTAATCCAAATAACAGTAATATAATGTTTTTTTACAATTCAAGACAAACGATTTAAGGAAATTTTATCTGTTTTATGCGATGTCGTTCTATTTTATTACTTGGCTTCAAAACGAAGAAAGGCTCTGAACGAGACTAGTAGAACTATGGAAAATGTCAAAAATTAGGGGACCATGTAAATCTATGGTGACCCAAATAATCTATCGATGGAAGTCATTTATTTAAATGTTTTACGAAAGGTCATTTAGCAGTTCTCGAGTTATAAAAGTGTAAACAGACAAACGAACAGACAAATTTTAGATGTCTTCAGAACATGTATAGATAAATTTATCGCGATTTTTCCGTTATAAAGTTGTTCTCGCCAAATAGTTGAAATACTATTTTGGCATTTTTTTGTAATCAATTGCAATCAATTGACTGACCGACTGTCCGAGTGATTAAAAAAACCGTAATCGCGGAAACAAGAGTCGTGGGTTCGATTCCCGCCGGGGAAAAATATTTGTGTGCATGAGCATGTCTATTTGTTCCGTGTGTAGGTGTAAAATATCTATATATGTACATATTATAAAGAATATTTAAGTGTGTGTATCAGTTGTCTGGTACTCATGATCTAAGCTTTGCTTACTTTGAGACTAGATGGCGCTGTGTGGCATGTGCGAGATATTATGAAATATTATAAAATTATAAATTAACTTTTAATTTAATCTAAATGAACGATGACTTTGCGAAATCGGGCAATAAAGCTTCAAATCGAATCAATTCATAGGTGTTAGCGTATGTGTATATCGTTTCGTTACAGTTTTCGATTCTTCAAAGTAAATCAATTTTATTTTTGTCGTGATTAAATTAATTATATTAGAAACAAAATACATTATACCGATATAACTATTTAGAATCTGAGAATATGCATTAATAAAGTAAAATTTTTACTATATCTTGTTAGTATGTTTATGAAAAATTTAACGGCCGCAATATAAATCCCTGGTTCAGACACGTTAAAAGGCTGTATGAATCGAACTGTTCATAGATCGGTTTTAATGGTAAGCATACCAATAATTACCCAATTCTATCTCAGAATTTATTAGAGACTCGACATATTATCAAATAACGATAATAATTGTCACAAACGTAGAGTTGTAAACTTGATTTGCATACATGCAGTATAAGTCTTCTCAAAAAATATAAAAATTTAATAAGTATAATATTTTTAGGCTACTTCTTGTGTCTTTTAACATAACAGATACGTAGAAATATAGTACCCACAAGAAATATAGACATTATAAAATCAAAGTTGAAACAATATGACATATACAGTCTTTCTAATCACCGAGTCTGATATTTTGCTCACGTTTTGGATCGTTTCGAAGTATGAAAGAATCTATTTTTATTATGCTCACTAAGAGTACGCTACTTGAATATACTTTGAAAATTATAACTTCCAACCCAAAAAATTACCTTTCCGAAAAAGATCGAAACCTCTCTCCAGTTAGACCTAAAGTAGTTTTATTTCAATTATGTAATAATTTATAGTTATATAATAATGCGATACTAGATATTTAAATAAATATTTTTACAACACGACGACGCTACATTTAATAGATATTTTGGGGTGTTTTTGTAATTGCTTTTTAATTGTATTGAATTTTTACTTACCAACCAGCGGTACTTGATAAATTCTTAAGTTTGACTTGTTTTATAGCGTAATTACAGGAAAAAATTAACGTCATAGATATATAATTTTTTTCATTACACGTCGAAACGTTAATATATTACGCTCCTTAGAATATATTGTAATCGTATGGAAAAGTGCAAATATGTACAATCGTACAGCAAAGGACTCGCCTTGACTTTAATTTTGCTGTGATATACGTGTATAAGCACGCATAGCGTCATATCTATATAATGTAATTCCAGTGATGAAAACGGTGAAAATGTCTTATATAGGTTTTTCGTCTAAATCCGGCGGAACAGACAATCCGGTCATTCCTTAGAAACGACTGCAACGGGCGCAGATACGTAAAGCACTTCTCTACATTAGCTTATTTATTTTGATTTGAATGCTTGTTTCAAAGATTTAAAACAAACTGAAAATTATTATTCGAATCTGTTTCAATAAGTTACGTACATACGCACAAAGCAATTTATTTTATAAAAAACTTATTAATTATTACTATTTACATATTAATTATAATTTTTTTTTTCATTTTATTCAGTTGTTTACCATTCATATTGCAGTTAAATCTATTTAGTTGAAATTTTTTTGTTTCGAAATATTTGAAGAAATAATAATTGTTTTTTTTAATTTATGTAATTTCACATATTAATTTTAAATCTGACATTCTACTTACCGTGTTCGGCGGCGCTGCAAACTTTGTTTACGGAGCGACAAGCACCAAGTTGGACTCGGGTGGCACTGGCCGTAATGCCACGGCGCGAGCTTTATAAAGCACTAGGGCGGGCGGGGGAAGACGCGGGGGATGAATGGGCGGAGTACGGAGTTGTCACGCCCATAAACGACGGCAATCCGCCGCGCGCACAGGTGACGTCAATGAAGCCGTCACCCGCACTCCACCTATAATTCATAAAGCAAACAATATTATCAGCACGACACCGGTATTAACCCTCTCCGAGGTGTCAAACCAGGTTAACAATGTGCAGTGGCGACTTCTAGCACTAAAACCACTTTAATATTTAGTGGATGCGTTATTATACTGAAGAATGTATGTCTGTATGAATAAGCTAACACCTATTCCCCATAAGGGGCAGGCAGGGGTACAAGACGCCAAGTTGACCCCTCCAGTTCACATTTAGTCTATCTCGTCTAGGGAATTAATCGTGTCTCGTCGCTGCAAATGAATCTGCAGCTCCTTCGTCCCCATTGTAATGCTTAGGATTTTCCCTATTCCAGGAAATATCGGGTTGAAATCAAATATTTCTAAGTTTCGATCCTACGTTCTGAAAATCCGATTAAAGGACATTTTTGAGTAAAACTAGGAACTACGAAAATGAATTCGAATTAGCTACAACCAATGGTATAAGAAAGTTTTACCAGGAATTTTTTACTCTGGTAACCACAAGGAACCTTATTATTTATTTATATTATGTTATATTATGTGATCTTCTAGTGAGGTCTTAATTTTAATAAAATAAAATACCATAACGTGCAGTCAGTACCCATTTGAATTGCATTCAATCAACTCTAAATGTATTGTAAAAGCTGTCAAATATTTAAATTTGAATAATTCAAAGGATTTGTGGAGCGTTTCTATAAAGTTTATATGTTATGGTATTGCACCTAATTATACTAGTTTTATTTATGAAAAATGCATTAAGCAAAGTATTGTTCCAGACTTGATGAAAATAGTAAATTTAGTCGTAGTTAGTAGTTAGTTAATAGTAAAGTACCTGAAATTTTAGGCCGATTTCATTATAGCCGATTTTAAGGAAAATATTCCAGATGCTGATACTTCAACAATTTCTTTGTTACTTCGCTTTTAATAATCTTTGCATGCACGCCAGAATGGTGTCGTTAAAGGTCGCTCTACAACTGATGCTGGTATGTGTTTAATCAAGCATATCGATGATGCATGGGAGGGGTCACAGGATGCAAGAGGTGTGTTTCGTGACAGAAAGCGTTTGGTTGTGCAAAACATGAAGCTTTCATTGGTAAACTGGAACATTATGGCGTAAATAGATATCTCTAAAATTGTTAAACTCACACTTACAAATTAGAAAACAAATTTTGCAAATTAATGACGTTTATCTAATAGTTTAGATGACGTAACCGGTGTGCTGTACCTCAAGGGTCAATTTTAGGACTTTAAGTTAGAAACTTAGCTTACATAGTACAAAAGTTTGCAAATATTATTCTTTTCTGTGATGACACGGTTTTTTTCTTTTGTTAGACGTGATATTGTACAAACTGTCATAATAACTAACGAAGCTTTGTCCAAAGTACGTAATTGGTTTACGGCAAATAATTTAGTTTAATTCTAATAAACATAATTTAATCAATTACCTTAATGTCAGATATAGTAATCGTTATATTAAACTAAATTCTGATCGGCTGCAATTTGTTGAAAGTAAAATTATTATTATACAAGTAAGATAAGATATGCATCCTACAAAAACGGTAAAATTTCACGTAGTCTAATATTATAACTGTGGAGTCTTAATATAATTATTTTATTATAATGTGAGTACGTCGGAATATTTACAACTTATCAAAGAACCTCGAAAAACATGACTACAATTTTAGAATTAAAAATAAACTGACTCTACCACAATTTGGGTTAAGCAAAGTAAATAAATGATTTTTGTATCTATTCCAATCTATTCACGGATCTATAACAGAATTCTAAATGCGACACTATCTCTCAGGAAAAAATTTAATAAAGTTTCCGAGTGGCTGACTTTCTTGAGGACAATCCGGTATTTTCGTAGTGACTGTATTATTTATTGCTAATATTATTTATAACAATTATTGCATTTACTAATGTATACTATTGATTTTTTTATTTGTAGAATGCAACCATTTATTTTTGTTGTAAAAGCTTCGAATTAATATTTTATTGTGATTAGCTATACACTCTGCTTCGAAAGGTCGAGGGTTTGATCCCCGGCATAAGCGTACTAACCATTGATTTTCTGATAAATTTATAAAAACTTAAATCAAATAAATACCACAACTTCCGCCGTCGTCATTTGATGACTTGACCAGCGTGATGGTCCAAACACGTTCAGGAAAGGTTGTATTTTAACAGTGGGGCAATAATACCTGGGGCTTCACACACAGCACCATCTAGCCCCAAAGTAATCAATTATTATGCTTGCGTAATATTCTTTGCGATATAGTATACATATTATATATTTTATTATAAAGCCTAATACCATTTTTAGGGTTCCGTACCCAAGGAGTAAAACGGTACCCTATTACTAAGACTCCGTTGTCCGTCCATTCCGTCTGTCTGTCTGTCACCAGGCTGTATCTCATGAACCATGATAGTTAGATAGTTGAAATTTTCACGGATGATGTATTACTGTTGCCGCTATAACAACAAATAGGTACTAAAAAACAGAAAAAAATAAATATTTAAGTGGACTCCCACACAACAAACGTGATTGATTTCTTTACTCGTTTTTGCTCGATATTGATAACGGCAACAGGTAGACGCTTGAAATATTCACGGAATATTGCTTTATTATATGGTGGTATGGAACCCTTCGTGTGTGAGCCCGATTCGCACTTGGCCTGTTTTTTTTTTTGTCACAGTGATTAGTAAGATGAGTGTTGACAATGTTTATAAATATGAATCACACAGAACGACTTTATAAGTAATTTTGTATTAGAATTACGTTACTAAATTATAATTATCTAAAGCTGGAAAAATTACATATAGGAGTGGATTTGATATGCAATGTTTTGCTTCGGTTCAGCGACTCGGTCACCGGGCCCGTAATTAGCTATCAAGGAAACTGGTTCAAATTAGACAAATAATGTTTGTAAAGCGTAGCTGTGTAAAGAAGTTAACCCGGGCCCGACGTCACCGGTCACCGTAAATTTATTACACTGGGTACTCAAAAGGTTAATTGGAAAAATCGTATATGTTATGCGTGTGCACACAGAGGTTCATCAAATTCTTGTTTACTGAGTTATAATTGAATGTTGTGCTTCCACAGCCTTTATAGCAAAACCTTGGCCAAGATCATCATAAAATGTAATTTATAATTTATCTGGTGTTGCAAATATGGAACAGGCTTGAAATGTGTTGTCAGATTTGTATGGGACGAAATGTCGTCGTGTACTTTGGATCGATTTACAAATATCTGCAAATTATCATTCCATTTTACTTGTGACACGTAATAGATTGAGCATTATTTCTCATCGTGGTTTGTGATGTCTAATCTAATCATTAATGGTATTTGTTATGCAAACTAACACTCATAAAATTAGTTTAAATACATAATTTTAACTGACTGACCGATCGGTCGAGTGGTTAGAGACCCCAACTGTTAAACCAAAGTTCGCAGGTTCGATTCCCACCCGAGACAAATATTTGTGTCCATGAACATGTATATTTGTCCTATATCTGGGTGTGAAGTATGTGTACAGAAAGAAAATTTAACAACCATCAAAAAGAAATCTAGATGTTAGCTATCACCAATAGACCTCATTACGTAAATGAAATAATAGATTACATTTTCACAATACATTATTTTATCTACTGTGTTATTTTATAACGTTTTTTTGCCTTCTATGCGACGACGCGCTGACCTTAAGAACCGAGATGACACAAACTACGGGTCCAACACTAGTGATTTTGTAGTTCGCCGATGATTTGATCATTCAGGGAATCAACATGGAGCTATAATATGTAAATATGTAAAAATCAAACGACCAAACTTTTGAAAACCACTGCCGATCCCTATTCAATCAAACTATTGAACAACTACCACCTTTTTAATAGTGCATAGTATGCTGTGGGTCATAATGGGATATAACTTCCAATATGTACGTGGCGCGCCCGGGGTGGAGCGGCAAGTGATGACTACACATATTGGTTTTTTCGGAAAAGTTTTCTGTAGACACATGTCAATATTTTTCTATTTAACGATACTAAAAGGAAACAACATGGCCATCGGTTTGTTACCAAAGATCATTACATTAAAATTTGGATGGTTGTTAAAATTTTACCCTGTATATGTATATATTATAAAGAATATTTAAGTATGCATATCAATTGTCTAATGCCCATAATACAAGTATAATACTTGCTTACTTTAGGACTAGATGGCGCTCTATGGGATGTCCCAATTATTATTATTAATTTTCCGGTCCAATTGTTCTTTGCTTTAGAAATATACACATATATGGACTTAATTTTTTGTCAACTTGTCTATAAAAATAAAATTATCACAATAAATGATAAATTATATGAGCTATGAGCTGTTCTACGAGGCATATACCATAAAACTGGAAAACTGGAAAAATGACGTTGAACACCCCAACAGTCGGTAGCAAATTAATAATATGAAAGTTAGGTACCTAATTAATTTCAATAGTAAATCAAGTCTACAAAAATATCACGGAAATATCTACTTCGTTCTCATGGTAAATAAATACAGTTATTCAGAGTATAGATAGCCGCCTTAAAAAAATGCATAAATACTCTATAAGCTCTATGGCGGTTCACATAAGACACTTGACTGTGAAATCATCAGAATCAGTGGAAAGATGTACATAAGAGCCTCTGACATACGAACACGTGACGGGACGGACTAATAGACAGACGGACATCGCGAAATTAAAAGGATTCTGTTTGTGTTTGCCATGAAAAGGGGACGTGCCGAATTCTGGAAGTTTTTTGCTGGCAGGTAGTGTTTTCATATATTATTAAACTGTCTATAATATATACCTCGGACATCCCACACAACGCTACCTAGTTCCAAACAAAGCAAAGCTTGTAGTAGGCGGTCCCAGAATGAATTGGCCTAGATATGAAATAATTAAGAAAATGAGATGAAAACAATTTTATTTTTCTATATAATCTCCACTAATATCAACACACTTTTGACACCTGCGAACTAACATCTCTAAACCTTCGTAAATGTAATTGCAATCTTTGTCTTCAAAATGACTCAAGACGGCCACCTGCAACTCTTCATCGTTTGAAAATTTCCTTCTTCTTAAGTCCCGCTTTAAATTTGGGAACCAATAATAGTCCGACGGAGCCATGTCTGGACTATATGGTGGATGTTCCAGCTCCGTGAACCCACACTCACGAACTGCAGCCTTCGAAACACCGGCAGTGTGAACGGGTGCGTTGTCGTGAAGCAACAGGACTCTTTTAGACAACTTGCTTCTGCGCTTCTTCTTGATCGTGTATCACAGTTTACATAGTAATGAAGCATAATATTTGCTGCTTACGACTGTATTACGTTCTTTAAAATCTATCATGAAAATCCCTTGAGAATCCCAAAAGATGGTGCACATGATTTCTTTGGTGGATTGTTGCACCTTTGCCTTTCTAGGTGGCTTTTCACCCTTGTGACACCATTTCATTGACTCGCACTTGCTTTCTGGATCATAATACAAGACTATGGTCTCATCACCAGTAACTAGCCGCTCGTTTACATTTTTTGGGTTTTCTCCGCGAAGATCTAAAAACTCGGAAGCACAGCGCACTCGCTCCTGTCTTTGCACAGCTGAATGAAATTTCGGAACCCATCTTGCACTAACTTTTCTCATATGAAGATGTTCCCTCGACATTTTAAAAAAACACGTTACTCTTGTTGTTCAAACCACTGCTGAGCTAAGACTACGCTTTTCATGTCGATGCATGTTTGCATATAAAGTAACACGATAAACGTACTGTACGATACGACATAACATGTATCGACATGTCGCGTAGAACTGTACTAGGCCAATTCATTATGGGACCGCCTACTACTATGGATACCAGACAACTGATTTAAATACCTATACTTAAATAATATTTATAAGGTATAGATAATTTTTTTTAATAATAATAATAACGTTTATTTAGCAATGTTTATTAACAATATATTTATCAATTATTTATATTTATATTGAATAATGTGTTATAATGCTTAGTTTGGGGCTTAGACGTTGTTGTGGTGTATGCGGTATTATTATTATCAATTTTACAAATACTTACAATGGGCATTGTTTGAAATTTTGTAACATGATCCAAAAAAAAATGTTTTTATAGGAATAGGTACCCTTATTCAACAGAAAAACTATGATATTTTTTTGAGACATAATAACAGAGACATTAAAAGAAAACGTCACCCAATAATGTGACATCATTACTACATGCAGAGGTCGACGGATATAAACAAGTGGCGTCATCAGCTATCAGTTTTTAACAATTGATTATTCTTTGAAAATCCATATAACATTTAAGAACATTTACACAATTACGTCCCGCCACCCATCACCCCGTACTGGAACACCGTGGTGGATTAAACTGCAAGCAAGCCTTCTCACCCTGGGGAGAGGCCTAAGTCCCTGCAGTGGGGCATAATGGGTTCGTGGTATGGAATGAAATTGACCAAATGACTCCTGACTGTCTATTTCCTTAAAAAAATTTCAAATTTAGGTCCAAAATTTTTTTTAAAATTTTGGCAAGCCTAAGTCAGATCTTAATTACAAATATTTATGAATACTTGCCTACGTTTGTTATCGTATTAACTTTGTTTTATTTCATATTGTCATTATTAATTGTGTAATAGTAGATTACACATGGCATGAAAGGGACATTTAGGCACGAGATGGTTTAGCGCACGAGCGTACCGAGAAGGGTGCCAATAGTTAGAGTAGGCACTCATAGGTCTTTCATCCGAGGTAAACATTCTGCTTTTCATTACGAATATGAGGAAAGTAAAAAAGCCTCATTTTATAGAAACATCTGTATACTTTCCTAATCGGCATTTGACAAAACAACCAAAGATCGCATTACCGCTTTCACGCCTTTTTATGTTTCTTTTTCTGTGGCATTCTACCCAGCCAGTATTTTTCATCATTGGAAGTAAAAAGTATAAAGTCATGTTACAAAATTATTGATAATATTTTTTATTACAATTTAACGCTGCGATCTAACAGAGTGGCTGTATAAAAAGTTGGGACATGGCTTGTATAGATTTTAAATTTTTTTACCGCAGGGAACATCGTTTTCCAGGGACGAAAAGTACTGTTTTCAACCCTCTGATGGTGTACTTTCCGGTTATGAGAAATGAAAAATGAGTTTTCAGCAAATATATTTTTTTAAGAAAATAGACTAATTTATAGCAATGATTTTGGTCCCGAGGGCGACCTGGCTCTCCCAAAACTTAGAGTAATAAGTGAACCAAGAGGGTGCGGTAATGAGCTTTTAATTAAATTGCTTCGGGATCTTTTTGAAGTCCGTCGATCTGTCAGATCTCATTAATTGAAATGACCGCGGAGCACGGGGGGTTCTTTTATTTGCTTTCTTTATGGTTTTTAAGTAATTACAGGAAGCTTGTAAATCGAAACAACAGGGGACGTGCGTCACTGTCTATGGTTATTGATAATAAAAGGACGTCCCGCAGCCCAAAGTTATAGTTTACAGCTCGAAGTTGGTTAGCATGGGGAGAGTGCGGGGGGATGTAGCCACGCGGTGAAGGGTCACGGGGAGGGGTGAACGTTAAACTCGACACTCGTAAAGACCAATAATCGTATTCCGTCGTAGCGACATAAAAATTACCATTCAACGACTCGGACAATACAAATTATTACTAGGTTTATGCGTCAGCGTCTGCGGTTAAGGGCTAGTTCACTAGCGACTCAACATTTTCTGCTTTCGTATGGCATCTATTCACGAATAAATCCATCGGGGAACTAATAACTAGCTGTTACCAGTGGGATAGACGATTCTAGTTCTAGAAGTATAGGACGTGTTCAGTCAGGTGGACGGACGACCTGAATAATCTAGCTAGAAGTTACTACATGCGAGATGAAGGATTCCCTTAGAGTCTACATTTGATTTCCTCAGCCTTTTTTATGCCCCACTGCAGGGGCTTAGGCCTCCCCTCAAGATGAGGCGCTTGGAGTTTAAATCCACCACGTTGCTCTCATGCGGGTTGGCGGATCGTAACGACCGCTATCTATTGATAGCAACGGGAACCAACTTCTTAACGTGCTCTCCGAGGCACGCAGTCAGTGATAGTTAATGTACTTAAGTCAGAAAAAAAACGTTGGTACATACCCGGATTCGATCCACGATCACATGGCCTTATGGATTTAAAACAGGTTCGTCAGTCATTCATTCGGTAAACGTCAGGCAGCCTTCAAATAGTTGATTAGACAAAAATTAGCTTAGACATCAATTAAATAGATTTTACTTCGTATTTTACTATCACCACCTTTAATTCAAAAACATTTAAAAAATACATACGCGATGGATACATCGAATGAAACGGAGTCTTTATATAGCTAATTGATTAGTCGGTCACTCATTTAGATCCTCTCAGGCCAATGAAATGGTCAGTCGAATCGCTTTTTAGCTACTCTTGTCCCAGTCTCTGGAAGTCATCTGCGGATTGTTTTATTTTATTAATTTATCGATATGGAATTAAGCAATTAGCATAAGAGCACAGACGTCTTATAGAATGTACGTATGCTTGAGGACTATGTGATAGAACCCATCTTTTTCTAATCCGTGATAGAGGCCACCAAAGTTGGCAAAAAAATTTTAGAATACTCGGCCTTCAGGCGTACGGCAGCCTGGGGCGCGTGCTTTACGAGCGATCAAAGTTAATGGCGGCCACGGAAAAAGTAAGTGGCGTTGCGGAAGCAACTCTCCATCAATAGCACACTCCGTCGCGTCCCACGTGTCCCATTTGGTCGCGCTCAGGGACGCCACGGCAATAGATGCGTTACAATATAAACCGAAAAATTATATCACAACGACAACGAAAACATGTTTACGATGAATTTGGAAGAGTCGAAATGCTAAATATATACGTATACTATTTTTATACACATAAACATTTTACTTTCTGAACACGCTGTAAACTGCACAGGTAACACGATGCAAAATATATTAATTAGCATAACATCACGTACATATTTAACACTTGTTACGAATTGATTCTGGTTTATGTTTGTCTACCTTCATTTCTGTCTGATATATTGTGAATTGTTATATTGTTGTGATATTGTAAAACCTAGATATACCTAATTATTACCTACCTAACTAGTAAATAGGAATTTGTTTTATATTACTTACGCTTGCCGATGATATGGCTATCGGAGAAACCTATAATGGTTTATGATTAGTCAAGTGCATGTAAATGAACTTTTTTTAAATAAATTATTATTTCATTCATTCATTCATTCATGAAGGTTCCCTTGCATAACATTTGTTAAAATTTATAGGCACGATTTCGAACATGGCTTGAAAAATCGGCTTTCTTCTTGAAAGGCATCAAGTACATTCAGCAGAGAATAGTCATAGTAGAAGTACAGTTGCCCAGAAGAAATCAGATTCAGAAGATAGGAAGGTAGTACATATAGATTTGTTCCTGACATAAGGGTAACATTTGTATTGTAATTTTTGGGTATCAATTCAGAAAACAATGCGCAAAACCCAGTTATTCTATTTCAATAATAAATAAAAGGCTCCGTATTAACATAGATCTAATAGTAATAGCGGTGCATGTTTTAATTGTAGACTGAGGCCGCCTCGATTCTGTGGTGGGGAGAGACACGCGGAGATCTCGAGACTGTCCTAGTCTCAGAGTCGTCGTGACCGCTGTAGTCTCACGCTCAGCAACTTCTGCATAAAAACTTCATGTATGAGTGGTTGAACCGAACAACTGCAATAATGGTGTCTATATTGTTGAATGTATTGGAACAATGTTTAATTAAAAATCAAAGCATCAGAATCTGCACTTTTAAGTAAACAAGTGTAAAAATTTCGCTTACATTTGAACTCGATTCTGGTGGCTATAACGATCGCGACAGCGACAAAATCTATCGCGAATACGAGAATGGCCTTTTATTTAGACAGGCAACCATTGTATTTTTGTTTTTTGCATTTATACTCGTGGTATCTATAAATTGTCCACTGTTGCTTCTATCAAAGTATACCATACAGATGTATCCATACCATATTTGCTGTTATAAGTTTAGTTGTTACATCACAATTTTATTACCCTGACAAATCTATCATCACAGTATTGACGCTGTAGAGTGAAAACCTCGTATGTCCAATGTATCCAAACAAAAAAACTCCATCACATAAACGAGGTTATCTCACAGACTGCGCAAGATTCACGTATATACGTTATTTCCATGGACACTGCTGGATGGCCTAAAATTAATAAATTTAAAAACGGTTTCGTTACAAACATACTTTACGAGTAATTCTTTGTGACAATGGAAAAAGAAAATTTATTTAAAAACTGACATACGAGGTCTTCACTCTACAGCGTCGGTATGTGCTTTAATGTCTGCCCTCGTTGTTAAAAACACACTTGGCTTATTGTGTATTGACTCTTTAAATTTAGACATTAGAATCGACATTAAATCGACCGAATCGATTTAGGTTCGACATGTTATTTTGAACAATGTCACCAGTTTTACACCGATGCCAAGGATTTAATACGCGCTATTAAAAAAATATTGTTCTTATATTATTGGCGATCTATGTCCTTCGTAGAGACGAGGGGCATGAAATAAATTAACTGTAGAGTCACAACTAATGAAAACACCTAATAGCATTTACGAGGTAGTGTGCCATTCTTGTATGACATATCTAAAATTCTAATTTCGATGCCATAAACATGTGCAATAAGCAGTATTGAAGACTTTTTGCCTAAGTATGCTGTACTTAGTTCAATCTAAGAAATATATTTGTCTTTGATACATATTACTACGTCCACATACTCAACATCGACGATGACGTTTCCCAAACACTAGTTTCATCACTTGTATCAGAAAGTGAGGTCAAAAACAAAAGACAACTATATTATTTAATTTGACTTAACTTTCCTGAAAAAAGTTTGTACCTTCCAATATATAAGGTGGCGCACTCGACATCAATAATAACGGAGAAAAGGTCAATGCAATAAAGTTCGGTATTGACTTGAGATTAGTATTACTCGTATCACGTTGTAAACTGTCGAAAATCAAAATAAACGTAAAAGGAACTTGTCGTGGGATTTAGTTACCGTTAATATCTTTTGTTAGACTACGGTATGGCCAGAGGACAGTGAGTCAAATTGGTGGACTCTATTTGCCGTACAGATTGCGGCGCGCTAATCGCACTCGCTGTTTGCCCATCACGCCCACACGCCCATAAACCACATACTTATCACTGCGCTAATGTTTGTCCACTTGCGACTGGATGTCGCATCAGGACGATCGCACCGGGCCACGGGATCAAGTTTCATTATAACCACTACTATGTGTAACTTATATTTTGTTTATTAGTACAAGATAGACGCCTTATTAAGAATATACGTTCATCTCAAAGTGATGGACAAAGACAATAGATCTGTTCTTGGTGGGGTCCTTACTTACACATATTTTTTACTTCATGCACGTACAAAAATTGTTTAATTTTGACACCCTTAACATGTTAAAAGTCTACGACTCCACTTAAGATCTCAAATTCACATAAGTCATATCTAGGCAGTCGCATGTCACTTATAAATGTGACTTGTGACCAGGGTCTTAAATTTTAGTTTGGACCTGTGAATTGGGGGGGACGATAAGGGCGGCTCGTCTGGGTGGCTCGTCACTCGATCCTCGCATTAATTTAAGATCCAAACCTAACCTAATCTATCATTTTAGAAATGGTGAACCATCAACCTGTCTTGGCCGAATTTCGAAGAAATCTGAAAGCGAACACGTCATGAAATTATCAATTCAATGATCTGGCCACGACATGTAGATCGAACCAGTTTGAATATATAGGGACTCCACTAGTAGTAAAATTTTTGTTGTTACTTGTTTTATGTTTTACAGTTTTCAAAAACATTAATCATTAAATATGTTTGTGATAGTAGAGGACAAAAGAAAAACAATGTTATAAAAATTGAAGTAGACATGACGAGCAAAATTCGACTTTTCTATGGGGGAGTGTGAACGTGCTAATTGTTTTTATTACAATCGATTTATTTTTTTAAACGGGTTAACCAATTAAATATAAATTGAAGTTCAGAGATTGCGATTTCAATATTCACAGAGCATAGTGGATTGCAATAGCAACGAATAATAAAAATAAATTAAAGGTAAAAATCAAAGTCAACATAAAAAAAAACGTGTTTTTTATATTGTACGCTGCTGCGGAACCCTTCGTGTAAGAGTCCAACTTGCACTTGGTGCATCCGACGTGGTAATCAGCACGTCAATGTCTTTAACAATTTTTCATTTTTTTATATTTACGACTAATTGTGGAAACCAGCACTAGTGGTATGCGTACACGCAGTGAATGCGGAATCTGACGTTTGGGTGTTCAGCAACGATGCCGCAGATGCATCAACCAGCTCTCAACGGCCGCCAGTCGACATGGCGAAGTTTGAACAATTACCAGATCTCTCCAAACAGGTAAATAATCGTTATTGCCCTATAATTGAGACAGTGTTCCAGCTTCAGTTTCATAATTTACAATTCTATTGTAACAGCTGATATCGCATTGTCTGAACCTCTGCATTGTGTCATAAAAAGTCAAACGTGAGAGTTCGCCAAGCACCACTGGTTTGATTAAAATATGACCTTCAGATTTAAAACCCTGCGCTTTCTCCAATCAGGTTCAAAATAGTACTTGCAGACATAACTAAGCTAACCTTAAAGCTAACGTCTGTGCCAAGTTTAAAAAAATATCAGTTGGAAAATGACGACGTAACTTTCAGCTCAAATGCATGAGTGCCTTATTTCCTTCTTTAACTTTTCTTTGACAAGTAATTTCCAGCGTAGAGGTTGGGCACATTATCACATATCACGCTATCTGAGCTCTCGAAGGGATAATTATTATTCATTATTATATTTTTACGCATATTGAAAATAAAACGTGTTGTACCGTCTAGACTATACGACTACACGAGCGAGGGCATAGTAGAAGCGCATCGCATTTTAATAGTGCCACAGACAGCATGATGACGTAGATAATTGTACTTGGTCCGCGAATCTTGTGTCAAATTTACACAAGTTGTCCGGAAAGTCACCGACTGTGACCGAAGCCGGTTAGGTTGAATTTAAGAGCGCTATCTCGTTCTGTTATGGTTTCCTAATATGGTATTTCGTTGGCAAATTCGGTTAATTTCAAGTTAAGGTGACAATGCATTCATCCGCTGGTATTTGTTAATCAGAGGTTTTGACTACCCTAATGTAGTTACTTTTTCCCGGCCGGTGTGAACGCAGCCTCAGCGCACGTGGTCCGCAGCGGAGGTGTCCCAGTGTGACGGCCTCAATGGCCATCGGTTGTGTTTGATCGTCGACGGCGATGTTTACGACGTCACCGACTTCGTGGACATGGTGAGAAGCAACGAATTTAGAGTCAATCCGTTAAGATGAGATTGAGTCTCGTTTTCGTCAGACCCTTTACAAGAACAACAACAGCACTCGGAACAGAACATACATTTAACATTGAACAAGACACGCCTCCTTTCGTCGCGAGATATGAACCCTGAAATTCGAGGTTTACCAGGTTCTAGACGATAAATTCCTACTACGTGACGTCAGCAAGCTAAAACACACACACATCAACATTACAAATCACGTCAAACTGAGTAAAAGATAACATCAGCTAAGAAATAACTGAATTACAATCAAATTGTCCTACTTTAGTTTAAATAGACGCGTCTGGTAGCATTCACGCGCAATTTCCCAATCTAAATGCCGCAACTGATTGCCACTAATTTTAAAATATTTTACTGGTCAATGCAGTGAACATATTTGTAAACTGTTTTCGTTATTATGTTATACAACCACCTCTAACGCTATCTTATCTGTAGAATCATCAGTATTGATAACCATAATATTGAAATGTGAATAATGATGTGTGCAGCACCCAGGTGGGGCAGAGGCCGTGCGTGCGTTGGGCGGCCGCGACGCGTCTTTGGCGATGCATTCTTCGGGTATGCCACCCTCTGCCTTCGAGTTGCTGCGCCGATTCCACGTGGGCAGCCTTGTACGTATACGCAGCAATTAACCGACACACCTACAGCAAGCTTCCACATGAACCCGATATGCGCTTATGTTTATCTAGCGACCGCTCGCAGCTCCGCCTGCGTGGATTACATGTTTCATTAATTAGTTTAGCCATTTTAGCATGAAGAATCGCTGTTCCACGGGGATTATGTATTTTTTAGGATAAAATTATGGATGTTATATATGTCTGGATTGATAGTCGACGTCACACGACATAGATTTATAAGCAGCCTAACTGTACCCCGAACGTCGTCTTAAGCTGTCTTAATAATTATTTGGTCATTACACTATGCATATCTCCACCATATTAAACGAAAAATATGAGATGGACTCAGGATGGAATTATAAAAGCAATATATAAAATATAGTCACTTACCTATATTGAGTTAAAAGTTTTCAAAATTCAATACATATTAATGTCACGCGATGTTTTCAAAATAATCTGACTTTAACACCTACACCATGTTTGAAATTAGTTTTTTAACTAAGCAACGGTCTTGGGCTCTATCACTATTCAGCCCTGAGGACATAGTGTAACGTGTATAAAATGGAATGTTCAGTATTACTATTTAATGTATATATGTATACGACACGACGTTACTCACGTTACCAAATATAGATGGGTGGTGTCGCTGCCGCCGGTCCTGGATCGAGCCTGGTCGGCGAGCAACGGACTTTTATATCAAGGACCGTCTGTATGGAATGGAATCGAATAGAATGGAGGTTGTGCGATGCTGTGCGCTCGGCCGAAATGAATGAAACACGTTTTGATAAGAATGAACTTAATATTTACTTTCCTCGATTTCCTCGATTTCCGCCGCGCAGGGCGGTGAAAACTATCGAATATTATTAATGTCTCTATCGGAGCCGCATACGGCCGATCATCGGACGTGGGCGGAGTTGACCCGCCTGTTCGTTTCACTCGCACTTTAAACGTGGGCTAAGCCCCATAAAACTGAATCGTACCGTTTTTCTGTCGCCGCGGTGGTGCTTGCCAACGGGCAGCCGTGATTCCGTCGCTCCTCGGCGGGCCGGCAGGGATGATCGCGGCCGCTGCAGTCTCGTGGGTATCTCACGGGCGTTACTAGGGCAGGCGGGGGTTCGTTCTTGCCTCTTCGCCTCTTCTGCGGCACCTCGCGACTTGCTGTACAAATACAAAAATATCCCTATGCGACTTTAGTTGCTATTCGTTCTATGGCCATCTGCCTTAAGATTGCGTGGACTATTCTCGATTAATTTCGAGCCAGGAGGTTTGCCATGGGATTCTGCCCCCGCTACCGTTGCTTGTAGCCACCTTCTCTCGTCCCCGAATAAAAAAAACATACATTACATTTTACATACCTTGTATGTACACAAATAAAAAAAAAATTACAACCACAAACTAATTACAACTTTTGTCCTAGCCTAGAGGTACTCACAGAACACAGAACCAGGACCAGGGTCTAGCTTTCTTGAACTATGTTTTGAAAAATATAAAAAGGTTCCTAATAATAATAGAAGATAGCGTAGACACTATATACAAAAACTTAATAAGTTTGATCATAGTTATTGATTTATGATTCTGGATTACGCACTTGACTTGACTTGATGCACTTTTTGATAACTTAGTGATTAATTTTTGTTCTTGGTATAGCTACGAAACCACGTGATTCAACACGCAATTGTTGTATTTTGGCAGTTTTATTAGTCACAGACCTATCGCGTTTGTACTCAAACTTCATGTTTAGCGAGATCTATGTGACCCTGTGACCAAATTTTGAAATGTAATCATAGTCAGAGATGCGAAATTGAATATTGATGTGAAAAGTTCGAAATGCCTGCCATTTTTTTCAATTTTTACCACAGATTTGTGACCGGAGTCTACGCGGATCCTTAGATATCGATTTTGAAAACAATTGGTCCAGTAACTAAAAAGTTCAAAATGGCACTTTTTTTTAAATTTCGATCACAGATTTGTATTCGGGGTCCATGCGGACCCATAGATATCAATTTTGAAAGCAATCGGTCCAGTAACTAAAAATTTCAAAATGGCGGTAACTTTTTTCAATTTTGATCACAGATTCGTGTTCGAAGTCCACGCGGGCCTTAAGGTATCGATTTTGAAAGCAATCGGTCCAGCACTAAAAAGTTCAAAATAGCGTTAACTTTTTTCAATTTAGATCACAGATTCGTAATCGGATTCTACAGAACTCTTGGATTTCTATTTTCAAAGCAATAATAATAATAATAATAATCATTTATTTTCAGGTGCTAGCCTCATAGTAATTTTTACATATTTACACAGTATTTACATATCAACTACTAAAAGTAGTAAATAAAGTAGTGTATGTAATTTTTGACCACCTCCTTTTCATACTGGTGATGTTTCTTTAAAATATGTTCAGCCGTTTTGGAGATTAGCTCGAATAGACAGACAGATGTACATACAGACAAAAAATAGCGTATGCCATTTTTGATCTCCTCTTTTTCATATCTGTGAAGTTTCATCAAAATCTGTTCAGCCTTTTTGGAAATTAGTTCGAACAGACAGATAGACGTACAGACAGACAAAAGTCGCGCATGTCATTTTTGACCACTTCCTTTCATATGTGTGAAGTTTCATTGTAATCGGTTCAGCCGCTTTGGAGATTAGTTCGAACAGACAGATAGACGTACAGACAGACAAAAGTAGCGTATGTCACTTTTGACCACTTCCTTTCATATGTGTGAAGTTTCATTGAAATCGGTTCAGCCATTTTGGAGATTAATTCGAACAGACAGACGTACAGACAGACAAAAGTAGCGTATGTCACTTTTGACCACTTCCTTTCATATGTGTGAAGTTTCACTGAAATCGGTTCAGCCGTTTTGAAGATTAGCTGAATCAGACCGACAGACTGTACGATTTTATACATATAAAACTTCCCCAAGGGCTAGCAAATACAAAAAGAATTTGTCAAATCCAACTGGTAGTTCCAGAGATCAGCGCGTTCAAACAAACTAACAAACGAACAAACAAACTCTTCAACCTTATGTATTAGTATAAATTATAATATTATTTTTATCACTAACGATTTTTTCCAGTCAATTTTTTGATGTTTACGGGAAGATTATGAAAATGGTTGTCACTGATCTTTATTTCGTCTCCGCCTTGTGTCGTGAACATAACATGGCCACACTGACGCTATCTTTCTAGCGTCCGTAGATGTCGTCTATGAACCGCTACGTTGTGTTTGGTTTGTACTCGCTGGAGTCTGGTCCCAGCCACTAAGTATACTTCTCCGCTTTATGTGATGCCCGCTGGACCCAAGTTTGAGGTCCCAACCCGCTGTAATGACTGTATCATGGATCGTAGAGTGGCCTTGACCGTTCGTCTCAATTTATTGGGGCCAACTGGTCGCGCGCCGACCGGCGCACACGTGCATTCTCCCCGCACCCCACCAAAATTACGTAGGTACCGACACCGCTCGGCCGTGTTCGTGCGTACAGGATAGTTTGGGACAATTTACACAGAGATGGCGCGAACATACAATATTAGTAGGACCTATTCCAATGATTCCAGCTAATCTTGAATTACGATCTGATTCCGCGCCACACGCATGCGCGTTCTCATTTTTTCATATCTCTCGATATTTTTAGAAGTTCTGACGCAAAATATTATATATTAGACATATTATTATACTCCGACTTGTACACATTTAAGTGAAACATTTGTTTGTTAATAAATAGTTCATATATATCATAAAGGTCACAAATCACACAAAAAAAGTTGAGGAGAGACCACTGAGGTAATGTAAGCCCACCCAATTACCTTTTTAATTTTTATCCCTATTGGTTTATTTGAAACTAGAAACAACGTAAAGACCTGTCTTTATTATTTTTGTTTTTTCAACATAATAAATATTCTCAAGTGGGTTTGCGAATTTAAGAGTTGCTCATTCTAAAAGATCTGAACTGCCAAATGATGTCAATTGTATCTAATTTTGCTTAGTCTTTGCCTTTGCTCTAAGCAAAAAAAAATAATTTACATTTGGTTGACGTTTACGTTATTATCAAGAAAAACTGAAAACAAAAATGCGTTTATTACATAAACATTTAATGTTTAGAAGCTTTCAGCTTGGATATGATACAAACGAAGTCTGCACCCTTATTTGTGAATGTTAATGCGGTTTTTTTCCATAAACTACTGAAAATTTAATACAAGTACGTATATATAATTCCGACCAGTTTCAAAAATTCTACAAACGGTTTTTTACTTCACTCTGTTATAAAACCTGAAACATTGCCAATTTAAAGCGACCACGATAACAAAATCAACTTCTTTTCTTGGTCGAGTAATGATCATTAAACCATGCCCCCAACTAACGACGTCTCATTTCATAGTTGCGTCGAATTTAGGAGGGGGAATATATACCATTTGCATTGAAGCGCAGTGATTGACTTACTTCCTGTATACCTCTCTATTGATGTGTATGATGAGAGCTTATTCGTACACTTCGGCCAATAAGAGTTCATGGTTTATGGAAAACGAACTCAAAATTTCGCATTCGGTTTTCGATTCATTTTCCGCCAAGGTTTAACGGTTATTTTTTGGGTTATGCGACATTAGTGTCGCCTCTGCGTAATTATTAGGTATGTAATATGATGTACAATGAGCGAGTCCTTTTCAACGAAATTATGTATCATACACTATTTCACGCGCTAGAGTACAACAAATTGATGACTATACTTTTTGAATTTCGGGAAATAACCGATTATTACCGGAGATATAACAAATCAAAGTTTGTGTTTTTATGACCCGCTCGTGACGTCACTCGGTGCCGCTACGTACAAATGATCCACGTTAGCCCATACAAATGTAGCCCAGTGACGTCTTGGCACGATTTACTTTAAAAATTTGTATCGTCAGCATTTTCCGTCAGATATTAATAATATTCTTTCACTGATTAGCTTGTCTTAATAAATATAACATATTTCCATAAAAAACAAAAATTACAAGACGCGCTCTATTTGTATTCGTTTGTTAGAGTGAGCCGACTGAAGATGTAGCGGACGCCGTGGCCGCACCGCCGCCAGTGCCGCCCTCGCCAGATATACCGCTGCCGCCTATCGACTCCTCATGCAGCTATGGCAATCAGCTGCTGCACCTCTGTTAGTTCCTAACCATAATTCACTAAACGCAGGTGTCAGACAAGATAGCGTGCCTTTATGCCCCCTCGTGAGACGAGACATTTGTGTGAGTCGAATATAAAATAATTTACAATCTGCTTGAGGTGTGTTCAAATTACCTGACTGTGTAATAATAATAATAAAATTTATTTTGGAACTATAAAAGTTCACAAACAGTTTTCGACTTACAAACAAAAACACGGAAAATAATTACATAAACAAAAAAGATAGTTCCATTCCATCAGCCTTTTTTTTACCCCACTGCAGGGGCTTAGGCTTCCCCTCAAGGTGAGGAGACTTGGCACTTAAATCCACCATGCTGCTACAATGCGGGTTGGCGGATTATAACGACCGCCATCTATTGACAGGAATCGGGACCGATTGCTTAAGGTGCTCTCCGATACGAGACACGGAGTAAAGTATTTAATGTACTTAAGTCAGAAAAAACTCATTGGTACACGTCCGGATTCGTACCACGGCCACATGGCCTTATAGATTTGAAACAAGTTCGCTGCGCTCGGGCTATTACGACACACAGGGCAAACAAAAGGGATAATACTTAATAACAATTAAATAACTAAAGTACCTAAGTAAACAAAACAGCAAATGGGTCCTATAGTCCCCACACTAGGATTCCCTGTGTCGTAGGGACTCGCATGGGTCTCTTCCATGTGACTCAATAACAAAAACAAAAATCAATAATCAGTTGTTACCAATTGTTACCAACAAAGTTATATGGAAATGTATACAAATATTGTTTTCGCTCACAACGTGCAGGATCTCAGAAAATTTCACACAGTGGCCAAGAAATGCTAATGTAATGCAACTATGTTTAATTTTGTGCATGTTGGGTAAACGAATATACGTATGTAAAAGGACTTCAAAAGAAAAAACGGACAAGTGCGAGTCGGACGCGCCCATCGAGGGTTCCGTACAAAGTAGTTCGTATGACCGCGAATACTGTTGCTTAACCTCGATGATTGGTTACGTACTTTAAATAAAGACAAAATTTTTCATGATTTAATTACAAAGGTATAGTTTTGAGATTTTTTCCTATACTTGTAGTATAAGACACTATTACTTGCCAAATTTCATAGTTCTAGGTCAACGAAAAGTGACCTATATATTTGGATTCCCTTGTGAGTGTCGAAATATACGTTTTATGCGGCTTAAACGGCCGTATTTTTTTCACGTTAACTTAGAAGTTAGATTTTTTTCGCAGGTTCAAGGGACTGTAGACCTGAGTGTATGGTTTCAACTTCAAATCGACACCCCACGCGTTCTCGAGATAAAGGGTCTTGACAGACGGACGAACAGACAGACGGACAACAAAGTAATCTTATAAGGGTCCCGTTTTTTCCTCTTGAGATACGGAACGCTAAAAACAAGTCTTCAACTTGGATCTTTTAAGGTTTCGTAATATCCGGGATGAAAAACAGAATCCACATAGAATAATTCATATGTATGTATGTCTGTCACAACCTATTCATTTCCAAAAAAACTTGATAAATTTTGGTACATGTAGATATAGAGTTTGGTGACCCAATCATGATTCTGTAGCGTAAATAAACGGATTCTGATTTAGGAAATTAATTATGAGGGCAAATTTAAAAATGTAAAAATTCTCAAGTGCATCATATGACATATCGAATGAAAGGGCTCGCTGTGATCAATATCAAAATATTTGTTTTTAATTAAAGATATTATCGGAAATGTACAAAAATGGGCTATTTGGGCTATTATTTTTTTTCTAATTTACTTTATTAACTTTCAGTCCCGAAACTACTGAGCCAAAACTTTCGAAAAATTAAATACGGAATATAGAGCCACGTTGTAATTTACAGAAAAACTCAATTGAAAATTGTAAGATTTTAAATTTTCACTTGAAACTAAACATATTCATGGAGATAAAATGACCAAAAATTTATATTTGAATACTTTTTTATGAAAATATAGACAATCTAGAGATTTTAGTAATTTTTTTTTAAATTTTTGTATGGATTTTCTAGAAATAATGGATTCTTAAAAATTGATAGCTGATGACGTCACTACTACTAATTATAGCTACGATGTTCTACGTAATGACTTGTTTGTTTGTTTGTTTGTTTGTTTGTTTGTTTGTTTGTATGGTCGTCGACCGCTGCGTGTAGTAGTGACGTCACATTAATGATTCAGGTATTCTTTTAACATTTCTTTAATTACGCCTCATGTTGAATAAGAACACCTATTGTTATAAATTTTTTTTTTTAGGCCATGTCGCAGAATTTTCATTTCACTGAGGACTAATAGGAAAAATTGATCTAGTGTTTGCTATGCTATAGCCTATACTTTTTCGAAGGGTACGGGTTGAAATTTTAGGCCGGATTAATAAATAATAATTCTGTCCACTTAGTCCAACTCGTACCGAAACACCAATATGGTCAAACAACAATATAACTGCACTTGAACATTGTTGAACATCGATACAGGTGACCTGGAGCAGCCGGTATTCGACGCTAACGACGAATCCAAAGGTCTGCTGCAATGGTGACCAACCAGGACATCCCGTCGTAGTGACTGCTGCGTCTCAACGAAAACATGTTAGCTCCAATACGTAATCCCTTCCCATTTCTTTATTTTTCCTAAAATTATGATTTCATGAGAGGTTTGACATTTACAAAGCTGGAAGAGGCTGTGCAATAGCCTTTAACCAGCACCTGAAAAACTTGCCCTTAGATCAGCCCTCAGCTCCTTATATGTTTTCAAAAATATATCGGGCGAATGAAAAAGTAAAATATTATGAAGAATATTTTGTATAGCAATAAATATATTACTTTACGTATAAACTGTTTTATTTATTATTGAAAAATGTTCAGTGTGCCCGCGTTAAAAAAAAACATGTAGCTTAAAATGCTTATTACTGTTAAACTTGTTAAAGAAATTATATTTCTTAATTTAAAAACAATATATAAATAAGTAAAAATAAATATTTCTGTTTTTACCCGATGTCCATATTTTGGAAATGAACTCCACTCGAACAATACCACATATTTTTGCTGCTAGGTATAATTTTTTTAAACATGTATAACACATTTATATAATTGCTAAATCTGTAATTATTTATAGTTTGGTGTGTGTATCGCAAGGTATTTTTTAACATAACGAATAGACTACATATCAAATTCAACCTTTTTGTTAAAAAAAAAAACGCCTTATTTATCGACGTCGACATGTGCCGGGACTCGCCCTAGACGCGACATTGCAATGGTGCTTAATTTGGCGGAAAGACTCGGTTCTGCAGTTCACGCTGTAAAAAAGATTCACATTCTTTCAGACATAGATACCGTGAGATTAGTAGCTTCAGCGGTTTCCATAGTTTGATGACTTCTGCTGTGGGGCGGCTTCTACTTCTGCCACGTCAAGTCAAGCCTTAGTTACACCAATCAATTAAAACGATAGTTTAATGGCATAACTCGTTAGTGTGTCATACTTTAGGATAACACGGATTCCGGCTAAAGAGATTCAATATCATACTCTCTACAAACGCGCTTGAGCTAGCGAGTTAGTACCGATTCGGCACTCGTTCAGTGGTTCAGTGTTTTTTAAATTATGTTAATTTGTTCTTCAACATTATGCCCAATATAATGCCTACTTGTGTGTTAATATATTATACACATATATTATATAAAGTTTCTGAATGGGACAGAAAAACATTTTCAACACCTTCCTATCGATTGTCACTTCGCACGTCAAAGGATAAGGTATACACTATCTTTATTCTGTACAAGTAAGAGATGCCGCAGCCAAAGTGAAATTTCCAGTTCTTTTGGCAATTTGAAGTGGACTTCCCTCGACAGTCGCCGCGACCGTGGGTAAATTAGATAAATTACACCAAATGCTCAAACGTGTATGACTAGACGGTAGTCAGCGTGACGTCGTCGTCTAGATATCGATAAACGCGATATATCAAGCGATAGCGAAGCAAGGTTCGGTCGCGGACACAGCTCGCAACGTGTGTGACGCCGACCGGGCCGCGGACACCGGGCAAAGGAATCTCATCTTTGGAATTTCCCACCACATATTGTACGTATTTCCTTATTTATACTTAGTTACAACAGTCTATGAGGATGATGTTCATCCGTAAAGTGTATAGTATAACGGCAATAATTTGTATAATTCACTCAGCAATATGTAAAATGATATTGAAATAGTAGATTGATAGCTAAGGGAGCAAAATAATGTCTTTCCGACGAGAGTGAAATATTGAACCAGAGTAGTTTCCTGAGTGCAGCGAGGGATTCGATGCCACCCATGAGGGAAGTAATTTTACACCTGAAATGGGTAAACTTTTCACTAACGCAAATTTTTTTTTAAATTGTAATATTTAGGTTATTGAGTTATATATTGTGTAAATACTTTGGGTTATTGGCTAAAAAAAGTAATTTTTCTGTGGTAAAATATTATAATATTGAATTGAGTTTATTATTTTAAGAAATTATTATTTAATTATTATTAAAAATAAATTATAAGAAATAAATTTAGTTGTTAGATTTTTAAATTTTAGTACAATTTATTTTTAAATTATGTATAACATGTATTTGGAATAAAAAGGTTTTCGAATCAATAAGCTGAAACTGTATTTTTAACTAGTGCTATTTGTATAATTAGTTCAAAAGCACACTATCTCTTTGGCTCATCATTGGCTTCATTCATTCACATTCCTTTTTGTTTTTTCTCCATAAAAATGCCCTATATATTAATAACTTATTTTATTTCCGCTCTACATGTCAATAATGCCATTTTTCCGTGTGGGTGTAGTAAAAACTATGATGAAATATGAAAAGGGTAATTCCATTTCACCAGCCCGTTATGTCCCACTGCAGGGACTTAGGCCTCCCTCCAGAGTGAGGGGGCTCGGAGCTTAATCCACCACACTGCTCCAGTGCGGGTTGTTGGATTTTAACGACTACCATCTGTTGATGGCAGTAATAGTTATTTACTTACTTCAGACTGACCGGTTGGCCGAGTGGTTAGAAACCCTAACTGCGGAGCCGAGGGTCGCGAGTTCGATTCTTATCCGGGACAAATACTTGTGTGCATGAAAATGTCTATTAGTTCCGTGTCTGGGTGTAAAATATGTATCTATACTAATATTATAAAGCTGAAGAGTTTGTTTGTTTGTTTGAACGCGCAAACCTCAGGAAGTACTGGTTCAAATTGAAAAATTATTTTTGTGTTGGATAGTCCATTTATCGAGGAAGGCTATAGGCTATACTACATCACGATACGACGGATAGGAGTGGAGCATCAATGAAAATTTTTGCAAAAAACGGGAAAAAATATTCCTTTTGAGAGCTTCCGTCGCGCGCGCTGCGTAAACGGTTGATGTTAAGCAAAAATCACGGAATTGTTCCACTCTAAAAGTTCTAACCAAAAGTCTAGGACAGCATATGTGTATCTTTTAAGGTTAGCTTACTATAACCTTTTTTATGACAATCAAATTTGTTCTAACATAATGTACTATTTGCGAAGATGTTTTTTAAACGTGATTTAAATCCTTATCAAATTGGATACGTTAGTTGTCTTAATCATTTTACGCATATCATAATTGCCCTTTACACCATACAATTTAAATTAATATCTTAGCATTTTTTATCGAAATACGAAAACTATAGCGGGAGAAAATAAATTTGCTGTCTGCTTCTATTCGTTAACTTTTTACTTCCAAACCACGTAATAGACTTTGATACGGTTTTCAGTAATATCTTATTTTCTTATTATCTTATAATCTATATAATAGAAATACTTATTATAAAGCTGAAAAGTTTGTTTGTTTGTTTGAATGCGCTAATCTCTGAAGCTACCAGTCGGGTTTTAAAAATTCTTTTTGCTTTTGATAGCCTGAATCTAGCGGAGGGTTATAGACTATATATATTTGAAAACGAACTGTCTGTCTATTCGAGCAAATCGGCTTCGGCCAAAACGGCTTAACCGATTTTGATGAAACTTTACACACATGGAACATCTATATGTGACATACAGAACTTTTTGTATGTCTGTCTGTACGTCCATCTGTCTAAACCGATTTTAATGAAAAGTAACAAATGTTACTTTTTGTCCGTCTGTCTGTCTGTACGTGTATCTGTCTATTTGAGCTAATCTCCAAAACGGCTAAACAGATTTTAAGGAAACTTTGCAGACGGGAAAGAAGGTTGTCAAGAGATTTGACATTAGCTACTTTTTGTCCGTCTGTTTGTCTGTACGTCTATGTGTCTATTCAATTAAATTTTATCTATTCGAGCTAATTTCCAATACGGTTGAACAGATTTTCATGAAATTTTGCAGACGTGAAAGAAGGTTGTCAAGAGTGTCATAAGCTACTTTTTTGTGTTTAATCTGTCTGTCTATCTGTCTGTCGTTTATCCTCACTGATCTAGCTCCATACAGCCGAAACTACTAAGTCTAGGAAGCTTAAATTTGGAACATAGGTTTATTTTATAACGCGAGCATTAAGTTACGAGGCTTTTTTAGAAATTTCAAACTAAGGATGGGAAAGGAGGGACTAAAATAATGACGTATTTCAGGGTTTTTAGAATTCCACATTTTAAGAGTGGGAAACGGGAGATGAAAAATTGTATCGGTTTTTTTAAAGGGTGGAAGGGGAATGAAGTTTGAAAGTTTGAATGGGTGTGACCAAAATTGGTTCCAGCAAAAAGTACGTATAAATTATCTCGGACGTTAATAGTAAGTACCTTTAACAGGAATTTGTAGTCTACGCAGGCGAAGCTGCGGGCGGTCGTTAGTATGTTATAAAGAATCAGTTATATCAGTTATATGTATATCAGTTGTCTAGTACCTCATAATACAAGCATAATACTTGATTACTTTGGGACTATATGGCATTACAGCACGGGCCAAACTTTTAGTTCGCTCTGAAGTACAAGCAAGTAGCTCGTAGCGCAAAACGCACCCGCGTCTACTTCAGACCAAAGTTGAAGTTGCTTTGACGTATAGATGCTTCGGTGCTTGGCTGCCTTTGACGGGCGGTACCTTAAGGGCGCCGTCTTGCTCGGCGTAGGAATTAGATTCAGTAGCGAGCCGACACATGTTGATCTTTCGGTAGTGGAGAGGGGGACAGTTCGAGCTGGACGGCTCGACTGTGAATAAACAGAGGCGTAAACGCCATACGAGCAGATTTATTACTTTAACTAGGTTATTTCGGGTAGTAGGTAGGGCTCATTTATACGTCAGACTGAAGATCTGATCGGACTAAAACTTCTAGAAAATCTACCTCGGTGGTGAGATCGTCAGGTGCATATGTGAGTGCATTGCGTGGGCGTGGACGTCTGGGAAAGTGGAAGGGTAGAGGCTCGTAAAAGGCCACTGCCGAAAGCAACGGATTGGGGGCACGACCGCAGGCTCAAAAGCAGCTACGCACTGAAGCATCCTCAATGTGTCCGGTCCACGTTCATTTCAAAGCCTATATAACTCCTTTTTCTTAATTTTTTAACGTCGAGGCTGTACTCCAGCAGTGACTGCATGCATCAGAACCTTATAACGATGATTTATGCCTAATGTATTTTCCTGTATTAATTGTTATAAAAAATTACCACGTCGTCTGACTCCATTTTTAGGGTTCCGTAGCCAAATTGCAAAAAAGAAACCCTTATAGTTTCGCCATGTGCGTCCGTCCGTCTGTCTGTCTGTCTGTGGTTTTTCTCGGACTATTGGCAATATATATATAAAATTTGGAAGGTAAATGTAAAAAATGTGATAGGTCTTAAAAAAATATGCCAAAATTTCAAACAATTTTTGTTATTTAAGTCAACAATTGTTGAGATATGCACTCCTAAAGTCCTAATTTTTGTTAGAGTCATGTGTTCATGAGTCAGGGGGGAGGCGGGGGCTTTCTAGCAGGTAAACCGCTGTATTTGGATTTGTGAAAAAAATTTATGACAGGAGTATATATAACGTAGTTAAAAGGAAAACTGTCACAGCTAACTAAACTGTATTATTTAAGGGGGCATATACAAAATAACGGCATGTTTAGGTACATTTTTAGGAAGTTCGGAAAGGTATATCGTTATAAACCTAATTCTGAAATAAAGAATAGTTCTTAATTTACAATCGTGTTAGAAAACATTTGCATATTTTTCACTCTTTCACAATGAAAAAACATTATTTTGTAACCCACTTTTGCCGAAATCTCGGAAAATGAACATATTAACATATTACACCATCATCATAAGTTTTTTTGAGATTGAAAAATCATTTAAATATTGTTCATACTTCATTCCTTCTTTCTGTTAGAGGAAATTTGGATAATAAACGTAAAAGTGACAGAAAAAAATTATCAATAATATGTAATTTCATCGAAATTTCGCCATACTATTTTGTATGAGCTGACAGTTCATTGACAAGCGAAAACGATATCGTGTTTCAGTTCGCTGTGAGCAGCGCTAGCGAAAGGTCGGGTGTATAACTTTTTTCTTTTCCATCCGAATACTGTACGTATGCTAAAGTTGAACCCAATCAATCTTGAGACTTAACTGTAAATTTATATTATATATAAATTTATAATATAATTTTATAAATTAAATTAGTTTTAATTATTTTTGTTACCAAGCAGATAGCTTAGCAATTAGACATAAAATAAAAATCTTACACTGTATATACAATTATACAGAATATGTATATATACATTAATGACTGATAAATTTTTAATAATAAAAATATTAAATTAAAACATATGTAAAAAGTGGGGTCCTCGTGGAATGGTGCCCACTACGCAGATGGCATTTTTGCGCTGAATGACAATCGAAATCCTTTGCGCGAGGGTCACCCATCGCCTAACTTAATCTCTGCTGGGTTAGGCGAAGAGCTCATGTGCTCTTGCCCCATGGCCCGAGAGCCAAATGCAACGAAGTCATAGGAAGAGCCGAGACAACTGTATTTACCCACTTTCTGACACTCACGAGCCTCCGCCGCCGCCGCCGCACTGGCTTTTCTAGCGGTTGCCGAGAAATAGCTAGTGTGGCGACACAGGTAACGTCCCACACCAGCGCACGGCCCGTTCCCCAGGGTATTAATGACATACCATCAGGCCGTTTTCCATCGTCTCGAATGATACGTGGCTCGAGTGTCGCCGGGACATTGGCACTGACGAGAGCTCTTCTCAGTATGTCGTTACGTGTGGCGTAGCGGGAGAGGCGGCCAGCGCCGGAAAAGCAAGAAAATCCATGGTGGGCAAGGCCGTCCAACAGCAACTCCGCAAAAAATGCAGCGATGATCTGTACAGATCTTAACCCCAAGTCGAAGGCCGACCGCTACGCACAGGGTGTTAGGGTCGATAAACGTGCCTGTTTTGGGGAACGGGTAGGAATGAAATCAGTGATAAGACTCTGGCCGAGGCCTAGACACTGCCAGCAATTTGAACTTTAAAAGACATCTTAACCCACACCCATAACACAAGCTTTGCTTAGTTTGGGACTAGATAGCGCTGTGTGGGATTACTATAGGTATTATTGTTATCACTACATATTATAAAATAAAGTCCCCCGCCACGTCTGTCTGTCCGTCTGAACGCGACAAACTCAAAAAGTAGCGAACGGATTGGCATATTATTGACATCAATGGACAAAGTGATTCAAGAGAAAATTTGTTGAACTATGACGATTAGTGTTGAAGAAGTCGGAAAAAAATCAAGCCGGTTGGGAACTTTCATCGAAAATGCTGCCTAATCCTTTTGAGATATAACAAAATAATGTATGGAGGAATTGTGTTTCTTTTATAAGACTAAAGAAAAGTCCACGATGGCATATATCTATCTTTTATGGATAGCTTACTATACTATTTTAATGATGTAATATGACGAGGTGATTGGAAAACAATTTATACGGATATGGTATTAATCCTTATCAAATTAAATACGATATTTACCTTCAGCATTTCATGAACATTATGATTGCCGTTTGTATTCAACAATTTAAATCAATATCTTAGGAGCCATACCGGACGACGCGACACGCGTGGTTAGGCTGAAGTTATCAATGTTGTGTGCAAAGAAATATTTTAGTTTGTTTTTAGGTATTTATTCTTTACTTTTACATATATTTATAGAATTCTAAATAAAATACATTAAAAATAATCCAAGTTGGACGAACTTGCGTTACATTTAAATCTAATGAAATCCAGTCCACATGTTCGACACAACAAGCTGATACGACACTACGACCGTAAAAACATTATGGCTGTGCTTCCCGTGCGAAACCGGGGCGGATCGCTAGTTATTATATAAAATAAAGCAACATTAAAAACCTGACATAAAAGAAAACTAATTCTTAAATAAATAAAAATAATAATGATCAAGACTACTTAGTTCTGGTATAGCGCCAAGTATGTGTTGCCTCTGGTGCAGATGCGCGTGTAGTAGTAAGCAAGCTGTCAAGTAAAACCTATTTTCGAGCTGTCACTTTTTGTGTTTGCGTCCTTAACGAGTAATAGATCAATTTATAAAATGACATTTTGTAAAAATTCCATAGAAAATGACAGATAGCGTGTAGCCAATAAGCGAAAACTAGATGTATTTTATCTTTGTGATGTTATTCTAAAAGATAATTTAAAAAAAAAACATTTTATGATGAAAACTACATTGTATTACTAGGTACTATAAATTTACGCTTTCTTTTACAGAACTCTTTCTCTTCACAACTGATACTAAAAGTCAAAGGTTCACTGTAATAAAATAAGTAATAAAAATTGTTCGGATTACTTTTCGGATTAGCAAGAGAGGATGGAGCGCCTTCTAAATAACTAACGAAATAAAAATGAAATATATTTATATACAATAATTCTTAAATTACATAATAATAACGATTAATGGTTAAGTTCGATTAACGTCGCACTCGTTTTTTTATTTTGTATGGTGGTACGGAACCCTTCGTGTGCGAGTCCGATTCACACTTGGCCGGTTTTTTGTTCTTAAAATTCGGCAATTTTAATATAGGAAAATAAAATTATTGATTATATGACAGTATATTTTGTTGTCATTTTATACATTGCCTAAACGTTATGTTTATTACCAGCATAATACATTTTGTCGGCATCGTATACTAAACCTAGTGGCATTTTTTAAAAGGAGTAATATATCGATTTCTCGCGATCCTTATTCACGATACAGAAACCTCGTTGACGTCATGGCTGCAAACGAGAATGGTGCGGAAGACCACAGGATCCGTCGCTCGGAGGTGGAGACACGCAACGGAATTAACGGTGCACCCGTCTGGATGATATACAAGGATGTGGTGTATGACGTTACTGCATACGTCAAAGAGGTAATCTTCATCTTAGAATTCATAAACTAGCTGTACGTATAAACTGACGCCTCTTTCTCATGAGGGTTCCCCGTTCGACTTTATACAAATTCAAGTTACCTGGCCGACATTTGCTGTCCACGATGAGTCCAATCCCAACTAGCAAATAGTGATATTATAAAAGTCACCGATGCGCATTTATTTAGTCTTGGATTGGTTTTGTAGTGTCTAACAAGTCCCGATATGGGCACGAAATCCAAGATCTTTAATCCTGAAAGTGTCTTGTAACAACTTTGTAACATGATTTCTTACAATGATATACTGCAGTGCGTCTACAAGCATTCTAACAATAATTAAAGCGTTTATGTAATTTGTACAAGATGTAGAGCATTTCAAGGGCCGATTCCCATGACTATTTTGCTAGTTGGGATGTCAACCCTCCTCATCAGGGGACTATAATAGGATTGACAGGGAGTGACGAGTAGTGGGCACAGAAGTGGCGAAGCTCATTCGTCTTTTCTATTGTAAGAGACTTCCTTTAGAACTTTAAAACCAGAGAACTTTAAAAGGATATAGAGGTGAAAGATTACTTAAGTACTATGCGATTCAGACATGATTTTGATACGTTTGGTTTACCTGAACCGTGTTAACATGTGAATAGTTGACTCGGTATTTGAAATCAAATCACATGTCTTATATAGCATATACGCATTAGCGGCGAGGTATGCAATGAAAGTTAAGCGTTCCACAAAAACACGTGCATCTCTCTAAGTGTCGCGTTCAGAGTGTTATGTTACTTATGTCGATCAAACAAGCATGCTTGCCCAATTAACTACAGTACCAAAGGAAAAATTAAACTCCCAGTGATATCAACAGTGCTATGACATCAAAATTGAGTTACATTGTAGAGTTTCTCGACTGTCACGTGAATAATTGTTATTATCTCTGATACTGTTAATGCTACGGATCTAATAAAACACTAGATGTCACGAAAAGGTAATTGAACATAATTTCTCACGTTGCATATTTTTCTGATTCAGGGTACGAAAAAATTTATTCTATATTCGGTAAACGCCGAAAACAGCGATCTACCAAAGGAATTTTTTAAGTACGTGGTTATGTTGTTTATAGTTGTATTTCCAGTCAGAATCTAAATGCCAATTATGCCCCCCCAAGCTTAAATCCTGGTTACGCCATTGTTTATTTATACACAGTTTAGTTAAATATGTTTGAACCAGTAGTCTGGATCAACAGTTAACTAAGTATTACGTAAGTAGGTATAATATTACAAATCAAATTATGTTACATATAAATTTTTATTCCGTTAAATTGGCTAGGTTTATTGGCCAACGTCTCGGCCTTTAAATGAAACATACACAGATCTATAATACCTTTAAACTGTAAGAAAATCAAACTTACTTTATATATCTACATGTTTGTACGGAACCCTCGATGCGTGAGTCCCCGACTCGCACTTGGCCGGTTTTTTTTTTATTTCATAACATCCTTTTTACTGACGAAACCTTGTCGCCAGCATCCTGGTGGAGACGTGATCCTGGAAGAAGCTGGCCGAGACGCCACCACCGCTTTCAACGATGTCGGTCACTCCGCTGATGCACACACAATTTTAGCAAAGTATAAAATAGGCAGGGTGCCAGAGGTAAACACGATACTTACCACGGATTTTCTAATCCCATGATTGTTCTTACAGACTGTTCCGCTGTACTGGCCAGTCTGGCCACGCCTCCCTGCAAAGTGATGATGAATTTTTTTCACATAAATATGTCTACCTACCTCTTAATTAAGTAGTAGTATTAGTAATTTTTTTCCGATTCGTTGTTTCTAATTTGAAAATACTGTTACTGGTTAGAAAGTTAAGGTGTGCCTTTAAATTTGTAATTTTTAGTGACGTCTTTGCTTACTTTTTTTATTTATGCATAGACTGGTCGGTGATAGACTGACATCAGACTTTCTACGATTCGACCAGCCGTTTTTGGTGGAAAAAGCTATTTTATGGCTATTTTCTTTTCACTCTCATATAAATTAATTCGGCTCTTGATTTTTCTCTAATGAAGCGTAGTAAAATAGGTCCGTACAAATTTACACGAGCAGTTTTTTGCTCTTCACATATATTATGGGGTATCGCAGCGAGAAACTAGTTTTTTTTAACACCCAATTCACCGTCTAAAATAGTTTGAATTGCAGTCATTTAAATTTTTTCTTTTTTCCATCAGCCCTTTTTATACCCCACTGCAGGGGTTTAAGCTTAAATCCACCACGCTGCTCCAAAGCGGGTTGGCGGATTGTCACGACCGCCATCTATTGACAGCGACCGGGACCGAATCCTTAACGTGCTCTCCAAAGCACGGAGTCAGTGACATTTAATGTACTTAAGTCAAAAAAAACTCATTGGTACACGCCCGGATTCGAACCACGACCACATGGCTTTATAGCTTTGAAACAGGTTGGCTGCGGCTCGAGCTATCACGACACAGGTCATTTTAATACCTACCCATAATTGCTCGAAGCAGCGAAGTTTTCAGGGTTACTGTTGTTTTTGGTTGACCGGAAGAAGGTATGGTGCTGAAGGAGGCACAACCTCGACAGAAATCTGCATACCAGCGATATAATTGTCGTTTGACTAAGTGTTTCAACGTCATAAATACAAACGAATTCAACAAGACATCTTGAGTTAACTCTAAGCAAAAGTTATGAAAATTATCTCATTATGGCACGGAAATTTTCATATGTGAATATGTGTTTTCTTGTCGATTAGTCAAAAGGCAATGCAAGTTTTTGTATGGAGGCTGGCGTCTATTTGGCTTTTTTTCGCGGTCATAAACCGAACATTGTAATTTCAATACATGACAATGTAATAATTAAAACTTGGCCTCTAAACTTAAATCAGAACCGAGTTGCTCTCCGAAAGGCTGACGCGATAAAGCCAGCTGAGGCTATCGACGACGACGGACGTGGCCGAGCGAGAATTTTAGCGTTGTCTACATTGCGTAGTTTATACGGAGAGAGTGCGAGTTTATAATCATGCAGCAATGGACTACGCTGTCATTTGGTAATGAGTGACCGGCCTCTTGTTTATTGTTCTCAGAAAATTTTAGATGTTACAAATCTACTTGCTTCCTTAAGAACACAAGCGATGGCAAACAAATTCAACGATGCCGTTTTTAAATCACCGTTTTTAAAACTTCTTTTCCTACTGGCAGAAAGCATTTGAAAATGTCTGAAAATGATATCTGAGTAAGATATCGATCTCTGTAGGTACTTTCAAATAATAGATAACATGTTACTTCAATTACGCAAACGTTTTGACGATTACCGCAATAATTCTAATATCTTTCTGTCTTTGGTCACGCCCGGAGTCGAATCATGGCCCTATGGGGCCTTATAAATTTGAGACAGGTCCGTTGCGCTCTGGGCTATCACGTTTATTTTATGTTTTTAACGAATTTCTTTACTGCTTCATTTTATTATTTCGTGTGCGCACCACTCGTTTTGTTTTACATATGTTTGTTTTGCCGACTTCTTATATTAAATACTTAGATTACGGAAATTTACGGATTAGATAAAGGAAAAGTATTAAAGATTATTTGGTGGGAATTTCAAAATGAAGGAAATAGAAATCGGATCTATAACATTTCCCCCCATCGAAATCAACAAGATTTCTACATAGACATATAAGTATAAAAATTGAATAAATAAAATAAGTTTTCACTTTCAGAAATAAAAGCTAGTGGACTGTATCTTAAACAGAAAAACAATAATAAATTAAATAATACATCTGCTTTAGCTGAAATAATTAAAGTAATAAATAAGTTTATATATATATTAGTTTTCATTATCGTTTTGGATAGGCAGTGGACAAATTTTAGACACTGGACGCTGAAGCCTCGAATTTTTCGTGGGCAATGTTACGACACCCACTCTGCCATCAGAGCGGGGTGCACGCACTCCACACGGGCCAGTCTCCACTGTTGAGCAGGAGCATTTTCCGAATGCACAAGCACCACGTCCCACACGTGAATCGGTGAACCACTTGTGACGCTGCTGGAGTGTATGAAAATAATCTCGCTTCCATCTACGCCAGAAGTGTTGAGTTGCTTGTTGTATAAAGTGCCACCTAGATCGTACTCGGGAGCAGAAACTAATTCGCGACCTATTAAGAAATGTCCCGGAGTGAGAATGTCGAACTCGTTCGGGTCATTATACGGTGTATAGTTCCTCGAAAGACACAGCGCGAGTGCCCAGCATGCGCTTCAAGTCATATTTAGCGGACTTGATTTCCGCTTCAAAAACACCTCCAAAATGACTACCGGTCGGAGGATTGTATTTCCATATGACCCTTCTACCATCTAATCCATCTTCGATTGTGACTTTGTTTGAGTCATAAAATTCAGCTATTTCATTCAGACGATTCCCGGCTGCGACAAAGTTTTTACCGTTGTCGGAAACCACACCTAGCTGTGAAGCGGTCGAACGTCGCTAAAAAAACATTGCCCTCGTCGTGACTCGTGCTCTCAGAACTACTCGTGTCGTGTGACAAACAAATAGGCACAAATATGGTTTAGATATTTTTGCGTTACGCCTACTACTTTCTTTAGTTTAAAATGGCGTATGTTTAACTTGAATTAGTTGGGAGTGTTCTTAGCTATGTCTGATGAAAATCAGTCCAAGATGGCCACCGCCACAAAAAGGCGGATATCACATTTTTTCACTACTCAATATTGGTATCAAATGAAAGGGCTTGACTAGTAGAATACTATACACTATGACAGATTTCAAACCCAAGATGACCGCCACCACAAAATGGCGAATTACATATTTTTTTTCACTACTCCATCAATATACTGCCCTCATACGCGAAAGTGCGGCATCTGCTAATTAATGATTTTTGAGATACACCTTAAATTACAACAAAATGGTATTTCAACAGTTTAGCTGATAACTGAGGGTTTTTGTTAAATTATTTCTGTGGTCAAAATTATTCATATACAGAACAACAAAAACCAGAAGTTTAAATTTTAGAAATATTAATTTTGTAGTAATAAAAAGTATGCCGCGTTTCTACATTGTATACCTACTATAAGCAATTTTCATCATTTAAAACAAACAAAAATGCATTATCTACTAAAGCTAAGTCTTTTCTTTGAATGAAACACTATAATTTTTAAGATAACAGTTTTATTTCAGTTTTATGGAACTAAACGAAAAGAAGTTAACTTTAAAAGTAAACTAAAAAAAAACAGATTACTAAGTTTTTCTTGTTTTTTGAACATGTTAACGTCCGGTAAATTTTGCCAAAATGATTTTCAATTTTTTGGTAAAATATTTCTGAGATTGTGCAAAATGTTATCTTTTTTTCTTTAGGAAACCCATGAGGTTGACTTTTTGCACCCTTTTTCATTGCAAACACAAGTTGGATATTTTGCGGGGAATAATTTTCTGAAGGTTATGTTAACAAGCTGTTTGAATGAAATGATGTTTCCTGTGAAAAATAAAATAAAATAAATTTGATTAAATAGGTTAAATATACAATGATGTTTACCTCCAACTAAAAAATTTGATATAATATATTATAACCAAATAATGACGACGGGTAAATGGTAATACATCTTTTTAAATTTATCTTAAGAAAATATATATAAAATAATGTCATACTGTCTGGTGAATTACGTTATATACATGAATCATAACAGTTTTATCTGTTCCTTGACGTTGAGATTCATACATTTCAGTAACATTACGATCACTTGATATTAAGTCCTCGTCACTAGCGCATATCCCCACAATTTTAAACATACTTTTCACTCTGCTACTCATGTTTATATTATACGTATGGATTCTAAAGGTTTTGGCATAAAATGTACTTAGTTAACGTTATTTCGCAATCAACGACTAAGATCTATCACGTACATCTGTCTGTGTCTACTGAAATCCACGACGAATGGCGGCATCTCAATAATATGGTGGCCTTGCATAAAAGTAAACGCGGGAAATACGAAAATCGAGCAAAAGAGCGGCATTTGCATACAGATGCCGCTATTTAACGTGGTATTTTACGAATACCGCATTTTTACTTTTTAATCCCTATTCATTTTATGTACATGCTGCGTTTCTATTGAAGAAAAACTACTGTTGGAGTGGTTTGCCGTTTTCTAACGTAGTTTAGAAAAAAGAGCGCGAAACGCTCAGAAACAGAAGTATTGAGATTGGAGGACCATATTAAAACACAAATTTATAAATGTATGTATAACAGATTTTTTGATTGCTTAAATGTTCTACTTATTGTTATGTACCGGTATTCGAATAACTATACCTACTGCTGTACCTACTTGTAAAAGTGCTTTATTTTTTATTACTCAAAGGTTCATACTGTTTGTGCTAGATGCTTTCTATGGTTTTGTTAGGAAATAGATAGCTATCTAATTTTATTAGGTTAAATTATCTGTATAATGTATTTTGCCTATTTCTGTTTGTTTTCCAAAATAAAAAATAAAAAAATAAATAAAGGCTGATTCCATTGGTATCAAAAACTTTGTTTCGATTTTTTTGTAGATGCCGCACTTCTGCTTATGAGAGCAGTATGGGTATCAGATGAAAGGACTTGACTATTAAAATACTATACACTATGACAAATTTCAAATTCAACGTGGCCGCCACCACAAAATGGCAAATTAATTTTTTTTCACTACTCCATCAATATGGGTATCAAATGAAAAGACTTGCCTAGTAGAATACTATACACTATGACAAATTTCAAATCCAAAATGGCCGCTACTACAAAATGGCGAATCACATTTTTTTCACTCCTCCATCAGTATGGGTATCAAATGAAAGGATTTGACTAGTAGAATACTATACACTATGACAAATTTCAAATCCAAAATGGCCGCTACCACAAAATGGCGAATAACATTTTTTCACTACTCCATCAATATGGGTATCAAATGAAAGGACTTGACTATTAGAATAATGTACACTATATTGAAAGGGAATGAGGAATATTAAGTAACGAAATGAAAACTAATAACTTGAAAATTAATTTTTTGTCTGATCATGTATGAATTAGTTTAACTTAATTACTAAATTTAAAAGTTTTGAAATAAAAATTAAATTTAAAATTTAAATAACCGTCGAGTTGGCCGTGCAAGGCAATGACATTTGATTCGAAGTTATTTTATTAGTACAGATAACTTGTGGCGTACATAAGTTAGCGTTGGTATCGATATGCAAAGTATGGTGGTGGAATTTTTCGCACACAGCACAACAGAACTTAGAAGGACAGTTATTAGAAATATGACCTTGACGTAAACAGTTCTCACACAAATGCAAACCATTCACTTGATCTAATCTTTCTTTTGGAGACAGTGCACTGTATTCAAAACATCGGTAAATCGTGAGACCCGAATCTTTACAAAATAAGCATAGGTACTTTGTCCGCACCGACTTATGCCTATAGGTTATGCATATAGGTATACCTATAGGTAGGTACCAGACTGTAAGTAGCACAGAATTAAACTGCGCATGAAACTTAGTCCCATCGCAATGCGGGGACTAAAGTAAAAATAATCGCTTGTAGACCGTGTGTCAGTTAAGTCGATTGAAATTAATTTGTATCTTGCACGTATCTTGTAAAATTATCTAAAGAAAATGCCTTGCTGTGCTTTCAAACGATGCGCAAACAACATCCGGAATTCCAAAAAGGCAGATGGGATCACTTATCACACATAAACTTATAATATTTTATTAATTTCGTTTTTGATAATTTAATATTTGACAATTACAATTTGACAGTTGCACATAAATTGAATTATTCGGTAAGCACAACGATAACAGTCTTTTCATCTCTTTTCAATCTATTAGATAGCTGTATACCTTCCGCATCACCTTCCTCTTTCGCAATTTTGTTCAACGGTTCTGACACAAATTTTGAAAGATCAGGGACCTGGGCCGCATTCGAAACAATTAATTTATTATAAAATTAAATGAGGATATGAAATATTGTTTTGGAGTAGTTATCTTTTTTAGGTAAGTTTAGGGTGAAATTCTCTATGAAAAAGTTTTATGAAAGAGGTTACGATCTAAACAACTTTCGGGAACGCGGTAAGTATATAACTCAAATGTTTCAACATTTGGGAACGTAATATTTACAAAATGCGAACGTAAAAAAAACATTGGGAGTTAGCCACGAAAGCTAAGGGTAAAAAATGGAATGGTAGAAAATGGCAAGAATTGATAAAACATGCTAGAAATGACAGGATGTGATGGCAATGATAGAAAATCGTCTAAAATTACAAAATAAAAATGGTAGACAATGGTAGGAAATTCTTATTATTAGTAGAAACGGTAAAAAGTAGCAGAAAATCACGTGAAACATAAAGAAATATCGTATGCAATAAAATTATAAAATTGTCATGGTAAGTATTCACTTTGAAGGTTTTAGGGGATGCTAATTTCAAAACTAACATCAATTACCATCTTCACTTACCTTCTTATGGTTCTACTTCTATGAATTTATTCCTGTCATTATTTATATAATCACATCAAAGAAGATAACTTCCAACGCGTATCCAAATGTACACACACTAGCATACTAATATTTGATGATATTTGACATTTGAAGAAAATGATTCAATATATTGAAAACTAATTTCACCATTTCAAAATTACGTAGGTATAATTATACATTTAATTATAATGAACATTTATTGACATAGATTACATGTGATATTAAAAACTAAAAAAATAAAAATAAACAATAGCATTTTCTGTTTATTCCTCAACGTTGTCAGTTTATAAAGCGCACTGGTAAGGCAACTGTTTTTATAGGTACTTTGTCATACAACATTTTTAATTTGAATTTATGTGTCATCGCCATAAAAAATAAGAAATACTTTATTATCCGACAAATTTAAACTGGCGAGTCCTATGTTGTTACGAGGATCAAGAGGGATTATTGCCGACCAATGGGGATGTTTTCTATTAACAGATCACTAATTCAAAATGTTAAGATTGGCCAAGAATAACCCCCTTGATCCCGCAACGATACAGTAGTCGAGGTGTTTGACTATTGTTGATTGACACCTTCTATAGTAATGTAAATTCAGTTTCGTTTTTTTTAAATATTTGTAGAAAAATTACTATTATTAGTCAAAATTTAAATTTTTTTAGTTAAAGGCTTTTATTTCTTAAAATGTAATTTTATTAATTGATTTTAATATGATTGTAACGTTTGTAAAGTGCTGCGTGTAAATATTTAAGTGTAGGTACATGTAATTTGTCATTTAATTATATTCTTAATAAATAATTTTAAACTAACAGTGAAAGGACTTTTCTTGTAATTTAAAAAAGTATATAATATTGCAATAATAATCTTTTTTACTCCTCAACAAAAAAGGAAACATTAATTTAAATGAACTGTTACAATACGGCCCTGGTGAACAACAACAACATTGCAATCGACTATCTTCGAACGCGTTCGGCCATTCTCGTTTGCCTGCCGTGCGCTGTACAATATAAAGGGATCTTCGCGTCTAGTGGAACATTTGGGTCGGTGTTTGTCCGCTTTATTATTTGAATTATTACTGTTACAGGACGTCAAACAAGTTTTTTGATTATTGTTTTTTGGTAACGATTTATTTATAACTGATTTACTGACATTTACTAAATTCAGTTGTGATATTGACTCATACGGGCGATGAATTCGTTTGATTTCATAAAACAATTGATCAAATGCTTCGATTTCTTGGTTATTAGGTGTAAAATCAGCACTTAATTTTAACTGCAACCTCAAAATTTGCTGAGTCACATCCTCGAATGACTCGATAATTTGTTCGACATCCTCGAGTAGCGTCATAAATTTATCGAGTTACGTTGAATCATTTTCAATGCATTTAGAAACATCATATAGTTTTTGAATACGCACAAAGTACTTTTCTTTGCTATTTATAAGAACTTTTATTTTTATTCCTAGGTCGGTTATTGTCGCTAATGAAAGAGACTTGTTGATTTAAGTACAAAACTAACTCAATCAGACGATAATGAAACTGTTTTAAAGCATAGAATAAGTATGAATAGTGAATATAACTTACTAGAATGTAAATTGAAATGAAATATACCCGAAAATGTTATAATACTCCTGCTTGAATGAGCAAAATATTTTGAATAAATGCATAATTTTAGGTAGATCCAGTAAAAGGGGGGACTTATGGTATTTCTGTCGATCACCTCACCCTTTTTCTCGTTCATTTTATATTTTTAACGAATTTCTTTCTTGCCTCATTTTATTTCGTGTGCGCGCACCACTAGTTTCGTTTTACATATGTTTGTTTTGCAGACGCGACCACAGAGGGCGCAGATTATTTGGTGGAAATTTCAAAATGAAGGAACTAGGAATCGGTTCTCTAACACTATCTAGTCAGTTATTTTGCAATTTTTAAACCTTATAACTTGGCCTACATTTACCTATTTAGAGGCAAATTGTATTGAGAATTTTTTCATTACGTTGTCATGTATTGAAATTTCAATGTTCGGTTGATAACCGTGAAATACAAATAAAAAAACCGGCCAAATACAAATCGGACTCGCACACGAAGGGTTCCGTACCACCATAAGATGTAAAAAAACGAGCGCGACGTTATTCGAACTTAACCATTAATTGTTATTATTACATAATTTAAGAATTATTGTATAAATATATTCCATTTTTATTTCGTTACTTACTTAGAAGGCGCTCGATCCTCTTTGGCTAATCTGAAAAGCAATAACATGAGTGCACTGACAGCTAGAGACAATTTTTATTACAGTGAACCTTTGACTTTTAGTATCGATTGTGAAGAGAATAAGCTCTGCAAAGGAAAGCGTAAATTTATAGTACCTAGTAATACAATGTAGTTTTCATCATAAAATGTTTTTTTTAATTATCTTTTACAATAACATCACAAAGATAAACTGCATCTAGTTTTCGCTTATTGGCTAAACGCTGTCATTTTCTATTGATTTTTTACAAAATTTTTACTTATAAAAGTACATTTTATAAGTTAATCTATTACTCGTTAAATAATACAGTTTAGTTAGCTGTGATAGTTTTCCTTTTAATTAAGTTATATATACTCCTGTCATAAATTTTACCCACGTATCCAAAAACAACGGTTTAGCTGGTAACGGTTTAGAGGGGGGGGGCACATGACTTTAACAAAAATTAGACTTTAGGAGTGCATATCTCAACAGCTGTTGACTTAAATAATTAAATTAAAAAAATTGTTTCAAACCTGATATCACCTTTTAAGACCTATCGCTTGGTACCTATTGCGTTAATATACGATGAGTTTTTTTTCGTACTTCAGTTACATGTATGGCGACCTATCCCAAAAAAATTTTTTTTCTTAATTTCACTACGCCATTGTGCAGCGGTTCATAGATTACACCTACCTTCCAAATTTCATGTATATATTGCCAATAGTTTCCGAGAAAAACAACAGACAAAAACTATAAGGGTTCCTTTTTTGGCATTTGGCTACGGAACCCTAATAAAAAAGGCGCCAAATTTCCTGCCTTATTTCCGGCATAAGCATTTAAACCGAAACTTCATCACGTTTCCGAATGGCCAGTATTCGTGTAACAAGAAAAACTCTATTCTAACATGATTCTAAGCATATTCTAACACAGCCTAGGTAAATTACGCGATTATATAGTACATTTATGCATTTACTTTTTGCTGTTGTGTTCAATGGTGGAAATCAGCGGAATAAACTCAACTGTCCAGATGAAGTGCAAAGAAATTTTTTACATAAATACCTAACAAATTGGAATAAAGAAAAAAATAGATATTTTGGGAGATTGTTCTAGAACATTATTCCTTTAAATTTTAATATTGTACATTTTCCATCGCGTACAGGAGGAGCGGCTGTATGATGACCGCGGCAAGAGGCTAACTACGGGCAGCCGCAGCTGGCTCAGCGTATGCTCGTGTGGACTGCTGGCCTGATTTTGTGGGCCTGACCAACCACTTTTGACGTGAATTTGATGAACGTGTTCGTCATCGTACTGACGCGGCGCGGCGGGCATTACAACCACTTGCGACATAAAACCATGTACTTTTGAAAGCTTCATACTCTAAAAAAGTTTACAAGTTACAAAAATGATAATTATATTGTTGTGAAGAACCATCCGGCTACTGCACTAAAAAAAAATATTTGACCCTCCCTTCACCCCCTGCGATGACGTTATAGACCACGAAAGTTAGCACCGAAAATGAGGTCTCGTGCGGGCGCCGATCAGTACAACGCGCGATACCATTAAAAATACTAGTTGAATTTGAACGAAATAAACTGTATTTGGAAATCATCGAATTCACGAAAAATACTAACGGTAGTAGCCCGACTTCTAGCCACCTCGATTTTTACACCTAGTATATGTGATATCAATAAGCATTGTTCTATTTTAAGTGAAATAATAGACCTAACATTTATTTTATTTTTTAATTTTCGTCAAAGTAGAAATTATTAGAAATATTTATCAATTAAAGAGTATGGAAACACTTGTCTAAATTATTAGGAAATGAGAGGAAGATTTTCAAAATGGGATGGAATCACACAAACGTCAGAAGTCGCTGGTGCAGTGCCCACAAATTAAGTAAATAAATTTCTTACTTCGGCATGAAGTGCATGCATATTTGATTAAGTATATTAAACTTTTACCATCACCGCTCGAAAAGCGACGATACTTCTGTCTGTGTAAATCAAATAGGGCCAATTTGGTATTTCCTAACATCGGTAATTTGCCCAATCGGTACTAAAGCTTTCTTTTGTGACATTGAATTACGAGACAAACATAACAGAGACCACCTGTGAATCAATAATATGATCACCTTATCCTGCTAGAGATAGCAGTGGATAAGCGACCGTCAGTTGTTGCGTAAGCCGTACGTGATGTTGATCACAGCCAAATGATAAACGACACTCCAATCTCAATATATGATTACAGATTACAAGTCTTGTATAGTTCCAATCAAGCTTAATGGCGGATCCGAACATATGCACAAGTCGCGTCGCAGTAACCAGTCTCAGGTGTAGCAGGATGCAGTGGATCAAGGGGTATATGACTGTACCTGTGCAAGCCCGCTTATAGCTTTGTATTCAGATCCGCCATAAAGTTTGAGGCGAACTATACATCTCGAGAAAGACGACACCATTTCATGAATGAGCTTGGACCAAGTACCAACAGTAGTTTTTTATATAGAACCTTGCTCTTAAAATAAAATAATAAGATTACTTTAGTAATTCTCTTAGATTTTTTTCCAATAATTAATTTCATATTCCTGTGATATCAACTGGACAGATGTTTACAGTAGTCATATTTTATTGATCCATGAGGTAATTTCATTTGACAAAGGCATTACCTCAATATTTTTATTTAGTTTCAACTTTTATTTGAAAGCAGCGCAATAACCTTAACTGCCCAGATAACGTCACAGAGACAATTCCAACGTCAGATGAATTTTCATAAATATTTGGCAAATTCGTCAATAGAAAAACCAATATTTTGAAAGATTATTCTATATCCTTATTCCTTTTAATTTTAAAGACCATCAGCACAACTTTAAAATTTTAGTCCAAACCCATTTAGAACGCGTTAGACATTGAATGCGACAAATGGTTGACATCAAGTGTGCAGAAATGCCTCAGCACTTTATTCAATACTACAAGATTTTATATATTCATCAGATCAGAATTATAATATTCCTATTGAGAAAGTGAATAAAATAACTTGATAATTATGTACATTTTATTTGTCGTGCTCAAGCGGCACGGTCACGCACACAAACATGCACGAGCACACACACGGGCGCACCCGTCACAGAGTTTATATCAAAATAGTTCATTTAGTGAATACGTGTAAATCACAAGTGACGCGGGACGTGGGCAAAGAGAGGATCACTCACAGTAGGTGGCGACCAGCACATACAGATGCTCGTCCGGGGACATCGTCAGCCGGCTCAAGTATTTCGTGAAGCGCGCTACGCCCGCCTCACAGTACACCAGCGCCAGCGTGTTAGCCTCGGGCGGCACCGTCACCAGCGCACCAGCCGTCTCCTCGGGCGCCACGAACGTGGTCGCGCCGCCGCACAATGCGCGTCGCGGCACCCCCGCGTACAGCAACGCCTCCAGTCGTGCCCCCACGTACGTGTCTTTTGGTGGTAGCAGAGTGTAATCGCCAGCTGACCAGCGCTGCAGCTCCAGGCCGCGATGCGACGTCAGTTGAAGATCGGTACAGTCGACCAATAGCCGATAGAAGGCGACTCCAGACACAAGCCGCAGCAGCTCGCGCGCCGGATGCGGCTCGGTTAATGCGACCCAATCGGCGGGCAGCCGCTCGTAGTTTCGACGATCGGCAGGCCCGACTCTCTCCCAGGGCAGATCAGGCGCAGCGAGCGCAGTCAGCAACTCGCGGTGCCGGTGTGGCTGCAGCAACCCCCGCAGCTGCACCTCGGAGGCGCGCTCCATCTGGTTCTGCACCTTGGAGCGTGCGCGCGCTGACATATACGTCGCCTCCAGCCATTCAGTTAGCACCACCTGCACACATTCAACAATGTTTAGTCATAAAAGGTCCAAGTTCAATCGTCTCGGCCATACAGTCTATAAAAGTGTCGAGATAAATGTTTTAGAATTTCTATAATATGACATCCTACCGAGCATAGCGGATACGTTGGATATTTTTCAGTTCACGTAGCAGGAAGTGCTGAGTTTTTATTTTGTGGAGGTACACAATACTCACCACTTGCGAGTGCGGGCGTGAAGGCTGCAGCGGAGAGGCCGGCTCGGCTGGCGGAGTGGGCTCTGGCTCGTCGGGCGCTGGCGGCCCGTGGAACCACCCGTTAATAGACAGCCGCGGCAGCTCCAACGATGTCACCTCCGTCACCTATACATTCCCGTAGGTCGCAGTGCGAGTCTACACTACGTCACCGTCGATATAACCTGACGCTCACCTGGTGGAAGGTATCAGGGCCAACCCGAAACAGCGCTAGCGTATTGTTGGCGGGCGTGAAGGCACGTGCAGGCCGCGTCGGCCGGCCGTAGGCGTCGCGAGCCAGTAGTTCGAGCGCGCCGCCCATGTTGGCCGTCCAGCCGTGGCTGCCGTGGTCTCCGGCACCGTTTTCGAGAGGCTGCGCAGGATCTCGGGGCATCCACGGAGCCAAGTACAATATGAATGCTACGCGACGATCGCCCATCAAGTCGTCGTGCACAAGCAGATGGTCACCGGGCCCGTACAACGAGCACGACGCGGAAACGTGCGTCAGCTGCACTCCCGTCACCTCGGACACCCAGCTCATGAGCTGCGTCTTGAGCAGGTCGTGGATGCCGCGAATGCTGCGCTGCCACGTAAGGCGTGCTAAGTCTGCCGTCTGATGGAACTCGTACAAGTCCATCTTCTTGCGCGTCCAATCGAGCGTATTCATGTCGTCCACGATATTGTTGATTACCTCCGGATTGGCCAGGAAGTTGTGCAGCCGGCACAGCCGAAAAGGATCTACTGTCAGCGTCACATCGTCACCAGTGTACTCCTTGCATTCTTTCCAGTGACCCGCTAACTGTTCTATGAGGTCTGGCTCCTGCACATAGAAACAAATGCGCGTTAATATTAAATTAATTTCAAGACAGAATACTCGTTCCTCGTGAATTACATGCCTTTAATCTAGAATTGAACTGTGGATCATCAGAACGGAGAGCGCGGGGGTTGAGCAGCGCTCGTGCAGGCAGAGGCGCCGCCTCGTGCAGCACAGAGGAGTCATCCTCACACGCAGAGTCAGAGTCTGAGCTATACGATGACGACGACGACGAGTAGTCTGCAAACACATTGCTCTTTAATTCTGCTATATTGCCATGTAAACATACTAAATGTATTTAATTGTTAATTTTAATGTTTGAGGTACCATCTCGGTCACTACCGCTGAACCATCTACAAGGTGCTTTTTGTTAGTGTGTGGGATAATGAATCAAGTAAGTTTGGTTGGACCAATCTGATAAAGCAAAACGCAAATTACATATTTTATGTATTGTTGTTATTTAATATGCAAAATGCAAATTAAATACGAGAGCTGACAAGTAATAATAAAATCTACATAAAAAAGAAAAATTAAATTAACTTGTAAAACGTAATCTCATCTAAAAAATGTGCCTTTAGAACATGAAAAGGGTTGACTCGCATGAATATTAATTTTATTATTAAAACTATATTAAGAAAAAAAAACATGAATAGTGCTCGATAAACAAACGTTTTTTGCGTTTTTTATGTTCCCTAGTAGATTGGAACCATCAATTGTTGGAACAGTAGTCGGAGTGCCGATATATTCGGTTTTATTGTCTATTTTTTTAAACTAACCGAACCTACCTATTGATTGAGAAATGGCGGGAAAGCAACCTACCTTAACCGAATTTCTTTTAAACGTTCTTTTATGTACTAAATCTAAATAGTTGAATATTGATCTAATTAGAAGAGTGGCTGGCCATTTAGTGCTAGTTTCAAGTGTTTTGAGTTTAAAGGTTATCAAAAATGTCTTAGTAGCAGATATGTATTACTCATGTTTAATTCCGCCTTTTTTCGTATTTCCGCATTTCTAAAAATTCTAAAAGTGGGTTTATTCTTTTCATCTCGCTCCCTTCTTTCTTATTATTAATACCCTTAGGGTGGTAGTTTTGGAAAGCCAACCCGCAACCTATCTTAGCCAGATTTCAAATTGATCATTTTTATGAACACAATTTTCATCAGGCAACAATAGAAAGCCGACCCAATTATTTAACTATGCTATGGATCTAACATCCAAAGCATGGTGAATCAAAACTCACCATCACCACCTCGTATCCGCTTCACTTCACTAGGGGAAGCCTGATAGCTAGTAACCGCACATACAGAAGAGTCATCGCTGTCCGTATCAGAAATCTCGATAACAGTATCAGGCAGTGGACGTTTAGTTGGACGGCTACGGCTCCGCGAACCACCACCAGCATCTATACCGCCGGGCGACTTTTCGCCACCTTCCGTACCCGCTAACGCAGCACCAGCGTCGGTTGACTGCCGGCGCACTGGTGAGCTCATCGTCTTCGAATAACACCAACCGTTTTCTACATATTAAATTCACTTTGACCAAAAAACAGACTCGTATACATACACAGCAATAATAAATAAACCCAAATAAAACAGGCTTTAGATACGCGCCTAACAAATAACCTATAATTTTGTTGACAAGTTTGATTTGATTTGACTCCTTGTTGTTTTGACTTTTGATTGATGGAAGATTGAGCGTCCTTTTGAGCTGAGCTGGGAGAACTATCATCTCTATGTTCGTTCTGTGCAGTTCTGTTCTGTGTTGTGATTCTATGCACTTCTATACTTTCTATTTAACACGATTAAGATCACGACTATGTATATGATTTTATACTACATTTTGTTCAATTCCAAACAAGCATTTTGTACAATTCTGTTCATTTGTACAATAATTAATAATTTCAGAATCTGTATTTCCTTTTCCAGTCCAAAACTGCAAAACAGCGAATATTTTAATCAATTTTAATACATAAACTTGTGTATAATTAGCCTACGGCGAATTTTTTTTTCTGATTTTTGTTAACAAAACGGCGTAGACAGTCTGGTCCTCTGGTCCTACGTAGCGTAGAATACTAGAATTGCCTGAAAGAAATGGTCATGTAGTGGATAACACGTTTTCCATGGACGAAATACTAAGTTCAGGACAGTGCACTCTGGTTGGTAAAACGAGGAGATGAAATAGCGAGGACCAAGCCCCTTTGTCTCCTTTCTACTAGAGTGACAATAATTTATTTTCATTTTTATTTTTTTCTTCTCTCACCTTGACTTGTGGCTAATGCTCTATAATAACAAGTTTACGTACTAAAAGAACAAATAAAGAAGAAAAGTTGACAAAAATGTACCTAAATAGCGGATGTGTGTGATGGAAAAGTTGGCAGGTAAGGGGCGCCTGAGGAAAATCTAAATTAATATCAAATTGGTGACACCTTAAAAAACAGCCCAAGAACAATAATTGCGTGTCGCATCACATTGTGTCGTAGTCGTACGTACCAAGAACAAAAATTAATCACAAAGTTATCAAAAAGTGCATAATCAAGTCAAGTGCGTAGGTAATCCAGAAAAGAATCTTAAATCAATAACTATGATCAAACTTATGATTTTGGTTAGTCATAAGTTTTTGTACATAGTATCTACCCTATCTTCTATTATTATTAGGAAACTTTCTTACACCTCGTTTCCACCAAGTATAATACACTGTATTAAACTGTCATATCCATACTGTATCACTGTATCATACAGTGTATTATATTTGGTGGAAACGAGGTGTTATATTTTTCAAAACATAAGTTCAAGAAAGCTTATTCTGTGAGTACCTCTAGGCTAGGACAAAAGTTGTAATTAAAATGTGGCTGTAATTTTTTTTTTATTACCAAAACAAACCTGTGATCATAAAGGTATATCCTGTGATACAAACCACAGAGTAATACAAACCACTGAAACCACAGAACAAATACAAACAAAGCAGCTGAAAGCAGCTGCTGGCAGCCACAAACTGGCAGCTGCACGTTACTAAAGTATATTGGGTGATGTAGTTCAGCTAAAAAGTAAAAAATCCAAAAATTCATCTTTTTCCAATTGAAATCTCTTAGCATATACCAGATATTAGCACAGATGAAAGATTATAGTTATTAGGTACATAACATTCTCAGTCCGCAGTCAATTCTGAATCAAAATGAAAGAGGCAAATCATTTGAAATCTTTTAAGAATCAAGACGACGAAAGTGCAATGAGTGTAGAACAAGCGAGGCCGCACTGCGCCTTCTTCGTAACAAGAAAGAAACGTTTTTGTCGAATGACGATTCGACCAGGAAACACTTACTGTCCCGAGCACGAACCGCAAAACTGCACACAAGTTAGTATTACTTTACTAGCAACATGTTAGTTTACTCATATAATTTGATTTGCATGTGTATTTAGCAGAGCTTTGCAATTATAGCTGCTAGGTAATGCTTACAAGTACTTTTATCTTTCCTTTCAGGATGACACCCGGGTACCTTGTCCATTGGATCCTAAACAGTAAGTTTATTAGATTAGTATGCGTTTCTAATCAGATATACATATCATTTATAAAACTAATAAGGTTTCTATAATTCAAAGAGGGGATAAATAGGCTCCGCTGGAAGACCCGCTTCGTTGGCCCCTCACTTTGAATAAAGAAGTTTTTTTCTTTCGCTCAAGACTATCTTTGCTGCAAGTTCTGTTTAAACAAAAACACTAGGAAAAGTGCAATTTGGACCAAATGGAAGTAAAATACAATAACTGTTTCACCCCCAATTTCTTTCTATGAATTAACAATTAGTAAATTTCTTTTTTACTAAATATGCACTGCTATCGCCAAGATTGAATACATTCACTTACCATTTCATTGGCTATATTCTTGTCTGAGATTCTGGTAGGAAGTCATCCGTGTATGCCTCTTCTACGAAAGGAATATTACATCACATAGAGGTGTTGGAGGTTACAAACAATTATAGCACTTATTTATGTGACATACACAGAATGCATTGAATAGATATGTTGATGGCTCAGGCGTTAGTTACCTTATTTTATTCCTCATGGAATCTCAATTCTTTGGGTCAACTTCACAAAGAGGGAATAAGACTACGTTATAGTAAACTGAAATCACTTAAATATGCTAAGAGACACTGTTGAACAAAAAAAATTATCATGAGGAAACTAATGATACGTCGATAGATACCAAAGAAAATAAAATCATTAGATATTTAAAATAAATTATGTACCTACTATATAAATTATATACTAAAAGAAAGGGGACTCGACCCCCGTTCCGGTTCCTTCCTGGTGCAAAGAAGCCATTGCAATTCGGCGCGGCAATGCGATGAGCGTCGGGGGCGACGAGGGGTGGATTATTGGATTACTTTTATTTTTTATTATTTTTTTTTTGTGTATTAAATTATATACCTATTAAAACAATATGACTCGGGGGCGACGAGGGGTGGATTATTGGATTACTTTTATTTTTTATTATTTTTTTTTTGTGTATTAAATTATATACCTATTAAAACAATATGACACTATCACAAAAAAATAATTGAAAACACTATGTTTATAATATAATTCAAATTTAAATAAATAGTACAAAGAATGCCCGCCAAATTTGCTTAGAAAAATCTAGTGTAAACGGGATAGTCATGGTGATGCTTAATTTTTGGTAAATGAATATACAAGGTAACAACAAATAATACAATGGAGAAGTTTACTAAAAAAATTTTATTCGCTATTATTAAAACTTAAGCTAAATAATACAAAAGTGTGAAAAAATCATGAAAATATCATCATCATCATCAGTGCCTCTCCTTCAAAAAATAATATTTAGTTTAGGGCGCGAACCTGGAGCACTCAAACAGATAACGTATCATACCACTATGCTAATCTGTGTGAAAGAATCATGAAAATATTTCTACAAATAAAGAAGTTATAGGACATTAAAGTCGCGCTTGCGAAATAAATTTCGCTCTGGGCGACGGCTCAGCGTGTGACGTCACGCTGCCCGAATTCATTAGCATTCAGTCATTGGTGCTAATGAGTCACAGTGTTTTGATTATTTCTATAGATAAGAGCAATTTCTCGTGATGGCTGAGACCATTGAGACAAAAAGCAAGCATATAAATTTTGTTGGTATAGTTCCAATGTGTATAAGCATGACAGTTAAAACTGCAAATACCTACACAGCGGGGTCAGAAAGAAAACTTTGCTAACCAATAATCATAGAGTAAATAAATTTGACAGCAGCGTTGTACCAATAATGTAAGATATCAGTGAAGAACCAAAAATTTTAGGTAGGTATATTACGATTACGTCATAAAAAAATAAAGGGCAAAAATATTTTAAAAACAAGCTTTTATTGCATTTTATTGCTAATAAAAAAAAGTTAATAATAATTTTATTCTTAGTAATGCTGTTCTTTAGTACTTATGACATTAAAACCAATTAATTAACACAACTAAGCTAAAATTTGATATGATTATTGTAGACATGTGTATACCTATTTATTTTTATAATTGTTTACCATCACCCTAAAACTAGACTACTTACTTGTTAGGAGGAATCAAACAAGCCCAAACACCGGACAGATACAACAAAGGAAGCAGAATAACATAATCATAGTGAAGCAGATTAAAAGGAAGTATGGATCCAAAGGAGGCTTGAGTTAGTTCGGGTCATCTACTTCCCTCAGGAGGGAGCAGGTTCGGGTATAGGGTTCTCCCTGTTCCCGGAAATCTCGCCAAGGACACGGCCCCGACGGTCGATAGACGGGTAATTCTGCCTAGTCTCGTCGGGCAGGCAACGCGTCGCCCTGCGAAGTGCTGGGTGACGTCAGTAGTTCGCGTGGGAGCGGGCGCCCGTTCGGCAACCGCTCGCGATACGGAAGGCTTGAATGCAGGCGTAAGTTAAGAAAGACAAGAGGAACTCTATTATAAAGAGTCAAGAATCCATTATTAGGCATAAGAAAGTTGAAGTTTGAAATGTGTATGGTACATTATGAGAATCATCAGAGTCAGAAAGTCCTCACATCTAAATGGCGGTGAAGGAGTGGCTATAGGGGTGGTTCAGAGGCCAATATAGGGACAAAAGGTTCAGCGGTTTAGATAACTTATGAACTTTGGGGAGATGAGGTTCCTTCAGAACAGAAGCTAAGGAGGGGCTCAGATTTATAAAGAGGGAATAGAATAACATTCATGTTTAAGTAACGACTTTATTGTATGTCTTGAGTAGATTTATATCCATTTAACAATATTTTTTCAGGTAGGTAAAATATGATTTTGTGGTAGGTCTTACGACGCGGGCGACGCTATGAAGATTCCACCACAATCATTTGAAAATTGAAACTACACATGTCGTCTTGCACAACACAACTTCAACAAAGAGGCCGACCGAAGAATTCAGCTGGGCTGGAATGCTTTCGGGAAGCTCCGTCGTCTGTTCTCGTCGCCACTACCATAATGTCTGAAGACCAAGGTCTTCAAGCAATGCGTCCTGCCTACAATGACATACGGTGCCGAAACATGGACTCTCACAGCAGGACTGGTCCACAAATTTAAAGTCACTCAGCACGCTATGGAGCGGGCTATGCTCGGTATTTCCTTGATGGACAAAATCAGAAATACTGAAATCCGTCGAAGAACTAAAGTTGTCGACATAGCCGAAGTGATTAGCAAGCTGAAGTGGCAATGGGCCGGTCACATTTGCCGTAGAACCGACAACCGATGGGGTAGACGGGTTCTCGAGTGGAGGCCACGTATTGGGAAGCGAAGCGTTGGACGCCCCGCGGCCAGGTGGACAGATAACCTGAAGCACCATACCGGGGGTAATTAGATGCGGAAGGCGGAGGACCGTGTGTGGTGGCGAGCCTTGGGAGAGGCCTATATCCTGCAGTGGAGAGACACGGGCTGATGATGATGATGTCGTGTTGGCGTAACCATGCTTTGGACCCATCGCACGCTACTGGTGGAAAGCCACATCTGTTCCACGTTCATATTAGATGACACATGTGAAAGACACGTCACCAAAAGTCCCTGTCTGATATAAAACCCGACCCCACCCCCTCTCCCATCACGAACACCAGTCGGACGCGTTCCCAAAGATCGAGCATTAAAAAGCCCAACACAACAAAACTTAGAAAGAAGTATTAACAGCAAAATTCATTTTAATAAACAGTATCGTGCACAAAGTGTGATATTATATTGTAAAATTATTGAAGTTAAAAATATATTGAAAATAAAATTAGTTTGCAAGAAATATAAAAATAAATTAAAACTTCACCCATTCCTGAAACTAAGAAGCTATATATGATATATACACACAACGAAATAAATAGATACGTAATATAGCCATATATTAAATACTTGCAAGTACTGTAAACAGAAGTAAACATTGTCTCAGTGACAAGCACAATTCATTATTATGTGGTATATAGTCTAAAACCATAACAAAGGGCTATAATAAAAAATTTGGTAAACATCTTTTATACAGAATGGAAAATTAAGACTTAAAATAATTACTATGCATGCAGTGTATAAGCATACAATCCAGTACAATACAACATTGCAGAGTAAACTGTATATAATATTACCAATATATATATAAAAAAGGAACGCGGTAAAAATTAAAATACAAAATAGTTTGAAATAATTATATCTACGAACGCCCGCAACATTCTCATAGCAACTAAGATAAGTAATCAGGCACAATATTTTGCCTGAATATAAATCACTAGAAAATTGTAAAAAAATTGTGATACAACAACAAAGACAAACTAGAAATAAAAACACAATACATTCCATATTCTTTTTGACAGTATAAAAACAGCAATTTTGTGGTCAAATAATCAGTAAATATAACCAAAAAAGGGAAACCACAAACCGCTAAAAAAAATTTTGTAAAATCAGTTTCCCGAGTTCACTCTACTTGCTTGCAGGCCATGATCTCTTCTCACCAGTATGTGGCCATCTCTTGTCCAGCAGTACTTCCAATGTCTAGCCCTACATTCGTCCCGCGTTTTTGCAAGTAGCTGTTATACCTAGTGAGACGCTCATTTTTGTATATTCGCATACCTTTTGTGGTCTTTAAAAAGTCGCAAGTAATTTTCGCCGTATGAGGTGAGGCATTATCATGTTGTAGAAAAAGTCCTCTCGATCCTGACCTTGGGCGTATTTGTTTGATTTTATCAAATAACGAAGGTAAGCACACTTTACTGTATCACTTGGCATTCACAGTTTTTTGATTTTCTAAAGAAACAGTCTATATATGGCCACTTGCAGAAAAAAAATTTGCCCCCATTTTTTGCCAACACTTCGCCCGCGCTTGACTTTCGTCAATGGAACCTCGTCTGGAAACACCCAAACCGTCGATTGTTGTTTTGTTTGTGGGTCGTATTGATAGACCCACGTTTCGTCTCCCGTTATAATATCAAACACCTTCCGTCCCTTGCCATTATTAAATTTTACTAGCATCTTTTTACACCAGGCGACTCGGGATTTCTTCTGATTTTCTGTTAAAAACTGAGGTACCCAACGAGAACAAAGGTATCTGACTCGAAGATGTTGATGAAGAATTTTGTTGATGCTCGGTGATGAAATTTTAAGGGTTTGCTCAATCTGATGATAAGTTGTTCTGGGGTCATCCTTCAACATTCTTCTCACTGCTTCAATATTTTCGGCAGTTACTGCGGTGGCAGGACGTCCACTTCTCTCGTGATCGTTCAAAGCAGAAATTCCACGTTTAAATTGAGAAAACCATCGAAAAACTGTTGCACGAGAAGGAGCACAATCCCCAAATGCTGAAACGAATCGATTTCTGCACTCGTTTTCATCCAAGATAACTTTGTAGTCGTACAAAATCATTGCATGAAAATGTTCACATCTGGCTAACAAAGCGAGACTGAGAAACATCTGACTCACTTCGACGTCTTGTGTGCGTGTGTTCACGCTGGCCGATACGAAATTTGACAAAAACGCTAGACAAGACTCTCTCTATGAGATACTAATCGAAATATTGAGGTATTGTAACTACTGCGCCCACATCTCATTTCTTTAATAGTCACCCTCGTATGAGTGCGTTCCATTACACATTATATTTGTTACGTTTGTTGAATATCTTACATTTCACAAAACCTCTAGCAAAAACATTTTATTGTCAAAATCTTCATAAAACATGGAGTTTACATTTATAGAAATGTTAGTAGTAGTGATGTCTTTTTGGAAACCCTTTCCATTACATTCATTAAAATTAATGAAATGAGAAGAATCTTTTTTTTTTAACTTTATTTCTTACATAGATCAAAGTGGTCATGTTGGCCTATATCTTTTAACACAATAATATTGCCTGACACTCCATCTATCTACTCATGGGTAATACATTTGTTGTCGTGTAGGTCTTTTAAAATTGTCAATATATCTGCCAAAAAAGGTTATTTATTAGAAATTATATGTTTTTTTTTTTTTCTAGTTCAGTGTATTTGTAATCCATGGGCAAATGATAAATGTTGTTGATCTAGGCACACAAGAATAAATATGACATTATTACTATCATGACATATTTATTGATGGCTCTTGCTTTTTTTGTTATATAGCACTTGCTACATCAACAAGATGGACAAACATCTGGAAGTTTGTAATGCAAGGGCCACAGAGGTGGCACATGTCTCACGAGGGGTGAATGCAGGGGCAGCCTCGGTGCCCCCCCGTGCACCTCTCTCACAGGTAGCTCCAGATGTCTTGGCAGGTGTACTAAAGAAGATTGACACACTCTATCAATGTATGTATTGGCAAAAAATATGTTACAGTACAGGCACAGATTATTTCCGCCATAACATTTAAATTCATAGCGAATCTTGGCGTGGCGCAATAAATTTCAATTCCGCTCGCATAACCCTACATGCATAGAAACTAAATTCACATACAAAAGTCTACAACTCGCCTTTCTACCGCATAACTATATCTCTTTCTATGCTACTAAGTGATGGACCGGACAAACCCACTAATATACTTGTAGCTTCTAGCTAAAGGTGTAGAGTGCTCCTGGTATCAATTAGCAATAACCCAAATATTAACTGTACGCGTCGAACCTGCCACTATACGAAGGCACGGTGGGCGACGTTTGTACCGGGTGCTGGTTCTTCAGGGTAGAGACAAAATGCCAGTATTGATTCCGGGCAGAGCTTCCCGCCAACTTGTTGTACTTGCTGACTATGACCTGTATGGTCCTATCTCTTGCAGGTAGTCGCGTATGAACGGAGTACTGAAGTGAAGTGCCTATACCGTGGATCGTCCGCCCTTTTTATACGCTGTTTGTACATAATTTCTTATGTGCTCGTTAGGTACTGTTTTCCCGCGGAGATTTTGGCGCGTTTTCACGATTTTCGCGCCTGTTTTCAGTTGACCAATCAGAGCTCTTTCAGCTAATTTTGGTACCCTCCGAGGGCAAGACCAAACGAGAGCCATCGAGAATTAGGCACCCTCGGAAGGCAGTACCACATGGAGAGCTCCGATTGGCCGTTTGGCACGTCTCCGCGGCAGTACTCTAACGAGAACCGATTTCCCTCGCGGGGCGAACTTTCCACGGTTTTTCCTATTTTTCAGCAAGTACTAGGGGTTGGCGGGAAGGAAAACACAACTATAGCCCATCTTTATTCATTCTATACAGTTTTTAACATTACAAATCATCATCATCATCAGCCCATTTTTACCCCACTGCAGGGGCTTAGGCCTCCCCCAGGGTGAGGAGGGGGGCTTGGAGCTTAAGTCCACCACGCTGCTCCACTGCGGGTTGGGAACTGTAACGACCGCCATCTATTGACAGCGTCCGGGACCGACTGCTTAACGTGCCCTCCGACGCACGGCGTCAGTGATATTGTGTACTTAAGTCAGAAAAACTCATTGGTACACGCCCGGATTCGAACCATGGCCCTATGGCCTTATAAATTTGAGACAGGTTCGTTACAAATCATACAACTATCATTCTATTCGATTTTCAAATTCTTATTATTTCTACGCTATTTACTATCGCTCGGTTGTCTGCTCGCCGTCGCGAACATTAACTTAGAACACTAACGTAAAATGCTATAATTAATTTCAGTGGTTTTGAAAGATGGTGTATCTTCGTGGGAGAGTGGCGATCAGACACATGAGGCGGTGGCCGAAGAGCTAGCGCGTGGCGACCGCGGACATAGCTCACGACGACACTTCCAGCAGGTATCGGCACTGCTGCGGCTGGCCGAGCACAAGGGGCTGGTCGAGGACTACACCTGCTATGTGGAACTTGGCGCTGGCCGTGGACGATTCGCATATCATGCTGCTAAAGCGTGGTGCGGGCCCTCCACTCAAAGTCGCGTTCTCCTGGTCGACCGTGCCGCGCCAAGACACAAGCGCGACAACAAACTGCCCACCGGCACCGCTGCACGGTTAAGAGTCGATCTCGCTGACTTGGTACTTGGAGCAACATCAGCGGCTGGGGACATGATGCGGCTCGTGGGGCTAGCGAAGCACCTCTGCGGCGCCGCTACAGACTACGCATTGCGCTGTTTGGCCGCGACGTACCGCGCCCGCGGATTGCTTATAGCCACATGCTGCCACCATCGCTGCGATGCTTCTTCATATACGGGCACTGCTCGCCTGCAAAACCTAGGTGTAACGCTCGACGAATTAGACGTAATATTAGGTGTGGTGTCTTGGGCGACTTGCGGTGACGGCCGCCCCCGAACCGCTCGTTTTGATATCGACGCTGAATCTGTGTGGGAAAAACGGGCAGAAATAGGCCGACGCGCCAAGGCGGTGCTCGACTGGGCGCGTGCCGACTACCTTCGTGCTCACGGATGGACGGTGCAGCTTATACGCTTCGTGCCGTGCTCCATCACGCCTGAGAACTTATGTATTGTGGCCACCCGGCCCCATTCCGAACCCAACGCGACACAAACTTGACGTAATTTTTTCAAGCACTAACAAATTATTAGTCATTATGAGAGAGAAACTGATGACATATACAGACAGTAAAATGTTTAAGTGTAAATCATGGATTTTTTAAATGTGATTCACATGTGACATTTGTATATAAATGTCACAGTAAAACCCTAAAATTAGTAAACTTAAAAAAAAAGTCAATAATAAATTAGCATATTATTAATACTATGGCTATCATCTCATGTAAATATAGTTATAGTGATTTATGGTTCATAGATGTGATGGCACAAAGTCTGATGCCCTTTTATTTATTTTGTCTGTTGCCCTTCCCCCCTGGACGCTGTTGAGTGCAGACGTGTTTTTTTTGTTAATTTTAATCTAAATTAAAATAATATTTATATTAAAATAACCTCTCCGAGGTAGTAGGATTGCCTAAGACCCGTAATGTGAATATTTTGTTCGAGTGCTACGTCCCGCTGCGCAGTGTAGTGCTACGTGATCGCTGGCCGCGCCCATCTGCTACGAACCACTTCATTGTGCTACGAATTTGGCAGCTACGTTTGCGATCGACTTGCTACTACGTCGGTCATTCCTACAACTCGCAGTAAGTGACCTCTCCGCTAGTTCTGGGACCCTGGTACTTGGCGTCAACAGTTGCCCTGATACGTTGCTGTGTGTTTTTTATTAGTGGCGGACAAACATTCTTGGAAGCATTGCAAGCGAGTGTGCAAACAGAAATGCCACTAAAAAGAACCCCTCTATCTACCACACAACCGGATGTTGAATCCGAAAACTACCCTAGCTCTGCTCCGGCGACTGATACTGAAAATGAGGGCCTGAATGTTGCCAGTAGACATCGTCCCCGTAAACGTCAACATGAGGATGACCTGTCTACCTCTATTTCAGATATTAAAAAATCTATTAAAGCCCTAACTTCACAAAAGGGTGCAATGAAAAACAATGAAAGGCAAAACGATGACATAATGCGATCTATGGATTTCATATCAAAGCAATATGAGAAAATGAGGGATAAACTTGTGAAAATGAAGTTAGACAAAAAACTCACCTGGCGTACATTCAGAGTCTTGAAATGAAAGTTGAAAATTTAGAGAGAAACCAGAGACAAGTATTGAGATCAGAAATATTCCTGTCCAAAATAAGGAAAGCAAAGCAGACCTCTTACATTTTTTAAAAGCCATTGGTGAAGCAGTCAAAGTGCCTATTGAAGAAGCGCAGGTTCGCGACGTCTTTCGCCTGAAAACTAAAAAGCAAGGTAATCAACCAATTATTGTGTACTTTACTACTGTCGTTCAGAAAGAGAAAATATTAACTGCCGTAAAGACTTACAATACTTCAAAGAAAGAAAACAAATTGAATACTGGTGATCTCAAACTGGGTGGTGAAAAAAAAACCTATTTTTATTTTGGAATGCCTTACCCACACTGCCAGGAAACTCTACTTCTTAGCTAGAGAATTTAGCAAAAAACATTATGCTTACTGCTGGACTACAGGTGGAAAGGTATACCTGCGAAAAAAGGAGGGTGATCCGTGCCGTCGCATAGACACAGAGGATGATCTAGTCTTGCTCCAGTCCCAGGATCAATGACTTAATTTCTAGATTAAGAATCCGCATCCTGTCTTGTTATTTTTAGTTATCTTATTTTTTGATTTGGATCATGTTTATACTATTCATTTTTGTGTTCAAAGCTTAATTTTTTGCTACCATATTTTATTCACTATTTTACCACATATACTTTTACTGTTCCAGATATATACTTCTACTGTTTCCATACTTTACACTTACATACGCCTTACAACTTAAATGGTTGAGATTTCAAAACTATATCTGATGGTTCTGTGGTCATTATAGAATATTCACACAGCACTGCAACATGTGCACCAGTGATTGTCTTCCTATTTTAAAGTTAAGTCGATTAAAATTATATCTGATGGTATTGACCAAGTTGAACTATCAAAATCGTTAATGTGCTCTCCAGAGACTCATCAATTTTAAAGATCGGGATCTATTAAAATCATACACACCAATATATGCAGTTTAAACCGTAATCTTGACGCTTTCATTGTCCTATTGGAGACAATACCTCTGCAATTTGATGTACTCGTACTCACTGAATGCTGGTTAAGCAAAGTATCGACCATCCCGGATCTGCCCGGATCAAATCAAAATGATGGAGTTGTTATCTATGTTAAAACTGAAATCTGTCATAAAGTCGTTGCAGAGACCAAAATCAGTGATGCTTGCAGTGTGATTATGAGGATAGGAAATGATATAGCTATAGTGGGCATCTACCGATCTTTCAATGTTTCTTTGTCAAATCAATTTCTTGATATATCTTATAAGAACATTGACAATTTCTGTGATAGCCTCGATGCTCTCCTACCTTCATTTAACAAAATAAAATCAGTTATACTTATTGGAGACATGAATATTTATATCTCACCAAATGATTCTTGATCCAAAAAAAGATAAATACTTTGATTTCATGGCGTATAATGGTTTGCAACCTACTCATATTCTTCCTACACGTAGCGACAGTTGTCTTGATCACGTTATGTTGTGAACTGACCGATCCTCGAGTACTTTCATATTAGATTCACATATTACGCACCACTTGTCTTTATATTAGAGGGTAAAATTAATAGAGTTCATCCTAACTAGCTTTATAAAAATTGATTATCCAAATTTAATTCAAGAATTAAAAGTAACAAACTTCAGTATATCATGCCCCAAATCCTAATCTCGCTGTTATTGAGTTTGGTGACTTAGTTTCTAAAGCAATCTCTACACACTCTAAAGTGCTTCATGTTCCGCATAGAAAGCGCACTATTAAACCTTGGTTAACACCGGGCCTACTACGGTGCATTAGGAACCGGGATAAATTACAAAAGAAAGCTAAGGTTGATCCGAATAATGCTATACAACATCTTACACTCGATACCGTAACTACTGTAACAACTTGTTAAAAAGATTGAAAATTGAATATGAAAAGCAAGAATTTGACAAAAATAAATATAACCCCAAAGGAATGTGGCAAACTATTAATAAAATAACAAGCTTAAAGAAACCAACATTACCTCCTACTGAACTATTAAATCTTGCACAAAGACTACATGATTCACTTAACTTAGTTAATGAGTATTTTGCCTGCATAGCAAAAACTCTAGCGGATGAAATCATACGTAAACGCACCACTTCTGCTAACGTAGCAAATGTAGTAGATATCTTACAACAGCTTTTATCACAAAGAGATTCTATGGCTTTATTTGCAGTAGACGAGAGTGAAATTAATACTATAATTATGAACCTCAAAAATGACTGTGCTACTGGTGTAGATAACATTTGAACAACAGTAATTAAAAATGCAAAAGATAGTGTTATTCCACCCATGACACATTTATTTAATCACTGTTTGTCCACAGGTGTGTTCCCAGATATTTTAAAGAGAGCTCTTGTTCACCCAGTCCACATAAATGGCAACAGAGACATTATTGGTAACTACAGACCTATCTCGGTGTTGACTGTAGTCTCAAAGATCTTTGAAAAACTACTTAATACTAGACTTATTGACTTCCTAGAAAAGAATAAGATAATAGCTCAAAACCAATATGGTTTTCAAAAAGGTAAGTCTACAGAAGATGCTACTCTGGAACTTACTGAGACTATAGTGAAACATCTTGATAGCAAACACAAAGTCGGGGTATTTCTCGATCTGTCGAAGGCATTCGATACTGTCTCTGTGCCATTGTTGTTAAGTAGGATGGAACTCACTGGTATACGCGGTCTTGCTCTAAACATCTTTAAAGACTGTCTAATGGCTCTCAGAGTGTTAAGGTTGGAGATTGCTACAGTAAGGATATAAATCTGATCCATGGGGTACCACAAGGTAGTTCCTTGACCCTACCCTATTCCTCTTGTATATCAATAGCTTGTGTTCGCTTTCGCTTACAAACTGCAAAATTATTACCTACACAGACAACACAGCTTTGATAGTGCATGGGAAGGACTGGGTGCATGCAAAACGCTACACAAAGGATGCCTTTATGAATTGGCTGGACAGTAATCTGTTAACACTCAATCTTGATAAAACTAAATATCTTACTTTCTCTCATCGCCTCAATACGCAACCACCTACTGAATTTTGCATAAATGCTCACTCATGCAGTAAAAATGACGTAGGATGTAATTGTCCGTTTGACTTCAGCACCTAGTATAAAATATCTTAGACTAATCATTGATAATCATCTTAACATATAAACTCTTACTTGTCGCATTAGAAAGCTATTCCCTATTTTCAGAAAACTCAGGAATTCTGCCAATTGCAACACGTTGATGTGTGTATACTACTCGCTAGTCCAGTCCTTACTCCGACATTGCATTGTCTCTTGGGGTGGTGTAGGTGTTAGTATACTGCTGCGTTTAGAGCGTGCCCAACGCGCCATTCTGAAGGTAATTTTGGGTAAACCGCGAAGATACAGCACATCCTTTCTCTACCAAGAGTGTTCGGTACTTACCGTGAGACAGCTTTCTATGGTGCAAATGATACTTCGCAAGCATAGAGGACTGATTTATGTACCTATACAAAAGCGCAATAAGCACAAAATTTGTTCTACAGTTGTTCATAAGACAACTCTTGTTAAACACAATTTCTATGTCATTGGCTCTCAACTCTACAATGCAGCTAATAAAGCTATAAATATTTACCCACTCCCGTTTAACAAATCCAAAAAAAGTATTAGTGATTGGCTATTGACAAATGAATTTTGAGGAAACTGAAAAATTACTTAGGAGCTCATAACTACAAACACGCATGTACTCACACACATAAGAACACACATGGATGCATACATACACACACACACATTATTATACATACATATAGCGTTTACTATGTGGTATAATCAATTTGTATCATTCTTAATACCTAATTCACATTTGGTTTTGTGATATATTTTGTTATTAGTCATGTTATATTTGGCACTTCAACTTTTCTGGGTGGAAGATGTAGGCAGCTGTAGCCCAGTTTAATACTATCACAGCTGCCACCGTTTACCTAACGATGGTTTTGTGTCTTTATTACATTACCTTGAAATTGTATTAGGTTGTCTCTTTTTGTACAAGAAAAAATGTCTATTTTTATTATTATTATTATTTATATTTCGGAGAGCGTGGTTATAAAAAACTAATATATATTCACCAATAAATTACGAAACTGTAAAATTTAAAGTGTTTTATTTTGTTTTCACAAAGAGTTTATGGTATAAATCTAGTGCCATCGCTTATGCTACTATGTGGATCGGTTATTGTTTTTTTTACTCGTCTGAGACTTTGTTAAGATTCAAAGTGTGAATGTGTGCAAGTTCCGACAATTTTTGCCCAGTCTTAATCTAATCTATATGACTTATTAACAAGCAATAAATTATTTACCATTATCTTAAAAATATCCTTAGATGCGAGTATCGCGATGCGATCGGATACGAGGAAGCAATCTAATCAATTGTTAATGGTGACAAGAACACGGTTACAGCCTGATAAGGATGTTTTGGCGGCAAAATCGGAATTAACGCCGCACCATCGTGAGAATTGTCATTCCATGAGTTATTCGCTGTGAATCTGCTTTCAATGTTGTGTTATAAAAATTCAAAGAACATGCCAAATGTGATAAAAAGTGGCCGATCCTAAGTCTAAAAGATCCATATCAAACTGTAGGTTTGAATTTGTACACTTAAACTAGAGTGGACAACTGGGACTGCATGTTTATGTTTACAATGCATTTGCAATAGTTTCTCAACCCTTATTAATCAATTCATATTAGAGCACTAGTGACTGAAATAGGCTACAATTTATTCTCAAGCAAAAAAGTCTGTTGTACCTAACAACTTTACAAATACATGTTTCCTGTATCTAAATGTGAGATGGACAATTTATACTATTTGTATGGCTCGAATCAATGCCTCTGTCATCTATAGATCACAAATATAGCTATCTAGCTCTTACTGACCTCTCCGACATTCTATCATGTTTACAATAGGAAACATTGAATATCTCACGATTAAGCATCCCATCGTTGTGCATTAAACGCTTCATTTTCGGGGTTTATTAAATTCACATAGACTTAATTTCAGTTTGAATATTGCTAAAAGCGAAACTAACGTATAAAAATAATGGACAGGATTAATAAAACTAGACTCCCTTTCACTGAACAACTAATGAAGCACTGCAATGGTGGCCGCGTATGTGTGAGTTGAACTTTGTAGCATTATTGGCGGTCGGTAGGTAGACTTACTATAATATATGTTCTAGTTGACGCGTGCGCACATAGCAAGCTTACTTACTAGGGGTGCATTGGTAGTTCTGCTATGTCCGGGATTCCAGGGCTCATGGTGGCGTTATGTTTTGTAACACCAAAAGTGTTAAATTCCACAAATATGAGACTTTCGAGAGAGTTTTTAAATTTTTTTCCAAATAAGTAATTTTCTTTTTTTGTAGAGTTTTTTTTTTCATTTTCATTTTTTATTTTGGGCATATTTGGTTGGTTTTGACAAGTCCCATATATACTAGCTTACAAGATTTTGATGATGTAGGCAGGAGATGAAACGTGAAACTTAAAAAAAACTAAACACTAGGACCTTCTTGGCATTCTGTCTGGAAAAAAAATGTGCAATACTGGCAGTGTTGTCTTCTCATATTGGATGCCAAAGGGCACTTTGTGTCGCTGTAAATAAGTAATAATAAAACCATGGGGTTTATAAAAATCTATATAACGACTATATAATTAAATAAGAACGACTTTTACACAAAAATATTTCCAAGCACACCAAAAGAAATTTTTCAAACGTGCCCCAAATTTTCAGCACTGCTATAGCATTACACAATTCCTTACCAGACGTCGGAACCTCAAAAGGTCCAGGTTTGTGCCCTACTTTTTAGTTTTTGGTACAGCTGCTTACTCAAAACAAAATCTATTTTTTTTTGTTGAAATTCAATGGATGTCAACTGTGTCACAATCTTTGTACTTAAGTAATCTTTATTTAATTACTTAACTTTTTTTCATATAATCAGATAAATGATACTTTTATGTTTCATTTCATGAATATTCATTTTTAGTCCTGTCTGTGGTTGAGTAGGTACTATCATTTTTTACTTCCAACCTCAAAAATGAGGGGTGTTATAAGTTTGTGGCCTATATCTGTGTATCTGTGGCACTGTACTACGTTGTATCTATGGTTATGTGAGTTCTAAACGACTAGAATTTTAATGTCTTGTCTTTAATTAAAAGCTGGTGTGATTGGGGTGGTTTTTAGCTACATTTCTGACTATGGCATCGTAACTCCTAAATGAAAGAACCAATTTCAATGCAATGTATTTTTGTTTGAAGGCAAGTTTAATCTGTATGATTTATAGGTAGTTTTTTTTTTAAAGAGCTTAAAGTAAGAGCTTAAAAACTTTTTTTTAAAAAGTCTGCATTCAACTACTAATATTTTTAAGATAGTTCGTTCTCGAAAAATCACCATAAAATATTTTTCACTTTTGAAATTCTTAAGATACAAGATAGAACAACAAATGATAAGTTGAAATACTCTGTATAACCACCGAAAATAAATTTAAAAAGGTTCTGAATCTCTTAGATTTGACAGTATTTCTTTATCTATAGGTGCTAATATTATAAAGAGTCAATTTTGCGAGTTTGTGTGTATGTGGAGAGTAATTTAAATTTTTTTTAGCATTTTAAAGGTGCATCATTCCAGATGGACATAGGCTATATTTAAATTAGATAGTTAATTGGTTAATCCGAGCGAAATCGGGGTGGGCCGCTAGTATTTAAAAATGAATTCCCGCGATCTACAAGTGGGACATCAAGAAATAAAAGCAATGTAAATATAAGTTTTGTATTTCTATATAAATAGCCAAATGCCTACAAACAAAGAGTCTGATGTTTTATACAAAATTTAAACTACTACATAGAAATGCCAATCGACATAACCCCCTAGGCTCACATACTTTAGTCCACAAAAAATATACTTATCTAAATACATTAACAATAACAAAATACCAGCAAAATTAAAGTAAATTCATTGACCCATCACACATTTATATCAATGCTAGACGTAATACCATCAGCATCATCACAGTGCCCTTTGAGATTGTAATGGTCTTATTATTTTTATTTGTTAAATTGGCCTTATTTTAATAACAAACTCGTAAAATCCTGTTATTTTCGCGGAACTACATTACTGATGGAAACCTAGACTTGTGCAAAGTTAATAAAACTATTTTATGTTTATATACTTGATCACATGAGTCTAGTGAATTTTCTTTTAGTTTTTTCTTGAGGATTTTAAAATGTTTTGGAAGTATTTCCCTTTTTTATCTCAACCAATTATTATAAAGTTTCAGGGTAGATAGATGAACAAATACAACAAAAATAAGGTCGGCCTCGTGTGGATACAAAGCCATAAATAATATAAAGTTCTATACATTATATACAGTCCAAGTTAAATATTATAAATATATCAAGAGCTGACAACGAATTCTCATTTTTTGTTACAATATCAAAACAGCGCCCTCTTTGAGTAATGGAAGGATTGACGACCCAACGCTACCGCGTTTTACCTATCCTCGTTGCATATTAATATGCAAGCCAGTTTATAAATTGCAAATAGTTTTAATGCGTACATATTTCAAATCGTCTGTCCGCACGCCGCGAGGAAGTGGTTGGCAGTAATCAACCTTATTGAGAAGCGACAAGTTCGCCCCACCCGATGGAAGAGAAAATTAGTGACAACGTAGCCAACAACCCATAGCCAGCTCGGCTGCTGTGTGGCTAGGATGACGCGCCCATGGCGAAGAACGGCGGCAACATCAGTAGCCATAGCGCTCCTGAATGGAGGACACGACGCCATTGGCGAGGCTGGAGATACGGCCGGCCACGCGCGTCACGCCTGCGCGCACGCTGTCACGCACGTCGTCCAAGTGTGGCGCGCTCAGCCCACTCGCCATCCCGCTCGCGTTGCCCGCCGTCCCTGTACCGAAGTATTCTGCAGACGAGATGCTCGTGCTGCCCTGAAATCTCCCAAGATTCGCGTCCCGCTCTGCCCGCCCGTCCTGAAACACGGGCGCCTTAGGCTACAGTGCCCGCTCGCCATAGGTCTAGACACCGCGCCATTTTTATTTTGTATTCATTTATTCAGGTTAAACAGTCACATAGAGTCATTCTTAATAAACACCCTTAAACAAACAGACCTAAGTTACCATAAATTTTAACAAACTTCCACAAATACAGCTGCAAAGTTGCAAGCAACAAATCGAGATCAAAGTATTTACTAATCACTACAAACCAATGTAATAACTAATTTTCTTAAAAGTAAATTAATACAATCAATCCATTCACTCAGTAATTAGGCACGAACAACAATGGACATCAACTAAAACTTATGCAACAATAGATCGCGCAATATTTCCTTGTGAGTAGTTAAAGTAATAGAAAATATATCTATTCAAATGTTTATTATAATGAATGCAAGAGTGTCTGAAAACGGTATTCTTAGCGTAGTTCATATGAAAAGATGAGATAAAGAAAGTATCTGTTGAACGTAAAAAGATTTTTTCCAAAAGAGGTGCAGCATTCATGTGGTTATGTATAATTTTGTATAAGAAAATGCTATCTAAGAATTTCCACCTTGCATGTAAGAAACGTATATTGTGTATTGTTGCACCATTTTCATAATCTGTACAAAGGTTACCTGTTCGAAAATATGGTCTCCTACCTGCTCCCCGAAGAACTGTGCCGAGCTGATCGCCTTTGCCGAGCCAAACTTCTTAACCGCGGTGTCATCGTCAGTGGGTTCGGCTCGCCGTCCCTTCGGTCGTGACGGACTACTCGTCGCTGGTTTCTCTTCGGGTGAGAACATAGTACGCACCGGGCGAGCGGGTTCCGGTTCGATGCACTCCCAGGAGCCCGTACCGCCGCTACCACCGCCGCCACGTTCGCGCGATCCGTCCACACTAAGACCGTCGAGCCCACCGCGGCCACTGTACGGCTCGCTTCTAATAAAAGATACGATAGGGTCAATAGGAGCCGAAGGTCCAGGTGCTTGACAAAAATCAACGCAGCACCTACCGGATCATAGAAAAAACTGATGAGAACTCGTCGAGGTCGTCCAAGTGGTGGTGAGCAGCCGGGGCCGGCTCCTGCTGTTCGATGGGCGTCATGTCGGCCAATGCTGAGTGGGAGACACCTGCGCGCCTTGTGCTGCCCGTGGTCGCTGCGGCTGCGATGCCCAGTCGATCGGCGTCGGGGCGCGCTGTGGCCGCCCCACCGTACGTGAGCCGTAATGAAGCCACGGCTTCCTCGACGCGCTCGACGCCGCCAGCGCTGTCTGTCCCCATCGCCTGCCACACATGGACCAAAATTAACCCTGCCCGCCATTTCTCTGGGTGCGCTTTGCCGTCTTAATCTCTCACCTCCATCTTCAGCTTCTCTGCCATAACGGCTTCGCGTTCGATGTCTTCGAAGTTGGCGGTTACCTTGGTAGCGCCGAGTCCGCCCTTCCGCGCGCCCAACTGCAATATGCGCCACATTTACAAATGCATTTTGTTACTACTCATTGAACTATACAAACTCACTGACATTGCTAAAGACAAATCATTGTGGAGGGGAATGCCACTTTTACTTAGAACATCTCTACTAATAGCTGAATTTTCAGTAGTTTATATAGATTAAAAATAATAGTTACTAAACATAAGCTCTAAAATGTATTTATATATAAAAATAAATTGATTTTAGTGAGGTTGACCGTCACTTGATTCAGCTGCAAAGCGACCACTGCTATGATTGTGCTGAAGACAGTTATTGATGTTAACTTGTTTTATTAAAAATGTATGTTTTCATTTGTGTGTTGCAAGGAATCCGCCAATTAAAAAACATGTATACAAGAATTTCTCTGTTAATAGTATGTTTTCCAACATCTGTATCAGATTAAATAATTAGGAAAAAATTTGATGTGAAATTGGCTCATAAAATACAAAAATTTAAAATTTAAAAAGCCCCGACACAAAAAAAAACTAACCTTTAAAAGTGTGAAATAATACAAGTTTGTTCATTGTCTAATGATTTTTGATCCTTGAATGTGTCTGAGACCGCTAATTAATAGGTATTTTAAGTTTACTTGGCGGTCCCCGACGCTTTTAAGGATCAAAAATCATTAGACACTGAACAAACTTGTATTATTATTAAACAAATATATATTATATTGTATTATAAGTGGTGGCGGCCGGATTTGAAATTTGGCATAGTGTAAACTATTCTAATAGTCAAGCCCTTTCATTTAATATCCATATTGATGGAGTAGTGAAAAAAAATGCAATTCGCCATTTTGTGCTGGCCGCCATTTTGGATTTGAAATTTATCATAGTGTATAGTATTGTACAGTTCCCAACCCGCAGTGGAGCAGCGTGGTGGACTTAAGCTCCAAGCCCCCCTCCTCACCCTGGGGGAGGCCTAAGCTCCTGCAGTGGGGTAAAATATGGGCTGATGATGATAGTATTGTACTAGTCAAGTTCTTTCATTCGATACCCATATTGGAGTAGTGAAAAAAAATATGCATTTCGCCATTTTGTGCTGGCGGCCATCTTGGATTTGAACTTTGTCATAGTGTATAGTATTCTACTAGACAAGCCCTTTCATTTGATATCCATATTGATGGAGTAGCGAAAAAATATGATACCCGCCATTTTGTGGCGGCGGCCATATTGGATTAATTTCCTTCAAACATAGCTAAGAACACTCCCGACTAATTCATCTTTCATATAATAAAAGCCGCATTCAAATCGGTTCATCCGTTTGGGAGCTACAATGCCACGGACAGATACACAGATACACACGTCAAACTTATAACACCCCTCTTTTTTCGTCGGGGTTAAAAAAATACAAAGAAAAAGTGAGATAAATAATTAGTCTTTTAATTCAAGTAGTGGATGAAACAAATGTACTAACCGCAGAACGGCGCGAGGCCGGCTTGCGTCCGCTAGGGGTGCTCCCGCCGCCAGCCACGGAGCCCCACAGCCGTGCATCCGCACTTAGAGCCTCTGTACTCGCGGCCTGCACAGTATTTATTTGTTGATTGGTAATTACACAACTTCAATTACAATACCACACTTAACTATTTCTTTAACATAGAACCATCATAGAACATATTTGTTTGCATATTACATGAAGACCCATAATGGAGCAAATATAACTTATTGAGTGCTAGTGAATATAAAGAACAATTAGTAGAAGAAATATATGTATTGAATTGCATTGGGTAACATTAGTCTAACATAGGTGACACTGTTTTCTAAAGTGAAAATTTCAAAAATATGTTTTTTCCTTAAGTTGTAATTATTGGATCTTTTCACAAAGTAGATGGTATTAAAGGATAGATCTTAGCATTGTCATTAAAAAAGAAATAATATAGTATGAATACAATATAGTCTTACAGAAAAACAATGGCTATTAAATGATTAAATGCAAGCATAGAAATCCCGGTTTATACCTGACTGCAGAAAATAATGTATTTTCAATAACTTTTTAAACTATAATTCAAAATTCTTGTGACCTTCAAAACGATAACAAATATTAAGGCAGACAAAGCATGAACATGTTTTATTCATCAAGCAGTTTTAGTCAAAAAGCAAGAGTAATTTTGTTTATGAACGTTCAAACAGAAAACTATATTTAGCACACTCAACAAAATAGGTACATGTGGGAATTAGCATTAAGTGAATATTGGTTTAAAATCAATATTACATATGTTTCATAACAATTTCATTTGCCATTTTTTGTGGTTCCAGAGTCCTTTTATCACCATACATAATAATAATTGAGAAGTAGGATGCTCATATTAATATTACAGCTCTTAGAACTAGGAAATTGATTCATATTGTGAAGTCACTGCAAAGCTCTGCGGATACCCAGGTCCTGCGAATGGTTTATATAGCTTTAGCCGAGCCCATATTTGGTTATTGCATTTTGGCCTGGGGTGGGCCTACTGTTTCCTGCATATTGACTTTGGAGCAGGCTCAACATGGTGTATTGAAGGTCGTGAAGAATAAATCTTGTCAGACGGAGTCCATAATTAAACAGTTGATCTAATTTCACTCCCTTCCCTCCCCCTTCTCTTCCACCTCTACACACAGAACACCTGCACTTACCACATATACATACCAAATTACTAAATATGTACTTAACTTTCGTCACTAATCTGTTTATGCCCAGGTTGCCCACGATACAGGTATCGACCTAGTATGGGAACCACTAAATTTGCTCCCTGTAATGTTACGCATTGTTTGACTGTTTTTCACATGGATACAACTATTATATTATGTCTTGATATTTCGTCTTATATTGTTTTTTCATTATTTCTTTTATGTAACTTTGAAGTTGATATAAATAAATTTGTATTGTAGGAAATTTTAACAAACTAACTGTATAAGATATAATTACATCTATGTTACAAAATGTATCATATAAAATGGCATTTTTAGTAACTTGTAACATTGTACACAAATTATAAACACCGTCAATCAATCAATAGGTTTTGTGTTGTATGATAAAAGTAAGTATGGATACACAAACTATAAGATGAAAATTAAAAATAACAACTCAGCATTGTGCACTAATACACTAAACTGCAGTTGGAAGGGACACTAATGCAAAAAACGATGAAATTACTCAACATTACAAAAATGTGAGTTAGGCAGTCACCTGCAGTGCACTGTCATTGTTAGTGAGCGCATGCGGCTGGGGAGTATCAGAGCCGGTGTTCTCCACAAACCAATCTACCTCTTTTTCTTTTTGAACCTTTGTCTCGGGCGGTGCAGCCTCCAGGTGAAGCTGCAACAAATTAACTATTACAGCCACAATATTTTAACCATAGATGTACATCAGGATACAACCTCATAACTACAAAAATATGAACCAAACACCGACATATATGTACCTAGGGTACTACACTCAAAGATTCCTTGCAATGTACGGCGCACGGAAGGTAAACAGGTAACACTTAAATATTTACACGCATCACTTTGCAAATGTTACAATCATATTAAAAATAAGTAATAAAATGACATTAAAAAAAATGAAATAGCCTGTAACTGTAAAAATTAAGAAATTGAGTATCAATAGTAATTATTCAAAATTTGACAAATATTTGAAAAAACTAGACTTACATTGCAGTAGAAGGTGGCAATCTATAATGGTCAAACAACTCAACTACTTTATCGTTGCGGGAACAAGGGGGTTATCCTTGGGCAATGTTAACGTTTTAACTTATACACTAAATATTAACCCAATTTGGTCAGATTGAAAGTCACGAGGCATTTAATTAACAGACAATTGATAATGAATGATGGCAAGTTAAAAGGTTAAATTAGTCATATGTTAATAGAAAACATGATGATTGGTCGACAATAACCCTCTTCTTCTTCATAACAACATAGGACTCGCCAGCTTCAATTTGTCAGACTATAAAGTATTTCTTATTTTTTATGACAATTTTCTATTACAATAATAAAAATGCTAGTGTGTGTACATTTGGATATGCGTTGGAAGTTATCTTCTTTGATGTGATTGTATAAATAACAACAGGAATAAATTTAGACAAGTACAATGATAAGAAGGTAAGTGAAGATGGTAAATGATGTTAGTTTTAAAATTAGCATTTCCGAAAACCTAGAAAATGAGTACCTACCATGACAATTTTATTGCATACCATTTCTACATGTTTCGCGCCATTTTCTACTGTTTTTACCATTTCTGCTAATAACAAGAATTTTGTACCATTGTCTACCATTTCTATATTTTTTTTTGCAAATTTTATACGATTTTCTATCATTGCCATCATATCCTGCCATTTCCACCATGTTTTATCCATTTTTGCCATTTTCTACCAATCCATTTTTCACCCTTAGCTTTCGTAGCTAACTCCCAATGCTTTTTTTACGTTCCCATTTCGTAGATATTACGTTCCCAAATGTTGACTGATGACCTGAAGCACCATACCGGGGGTAATTGGATGCGGAAGGCGGAGGACCGTGTGTGGTGGCGAGTCTTGGGAGAGGCCTATATCCTGCAGTGGAGAGACACGGGCTGATGATGATGATGACTGCGTTCCCGAAGGTTGTTTAGATCGTAACCTCTTTCATAACACTAAATTTTCCTAGAACATTTCACTCGCAATGTACCTAAAGAAGATAACTACTTCAAAATAATATTTCATATCCTCATTTATTTTTATAATAAATTATTTTGAATGCCGCCCTGGTCCCGGATCTTTCAAAATTTGTGTCTGAACCAGTAAACAAAATTGCGAAAGAGGAAGGTGATGAGAAAGTGTGCAGCTATGTAATAGACTGAAAAGAGGTGAAAGGACTATTTTCGTTGAGCTTACAAAATAATTCAATTTATGTCCAACTGTCAAATTGTAATTGTCAAAAATTAAATTATTAAGAAGAAGAAATTAATAAAATAATATGAGCTTACGTGTGATAAGTAATCCCATCTGCCTTTTTGGAGTTCCGGATATTGTTTGTGCACTGTTTGAAAGCATAGCACGGCATTTTCTTTAGATAATTTTTCAAGATACGTGCAAGATACAAATTAATTTCAATCGACTAAACTGACACAAGGTCTACAAGCGACTATTTTGACTTTAGTCCGCGCACCGCGATGGGTCTAACTTTCATGCGCAGTTTACAGTCTACTACCTTGGTACATATATGTCAGTGGAACCAAACAAAAGTACACCCAGGCATACCTTGACGTTTTACACTTTTCTCAGACAATCACATCATTCAATCATATCATTCTCTCTTTTTCACTATAAAGTAGTCACTTTTAGTAAAAAATACAGAATAATTATGATGTAATAGTCATTCTTTGCTCTGATTTTTAACCCCCGACAAAAAAAAAAAGAGGGGTGTTATAAGTTTGACGTGTGTGTGTATCTGTGTATCTGTCCGTTGCATCGTAGCTCCCAAACAGATAAACCGATTTGAATGCGGATTGTTTTATATGAAAAGTGAATTAGTCGGTAGTGTTCTTAGTCATCTTTGATGAAAATCAGTCTAAGATGGCCGCCGCCACAAAATGGCGAATATCATATTTTTCACTACTCCATCAATATAGGTATCAAATGGAAGGGCTTGACTAGTAGAGTACTATGCACTATGACAAATTTCAAATCCAAGATGGCCGCCACCACAAAATGGTGAAATACATATTTTCTTTCACTACTCCATCAATATGAGTATAAGATGAAAGGACTTGACTAGTATAATACTATATGCTACGACCAATTTCAAATCCAAGATGGCGATTTTCATTTTTTTCATTACTTCATCAATATGGGAATCAGATGAAATGACTTGACTAGTAGAATACTATACATTATCACTAATATCAAATCCAAAATGGCCGCCAACACAAAATGGCGAATTATATATTTTTCACTACTCCATCAATATGGGTATCAAATGAAAGGACTTGACTAGTAGCATAATGTTCACTATATTGAAAGGGAATGAGGAATATTAACTAACGAAATGAAAACTAAAAACTTGAAAATTATTTTTTTGTTTGATCTTGTATGAATTAGTTTAACTAAATAAAAGTTTAAAAATTTTGAAATAAAAATTAAAATTAAAAAACCCCCGACACAAAAAAACTAACCTTTAAAAAGTGTGAAATAATACAAGTTTGTTCAGTGTCTAATGCTTTTTGATCCTTAAAAGCGTCGGGGACCGCCAAGTAAACTTAAAATACCTAATAATTAGCGCTCTCAGACACATTCAAGGATCAAAAATCATTAGACAATGAACAAACTTGTATTATTTCACACTTTTTAAAGGTTAGTTTTTTTTTTTGTGTCGGGGGTTTTTTAAATTTTAAATTTTTGTATTTTATGAGCCAATTTCACATAAAATTTTTTCCTAATTATTTAAACTGATACAGATGATGGAAAACATACTATTCATAGAGAAATTCTTGTATACATGTTTTTTACCCTCGACGGAAACACAATAACACAGACTGTAAAAATGCGTAGAATCTCCTGTTATGGACATATACTAAGAAAAATACCCTAACTACCTACTATGCAACATATAACTATAATGAAGGGAAACGACAAATAGGTCCTCTTATTTAAAGTATGGAAATGCTCCCTAAACCATGACATCAATATTTATACAAACTACGAGAAGGAATACTGAAAAAGAACTGCAGAAAATAGAACAACATCAAAAATAACGGCAAAAGCAATGTGCAAATTGGGTCCCGAAACTCAATACACATAGTTAAAGACCAAAGCCCCGCAGAATGGAACTCCCACGGTTACGGTAAATTAACCTATCCTCTTCATGCTATTACGGACACTTTGTTACACAGCAACACAGCAGGATAGTGTACCTAGTAAATTGTCTATGATTGATATTTATTAAATAAAAAGTAAAGTTACCCTTTATAACTCTGATGTAATACCTTAAAGCTACATAGGAAAAGATAGGAAGAAAGGAGAAAATTGATTGTTGAATTTTTATAAGCAATAAATAAAAATTTTATGACTAATTGAATTCATTTCATTTTTATATACTTTATTTTTTACATTCCATAATCAAATTAAGTCTAAAAACTGCTAAATCCTCAACCAAATCGAAACTTTACCTTGAAAAGCTGCAAAGTACTCCAACTACTGTTCCAACTCACTAGGAACATAAAAATCGCGCGAGGCGAGCGAACGAAGCAAGTGAGCCGCGGTAGTGGCTGCCGAGCAACAAGCAAATAAAATTTTCACTTGTTACTTAAGTTAAATTAAGAAATTCATACTTTCTTTTAATTTGAATTACAGTAGGTATAAAAATGTTATGTTTTCAATATTTTGTTTTTTTGTGATAGTGTTATCTTGTTATTATAATGTTCTTTTTACAGACTGGCAGCATTGTGAGTTGATGGGAATTATTAAATGATGGGAATGGGAAGACAGGATTAAATGATTCTGTTACTGGCATCGACATTGGTGGAATGCTGTCCTGTGATAGGGATGTATCTTCTAACTTCGATGAACCTTCAGGAAGAACTATGTTTTCATATTGTACATGTTTTAATATGATTTTAAATATCTAAAAATTTCCTTTTTTTTTGCTATTTGTCGGCGTATTATTAGTTTCATTATAATTTTTTGGTAAACAGTGTCTCTAACCATATTTCACTGCTTGCAGTTTAATATAATGTTGAAATATTCACTCTTTGTAAAGCCAACCCGACATACGTTATTCAATCTGACATGTTATCCAATCCAAGACACAAGATATTAATTAATGAATCGGCCCAGCTAACTTTAAGTAAATACACTACTAAGATTGTGTGAAAATTCAGACCTTCTGGCTATTCTTGTACTGTAAACACCGTTTGATTATTGAGATGACACAGACATACCTTGGTACCATGAGTGCGCATGGCTTGCTCTGCGAGCACGGCCAACTTGTCCCTGTAAGCATGTGCAACACGCGACCCGTACTTCTGACGCGCGTCTTCTGTCACCAGCCCGTGGGTGCGGAAATACTGTGTGGCGTTGCTGTTACCGCCAAGCTGCATATGTCGCAGCTGTTTCCATGTCCAATTCGTATCAAGCTGGGTAGACCGCACGAAAGTAAGGTGCACACCCAAACCACGGTGTACCGCTGAACAATCCAGGCAAATGAACACACCATACGTCACCGACGACCACGTAGGATTCTTCGCCGAGCAGTCGAAACATACCTACGTCACCGTATTTACTTATTACAACCTTTACATATGGCGATTGTTAATTAAAAGTGTATTTATTGAAATGATACCTTATTAGCAGGTGTAGCACGCAGTCTCTGAAATACTTCTTTAATTTCATTGGCAGTAGGTGAAGAGCCATCGGCCGTTGCCATTTCTCACTGTTTATCACAGTTTTTAGTGGTTTTGCATCCGAGTTCGACGTGTATTGACGTGTATTAAATACATACAGAACAGAATTGGAATTGCTTAAATAGAAGTTGATAGAAGTGATGTGTGAGTGATGATGTGTCACAAGTGTGCACAGGTGGTCATAAACCATGGAACTAGTACTTCGTTCCATGTCACATACCATTCACAAACACAGTCAAAAAGGAATAGTTCCAATCAAACTCTATCTCTATGGCGGATCGGAATACAACGCTATAAGCATGCTTGTGCAGGTTCAGTCATATGCCCCATGTATGCCCCTCGCTCCACTGCGTCCCGCTCATAAAGGTATATATACTAGCGTAAGAGAGGAACACAGTGTGCGAATGACATCCAGCTCTTTGCGGAAATCCTACATGCGAAAAAGAAATGCAAGAAAATCTGTCATAAAACCTCTTTGAACACATTTAGTCTTCATTAGTCACTTGTCAAAATAAGGTCCAGCTTTGTTTTCTATTTTGTGTTATAATCGTTTTTAATTCTACAAAAATTAATTCTTGTGATAAAAATGGTGTCGTGTTCAGTTTTAAATTGCATTGTAACATATGTTATTAATCCAAATAAAGAGACATTTCACATGTAAGTACTGCCATTACATACTGTTATCATAATGCTTATTTTTATAAAAAGCAATCCTAAATTTACTTGGTTATACATCAATAGTATACGGTAAATACTCTATTTTGTAAATAATTTGTTATTTTAAACAATTATGTGTAAGATACAAAAATATTGTGTAAAATTACAATCAAACAATTTAGCATAGGGATTGCACAAAATCTATCGATATGTCGATATTTACAAATATAAATATTCTGTACCTATATTTAAAATTACCTAATTGCACCAGTTCCACTGGAAAAATGTCGTTAATTGTTTTTAAACATATTGAGAGGTTTATTTAGCCTGGCCTGGCAGCACATAGTAAGAGAAAGTATGACATCTATACATATATACTACACATAGGATATATATAAATACAAGAATTGCTCATATAAAAATATAAGATATATACACAAATAATTTTAATCGTTATTTATTTATGATTTAAAGTCTGACGTTCTATCTGCTCTCTGATTAAGAACGTCGTAAATAATTTAACTTTGAATGACGAAGTTACTGTATACAATAATTTAACCTCATTTTCCTCCAAGAAACTGCGGTGTTAAAAAATGCTTCCTGATAATGATGACTATTTCATAATATCCACGTTTCCTGTAAACGCGGTTAGCAGAGAACAATGGATAAGAATGTTAAATAGAACAGGTGGGACGCCTCGAAAACATTCTTTGGTTTGCAGTAGACATTTTAAGGAAAACTGTTTTGTCTAACTAAATCACTGACGACTTTTGAAGAAAGGATCTATACTTACTAAATTTGTGCCGTTAGGCGTTTCTTTTTTTTTTCATATGTGCTTATTTAGTATATTAAGTAGTATACTTACGCCGTAGTATATACTTAATATTTAAAGTCAGAGCATTTATGCCAACTGTAATTTCTGTACAGGTCAATCTGAAGCCCAAGCGATCGGTGTCAGCGTACGTTTACCGGAATATATCACCAGAACCTTCAACTTTGGAGCCTAAACCTTTATTTCAGCACTAATATAAAACGGATTTGAAGAAAAAAGTCTATCACAGTAAAAATATAAATTTTAGGCAAATTATCACTTTGTCTTTTACAAAAAATTTTTCCTTTATAATCAAATAAAACTTAACTACCTATTACATAAAGAAACAAAAGATATTATAGACTTGGATGAAATATAGGAATTTCATCCAAGGCATAATTTGTGGTGCAGTGACACGACGCGACACTCGATCGAGTAGGCAATGTGACGTCACGGGCAGTAAGAGGCCATCAGTCAAACCGCACGAAAATACATAAATTTCTATAATTTATTTCTCAGTCGTTTATTGACGAATTTTAAAAAAAAACTTTCACTGTTTTATTAGTTCTGGTTTATCTTTCAAATCTATCGAGTTAAATATGATACTCGTATTGATCATGAAACTTCTCCATTGGAAATGTTTTTGTTTTGTACATTCTCATTTACAAAGAGTGCTAAAAAGTTTGTTGTTATGCGTTGCAACATGACGTATCTTCATTAAAAATAAAAATGGTTTATTTATTTTGTTTTATATATTACTTATCTTGTATTCAACTAAATATAAAAATTTCCATGGTGATGTTAACGCTTTCTTTACTTCTTTCTGCAAATTTTTAATTATCAACTGTTAACAAAAGAAAATATTTATTGGAGTAAAGGAAATGGCATTTGAATTGACTGATTGATGATTTGTCATTTTAAAAAACTAAAAATTGGAAAAGTAACTCAAAACAAAAATTATGTAGTATAGCAGATTCAAAATAATAAATAGGATTGCCGATTTCGACTTATAAACGCGGTAATTTCAACTACACATTATCATGAAAGTACTACGTGCTATCGATAATAGAAAAAACACCCATGCACATCACTAAAACTGGCTCAACCACATGTGAATTTTGCACACATACTCATTTCCGTTTCGGTCATGCGATGTTTATATGTCAGTTGGTCTCCTACGCTAGTATATATATGTCTATGGTCCCGCTACACCTAAAAACTGTTTACTGTGACGCGACTTGTGCCTATGTTCACATCCGCCATAAAGGTTGATTGGAACTGTACTCTGAGTACACTGTTTACTCTGAGTACAGTTCCAATCAACCTTTAATAATATACTAGCTATGATACCCGGCTTCGCTCGGGAGTTGGTATGAGATTACGTGGTAGTTGATAGTTGAAATAAAAAAATAAACTATGACTAAAAAAGTGAAAAAAAATTTATTTAAAACATTTTCTCATAATTTACACGACTTGTTTATAAACAATATTTTTCATTTTATTGTCCGGGGTATATATATATAAATTTTTCGAGTTTCCTACTCTTGAGCAAGCTACATATAGCTGACCGTGAGAGAAGCAGGATTCTTTAAGGTTGATGCCACAATATTTTAAAGTTTGCCCTTGCGCTTTATTAATTGTAAAACTAAAGGCTAATTTAATTGGAAACTGCAATCTTTTAAATTGAAATGGTAATTCAGAAGAGATCAGTGGTATTCTAGGTATAAATACTGTGTGTCCTTTGTTCTTTCCAGAAATAAGTTCAGCTTCAATGATATTATTCGATAGCTGTTTTACGATCATCCTTGTTCCATTACATAGTTTTGGGGAGTTGATATTTCTGAGTAGTATGATTGGAGATCCAATTTTCATACGAAGGCAGTGTAATGGCATTCCTGGTACTTGTAAAGAGTTTAAAAATTCCGTAGGGAAGTTGACACTTTCTTCAATGGATACCATCGTGTCGATCGATTTATATATTTTCTCTTCACCAGGTATTTTCTTTAAAATATTAACATTAATATCGTCAACAATATTATTTTTAGTGGCCAAAATTGCTCTTTCGAATAACCACTCTACGTTGGTATAGTTTAGAATAATATTTGGATAAATTTTATCTATTAGTTCATTTTCAGTAGTAACTATGTTACAGAATTCACTATTGAGTTCAATGAGGCCGGTCGTTTGGTCAGTAGGATATGTACCTTCGCCTATTTGTAAAAGTATTTTAGCAAAATGTGCTGTTGTTTCATCTTTTGATAATTCAACTCTCATGTTTTTTGTTAATTGTAGTATTTGTACTTGTGGCCAGAGATGGGACTTTTTTAAGCATGCATTGATCTCGTCTGCTGGTGTTGACTTGGGAATAACTGGAAGTGTTTGTCTAAAATCTCCTGAGAGTATAAGTAGAGCTCCTCCCATTATTTCAGAGTTTTTTCGCAATTCTTGTAGTGTTCTGTCCATGGCTTCTAGTGATTTTTTATGGGCCATGGTGCATTCATCCCAGAAGATAATTTGAGCTTGTTTTAGAAGTTGACCCCGTCCAGATTTTCCTGAGATTTTACATACCGGGAATTGTTGTTCGGCTATATCCAACGGTAGTTGTAAGGCAGAATGGGCAGTTCGTCCTCCTTCCATAAGTGTGGCTGCAATGCCGGATGATGCTAGTGCCAGTGCGATGTGTTTTTTAGCACGTATTTCCGCCAGTATTAGATTTATTAGAAACGTTTTACCGGTGCCTCCTGGTGCGTCCAAGTAAATAATTCCACCAGTGTTGTTATTTATCCGGTTCATTATAACGTTGTAAACTTTTTTTTGATTGTCATTGAGGAGTGGTTTGTTGTGAGCAATGTATTCAAGTAGTTCATTGACGTTGTAGCTTTTTTCCTTTGTAATTTCGTAGTTTAGCACACTGAAAGCATTTCTTTGTGGTGCTGGCATTCCAAGTTCTACTAAGGCCTGGTTATTTATTGCTGAACATTTATCTTCTAAGCGAATAAGTGTTTCATTGAAGATGTCGTCATTGAATTCTATTGTCAGTTCTGGATTAGTTTGTCGGATTTGGTACAATATATCATCACTCATATTCCTTTTGAAAGAGTCCCATAGCTGTTTTGGGTTTGATGGGTTACATGTTGTTAGAATTATGGCGAATAACTCTCGAATTTGTTCAGCTGAAGCTGTGAGTGTGGCTTCTTGTAGTGTTAATTCCCAGTGGTTATCGTTTTCCAATAATCCTAAGCGTTGACATGCTTCTCTGTACGTCTGGCATAGGTAGCCGTCAATGGTCCTGAGATCTGTGAAACTTGTTGGTCCCCGTATTTCGTGTAACAACATCCGGAGATAGAAACATTCGGCATTGTTTGGATGTACAGTGAATACTCGACCTATTGCGTTAGTTTTCATGATTTCTGGATGACCCTCCTTTGGCATTCCTTGTTTTCGTCGTTGGAAAATTTTCCTTGTTTTGTCCCACGTATAATAAATAGGGACGTCGACATACAATAATGTCTTTGCGAATGGATCCGTTTGGCACAGTTGGAAAAAAGCTGTTAATGTTGTGTTCTGAGGTGGTTCGCTTGCAATTTTTCTAGCCGAGTTTTTTGTGAAGTAAACTCTCTGTCCATTCTCCAAATGTACTGCTAAATGTTGTACAGCTGGTTCGCGTTCATGTATGGGAAAACTAAAAATCCTCCACGCTGCTTCGTTACTGTTGATATATCTTCCCATTTGGTACATGAGGATCTCATCATTTTTGTTATTTTGTTCGCTATTTTGGGCTATTTGAAATACTGCCATATCACTACCTTTGTTTACGTACTTACATATATATTTAATAGATTTTACTGAATTGCAGTATTCAACGTTTATGTGTGCTTGGAACATTTTGGAAAGTAGTGGGTTATATGGTACTACCCATTGATTATCTATTTCCAATTCATCTCTACCTTGTATTCGTATTTTTGCTGTGAAGCCACCGTTTTTCGGTGATCGTCTTCTATATTTGGGATAGCCGTCATCTTCAGTTTTTGTATCATCCAAGTATGGTTTTGGATATTTTTTTGTACACTTTCCATCACTCATGCATGGCGCATTGAAGTTTAATGGTCCACATGGTCCGTGAATCATGTTTTTCACTACTATGTTGTATAGTTCCTGGTCTTCTTGTGGATTTGGAAATTCAGCTTGGATGATTTTGTCGATATCCGTGGGATAAATTTTATCGTGTAGCCATATGAGATTGTGTGAGTGAGGTAATCCTCGTTTTTGCCACTCGATTGTATACATCCAACATCTAACGGTTCCAAAGATGTGGTATTTTGTGATAACTTCAATAAATCTTATTTGTTTTTGCCGAAAAACTCGGGCTATTATGTCGTGTCGATCCATGGAGGTTTGTCCGTATATTAGTTGTTCTTTGATTTCTGGCCATGATGAGTTGCATGTAAATGTTATGAAGAGATCAGGTCGTCCATATTTTCTTACGTAGGTCATGGCATCTTGAGTATATTCGTACATATGTCTTGGACTTCCTATGTATGATGAGGGTAAGATTACCATTGTTCCAATGTCGTCAATATTGCCGTCATTCATGATCGCGTCTCGAAGGTGGATGTATTCTTCTGTGCGTAGTTTCTTCTGATTCAGTCTTATGTAAAGCATCCGTTCTGCTTCTATTTTTGCGTATATATCTACCAGAAATTGTTGGAATAAACGGCGAGTGTTGAGTATGTGATTGTATATTTCATTGTCTCTGATCATTAAGCGGTAAGCATAGAACTCCTTAGAAGTGACTTTTTTGTTTGTTTCTATGCCTGTTTCAGGATGAATTTGTTTTAAATTGAAATGATATCCGTCCTCTCCGTGCAGAAATATTAACGGATATTGAAGAGCATCATATGAACGGTGTGTCTCTGTAATGCGTTGTAATCCTTTTCTTCTTCGTTGTATAATTATGTCACGGCTTGTATTTTCATTGTCCACAATTACGATGGCGACTTCATCTATCTGGGGTGCATTAAATCTACGTTCGTGTTCTCCACGTGGTCTTTTATCGGCTCGAATCACAATTTTATAGTCATCAGAAATCATGCGGTCTAATGCTGTTTTGAATATGTAAATCAGTTGATTGTATTTGTGTAAGATCCTCTGCACATCTTGGATTATTTCGCGTCTCAATCCATTAAAATTTGTGCATCGTTGATCAATTTCTTGTTCTTCATTTCCGATGAAATATACTTGCAGAAATTTATAGTTTTCGTTAGGCATTGGGAGTAACGATCCTATTTTGTGATAAATTTGCCCTTGAATTGAAAATACATATTCAAATTGATTTCTATTAGTGTTAGTCGAAGTAACACCGAAAGAAGTCATTTGAAAGCAGGAGTTGTATGATCTTATATTTTGAAGAAAGTGTTTTGATTCTAGTGTTTCCCCGGTCATGTAATGTAGAAATTCCTGCGGAGGTGCTTCCAGTGGTGGTAATCGAATTTTTCCGTTCATGCAACAGAGACCTGGTGTTTCTTTACAAAAATTTTTCGCGTGGCAAAATTGGCAAATGTTATTCATTTTTCCGATTACAACATATTTATGATTGTAATATTTTTTCGTCGGTTCGTAGTGGAATGCTTCCTTTGTTAGATTATCTTTTAAAATTCTCGATTCTTCAATACTTTCATTTTCTCTTCTTTCTTCGCTTTTTCTGCTTCTCAGGGTGCTCATTCTGGTTCGTTGATTTTGTAAACGCGCTTCATGCTCTTCTTCCGTTTCATTTCTTCGACATTCTTTTTGTTTCCGTCGTTTCGCTGCAGAGCTGGCAAGATCTCCTTACGTCTAGGCATTGTATTCTGTAAAATATAAATTAAATAAACATTCTATAAACAATTATATTGTTACGTGAACGTGGGGTACGTTGAGACAAAGAAAAAAAAATATTTAATCTTCAAGCGATCGCGTGATATTTTGTTTACGGCCAAAAATATATAGAAGACATCGATTCAACGTCGCGCAACTGCTTGAAGGTTAAGGAAATTACAATTAAAAGAATAAAAAAAAACCATTAGAATTAATTAAACACAATGTTAAAATACTCACATTTGATATTTCACAATAAAGGCTCACAGACAACTTTTTTCTTCTCCACTTCAAAATCGAGAATTAATTAAACACACTATTAAAAATACTCACACGTGATACTTCAAAATAAAGGCTGACAGATAACTTCTTTTCTTTTCGTTTCGAAATCGGTTGCTTAGCTGTTCAAATCAAACTAACTTTGGCAGGCGGATGAAGTTCGAATACTCGACAACAGATGGCGCCACTACACTTAATTTCCAAGTTGAAGGGTTGGAAAAGTCCTTATATCTTTAAAAAAACACCCTTTAGGTTAAAACGGGAACTTTCTTGTTCGAGGGGAGATAAAGGGCTATCACACTATATAAGTCCTTTTATCGTGCCGGGACTCCTTTTTAAGTTTTATCGGCACGCACGTTTTATTAACTTAGTTTTATTATATATATATATATATATATAATGATAATGATATATATATATATATATGTATATATATATAATAAATAATATTACATATATTATATGAACGAAGTGAAGGAGATAGCTACCGGTGAGTCTCACTAGCCATTAAAAAAGTGAACATAATATTTCATCTAGTAGGTTAATTATCGATTCTTATACATACGAATACTCTACGAATATAATTTCTATTTTTTGTGACTTCTGGTTTTTAATATGTCTTGGTATTCGGGTGATAATACTATTTTTGAAAGTTATTACGTTACATCATCGACTTAGTACTCGACTGTACGTAGCACTTCACTAGAGCTACTAATCATAGTAATCCATTGATAGTTTCAGCTGCTACTTACGAGGCCCTCCTAATCATTTCATAAGCAGACCCCGGAATGCACTTATAGATTAGCCCGACGACCTCACTCTCGAAGTAGAACGGTTGATTCATACTAATAAGTCTTTTTCGGGCGACTCTCAAGTCGCATTAATTTAAGACCCAATGTTCCTTTTATATACCTTAAAATTCTTTTTAATCCCTTCCATACATCTTCATTCGCACATGCTTGAAAGCGACTCCAATAACTTAAAGCATAGCAAATTTGCGGCCGTGTGCCTAACATAGCATACATTAAACTTCCAATCAATTTTTCTAGATACTCTTACTCATTCTCCATTTACTCGATTACTTTTCTCAATTTTTATTCCAGGCCCCATTGGTGTAGCCACTGGCTTGCATTCGTCCATCTTGTACTTCTTTAAAATTTCCCTCAAGTAGTCCTCTTGGTCAATTTGTATTGAATTTTCTTTCTTTACTATGTTAATATCCAAATACTTGGAAACTCTATTCATCTCTTTCGTATCAAAATTTTCTCTCAACACATCCTTCAATTTCTTCATTTCTTCACTGTCTTCTGAAATTAAAATAATGTCATCCACATATAACAAGACATATAACTTCATGTTTGGCTTAAAATATAAACAGTAGTCACACTTACTACGGTTGAACCCTTCCTGTATCATTAACTTATGAAACCCTTCATTCCAGTATCTTGGTGATTTTTTGAGTCCGTATAGAGATCTTTCCAATTTCAAAACCTTTCCATCCTTTTTCATACCATTAGGCTTTTCTAGATACACTTCCTCATCTATATTCCCATATAAGAAAGCACTCTTCACATCCATTTGTTGAATGTCTAACCAGTATGTATGTACTCGCTAAAGCCAATAGCACACGCAGAGTTGATAGCTTCGCTACTGGAGTATTTACTTCTGAATGATCAAACCTATCTTCTTGTTTAAAACCTCTTGCTACAAGTCTGGCTTTATAAATTTCAGTTTCGTTACCTCTCTTTATTTTAAAAACCCACTTACTGTCAATAGTTTCTTTCCTTTAGGTAAATCCATCTCTTTCCACGTGGTATTTCTCTTGAGTGCCTCTTACTCCTGATTTATCGCCTCCATCCACTTCTTTCCATTTTTTCCATTAACTGCGTTTTCATAACTCAATTCCTCTTCTGCTTGTACTACTAAACCCACCTCATAATCCTTCATCCATATAGATTTCTGTACTTTTCTTCCTCTCTTAGTTTTCCCTTCCTCCAACTGATCCTCTTCTAAACTAAACCAATCTTCTTCAAGATATTCAGTCTCCATTTCAAGATTGTCTTCAAGGCTTCTTTCTAATTCATTTTCCTTATCTATTTCATCTTTTTCTTGTTCTTCTACTACATTCTGTTGCATTTCCACTAATTTTTCTTGTTCTGTCACCATTGTCTCCGGTTCATCCACCATCTTTTCTTGTTCTTCCTCCACTATTTCTGTTTTTTCACCCGACTGTCTTTCAGCTCCATCATCAGATCAACTCCCGACCTTCATTAAATAGTACTAGTAGTAGTACTTAATAAAAATACTTAAAATACGATACTTTAAATTACGATTTTTGAAGGTTGCCCTCGATTTCTCTGGGATACCATCATCAGATCTTGGTTTCTTTATCATGGTACCAGTCCTGAGATATCTCCTTTCCACAAAAAAATGTCATCCAATTCGGTTCATAAACAACGAAGTTATCCCTGAACACACATAAAAAAATAAAAATAAAAAAAAAACATATATACGGTTGAATTGAGAAACCTCCTTCTTTTTTGAAGTCGTTTAAAAACTAGCAAACAATGTAATTAGAAAAATAATGGAATGCCAATTATTACATAAGATAGAATTTTTAAATATTGTTTTTAAAAAATTGAAAAACGAACTAACAATAAATTTGATTTAACAATCAAGAACAAACAACGAACAAACGAGTTAAAAAATAAAATTAAAATATTGTTTTTAAATTAATAAAGAAAGAAAGAATTTTTAATATTGAATTAAGAAAGAATTTTTAAATATTGTTTATAAAAAATTGAAGAACGAACAAACAATGAATTTCATCGAACAATCAAGAACAAACGAATTACAAAAAAAAAATTTAATGTTGACCGCCAATACAGTTAGTCCCTAGATCAGTCCAATTTAGTCTGTGTACTCTATGCCACTCTATGCTATGGTCTGATGGTCTGTGTCAAATGAATGCCTTGGAAAAAAGAAAAGAAAGTATTCAAAAGCAATCACACAAAAGCTCGAACTGGCTCAAACTGATCAAAAGTAAAGCAATAAAAACTATGAAGTGAAAGTCGAAAAAATTCGAAACGGCTCTTGGTAAGGCATAAAAGTGTTTTGTGCAAACATTTGTAATCTGTTAAAAGTGGCATAAATCACTACACTAATTAATGAAATGACATTAGTCTGATCAGTTAGCAAAAGCGTCTTGTAGAAAGTTAATAGTGTGAAATTAAATTATTCGCCGTATATCACGGTGGTACGTTGTTCCTCATCTGCCAATAACAGACGCTGCTCTCTGATTCCATAATGGAAAGCTGAGTGGACGTGGGTCGCGCTAGACCAATTTCTGTAGAGTGCGCAGAGACGCTACCGGTGCCAGAGTACACAAGTGAAAGTGAACTGTAGCAGCGAGGCAGGTCACCGGTAGCCGCCATGGACCTGGACCCGCTGCTGGGCATCGCCATCAAGCAGGAGACGCTTGACGAACATCCTGATGCGGCACCTGCACCCGCGCCTGCTACAGCGACTGATGACTCACACGTTTGTATATCAACTCTTTGAGGGTTTCATAGTCAAACCATGGATGTTCCTAGAGACACCATGTTGTACTATGGAAAATTTGGGTCTGTTGCTTATGGTTTTTCTCATACATCATGATTTAAAGTTTTTTTTTATTGTTTAATGTGAAGGATGGATGATATTTTAAAATTAGTAATTCATGTTTTATTAAAAAATGCAATAATTATTTATTTATTTTTTATAATTAATAATTATCAAATTACATGTTTTTGTTGATTACCGTTTCAAACTTACTTTTCTGTCATATTCAAAGTCTTGCCACATAAAATTTTAGTATTAAGCCTTTGTGTTGTAACAACCTTTCTGGAAAGGTTGTTTAGTGAAGATTTGAAAACACAAATTAATCAATAATTTCGTGATTTAATCATAATAATAAACGTTGAAAAATCTGATTAAATTTTAGAATTTCTTAGATTCTGCTAGAGTTTTAGTAGTTAGCTGTGTTTACCCTCTTCTTTTTCATCTTAACTATGGCGTTTTCTGATTATGTCAATTTTGTCAGTGTCAAATTATTAATTTTATTACTTTGCTTTGGCTGTTTGACTCTATCAGAGCACATGTACATTGGTGATGGAGCCAACAATTCAATTTGTGAATAAAATTATAATAGAAATTATAATATTTATTTATTAACATATAGTTCACAACAATGTCTAGGCCCCAAACTAAGCATTAGCTTGTATTTTGGGTGCCAAGCGAAGACCACTTACATATAACAACCAAGGCCCAGTGCCAGTATAAATATTTATCATATAAATACTGACCTGACCTGGGATTAGAACTCGGGACCTCCAGCTTTGTAGGCAGTAGGCCAGTTTCAACAAGGAAAGTATATTTAGGATGGACTTAGAGGAGTAGGAAATAAGGATAGAAATGCTAGTAGGAATGCCGGGTGCCATCAACAGATGGCAGTCGTTAAAATCCACCAACCTGCATTAGAGCAGCATGGTGGATTAAGCTACAAGCTCCCCTCCCCCTAGGGGAGGCCTAAGCTCCTGCAGTAGGCCATAATGGGCTGGTGGAATGCTAGTAGGAAAAGGAATACCAATATCTAGGAATTTTTTTACAAAAGAGTGACAATCATATTAAGGACAAGATAAAAATATGTTGTTTAGGTCCTATGTTTACTTATGTGTGTTAAATTTACCATGTTATGATTGATATAATATCGAACATATGTAAAAATCTGCTGTTAATTTCTGTGGCTGCAGAACTTATCAGAAACTATAGCGTATGGTCTTGGCACGGAAAGGTCTTTATCACTGTGGTTTTGACTCATGTTCTGTTCCACTAGTGATATTTTGAAATTTGTGGTATCAGATATTTTCAATACGATTTTGCACTCAATATGGTTGTTCTTGTTGATAATGTACTTTATATAATTCTACTCATAATCAAATAACATATATAAGGTCCATAGCATTTGTTTGTTTCATCATAACGCATTTCATTTAATGTACATACTCGTAATTGTGCATTATGAGGTTTGGCTTTCCAAAACTAATACCCTAGGGGTGTTAATAATAAGAAAGAGAGAGCAAGGTGAACAAATTAAACCAACTTTTAGAATTTTAGAAATGCGTAAATACGAAATTAAAAGTGAGTAATACATATCTGCTACTAAGATATTTTTGATAACCCTCCAACTCAAAACACTTGAAACTAACACTTAATGGCCATTCACTCTTCTAATAAGTCTCAACTCAACTATTTAGGTTTGGTACATAAAAGAACGTTTAAATGAAATTCGGTTAAGGTAGGTTGTTTTCTCGCCATTTCTCAATCAATAAGTAGGTTAGGTTAGTTTAAAAAAATACAATAAAAACCGAATATATAGGCACTCCGACTACTGTCCCAACAATCGATGGTTTCAACCCACTAGGAACATAAAAAACGTGCAAGGCGAGCGAGCGAAGCGAGCATGCCGCGGCAGCGGCCGCTGAGCGCCACGTAAATCGAATTTTCACTTAATATTAAAGTTAAGTTAGAAAATTCTTAAAGTATTTACTGTTTTCAATTTATTTTAATGTTGAAGCCTATTCCCTCTTTCAATAGTAGACTCTTTGAATAGGTCAATGCAAGGAGCAAATTCATGTCGGTAGTAATGAGTGTTTTTTTCATGTGTTGTTTTTGGCTTTTTTTGCATTTCCGCATTTCTAAAAATTCTGAAAGTTGGTTTCGTGCCTTCGTCCCACCTTTCCCTAAATTATTATTAATACTTATAGGTTGGTAGTTTTGGAAAGCCGTACCCATTATGATGCAAGTACAGTAAGCTGCATATTATAATTGAGGTGCTAATAATAAACTGATGACTGTTTGTATAATGTAATAGCCGTCCCCATTTTTTTTGTATCCTTACAAAAAAAATCATTTTATAAAATTAAAAAAACCTGACTGCATAAACAATTATTATCTGAAAATAGAAAAACAAGCTCCAAATTCTATAGAATTTTGTTTAAGTTATGTAGAATGCCTATAGAATTTTTTTTGTTCAATAGCTACTTAAGCGAATAATTAAAATAAAATATACTTTTCTGTGAACATAACTTAAATGTTACAAGATTTTGCAAATGGAGTCATGCCAATCACCAAAATATGTTTGGTGGTGAGGTTTTTAAGCAACAACTTAAAACAATTTTCACAAAAAATATTGGTTTGGAAAGGAAGTCTCTTCGTATTTAATGTTTTGTATTCACAGTTTAATTATATTTATATAAAAAAAAATCAAAAAATGTTTATTAGTAACAATAGGTTTACATAATATCATAGTGTAGAGATCTCCTTTTAAGTATTTTTAAAAACTTGTAATAGGAGACCTCGCTCCTCCTTATTTGCCATACATTACATTTGTTACCGATAACATTTAAAAAGAAAAAGAACACAAAAACAATACATTAAAATCCTCAGATGTGTGTGTGTGTGTCTTTGTGTGTGTGTGTGTGTCTTTGTGTGTGTGTGTGTGTTCTTGTTTTATGGGCGTGTGCGTAATGCAGGTGCTATCTTATTAAGTTTTCTATATCATAATAATCTTTACGTTTTATCCATTGAAGGACAAGTATTTTACACTCTTTTTTTGGTCTTAGGATATATATTTAATTGTTTATTTATATAATTATATAGATAAGAAGCCTGCTTAGCCTGTTGCCGTCTAGCGAATGCTGTTTTAACAGGAGCACTTGGAGCTACATTCATTTTTCTCTTTCTACTTTCAGTATCAGGTTTGTACTCAAGGGACTTATGTAGTTTCAGTACAATATTTAAAATATATAACTTGCGAACTGTAAGGAGATCACACAAGGAGTATAAATCTTGTGTTGGGAATCTATAGGGCTTAAAATACATGACCTTTAATAACGATCTTTGTGCTCTCTCCAAATCGAGAAATTTTGTTTTTGTAGCGCCTCCCCATATACTAATACAATATACCAAGACCGACTGGACCAAAGAGACATACACTTGTTTTAATATGTCTGTTTTTGCAATATGTCTCAAAGATTTAAAAAACCATATGAATTTTCTAATCCTTGTCAGTAATAGTTCCATTTGCAGATGCCAGGATAGGCGCTGGTCTAAGACTATTCCAAGATATTTAGTGCTGTGTACTTTGTTTATCTGAGGGCATGAGCAGTGGGAACCATTAGGATTGACACAAGAGTGAATTTTAATATTAAGATCAGGCTGAGTCCTATTGTAATTAGTAAAACATACATAATTTGTTTTAGATTCATTGAGAGTCAATAGGTGTACTTTTAGCCACTCTGCAACCCTGGCCAGTCCCATTTCAGCACTGAGTCGAACATCTTCCCAGTTTTGTCCACAGAACAGCACTGCAGTATCATCTGCATATGATATCACATGCCCATTATGTATGGACATGTTACAAAGGCTGTTTACATATACTAAAAATAGAGTCGGGCCCAAAACACTCCCCTGTGGGACTCCGTAAGAGATGGTAGAGTCATGACTAATACTGACCTATTTTGACCTGTTGCCTGCGGTTTGTAAGGTCATCTTTAAATAAACCTAAAGGAATACCTCGTATACCGATTTGTTCAAGCTTCTTTACAAGAGTGGGGATAGAGACTCTGTCAAGGGCTTTTTCATATCGATAAAAATGGTTAAGCATTTGTTTATCTTTCCTTCCTTTATCTACTTGGTTAATAATTAGTGACGTTAGCGCTGTAATAGCGTCTTCTGTGCTTAGTCCTCGTCTGAAACCGAATTGTGATGCAGAGAGTATGTTATATTTATTCAAGTAATTAATTAAACGATTATTTAACAATTTTTCTGAAATTTTTGAAATTGAAGGAAGAACAGAGATAGGCTTGTAATTATTTGGATCGCCTCTATCGCCACTCTTGTATACAGGTGTAATTAATGCCAGTTTCAGAGCAGTAGGAAAAACCCCATCCCTAAAACAAAGATTAGCCAGGCGTGATATCAATGGGACAAGCAGAATATGGGCCTGTTTTAAGAAGCTTGTTGTGATATTGTCATATCCAGGGGCGCTTTCTGTTTTAAGATTCATCAATATGGTCCTCACCTCCGAATCATCGGTCTCAAGTAAAACAAAAGATGAAGCCTGAGAGCTTCCCTTTGTATCCGTAGTGGAGATGTTATGAAAGTTGGACTGTGAGAAAATGTCCTCGGCCAAGGACCTTCCAACATTGGCAAAGAAACCATTAATAAAATTAACAAAATCAGGTGGGGTCGATCTAACATTCAACAACTCAATATTTTTGTCCTGTGGTTTTCCGCGCTGTGTAATATTATTGATTGCCTTCCATAGCATTTTAGGGTTTCCGGCAGCATTATTTATCTGTTCTCGCTCATATTTTCGTTTAAGTTTTTCCATTACAATAATTTCTATATCGCCTATATGTTATTCCTAAAACTGCATTTTCTGGGTCTGATTTTTTGCATATTATTTCTGTTTCTGATGCATCTAAGTACACCTGGAGTCATCCAAGGTTTTATTGTTCGCCTTGTTCTCGGGACTAATTTAACGGTGGTATTTTCTATCATGCATGTTTAGATTTTATTTATTAAAAAATCAGTCAAAGTGTTAGGATCAATATATAAAAGTGATTCTTGTACTATATTTGAATTTTTCAAACTAATTAGGGCTTTTTCACAATTAAATAAGGATTTGTATTTGCTGTTTAATATTTTATTGATTATATTATTAAATTTTAGAAAAATCATGTAGTGATATGTGACAGTTGTGTTTATAACGACAATTGTTGCATTCAAGTTGTTTTTATCAATTTTCAGCATGAAATGATCGAGACAGCTGCTGTCTCTCGTAGGCATTGAATGTCCAGGAAGCAAGCCATGTGTGGATAACATATTGTTACGTGTTAAGGTTCGTCGAACTTGGAGAGAAAGACCTGCTGACTCTTTTGAAGACTTTATTCACTAACACTAGCACTACACTAACACAAAGCACTAAGTCCAAACACTAAGCCCTAAGTCCAAACACTAAGCACTCACGATGTATTAGGTCGTAGCCAAGTCGTAGGTTTCACTTGTATCACTAGTTTCGCTTCGAAGTCGCGTAATTGTATTCCAAAACAGAACTGGCGCGCTTGCCTTCCCTCGGGTATTTATATGGGTCGGAACGAGTCTCGAGAAATTTCTAGATCGTACCGGACTGAACTGGAGAAAACCTCGCGATTATTTCCTTTAACGCCATCTAGTATTGAGTAGGGGTTTTGTGTTCGTTCGTTGTAAAACCCTTCTACAAAGTGGTTTTACTAGTTGACGCTAGATGGCGGTCATTACACTGTCCGTTCGTAACAATATTTAGATAGCTAAGTCTGTTCGTTCTTTCATGAGCATTTTCATTGCATTTGTGTATTATATTAATGTCAATATCTCCCGTCAAGACAATAAGTTTACACGTTTTGATGGTCTCTAAGTGAAGACTTAGAGAGTTGATAAAACTTTCAGCATTGATGTTCGATGGCGAGTGGTAAATACCAATAATAACGTAGTTGTTACAAGTGATTTGCAAACAAGATGCCTGTGATAGATGAATTTCTTTGACACTTACCGAATGTTTATTATTTATATAGGCAGTCACACCATCACAGTGATTTATATGGTATGTTGTAATATATGAGGTATAGTTATTTATCATGGGTACTGGTTTGTTAATGTCTAACCAACACTCGCTAAGAATAATAAAATCAGGCTGTATTTTAAGTTGGGTGAAATTTATATTCAAGTCATCCAAATTTCTATAAATACTTCGGATGTTTTGCGATACAACAGTAATATCGGATTTTTCTATTACGTGTTTTGTCATGAAATCATGGACCTGACATTCACTGGACTGTGCAATGTCTAGTTTATCTAATTTGTGTAGAGTGTTAAGGGAACTATCCGTAATCCGTACCAGCAAATTTAAATTCAATATATAAATTTCGTGAAACGTGTTTTGAGTGCTTATATATCAATTGTATAAAAAATTTAAATAATGAATGGACGGTTTTATGGCATGTATAGGTATAATATGTATATATTGTATATAAGACTTGTTGGTTTTTTACGTTTATGAGTGAATATGTGTGATGTGTTACAATTTTTTGTAATTGTGTGGACTTTCCGATCACAATATTAATTAATATTTTAGTGCGTACATTTAGTATAAAAAATTTAAAAACATTCATTTTAAAAGAGCTATTCATATGTAAATAAAAAAATAACTGTATAATATTTTTAGATAATACAAACAGTCATTCCTTTTGTGTAAGGCTATGAATTTGCGACTCATTTCTAATAGTAATTACTGATGAGCTATCATCTTTTCTTACATAAATTCTCCCATAGGCTGTCCAACAGTACTTGTACCCCTTGGACTTAACAAGGTCCCGTGCGAGAAAATGCAGTCGTGCTGCCCTTGCTGTCAGCTGTTCACATATGTAGGCTGGAGAGTATTCGTCCGTTGTGAAGCCTAGATGTTTTGCACACAATTTTTCCATATGTTTTATATTAAAATATTTGATCATTTTTAGGAATTCAGTTTTTTGTACTACTGACGTCAATTCAGCTACTATTGGACCTTTATTAATTTCACGTTTAGTCCGTACTCGTACCGTACGTAAATGTCCTTAATATTATTTTTTTCCATGTTGAAACCAATACTCTTGGATAAACTTAAAACCATCTTTATCAAATCTTCTTTGGATTCTTTCGGCATTTTAGGTACATTTTTTATTTCAACGCTTCTTTTTCGAATTTCGCGTTGCAAATCCTCTATTTTATCCTCCAATATAGTTATATAGTCTTTATCTTTTTTGGTCTGAAGTTCCAGCTGTTCGATTTTTTGTTTTAGTTCCTTATTTTGTGAGGTGAGAAATGCTATAGAGTCTGCTATGTTACTATTTGTGTTTTTGATTTCCATCAAGGTAGGATGAATTTTATTTATTTCTCTTTGCTGATCTGCCAACATTTTGGAAATCATTGACTTTATATCACTCCGAAAGGCTGCAAATTCCTGCTTCCAATCATGCTCTCTGACCCGTTTATTACGTAGAGCGACGTTTGGCGGTGTGCGCACTAATTGTTCAGAAATATTGATTCTGATAAAGATCTGTCATTCTTGTCCATCTTAAATACCAGAAGTCAATAATTTTGTTAGATAGTGCACGCCCACCTGTTGCTATCGCCAATAGCGGAAGCCCGTCGTCAGATGTAAAAACGACGTAATTTGCGCGTGCGTTGATTTGGCAATGTGAGGACAAAAGAATTTATTCACAGTACCTCGGAGATGGACGATTCGCTTGAAAGTACCAGGGTAGCAGTAGTGGCAAGGATGTTACAAATTATTCTCCTCAAGCATGCAGTAAAGTTCCTCTTGAGTTATGCGCTCCTATTTTTCGTGAGGGATTTTTTGTCACTACTTTCAACTAATTTACTAAAATAAATATTTAATCGCGGAGACAGTATACGTGTACACCATACGGCGGTCCGGGGGAAGAGGGATATATAATTAGAATATGTATATGTGTTTTGTTTGACAATTTGTTGTTGTCTTGTAGGAAGTAACAAGATCTCGTTGCTGCAGAAATATTGGGATTTGTGTTTTAAAAAATGTGACAAATAGTTTTGATGTCCTCTCTTAACGAACCCTACACTTAATATGCCTTACACTACGTAAAGAATTCTGAAAAGACCAAAGCAAGTTGAAATCTGGGGGTGTAAGGTCAGGGCTATATGGTGGTTGCATAAACACTTGCAACCAAACTCAATTTTTCCTGAGTGACTAAATATGTGTGTATAATAATATTGATCGATTCCAGCTGTTTATTCTCAATTGAATGCTTTAGTTTTGTCAGCTGTTGGCAGTAAACATCCGAATTGTTAATTGTGCCCGCCAATAAAAGCTCTGAACGAGCCCTTCCAATCCCACCATACACTCAACATCACTTTATTGCGAGTTAATTCTGGTTTTGCCAGTCTGTGGAGCTAGGCCACACTTTCACCATGATTTTTGCGCACTTTCTTATCGTAAGTAACCCACTTTTTATCTCCAGTGATCAGTCTTTTCAAAAATGGTACGCTTTCATTACGTTTTAATAGAGAATCACAAATGAGTGCATGGCTCAATAGGTTTCTTTCAGTGAGCGTGTATGGCACCCAAACATTGAGCTTTTTTATATACTAGACTTGTTCAAATGATTCAATGCTGTTTTATGGTCAATGCCCAGTTCTTCAGCGATATTGTTATTACTAGTATGCCGATCTTGATCAACTTTTTCATAAGTGGCATCAACTTTCCGTAGAAGGGTGATCGGAGCGAAACGCATCTTTCACATCAAAATGTCCTGATTGAAAATGCATAAACCAATTTTTTCGTTTCTTACTGAAGCCGCTTTAGGTCATAAGTGACAATAATTTTCTTTGTGGTTTGTGGCGCATAGTTTTTTTTTTTTTTGTTATAACCTTTTAAGATATTTCCGCAGACTAAAAAACAATGTAAAATTTATGGGAAAGAGTTTTTTCTTTATTTTTATTTTAGTTAAGAATGTTAACTTTGAATCGTATTAAAGCCAGCCAGGTACAAAAAGTAAAGCCAAGGAAAGAAGGACATCTATTTCCCATACAAACATGTGCTATAAAAAAAATGGGAACTTTGAATATTGTGCATGTGATTTAATTTGTATAGGTAGGTACATGAAGCCTTATATATGAAAATTTTTTAAGGCTGGAAACTGACTGGCTTTAAAAAACTCCCCCATAAAGTTAAATAGACATGATAATGAGTTAGGGGTGTAGTTTCCATTTGAATTTCAAGCCTTTATTAACTAAAAAAGAGCACTTATTACACATTACAGTCATCAACAAAAATATCTTAAACAATCAAATAAGTGATAAAAAGAACAGCATATAACATAAAGTTAGGTACAGTCGGCTCTATTCAGAACGCTACACTTTAGAATTTGCCCTCAGTAAAAATCTCAATGGAAAGAGATAACTAGTTGTTAAACGGTTCGGCCTTTTCACCGATCTCAAGGGGCGGGCATCCAAGGCCGTCCAGGGCGATTTAGGATGCAGCGGGCCTTCCCGTTGCATCCTAAATTGCAACACGCGCTATGTGCCCCCTTGGGCACATAGCGCGTATTGCAATTTATTATATTTTGTTTGTCATATTTAAGAGCCCACTATAGTATAGAGTGATCTGATGAGAAGCGCTTTTATTGGAACGAACGAAGTTTCTTATTGCGCATTTGGCGGATGGGAGCTACACATGCTAGTGTCCGACCGCCAACGTGCAACGTGACATCATCTAGTCAGATGTTTACTTTGCAATAGTTTAAAATAATGAAATCATGAAATTTTGATGGATTCATGAGAATTAAAATTTCATTTCACATCATTATAAAACGGAATATTTTACATGGAAAATTAATATACGCCACGGACTATACATTATTAATAAAATTATAATAATTTTTTTAATAACTTCATAATCGAAAACTTGAAAAAGTAATTAGATACAATTTTGTTACCATTCCTTTTTTGGTGGGACTCCTGGATTGAATCCGTCTGTATCTTATCCATCTTGATATGTTTTTGGGATTTCCTGGTGCCAATCGATAAAAAAGAGACCGAAATACCCCACTGAATATATATTTTTAGTTAGGTCCCGGAATGGCGGTAAAGTCCGAAAAACTTTAACCCCAGAAATACCGCTTCGGAACTATGATAGTGAGAGTCCCGAATTAAATCCTTTTGTATTTTATCCATCCTGCTTAATTATTCGTATTTTCTGGTGCCAATCGATAAAGGGAAGACCGAACAACCCCACCGATCCCATACTTTCGACCACTGGGTCGCCGACTGGCGGTGAAATGTGAAATATTTTGACCCTATAAATACCTAGCATTCGGAATGTATGGTCTTTTAAGTCCGTCTCTGAAAACGAAAGTGTAACTTCTTAACCGGATGCCCCAGGACACTACTTGTTTTTTTTTTTTACTTTTAGTATTGTAATATTTGTATTTGTGTTATTAAAATATAATTATATTGTAATAATATATGGATTAAATTATAATTAATTGAATATTATTCAATGACCTTCAATGCAGTTTTCTATCGTTTTATTCGTAATCCGATGGAAAAATTTAGTTGAGTAAAACTTTTTAGATATTTGTGTAATTGATTTTCGTAGTAATAATTATTTACACATTCATTATGCTCCTCAGGATTTTTTTCGGAAACATTTATAAAAAAGACATTTAATAAAATCATGACTTAATCTATTATAGCAATGTAATATTTTTTGGTTAGTTTACGTCGTCGTAAAATTGAATTTATGTTTCGTTTTAGTTTAGTTAAAGTTATTCTCTTCTCTACAGAAGCTCCCTGTAAATTACACTAAATCCCATTTACTAATTATAAAGTTTTAGTTTGGTTCATAAGTCTTTACACTCAATTACACTCTTCACATTACCATATGTTTCAAAAATATTATAAAGTAAAACAGTAGTAAAATCTAATTCTTTATTATAAAAAATAGCAAAGAAACATATAAATTACTAAAAGTTAAGTGATACTTCTCTGCTTAGAGATTATGAATTTCTAATCTAAATAAGTTAAATCACAATTCGATAGATTATATTAAGAATAAAATAAAATATAGAAGAAAATACTACACCAATGTCATTTATTAATCATGCTTGTTAATCTGGTGCGATATAAATGTGATGCGATTGATCGACGACACATCGTTTTGTTTACGTTCTGCAAAGTTTTATTGCTTAAATTATAAGAAAGTGAATGTTTGTAAGAAAAGTGTTTCACATCACAAACAGCAAGTACCGAATCATATAAATTATTAAAAATTTAATATAATTTCATAGAAACGTAGAAAAACTTAAAAAATTAACTTTATTATAGAAATTCAAATTAGGAGAAAATTTAAAACTACCTACTAAAATTATTGATAAATTTAAAATGTCAAAAACTATCAATCACTTCTAAATTAAGAAAAGTACATGTCGTATGGAAAGTGTTACCTGCACTAAAGAAAATATTTCTGCCAATTTGTAGCAGTGGATACCTAAACATTGTAACATCATTAAGTACGACTGGCTGATTTTTGTATATTTATATTTATAGTGTGGGTTTGACATGATTTGGTGACTTGAAGTTATATACATATTGTATATTTTACTTTCATTCGCCTCATTTAATGGAAACACTAAGGCCTAAACCTTGCAGCTTCAGTTAAGGCGATGAGTTTAATTTCTTTCTAAAATGACGCGTAAACCTCAGTACATAATTTATATAAAAGTAACTAAGTAAACACTTCGAAATTCGAATAAATAACTGCACATACTAAAATGATCACACGTAGAGTAACGGTTCGAGAAATGGAGGAGAAGCTTAGAATAGCTTTACAGGAGTTGCGGACAACAAAGACGTCATGTGATAAGCTGTTACAGGAGAGGGACGAAAATGAAGAGGAAGTAAATCAAATTAATAAGAAAAATATTGGTTTGAAAAGGGAAGCGGCCAATCTGCTCTCTCAATACAACGAGGTGCTAGACGAACGAAATAAATTACGGGACACAGTATCATCATTTAAAGAATGCAGTGATAATCACGAGAGCGCCTTAACTCGTATCTCACAGTTGGAGATCAGTTTGAATTTGGCTCACTCACGAATAGCTAGAATGGAATTAGAAAGTGACGCCCATCAAACTTCAAAAAACCCTCGGTTAATACGATAAAATTGTGAACAGTGCAACATACCCACACATAAGAACGCCGAGTAACAAGAAAATTAGAAAATACATTAAGATTATCAGATTTCTTAAAAAATACAGGAATATATGCGTAAAATACAAGGCACGTTTCATTCTAATCTGAAACTAAGAAAGGAATGCCTATCATTGAAAAACACTTTAGATACAACGAAAACTTGCCTCCAATCTGAGATTCAACAACTGCAAGCTGAGCTTTGCCTCAAAGAGCAGTACTTGATAAACCTAACTAATAAATTCAATAGTGCTCAGAATGAAATCAGTGAACATATTCAATCAATGATGGAGCTGGTCGATCTTTGCAAATTTAATGAGGAGCAATTTAAATCATTCAGTAACAAGCACACCTGTAGCTGTGCATATAATTTATCTATCGATGAAAGCGAAACTTCAGTGTCATCTGATACTGCACCATCTTCCGATATACAGCATTATCATCCGATCCTTTGCCATCATCCTATACTATACCAACACCGTCGTCCGACACTGCACTTTCATCCAATACCACACCTAATACTGCCCCTTGCAACGCACAGATTAACACAAAAGTTAGGTCTAAGGGAGGTATAGCCATCAGTCCAGAATTTAAAACTGTTATATATTCAGATGAGATTGGGATAGAAATGGGTACTTGTTTGGGCAACAAAGTTAATCACTCTGTTGTTAATTACTGTATGCCGGGAGCTTCATATAATCAAATAGTAAATAAAATACTAAATGTTGAACATGACAAGCACACTATAATAGTACTGTTAGTTGGAAACAGCGTGAATATTAACAAGATAGATATGACTAATTGTTTTGATTTGTTGTCAGTTAAGGGTATAAGAAACATAGTTTTTTGTACTTTCCCATATAGTGCTCATTACTCTGATATTCAAAATAAGAAAACATATTGCCTTAACAATTTGCTATAATGAAAATGCAAAAATATTTGATGTTAATAAATTAACTAATGGTACAGAATTAACTAGGAAATTTTCATATGCATCAAAGAAAATAAAATATGAAATTGATACATTGCTAGCCTACAATATTAATTCCTTCGTAGAAGGTATGCGGACTAAAACAAGTGACGAAATATTGTTAGATAGTGACTCTACTAACGATGTGAATAGATCTGAACTGCTCTAGATCTAGTGGCCATACTTATCTGGTCGCAACCAGAAAGTCGATGTCGATGGCATAACTTCGAGTGGTTCGTTGGTGAAAATGGGTGTACCACAGGGCTCAATTCTCGGCCCTTTTCTATTCTTAGCGTACATTAATGACTTGCCACTTATAGTTAAAAGTATCTGTGATATCATTTTATTCGCTGATGACACCTCAATGGTTTTTAGAATGAGTAGAAAGAATCCGGATTTTAAAACCTTAAACAAAATATTGACTATAGTTTCTGAGTGGTTTGAGAGTAATAATCTGGTTTTAAATCCTAAAAAGACCAAATGTATAAGATTTTCAACACCAAATACATTACAGATAGATTCCCAAGTAATTTTGAATTGCATTAAAATAGACTTTGAAGATGAAACGGTTTTTTTGGGAATTACAGTTGACTCTAAGGTACGGTGGAGCTCTCATATTGAGTCACTTGCTAAAAAACTGAGTTCTGCTGTTTACGCTGTCAGAAGGATAAAACAAATGACAAACACGGAGACTGCTAAAATGGTCTACTTTGCTTACTTTCATAGTCTCATGTCTTATGGAGTGTTGTTGTAGGGTTCGGCTTCATATTTGGATATCATATTCATTTTACAGAAAAGAGCTGTTAGGGCGATTTACAAATTAAATCCTAACGAATCCTTGAGAGAGATATTTAAAGAAATTAATATTTTAACGTTACCATCTCTTTATATCTATGAAAATTTGTTATTTGTGAAAAGGAATATAAATAGTCATAAATTAAATTTAGATGTTCACCAGAGCAATACAAGAAATAAAGATAAAATTGCAATTCATAGATATAGACTTGCAAAGGTGAGCAAATCTTTTCTGGGCAACTCCATAAGATTCTACAACAAAATTCCACATTCCATCACTTCCATGAATTATGTTAGGTTTAAATCACATGTAAGAAAAGTGTTAATGTCTAAAACATACTATAAAGTATCGGATTATATTGCAGACAAAGAAATTTGGAAATGAAATTACCTAAATCACGAGACAAGGATCACCTAAGGATTGTTTACGTTATTCGTATTTGTTCTAATCTCATATTTGTTATTATTAATTATTTGTTGTGTTATGGTTATATTATGTTAAATGCTGAATATGGAACTATATCTTTATTGTTGAACTTTAGTGTGACATTATTATTTATATTTACAGTATTATTAGTATTATTCAATGTTAATTCAATTAGCATTTTGCTGCATTGTTTACTTGGTCACTCCAATGTTATATTTTTTATTTTTTTATTTTTGTTAGTGTTACTATTTGATGTAAACATTGTGTGATCATAGTAATGTACATTCATGACATTCATAAGAGCCCTAGCAGGGCCTAAATTGAATAAGTTGAATAAATGAAATGAAAAAAATGCATCGCGTTGTCGTGGTCAACTGATCGTGTCCGCTGGAGAAAAAATCGTTTTTCGTTTGTAAAAATCATTGAAGAAAAAGACAGACATAAAAGCCGTATGTTATTTGACTTGTCTCACGGCGTGTTCGCAGCGTGTCGGTTGGCGTCGGTATGTCGTGATCGGGAAAGAGAGGGAGGCCGGTGATAAGGTATTAAGATAGGTCAGTAATAGCGCGCCATTGTATTATATGAGCGCGCGGGAAATTCAAACACTCACTTGTACTCTTGCGTTTTTCATCATTATTGTAGGAAAACTTAAGGTATGCATGGCTTTTTGGCTTTCAAGGAAAGCCCGCGCCTGGTAGATGTATGTATATTCGAGTGTAGAAATAAAGTCTCGACTAGATAATGTTTTAGTTGTAAGATATACCAGACACTTACTAATATTTAGTTGGTCCACCTCCTGCATGTAAAACATTCTCCAATCGAGACTTCATCCCCCTGACCATATTCCAACAAAAATCTCTGCCTCTCATCCCCTTCCACGTGTCGATTACAAGATGGTTCAAATTTCCGGTGGTTCTAACCTCCGACGAGTCCCAATTCAAAGTCATTAATCCCCATAAATTCTCAATAACATTTAGGTCTAGGCTTTTAGCTGGCCATTCAATTAAGGTGACGTCTTGTAATGAATTAATGTAATCCTTTACAATGCTCGCACTATGAATAGAGCTGTTTTCTTGCACCAAATATATCACTGATGTGTCTGGGTAGCATATTTGCACAGACGGGAAAACATTGTCTCTTAAAATTTCTAGAAAATGTTGGCTGTTTATTAGACCACAGACCCTATACAATTCGCCTGGACCCATCGAACTCATCCAACCAACATAATTCAAACTTATTCTACCACTCATCCTATTTGGAAGAATATTTTGTTCTCTGTATCTTTCATTATTTTTTCGCCATAATATTTTTCGACCATCTTTATTAGATTTGAATGATTTTTCATCCAAAAAAATTACAATTTCATTTTCCCAGTCAAAATTTAAGTATTCTAAGCAGAATCCAATACGGTTTTCTTTATGACGTTGAGTCATGGATAATTTGCGCGTCGGCCGCCGATGGTGTATTCCTGCGGAATGCAGCCGGCATCGCACGGTGCTCAGTAAGCTTGGAACATTTCAAAAGTATCATGTGAAAAATCACATGAAATGCGTAATCATACGTCGCACCTGCTACTTTCTTTCACATGGTCTGCTGCTTGCTACTTCTGCTATAAATAATACTCAACGAAATCGCCTACCATGCGCATTTTAATCGTTTTTGATGAAATTTCACTTTTTCACAGATTCATTGAAGTGCTTGTTAGTATATTTGAGTAAAGGTTTCCTATTTTTTTAAATATCCGCTATTTTGAACTTTTCAGTTACTGGACCGATTACTTTCAAAATTGATGTCTATGGCTGTGCATGGATTTTGATCACGAATCTGTTGTTAAAATTGAAAAAATCGGTCGTATTTGTTGGTAATCATATAACTCATATTTGAAATTTAATTTTTAGTAGCAAATGGGATATTTTGTGAAATTGATATTGATTGACTGGTTGATATTCATTGATTGATATTGATTGAGTGATTGATAGAATATTATGAGTTAAAAGCTCATAAAGTTTAAAAATCACTGTCTGTGAAATTTCACAGGTGAAATCACTGTGAATAAAATTAGTCATTTCATCAAATGAAAATGAATTAAAAGTAGCAATAATTTCCATGCTTAGTGTTCAGCGACACACCATAACGCTCAGCTGTCTCCCGTGTTGACATTAACGGTGCGGCGACATGAGCGGCCGCAATGTCCTCGTCTTGAGCAGTCGTCGTCAACCGGGGTCTGGAAAGGGGAGGTATATTTTCTAAATTCCCCTCCTCTTCGTGTCTCCTTATCTATCGGTAAACGTAGGTTCTCTGTAGCAAGAAAATACATCTAATTTTAATTTACAACTTGTTAGGTTAATTTCAAATTAATATTCAGTAGAATAGTCGCATCCACCGCCATTAAAAACTCAACAATAAATACGTTTCACCTTCTTCGCTGAAGGATCAATAGATAATAATACATAATATATAAAAATATTACATATGTGTCATAGCTAGCAATTATATTTTAGTATTCATAGAAGAAAAGCACTGACTTCGTTACCTACTCTATAGTTTTTTTTTAATATATTACGCTATATATTCTTGAAGTTAATTAATAAGTTAACTTTGACGTGAAATACACAGGTATATTTTATTAGAGATGTACCGAATGTGGGTTCTGCCGAAGTTCGGCTTCGGCTGAATGTTCGGTTTAAACATGTGCCGAAGTTCGGCCGAACTTCGGTTTAAATTGGCGCGTTTTACCCGATGAACTTGTCGGTTCGTGTTCGTTCCGTCGCTTGCCATGCCGCCCGCGCATCCCGCCCGCCACCTGCTATCACCGTGCCGCTTCTCATTTGACGTTTTATTATCACAATTTTTAAATGAAAATATTTTTTTTTTAATCTCAATTATTAAATAAAATTAATTGTTTTTATTCTTTTTACCTTCAAAATACAATAACTACATTAGTAAAATGGTAATCAAACAAGTAGAACTGAGTATTTAAATGTAGTTATGCTGATAACTGGAGTTACCGAAGTTTGGCCGACATTCGGTAGGTATAACCTGCAGAACTTCGGCAGTACGGAAATGTGAACTGAATTTCGGTGCAACTCTATATTTTATGATCAAATTATTCAAAAGCAAATAAATGTAAATTAGTGTCTTTTAAAAATTGCATCGATTTCAAAATGACCTGAAAAATATTTATACTTATCTTTAAGTTTATAAGTTCTTTACAAAAGGTAGGTATAATTGCGTTTTTTGTGTTTATAAGCTATGGATGTTATAAGTTAACACAAAAATATATTTGATAATAGCAAAAATATCTATTGTTAACCTACGATCAAAACCACTTACCGCAATTCCAAGTCGATTAGCTATTGTAGTGACATTGTGGCCGCTGTCCCATAGGTTAATTATAGTCCACTTTTGTTCGTTCGTAAGTCTACTCATTATCTGCAACCATAAAATATAATAATAAATTAAATAAACAATGTAAAACAATTATTTTACTGAAAATGACTAAAATAAACTTTTATTGGTAGTATAACATGTCCGTTTTTACGTAATAACAAATAATATGTTGTATCGAGGATATATTACGCTACTTTTATTTTGTGTAATATAAAATTAACGATTGAAAATAATTTATCGAATAGCACCATCAGTGGCGTCACGTTTTGACGGTCTCAAGGTGCTGCTTGTGACGATGATTTACTCACAAGACAAAACGAAATTAATATCGAACTATTTGCGATCGTAAACTCGTAATCACATCGTAATAGACGTCACTGATTTTTTATTTTTAATCGTGAATTTTATATTATATTTATTAAATAAAATTAAAGAAGCGTATTTTTTTTTTAATCTTTCTAAATATTTTAATTTAAAGTTTTAATTTTTTCAACAATTACATATTCTTAAAATCAACTTACCAAAAATCGATGATTATTTCGCAGCAACTCGTTTAATAAAAACAGGCTTCATTCGTATTTAATTCATTATTTACTTACACAACACAATACTTCAAACAAACAGAAAATAATCGACACTGCTAAGCTTAGTCTGCTCACTGTCTATTAGGTACCTACCTAGGTATTTACGCGTGGCAACTGTTCTGTGCGCGTAGCCGGCTGGTAAGCGAATGAGTGCTTTGTTTTGTTCGTAAGCCACGTGCTATCGTTCCTTGTCGCCGGCTAACTATCTAAAATGATTGTAGCGTTCTGTTTAGAGCCGACTGTACACAGCAGTCCTCTTTTATAGCTTGTCATTTTGACAAAAGGCCTCCTCCACCAATTCCCAGCTCTCTGCTTCATGCTCATCTTAGTCGGCCCACTAGGCCGGCCACCTTCTTTAAATCGTCGGACCATCTCCTGCTGTCTCTTTTCCTCCTTATATTGTTTCGTGGGATCCATTGCGTTTCGTTGTCCATTTTGGTTTTTGTTCCCTAAGCATGTGGCCTGCCCATCTCCATTTCAAAGTTTTAATTTTTCTCTCCACATATATCAATTTAGTGACTTTCCTAAGATCTACGGCATATTTCTTATCACTCCTATAGCCTAGGATGCTCCTCTCCATACTCCCCTGGCCAGAAACAAGTTTTTGGTTAATATTTTGCGTGATTGCCCATATTTGAAAGAAAGAAAGAAAGAAAGAAAGAAAGAAAGAAAGAAAGAAAGAAAGAAAGAAAGAAAGAAAGAAAGAAAGAAAGAAAGAAAGAAAGAAAGAAAGAAAGAAAGAAAGAAAATGCTTTATTCGATACATACTATTACACACACAATAATAACAATAAACACGACTATGGAAAATGGTAGGTTACTAAAATTAACATAAAACATTAAAAATGAGTTAAAATAAAAAAAAATATTATTATCTGATAACAAATACGAACAAAATTAATGACAAAAAATTAACGATCACCAATTTATTTACTAGTAAAGGAGTGTGCGGTTGAATGTGACACTGCTCAGCATGAGTTGCGACCAAGTTGCGACGCTTGGGACACAACGCTGGTTTTCAGCAGAACCACAAAGAGGGCGTGGACGCGCAGCGACAACGGTAAAACAAAAATTACTTTACTGAGTTATGTAAATTAGCTCAAATAATTAAACGGCCCCAAAATAGGGACAGGAAGTGGCAGTACTAAGTGGTAGTAGTATACATGTACATATAGTGACTTGATTGATTTAGATAATATATATATTTAATAGATAATGTGCAGTGGTATTCGAAAATGGGGTAGTCATGGTACAAATTTTTGCTTATACAACACATACTTTTTTTAGATGGAACTTAAAGCAACCCGCAGTATTCAGCTCACGAAGAGGAGGATTTCACATCCATATGTTAGTATAGGTAGGATGCGAGCTTTGCACAGTTAGGGGTGTAATTTTTTTCAAAATATCGCACATAGAGTGACTTCTAGCATAATTTAAAAAAACTTTATATAAATCGTACATATCAATTTTTGAGTATGAAAAAATACACTAGTTGAACTTGACACTGGCAAACCTATTTAAACCAAGATAATAATATAATAATAACACACACAATCACAACAACGTCAAGGCCCATACTAAGCATTAGCTTGTATTTTGGGTAACAAGCGAAGACACCACATACATATAACAACCAAGACCCGGTGCCAGTATTAATATTCATCATATAAATACTGACCCGACCTGGGATTCGAACCCGGGACCTCCAGCTTCGCAGGCAGGGTCGCTGCCCACTAGGCTAAGCGGTCGTCAAGATAGTTAGGTATATAAGGATAGTATTTTATTGGTGTTAGATAGGAGCTTAATCTCGCTCCGGATAGCAAAAATGTTAGGTACAGAGTCAAGTGCAGTGGAAAGCGTGCTGGGCCCATTACGAAATAGCATTTTTCGGTTTGAGCACTTACCTGAGGGTCATTCGTCTTACTTGCGTGTAAACTTCTCACGTCCACGCCGGCAGTTCAAGGTTCAGCCAGTTCTTGGATCACCGGTCACGAACGTCACCAGAGCAACCAAACGGAACGCGAGAATGTGTTGTCATTCAGTTCAAACTTTCACACCGTGACAAAGTCGCTTTGAGGCACAGAGACAATTAAAGGGAGGCACCTTTGATTTTGATTTTGCACCAGACAGTATTAATAATATATAGATCGACACAAAAAAGGTAGACCTTTCCAAAAGTTAATTAGCGTGAAACGCCGTTCGCCCCGATTCAACCGAGATGTCGCGATGTGTCAAAACCACAGAGGCAGTGTTGCCATAGACAAACGCGTCATTTCGACTACATGCATTTTATATCCAACAATCGGTATGGTCGTATATGTGGCCGCTCAAGAAGCCAAAGTATTTGGCCGAGAAACCAGATGTATTCCATTCCTAACAGATAGTATATTGCGAAGTGAATAGAGATCTTTGGTAGGATAACGAATTGGAAGAGAGAAACCTACTTTTAGGAGAATTCTTTTGGCCCTCTCCAGTTTGATTAAAGTACTTTTAGGTGCTCCATAAAAGCTTTCATAAAAGAAAAAAAAGCCTACTTTCAAAATAACTATGAGCAGAAAACTTCATTGTTAAGAAGAAGAAGAAGCTTTATCAAACAATAACAAAATGCTTTATTGATGCGTTCAAAATACAACGTGAACATTATTTTCAATAGTCATTTTCTATTTTCCACATACTTTTAGAAAAATAATGAAATAGCTAATAAATGCTGCTTCACAAACAGTATCAAGTTTAATAGTATAGTATCATTCTTTGATTAAAACTTTTTTTTTTAATATTTAAAATGACTTTAAACTAACATTTAACTTTAAAATAACATTGTTTTGTATTGACTGTTTGTCTGTTATCAAAATAAATAAATAAATAATTTTAAGGAACCATAGACTAGGTCCATGTCATTAATGGAGCTTCCAGTTAATTGCTGTTGTTTTTTTTTTGTCGTTTTTGTTTTGGTAATTACAGTAGCTGTTGGTTTTCTTAAGAAAATAAATGAATAATGTTGTGTGCAATCGAATTTTTTAATTTTTATTTCTGAGTATGGTTGCATCATAACGTCATTATTAGTAATCCAGACAGTAAACTTTTCAACTTATTATCATGCTATTGAAGCGTATTTTTCTGTTGAAAATACTGCTATAATGTTTTGTTATTTATTGTATTTCAGAGAAATAGTATGTTGGAAAGCGGCACCGCAGGCGCGAACGTCACCGGCGAGACGGGTGCTGAGGGAGGCAAGGCGGACGGCGCTGGTCCTGACTCACTGGCTTCGCCCGCCGCCTCGCGCACAGCCTGGCTTGCCGTGCGCTGCGTCTTCTGCGGTCAACAACTTGTACACACGGATGGCGCGCCCAAGCTGCTGGAGTGCCTCCATTCAGCCTGCGAGCCTTGTCTTCTTGCCAAGCTGGAAGCAAGCGTGGCAGTCGCCGAGCGTGCCGTCACCTGCGCCACCTGTCGGCTGCCCAGTTTGCCCGCCAACATGATAGAGCAGCGCTTCGTGGCTGAGACGCGGTCAGCCGACGCCGCTGCTAACGGGGGCGCGGTCGGCAATGGCGAAGCTACCTGCAGCAGCTGCGAGGACACTGAGCCCGCCACCAGCTACTGCGTCGAGTGCGCCGATCTCATCTGCGATAATTGCGTACTCGCCCACCAGCGACTCAAAATCACCAAAGACCACACCATCAAAGGCAAGGAGGAGGCACTGACGGAGCTGCAGGCGGGCGCATCCGCCGCCGGTGAGGACATGCTCTGCAAAGAACATCCGGCCGAAAGGCTTTCGCTGTTTTGTGAGACGTGCGACCGGCTAACGTGCCGCGACTGCCAGCTGCAGCATCATCGCGACCACAAGTATCAGTTTAGCAGCGAGATGGCGGCGCAGGCACGGCGCGCGATCGCCGCGCTCCTCTCTGAGGTGAGCTACAAGCGCGTGCTACTTGGATCCGCGATGAAGGTGATCCGCGAGCGGCAGGCACTCATCGCCGACAAGAAAAAGGCGCTCGTGCACGAAATTACGCAGTGCGTTGTGAAGCTGACACACGCGATCAACACACGTGGGAAGCAACTCGTACTGCGGCTCGGCGAAGTGTGTGACGCCAAACAGCGCACGCTCGGCGAGAAGAAGGAAGCCCTTGAGCGGCTGTCCGCCGTCACCGACCACTGTGTCGAATTCTGCGGCGGCGCACTACAGCACGGTAGCGACACAGCGTTGTTGCATGCTAAGCGCCACCTGACGCGCCACCTACAGCGAGTTAAAAGTCGTCGTGCCGACATACCTAACCCCGAGATTCCGGTGCGCATCGGCCTCGCGCTCGACAATCTGCCCGACGTGGTGCGCTTGCTGGCGTCGCTTGGCGGCATCGTGGTGGACGGCAAGGTGGATGGGGCCGGTCCCTCTGCACCGCAACCCACCACCCCCACACACGGTCCTTACCACCCTCCGCCCGCACCCGCACCCACACTGCCGCCGGTTTCCTCGGCCACCGTCGCCATGCAGCACGCCGCCGCTGCTGCCGCCGCAGCCGCGCACCACCAGGTGAGTCCCACTTCCCAATTAAAAGACACTTCCCTCGATTCACTCACTGATACCTTGTTTTGTGCTTGCACGCCGCAATCAGAGCCTGGTCCGCTATCAGGTTAGTATAACCCTCTACAACCATTGATTTAATTTCTTACAAATACTTTCATATTCTGTCTATTGTGTTCATTTATTATTGAACTTATCTTTTTTACACACATAAGTAGTATAATTTTTAAGAAGTTAGCCACGAAATCCTGCCAGTAGGAAACTATGAAAGGGTACAGAATGGCAGGAAATGATATGGCGTGATATGAGTTAACATGATAAAAAAAATTATGCTATAATTTTTTTAGGTTTTAGAGAATGTACATAACATTAATTTTTAATGACACGTCCTACTGACTTAATATTTACCGTCTCCCTTCACTTATCGTTCTATATACTCTTGGATTTTAGCTTTTTACGTGTGATGGTGTGTTTAGTGTTTATATAAGAATTAATCGTCGAGGATGTGCAGGGGTACGCACCGGCACGGTCGCCGGTAGGTGCAGGTGGGCCGCCGCCGTACGGCAGTGCAGTGATGTCGCAGCTGCAGCAACTGGCGCGGCCGCTGACGCACACGCCGTTGCGCCATCCGCACGTGACCTCCACCACACATCCTACCGCTCCGCATGAACTCAACCTGCGCGGATTGCTCACCCCAGCCGCCGCCCACGCGCGCCAGCAGCAGCTCGCCCGCCACAACCAACAACTGATGCAACATGCATATCACCAGGGTGAGTCTCGGTGGCGCCCGACCGTCGGGCTCGTACCCGTTGTGACCTCTCACGTGGCTGTGGCAGTGATGGGTGCGTACGCGTCCGGTGTGTACGCGGCAGGAGCGGCGCAAGCGCAGAACCGGGGACGCCCCGGCCCACGCACGCCTTCGCCCGCCCCAGCTCCCGTCGCGCCTCACGCGCCGCCGCCGCAGCCCGCGCCTCCCTACGCCGCACCAGCTAAGTGGCACATTCCACAGCATGCCGCTGCTAACGGTTAGCATCAGTTTCAATGGTCGATAATTAATGCCCAACGCAAGCAACGTTACTCAAGTTTGTTAAATCTGAAGACAAATAGACAACTTTCACGGATTGACACGCCAACTAGTATCCTCTCCTTAAACCATGCTTGGATAAGGCCACTCTGAGACATGATTTCCGTCTTAAACTTCTATTGTGTTATATCTTTTACATCTAGTCACTTCGTCTTCGACGGTGATATATATTTAATTGGGACACCAATAATACACGACCGTTATCGCATAAGTATTTTAATCGACTCCCGATATACCAACTACCCTACAATGCTTAACATTAGTTACAAAGAGAAAACCACACAACTTAATTATTGTAATTGCGTCTGGTCGATGGAGGTCTTATGATTGGTGCCTGGTTTTTATGAGATCTAGGTGGTACCCAACTTTCGTCGGCATCATCCGCAGAATCTGATCGTTCCGAGGCAGTCTCATATTCACCTGCGGAGTCATTTTCCGATAACGTCATTTCACTTGCGCTCGGGATGACGGATTCCGGTTCACTTTCTGCTATAGGTGGTAAAGTGATGAAACTATAGTCAGAATCAACCTCCTCGGCAGTTAAACTCGAAGTGGGGCCTCGATACTTCAACAATTGATCTACGTGCTTTCTTACACACTGCTGCAACTGAGGCACGAAAACCGACCACATTCTACTACCGATCTTCAACCTTAAAGTACCTCTCAACCATTGACATTTTGTACCGTTATCACTATAAGTTTTTACAATTACTTCATCCCCCACATTGAAAGACAATTTTCTTCTTCCATTATAGTACTTAGATTGTAAGATCTGTTTGGATTGCACATTATCAGTGATCAGTGGCCGTGGAGGCGGCAGAGGCCGGGGAGTGACCTGTGTCGCCCGCCCGCGGTACTGAGAGATCTAATCTACGACGTAAAAGTCGACCGAGCATCAACTGTGCCGGACTCACACCTGTACTGCTATGGGCAGTATTGCGAAAGCTCTGTAAATATTTATTTAGTTTATGAGAAAAAAATGCCCGCGACTCCCCCTCATTTGCTATCGTCTTAATTCCCTTTTTAACGATCCTCACAGTATTCTCGGCCTGACCGTTGGACTTCGGATGGTATGGTGATATAGTAATGTGTTTTATTGCGTTACTACGACAATATTGTTCAAATAAACTTGAAGTGAAAACGGTTGCATTATCAGAAACTATTGTACGCACCAGACCGAACCTAGCCATCATTTCGCTGAGCCGTTCTAGTATAGCTGCAGAGGTAGGTGACGCGGGCAGCTTAAAACACTCAACCCATTTGGTGTGAGCGTCTACTGCTACTAAGTAATGATCGCGATGTATCTGCAGCGGATCTAGATGTACGCGTTCCCATGGATGATCGGGATACGGCCAAGACGTTAGAGGAGCGCAAGGCGGTACCGCCCTTACCCACGTGCATGCACTACATCCGCCAATCTTACTCTCGATATCGGAGTCGATACCCGGCCACCAGAGTCTGGCGCGGGCTTCCGCTTTGGTCTTCACTACGCCAAAATGTGTAGAATGTAGCTCATTCAACACCCGCTCACGTAACGCCGCTGGTATTATCACTTTATGGCCCCTCATTATGCATCCGTCCTCCACCGTTAGTTGCACTCTACAATTAAAATATGGCTTTAAACTGATATCAGTTTCTTTACGCGGCCAGCCTTTATTAATAAATTTCATTACTTTTATTAATATCTCGTCGCGGGCCGTTTCTATTTCAGTCACAGAGACCGATAAACAATTATTCGTGGATATAAAATGTATATAACTATTATTTTCCGCTGGTGGCGGGGAAGAAAACGCGAGGGCGCGGTCGACGGTGTTATGTTGTACGGTGCAGCGGCACTGAGCGTGCACCGTTGCCGTTTCGCCCTGCGCGTGCGCGCGAGATAAAAAATCGGCCACGTTGTCGGCACTACGCACGTACTCAATTGCATAATTATAGGCGGAAAAAAATAATGCGTACCTTTGTAGACGATTAGCAGCCATCTCTGGTATGCCCTTCTTATTGCCAAAAATAGTTAACTGTGGCTTATGATCGGTTCTTAGAACAAGCGGCTGCGACCTACCGTAGAGGTATTGATGGTATTTCTTGACGCCAAAAATAATAGCTGTAGCTTCTTTCTGAATCTGAGAATACGACATCTCGCTAGGCGTGAGTGCCCGCGAAGCGTAGGACACTACCGATTCGCGACCGTCCGTCTGCCGCTGCGACAAAACCGCGCCTAACCCACGAGGGCCGGCATCAACTGATAAGATCGTCTGCAGCTCCGGATTGTAGTGTGCTAGTACCCTCCCCGATTCTAACTCTGTTTTAATCGTTTCAAATGCATTTTCGTGTTCGATCTGCCACTCCCATTTAACATTATTTTTTAATAACTCGTGTAAAGGTTTTAGCACGGACGACATGTTAGGTACAAAACAACGGTAATAATTAACCATTCCAAGAAACCACTTTAATTCTGATACATTGTTAGGGGCTCTGGCCTCCCTTATAGCGCGAACCTTTTCTGAGGAAGTTCGTAGTCCATTTTTATCTATAATATATCCTAGTCAATTTTTTTCTGAAAAAAAATGACACTTTTCCTTCTGTACGGTCAAACCCGCCTCTGCTAATCGCTTTAGTACACATTCTAATCGCTCCAAGTGGACTTTTCTATTAGGACCAGTGATCAATAAATCGTCTAGAAAAATACAAACTCCTTCGATTCCCGCCAAAACGCTCTCCATAGTTTTTTGAAATATTGCCGGCGCCGAGGAAAGACCAAAAACAAGTCTGGTGAATCGAAATAGACCCTTGTGCGTGTTAATGGTGGTCAATTTCTGTGCGTTGTCGGTCAGTTCTAATTGAAGGTATGCCATGGATAAGTCCAACTTGGTGAACTCTTCTCCACCACTGAGTCGTGAGAACAACTCCTCGATACGTGGAAGAGGATACCTATCTATATGCAAAACTTTATTTAAAGTAACCGAATAATCTCCGCATATTTTTACTGTGCCGTTTGGTTTCAGCACGGGTGTTATCGGAGTAGCAAACTCAGAACTATCTACCGGTTATAATATTCCGAATAAGACTAATTTATTTAACGCTTCATCCACTTTGGGCCTCAACGCAAACGGCACCGTTCGCGGTTTAAAAAAAATAGGACGAGAATCATCCTTCAACTGTAGGTCTACTTTAAATTTATTGAACTTGCCTAACTCATCGGAAAACACTGAATTGTGTTGTGTTCTTAACTCGAACAGCTCGTCAGGCTCTAGTTCATTACTCAAAGAATGTATTGTAGAAAAACCTAAATTAAATCTATGCATAAAATCCCGGCCTAATATTGGCATAGGTGATGATTTCCCGCGGCATCTAATTATATAAATTTTTAAAATATCTTTCACACCATTATATGAAATATTTGCTTTTAAATACCCGATTGGAACGATGGCCGAACCGTCGTAACTCTTTAACGAAAAATTACATTTATGTAATGTCTCCTGTTTAAAATGACGATTAAAATAAATATCCGACATCGCCGTGACCGCACTACCGCTATCCAGCTCGCACTCAATGCTCTGTCGACCGATTCGTAGTACTATAAGTATCGGCGTCCCGTTCACGCATTTCAAAGAATATAAATTTACATTACCGTGAAATGAATCTACCGGCTCCTCTGCCATGAAATGTGCACTTCTCTCCCTACTTCCTTGTTTACACATTTTTTGTAATTGACCTTTCACGTTACACTTTTTGCACGTATATTCCGCAAACCGACACTTTTCCTTAACGTGATTATTATAGCCGCACACGTCACAACGTTTTCTGGGTGACCGTATGCCGCCGCCGCTCGTGCCAGCGTTTGCAGCGCGGTTGCCGCGGTCTGTGCTCACAGCGAACACTTCGGCCGGCTCGGCCGTCGCTGAGCCACCGCCACTCTGGCGCGCCGCCTCTCGAGCACACTTCGCCGACAGCGCCAGCTCCAGTGCCGATGCGAATGTCACCTTATCCGCGTTCTCTGCGAATAGCCGCTCCCGCTCCTTTTCATGTTCTAGACCCAGGACGAACCTGTCTCTGATTACTACGTCGAGCTCCGCCTTGAATTTGCAGTAGCGCGCTAAGGTGCGAACCCGGCCCGCCCACTCGGTTAGTTCTTCGTTGGGCCTTTGTTCTGCCCTGTAGAAGCGATATCGTTCTGCAAAAACGCACCGCGGTGTTGTAAAATGCGCGTCCAACGTTGATAGCAGTTCTGTAAAGGGCAGCGCATCGATCTTTTTAGGCGCCGCTAGGCTCGTTGCCACGCGGAAGATGTCCTCGCAAGGCTGTGATAAGAAGTATTCGTCGCCTCACATCTCCTTTATCTGATTTTATGTGATGTTATGATTTGCCACACAATGCTGGTCGAGACGAACCTTAAAGGCTTCCCACGCCTGGGTGTGGTGGTCGAAGGAAAGTGTTCCATCAAATATGCCGCTCATTTTTACGATACCGATTATACCGCACTTGAGTTCGTATTAATTACTCGTCGCCATTGATATATATTTAATTGGGACACCAATAATACACGACCGTTATCGCATAAGTATTTTAATCGACTCCCGATATACCAACTACCCTACAATGCCATCATTTCATATATCACAGACGGACAAGAGACCTCATGAAAATGTGTGAAACCGCATCCTGTATTTAGGATGAACTGTGTCGTTAAAAGCTGTAATATTCATTGTTATTAAGTTAAAACTGAGTTATATCTTGTGTATATTGTGGTATGCACAGGTGGCTACGAAGGTCCGTCATCTGGCGGCGGACACACAGACTTCAAGATAACTTTAGGACGCGCGCCGACAGCCACGGCGAGCGGCGGCCGCCAATCCGCAGTCACCTCCACTAACCCCAAAACGCCCAGCCCCAGCCTAACGGTAAGCCGTGTCTCGCGCCCTCCATAGCCTCACTACGTCGATTGTGAACGGGCACATGTGCTGTATGTGCAGGGTGCACTTTCTTCGGAGGCGGCCGTATCGCTGGACAAGCTATGCGCGGAGAGCGTGCAAGACCTCATGGCCACCATCGCGAAACTCGACTCCAACGGCGTCCAGGTCCTACCCGAGGCAGCACCCGCCGCCTCGCCGCACGTGCACTCCAGCACCGACGACCATCCCGGTATGCCCGCGTCCCCCTTTGCGATCAGTGTTCGCGTACAGTTTTTACCTGTATATGATACGTGACCAGGCAAGCCGAGTAGCGGAGTGGTGGCGGCGGCCAGCGGTGAGGCCGGTGGCGACCCCAATGAGGACTGGTGTGCCGTCTGCATGGACGGCGGTGAGCTTATCTGCTGCGACAAATGTCCAAAAGTGTTCCATCAATACTGTCATATACCGACCATCGACAAGCTTCCCGAGTGAGTACCGCCGCTTTGCGCTACTCGTCGCCGCTCGCGACACCACTCACGATCTTCTTTCGCAGGGAAACAGAGACGTGGCAGTGCCTACTGTGCGTCAATTTCTCCGAACTCGGTGAAGAGGAAACGAGCGGTGTGGAGGGACTAACGGCGCGTCAGCAGAAGATCATGGAGCGCATCACACTGGAGCTGTACTGCCAGTACGAGGCTTCGCTTCCGTTCCGCGAACCGGTGCCACGCGAAAACGTGCACTACTACGCGAGCGTGTCGCGGCCCGTATGCCTAGACGCGGTGCGTGCACGAGTGCAGCCTAGCGCCCCTGATCGGTACACACATCCAGCGCAATTTGTTGCTGATTTGCGGCTTCTATTCCGCAACGCGCTCACTTACAACGCACCTGACTCCGTGTTGCACCGCGACGCGCGCCGCCTCGAGGACTTCCTAGACGCGCAGCTGACTAAGTGGCTGCCCGAGTACGTGGGCTGGCAACCGCCGCTTGACGATGGCCCGCAGCCCAAGCGGCCACGCCTCTCCAACGACTGAACCCCACCACATGTTTCATCTCTCACCTAATATAAGGCATAGACGGCCGGCCCGCTCCAGAGGCTTTGGCCTGTTATCGTAGTCTAATAATTTAAATACATTGTAATGTATATGTTGACCTATTTATATTTGAAAATGGTCGGGAGCCCTTCGTGCTGAGGGCTCGAGGCTTGAACTTTATCGTTCTGTAGTGTCTATTCCACTAGTTATTGTTGTGTTGTAGTTCTGATTATGATTACACATACTTCTAAAATTCTTAATAAATGCGATTTATTCATATTTCTTATTTATCCTGGTATGTTTCCAGCGTCCGAAAACAATGTCTATAATTGATCAATAGAATAAGCAAAATTATGCAAACAAAGAACACTTATATCTAACGAATCGCTTCCACAAAGACTGTTCATGGTGGAAGACAGCCCAAAACCCTCTAAGGAAGTGACGCAATAAGCGTCACCAAGAACAGCAGACAGCCTCCTGAGTTTGAACACGATATAGATATATTTGACACATATGGGTAAGCTGAATATGGAGAACGCGTAATAAAATAACAGTTACATTATATTACTCTCGGTAATATAATAGCTATGTTTGTACTAAATATATACATGCTGTTGGTATTCCAAATAAAATAAATATCAGATCGTGTCCTTCCATGGTCCTTCCAATTCAATTTGTAACGAGCATGGATGGTGACGAGAGAGACAGATAGAATTATATTATCAGCCCTTCAAACGTCAATGAAGCCGGGTCGGCTAAATGTGGCTAAGGGCTAAATGATGTTATAATTATTATAGTGATGGGCTCCATTTTATCTGTTCATAAACCAAAAATACGGTTCTATATATAAATTTAAAAGAAACTTGTTTAACTTTTCTTTTTATCTTTCGTTTGGTGCAACTGCATAAATCATGAGGTAACTAAAGCGCGGGATTTTTTCATCCTCATAGTGACCTCCAGCAACCCCTTACGGTCACTCCATTACCATCATTCGATATGAGGAACGCTTACGGCTGGCCTGCGGATACTTAGCTGGACTCATAATAGTTCCTCTCGTTCTCAGGTGAATTCTGCTGGGTTGGGCTCTTTACTTTCTGCTGATCTGCTTTACTATGATGACAATATTCGACTTCCTTTGTTATATGCAGATCTCGACACCTAACCGCTTGTGACATCTTGTTACTATATCTTACTACCTACATCTTGTTTTTAACACAGAACATAGTTTCTATTATTCATTTAACGTTTTGACTTAACACTGTAAAATAGGATTTAGTGTAACGTATGTAAAAATCGTGTTGGAAAAGCAACCTCTGAGTGTGTCATTTTGCTCGAGTTTTGGTTTGTTTCGGAATATGAGATGCTTCGTCTCGATGATTATGTTATCTAAGTGTATACGCACTGTTTAGAGTTTTGTGTTGAGAAAACTACAGTGCAAGAGTTGAAAAAAAATGATGCCATGTCATCCCATAATACGTAATACATAAACAGGATGAGATTTTAGTCACCAGCCAAAATTTTTCTAGATGTTAGGAATTAATACCTTTAGCAAAAACTTCCTTCTCTTGCGAACCCTATTATAATATAATACTCATATACATGATACACGCGATTTTCTTACAAAATTATGTCGCAATCATAGACTTCGCAATTCCCAGTGGGAAAATGGGTGGCGTTATTTTCAAAATATCCAATAACAGAAATAATGGTTTATTTTGAAAAACAATTTTCTTTAAGGAAGTTACAACCCAAGTTCTTGATGAGACATGTTCCATCTTTATCTTATATATATTATCATGATTGGTTTTGCATTTTTGAATGCTACAAATACGTCGTTTTGTCACATACCTACCTACGTAATGACAAACTCCGAACCGTAAACAACTTGTGACTTGAACGTTCACTTAATAGGTATACCCATGAGCCATGTTCTTACGCTTGTAATAATACCAAGTCAATGTTAAACAATAAAAATTATAGCCGTAATCTTTAGATTTATTCGACAGTGTCTATCATCTGTAGTATACATAAGGTCATTAAATAAATTTGGAATATGAAAAATGACATGAAATCGTAGAATTTTAAGAAAAGTTAAACGATTTAATTTTATTAATTTACTGTATGTTTAGCTTAGGAACCGATAAAAAGCAAGTCACTAATAATTATAAGCATCTTATAAGCCGACCCAACTTCATTGACGGTTCAAGTACAGGCTATATGTTTATATAATTCTATCTCTGTCACTCTCGTTACAAACTGAATTGGGTTGGAAGAATATAGTCTGATATAGTATTCATTTTATTAGGCGTCCTCCACTTGTCATTATTCCGTCTTTTTCAAAATTCCAGTTAGCAACACTTAGTAGTGCCCAGGCCCAGATTCAGAACAAGTACTAAAGTTGCCCTCATTGAGGCTCTGATCCAAAACATCCAACAGAAGGCTAATCATTCTGTGGTATTATCTCTATGCCCCAGCCCTGCCCTGCCCGGCCCGGCCCCGTGGCAAGTAAAGATAGTAATAACTGCTTCAAATTGACAACGACTTTAAGCAAGTAGCTTAAAAAAAAATAGCAGGCTATATAAAACGCTTAAAAAGATTTACGTATTTTTAACGCCTAGATGCATCATTGAATAAATATTAAAGGATAGCACCAAAAAATAGCATTTTCTTTTAGTATAAAAATACTTCTTTCTCTTTTGAATTAATAACTTTTACAAATGGTCAGGTTAGCTTTTTGTATAACGGCCGACGCTGCTAAAAAGACAAGTATAAAGTTACAGTTCCAAACAAATTTTATGGCGGATGTGAACATAGGCACAAGTCGCGTCGCAGTAACCAGTTTTAGGTGTAGCAGCGGGCCTAACATGCACGCCGCGACAAAATTTTGTCGACGGCAATTCTCGTCCCGAAACGAGATATCTCTATATGTCTACTACTGCTAACATGCAACGTTTTTATCTCGTCGCGCTCCGTCACAATTGGTAAAATTACTCGTCTACGGTAGTTTTGTCGACAAACCCTAACATGCGAACCATATTTTATCGAATTTTGTCGTTTTTAAGCGGTATATTTCTCGTCGGCAATTTTTGTTGACGACAACGGTGAGAAATATATTTTTATATAGAAAGTAATTTTAAAATTTTTTATTTCGTTTGTATTCGCTTGAATCGGTTGTATTTTATGCATAAAAAAAGTTTAGTTACCGATTCAGCTTAGAAAATTTTTTTTTACTTAATTAATTTTATTTAAATATTGTTTACGTTACAGTAACGCCGAAAACAGACAATTAAAAAACAATTGATGATTGAAGACATGATGACTGCTTAGCCGAGTGGTTAGAGACCCTAATTGCGGAGCCAGTGGCCGCGGGTTCGATTCCCGCCCGGGACAAATATTTGTGCATGTGACTATTTTAGTTCTGGGTGTAAAATATAAATATATAAGTATAATCTAAATCCACCACGCTGCTCCAATGCGGATTGGCGGATTGTAATTACCGCCATCTATTGACAGCAACCGGGACCGACTGCTTAACGTGATTTCCGAGGCATGGTTTCAGTGATAGTTAACATATTAAGTCAAAAACTCATTGGAACACGTCCGGATACTAACCACGGCTACATGGCCTTATCGATTTGAAACAGATTCGCTGCGTTCGGGCTATCACAACACATTATTATTGTTATTATTATTATTATTAATACTTATTATTAATATTAATATTTATTATTATTATTCTTAATATTAATACTTATTATTATTATTAAAATAATAATAATAATAACAATAATATTAATGTGTTGTGATAGCTTGAGCGCAGCGAACCAGTTTCTTTATTATTATAATTATTAATATTATTACTCATTATTATTATTGTTAATATTATTACTTATTATTATTATTAATATTCATATTATTATTACTATTAATATTCATATTATTATTACTATTATTATTAATGTTAATAATAATAAAAAAATAACAGTAATGTGTTGTGATAGCCTGAGCGCAGCGAACCTATTTCAATATTATTATTATTATTATTATTATTAATAATAATAATTAATAATTTAATATTAATAATAATAATAAATTAGTAATTAATATTTTTATTAATATTATTATTACTGCTTAAAAAAACTAATTCAAAAACATTTTTAACCATGGGTAACACAAAAACTGAAAATTCTAGTTTCAGAAACGGTCGATGGCCAGTTAAAATAAATTATTAAATATATTCTATGGTCAATCACACAATTTAGACTATAAATTACTATAAATTGAACGAATAAAAAAGAACGAATAAAGTGTTGCTATATTAGAATATGGCTTCTTTTCATTATAGGGTAACATTTGTTTGTCATGTCGACAAAGCGAAGTCACGCTGACATATTTTCTCGAGTGAGTCGTGCATGTTAGGGAAAACGACAGACAAGTCGAGATCGACAATTTTTCTCGTCTCGTGCGGCAGTTTTGTCGTGCGTCGCATGTTAGCCCTGCAGGACGCAGTGGGCCGAGGGGTATATGACTGTACTGCGCAAGACGCTTAAAGCATTGTATTCTGATCTGCCATAAAGTTGAAGGCGAACTACACTATGGACAAAATTATTGTTTTAATTGCCTAATTTTCTTAATGTTTCTTAGTGTCCTGATAGCCCGAACGCAGCGTACCTGTTTCAAATAAATAAGGACATGTGGCCGTGGTTCGAATCCGGGAGTGTACCAATAAGTTTTTTCCGACTTACATCCGACTATGAGAGCACGTTAAGCTGTTGGTCCCGGTGTCAATAGATGGCGGTCGTTACAATCCGCCAACCCCCATTTTTTAGTGTTCTATAACCAAATAGCAAAAAAAGGAATCCTTATAGTTTAGCCATGTCCGTCCGTCCATCTGTCAGTCTGTGGTTTTTCTCGGAAACAATTTTTTATTTTATTCGGAATACCAACAGCAATATATAGATGAAATTTGGAAGGTAGGTAGGTGTAATCTATGAACCGCTTCACAATGACGTAGTGAAATTAAGAGAAAAATTTTTTGTGATAGGTCGCCATAACTGAAGTACGAAAAAAAAATCATCGTATATTAACGCGAGATGTACCAAGCGAAAGGTCTTAAAAATTATTTCAAGGTTTCCAACGTTTTTTTTTTTATTTTAGTCAACAGTTGACTAAAATAAAATATGCAACAACAACAAGCATCTGGACACGACAGTGTATCAGGGTTGTCACAAGAAGACAAAATTTTACTTTGATAGTATAATTTATTCATGTGTAAAAACATCTTAGCTTTCGAAATGCAAAAATATAAGCTTTTAAATATTTTGTCACGTGGTCACATAGATCTCGTTAAAACATCAAGTTTGAGTACCAATCAACCCATGTAGGTACTAACACGATAGGTCTGCGATTGATAAGTTCGAAAATTTAAGCTTTTAAAAATTTGGTCTCGTGGTCACTTAAATTTTGGATTATAGCTTACGTCTACGGAGATTATAGACATTTAATTATAGATATTTCTGGAACTCGTAGGTTCGGAGATAGGTATTAACTGTAGTATTATTTTTATGTACCTTGGTACCTACATTATTATTCGCACAAATAAAGGAAAAAAAAATGTAATGGCGTATACCTACGTTAACATATAAACGTTATAAATGCTTATTTTTATAAGCGTGCTTTATTAAAAGCTTTTCGTTTTTAAGCGTCCATCTCTAGTGGCAAGCGAGATTGACCGGTCATTGACTTTTATTAAGATACCATGATAAAAATCGGTGGTTAAAAAGCATGGTTCGACTCAGAATCAAACAGTTCTACATAACAGCTACCGCAAAATTATCGACGGTAATCCCAGTGCTCAAACAACCAGAGCGCAATCGCACTTTACCTGCACTCTAACAACGCTAACAAGAACCTGTTCGGTCAGTTTCTAAAAGCTATTTTTTGTTAATATCAATTACCTATAGACAATTTATGATTCCGTGTAGGCAGTACACAGTAAATTTCGTTTGCACACAGGTATATCAGTAATTTGTTTATAGCTTAATGGAATTTTTAATGTATCAGGGTCATTGATATCATCGACTTGATATAATCAGGACATTCTGTGATCTATAAACAGGTAGGTAGGTATACTATTGAACAAGTGTAAGGAAAATGAGAATGTTTGTCAGAATAAAAAGAATCTGTATTCAATATACATATATAATATGTGATAGTTTTTTCTTGCATTTGAATATTGCACATAAATTATATCCAGTCATAATTATGACAGTTTTCTACCTGACTGCAGAAAGTAATGTTTTCCTGGTTTTTCCATTCCAAATATATGTATATTTTTATAGCACACTGTGTAGCCTAAACTGCTTCATGGATTTTCGAATATGTTAGATTTGTCTTCATTGTGGGAATTAGACCCAGAAGTAGCGGGCTCGATTCCCACCCACAACAAATATTTGTGGGCATGAACATGTTAATTTATGTCTGGGTGTAAAATATCTAATATATCAAAGTATTATTTAAAAAAATTTCAAATACCTGTATCAGTTGTCTAGTATAGTTACAATCAAATTTTATGGCGGATCCAAAAGTCGGCACAAGTTGCGTCGCAGTAACCAGTTTTAGGTGTAGTGGGACGCAGTGGAGCAAGGGGTATATGACTGTACATGTGCAAGCACACATAAACGTTGTATTCAGATCCACCATAAAGTTTGAGGCAAACTATACTCATAATTATATCTAGAGTAGCATAGGCCTCTACCTAGTTTAGGACTAGATGACCATATGCGTGATATTCCAGATATTATTATTATAAACTTGCTTTCTCTTTTCAGTTAATTATTTTTAATAGTAGAATTTTTTATATTTCGATTTTTTTAATTTTTCGAGTCGAGTGAGACTTAAATAGGAATTACCCACATGCCCTGTTATAATTATTATGAACTATAGATGACTTATATGCCTGTAAACTCTTTTAACAATTTATCAAAATGCATTTCAAATATTTGGGAATATCTCACATCCTTTCAAATAATGTTAAAAAACTGGCTAAACGCGAGTCTCGCACACAAAGAGTTCCATATCACATAAAAAACATGGTTCTTGTACGGGAACCCCATTGAATTTACAATTTTATTTTATTTTTTGTTATAGCGGCCATAGTAGCACATACATTATGAAAATTTCAAGTGGAAGCAATAATCTCACGACCACCAATCACAAAAAACTTCAAATAAAACATGTTTCTTGTATAGGGATCGCCTTTGATTTTTAACTTTATTTTATTTTTATCATTTGTTGTTATAGAGGCCGTAGTAATACATACTCTGTAAAAAGTTCAAATGCCTATAGTTCAAGCGATGCAGCCCTGTGACAGACAGACGGACAATGGCGCCTTACCAATAGGGTCCCGTCGATAGGCTTTGGGTATGGCACCCTAAAAACAGTAAAATATTGTTACATCAGGGTGGATGAACTTCATCGTATGATATTCATATTATGATAAATAAAAGTGGTTGCTATTAACACTGGCCCCCTTATCTATGCACTGTGTCACACTATCTACTTTCTGTTATCAGTGTAACGACCACTTTCTCATTGAACACCATGTTTATTTATTACTAAAATTTATATCTAGTGTATCGGCGGCGGCAGGAATGCGGCTCATCATACTGGAGGACGCAGGTGTGGTGGCGGACTGGGCGGCTCGGTTCGTGATGCAGCGCATCAACGAGTTCGCGCCAACTGCCGACCGACCTTTCGTGCTGGGGCTGCCCACCGGTGGCACGCCGCTCGGCATGTACCGGCGCCTCATCGAGTTCTACCGCGAAGGCCGGCTGTCCTTTCGCCACGTGGTCACCTTCAACATGGACGAGTACGTGGGCCTGCCGCGCGATCACTCCGAGAGCTATCATCACTACATGTGGAACGAGTTCTTCAAGCATGTGGACATCCAACCCGTTAACGCGCACGTGCTCGACGGCAACGCGCCCGACCTACCGGCTGAGTGCGCGCGCTTCGAGCAGTTGATGTGCGAGGCGGGTGGCGTACGCCTCTTCGTGGGCGGAATCGGACCCGATGGACACATAGCGTTCAATGAGCCCGGGTCGTCATTGACATCGCGCACGCGCGTCAAAACGCTTGCCTATGACACGCTCGAGGCTAACAAGCGCTTCTTCGGCAACGACATCAGCAAAGTGCCGCGGCAGGCACTCACCGTGGGCGTAGGTACCGTGATGGACGCGCGTGAGGTGATGATCTTGATTACGGGGGCGCACAAGGCGCTTGCGCTCGCCAAGGCGGTGGAGGAGGGCGTGAACCACATGTGGACCGTATCCGCATTCCAGCAGCACCCGCAGACGTTGTTTGTGTGCGATGAGGACGCTACACTCGAACTGCGCGTCAAGACCGTCAAGTACTTTAAGGTGAGTGGCCGCGTGCGGACGGGCACCGCCGCCGGGAGGGCCGTGTCAATCCCGCGCTTTATATCTACGCAGGCACTGAGCGACGAGCATCAAAAGCTGATCGCCGACACGAGCGCGGCTGCGCAGGCGCTGTTGCACTAGGAGAGTGCATTAACCGCCGCCTCGTGTGTATGTTACACATTAAATTAATAATCACATTATAAATTCCCCACCTACCTACCTACCTACCAAATTGTGTCGAAGGGAAATTAAATTACATTTATTTGCCTAAAGCATAGGTACATAAATAGATGTTATAAAATTTATTGTCAGCTGCGTTTTACTGAAGGCAGTCTGCAAATATTAGATGTTAAAAACAAACAAACAATTTAAATAGACACTAATAGTGTCATTTACAAATTGTGTATTCAAGTAATAGCATTTCTTTAATAGGTAATTAAATATTTGCTTTTTAAAATCTGTAGCATTAGCATAGCATATCATAGCATCCGTTAGTAGGTCATTGTAATTTCCAAATTCATAATGTTTTCCTCACATTGCAGAGCCTGATGCCGGTGCACAACAAGCTCATCCAGAGTGCGTAACGTCAGCTTCGTCCCGCTGCGGCCTGCTCACTTATATTGGACTCATATTTTAAGCATACAATTTAGTATTGACTTTTTAAAATAAATATATTCTTTGTAAACCTGGTGTCATTGAAAGCTCAGAACTAAGAGGTTTTACAGGTATAAATAGATCGTTAAATAAGGCATATTTAATGGTTATGACAAACAGTTGTCAACAGTTAGGCGCGGCAACACGGCACAGCCGCGCTATGAGGCCGGCCAGCTGCAGTGGCGTGGTGAGACCGTCGGCGAGGCGCGCTTGCGTCACCCCAATTTCACGAATAAACGCGAGTCGCATGTCCTCGGGCGCGTCTAACGTCTTGCAGACGCGGAAAACGTTGGCCACTATGTCCTCTGATGCGTACCCGAGTCGCCATAACTTGGCAAGGGGCGCGTGCGCCGTCGGCAGGTCGCTGCGTACGCACGCTTCCAGCGCCGTGCGCACCAGTAGCGGATGTGGCTCGTCACATACTTTGAACACGAGGTCGGGCTCCACGCGGCCAAAGCCACGCGCCGTCGCTTGCAGGTTGTTGAGGGCGTGCCGGAGGTCGCCTTGTGCCGTAAATGCGACAGCGGCGAGTCCTTCTTCAGTATAGGCCAGATTTTCGGCACGGCACACGGCAACCAGTTTGGCCAACACCTGGCCGTCCGTAAGCCGCGAAAAGCGCAATACGGCGCATCGCGACTGAATAGGCTCAATGATCTTGTCACTGGCGTTGGCGGCGAGCGCGAACCTTGTGGTGCTGCTGTATAGCTCCATGGTGCGCCGCAAAGCCTGCTGCGCGCCCTCCGTCATACTGTCGGCCTCGTCGAGGATCACCAACTTGTGGCGACCTGCTGGCAGCGTCACCTGTTGACATAAATTTACATATTCTTTGCTACTAGCAACTGGTTGCAGTAAATATATGTCATACACAAAACGTCAATGATACTGCACTGCACCAATAAGTGCTGAAAAACATCCAACATTCCTGTCATTTATGACATTTCACTATAACACTATACATTAGAAGTTCAAATGACCACCCCTCATGAACTCAAGAATTATGAATGTATGTGAAAGAGCCAAGACAATTGTACATCTTTACTACTACACAACGTATAATTGGAGATTGGGCATTACACATAGCAATGAAGTACAGGAAAAAAAACGTGTGCATGTAAAGGTGCCTGCGCTCAAAGAGGATCGCTCATTATCAGCTGTCATTGACTATTTGTATAAAAATAACAGGAGAGCCCCGTTCAGTAGAAAGCGAATACTAAAAATTAAATGAAGAAAAAATACCTTTAACTTCGATTTTGAGAGTTTAATCAAAGTGGGAGTTCCAAAGCACTTTTAAAAATAGTTAAGTCGGGATCAAGGATCAAGTTAAAATCGTGAAAAAAGACATTGGATGCGTGGATGCCTACAATATGGTGGGGAACTCTTATCTGCTGCAACAGTGCAGGGTGAGAATGGTACACTGGTGATGCACTTCTCAGGTCGCCCGTCGACTATTTAGAATGATGCACAGTGTGTCATTATAACCAAAAAATTACATCCTCGTTTTTGGACATAACCTAACGGTTATTATGATTATAAAGCAAAACTATCAGTTTTGTTTAGTTGAACAAAAAAATAATAATTTCAAAGTAATTAAAAAAAAATCCCAATTAGAAAAAAAAATGTAGTCCAAAAAATACTAGATTTGGATAATTTTAAACAATCGTGACGTAAAAGTTACAATAGAATGTAAAAACTACAACAGAAAGTTTTCAAAGTCTGTAGTATGTAAGGAAATGTAATTATTGGCAGTGTTCTCAATTTGATAATTTTTATTTTCAGAATTCTGCCATATTTGCACCAGATTTTTATACTACATTAAAGCCCCCACTATACACCAATCGTAACAATTTTGTTTTTCTAGAAAGTTTCAGATTTATGTAGAAAGTTCTACAATGTAATGCTACATCCCTTAAGCAGACCTGGTGCAAGTGTGTGGACAGAAAGTTAGTATTATTTTTTCATTTCATGTTTCATTTCTTGTGGTATTTAGGAGTAGTCGTACATGAAAAAATGTAGCATAGTCAAGCTAAACTCCTGTTTTTTAAATTTGATCACCTTCAACCTGACCACTCAGCCCGCCAGTCTAATACCTAATTTTTACTATACGCAGAAGTAAGAAAAACGATATAGCTTATTCAAACACACAATTTAAGCTTTGACTAGACAACAGCTACAAAATAAAGTATATTATAGAATTTCAATTGAACCTTCTGTTGTGCAAACATCTTGATCTTGTTCCGTACAATGTCTATGCCACGGTCGTTAGAGGCATTGAGCTCTAACACAGCTTCCCGCAGCGCGGGTCCTAGTAATGCACGGGCCAGACATAGCACCGTAGTAGTTTTGCCGACGCCAGGCGGCCCCGCCAGTACTACGTTAGGCGCGTTTCCACTACGCGCAAAGACAGCCAGCCGCGAAACCGCCTCCTCATTGCCCACTATGTCTTCAAACCGTTGTGGCCGGTATTTCTCGATCCAAGGTATCAGCGAGCTCACCACACGCTTGCCTGGCTCAGCTGGTGTCGGTTCCTCCACTTCCATAATTGTCACATCATCGTCGCTCATTGCCTATATTACACACGGTTTAGGTTTATTAGGTACTGAAATATTTCGTCAAAATAGGTGTCGAATTAAGCAACAAAAATTAAGAGAATTTAACTCAAGATAGTTACTTGGTTTACCGTGTACATAGTAGCTGATTTGACTTGACAGCCATCTCTATGATTGACATTAGTTTGTTTTTAAATTAAAGCAAACGGCAAACGGCACAATAACATGAACCAATATATTAAACTATTCTATGGTTGTTTAGTTTAGATCTATGGTGAAAAAGTGCAAAAAAGTAAGGGTCCATGTCATGTCCACAAAACTCCATAAAATACAGTGTGATATTGTGATTGTGGCTTGTTCATTTGTAAGGATTTTTATGAATGTAATCCTGGTACAACTACGCTTCATAATTAGTTAGCTATTTTGTTTCATATTGTGTTGTGATGTCGAAAAGACCAGAACATCAAGGACCTCCAGAACTAGTAATTCTATAGTTTTTATTATAAATGTACCCTTGATAACATTATTAGAAGACTAAAAAATATTCTTACGGAAACATCAAAATCTCGAATAAAATGAATGAAAAGAAACTTACAAAACAAACCGAATTTATGGCCACTGGACTACATACAGTTCCAATCACCATTCCAATCCACCACGAACATAAAAAGTAGGAGACGAAGGCTAGCTAGCAAGCATGTTATGTCAGCGGCTGCCGAGTGCCTTGCAAATTAAAATGCTGTCCAATAACTAAGTGGGGGTTACTCGTACAAAAAAAAAAAATATCAGGTATGTACAGTAAGCACGGATCTTTGCCGCTATTAAGTTACAGAAAGCGTTGCAATACCACAAAATGGAGCAGAAGGAGAGTTCGGATATCTCGTAGCTAGTCGCTCGTACGCGCGGCCACTTCTACTCCTCCCTGCTCGCGCGGCGGTACCTGCTCATAGTCATTTGCAGGCAACTCAGAGTGGCAAAGATCCGTGCGTAGTATTGTACATACATCTCTCAATATTTCCCATTTGATAGCATAATATAATTTTGTGGATATACTGGGTAAGAATGTTCCTATAAAATTTAGTAATTATTCATCATGTTTGCTGACGCACTATTACTTTTACAAAAAAACATCCTTGTTCACATTTATCCTTAATATTTAGTCTATTTATTACACTTCATACATAAACTGTGTAATACACAAAATGTTTCAGAACAAAATTAAATTTCTCTCATGATTTTGGCTTTTCCTTATGTGCCAGATTAGAGAAAATGCCTAGTTTTTTGTGAGCATCAGAATATCTGGGCCTAAACAAATTTTAAAAGTTTGAGGTATCAAATTGTTAGTACTTGATTTCTACTATTTTGTACCTACCTAGTTAACATTACTTAAAAAAAAATATTTCGAAATTATCCCAAATAACTCACTACAAGTCGATTTTGACTGTTGATTGCTTTCAATTGCTTTTGACATTTTTAACTTTTGATATCAGTTTCAACGCGCATCAATAGACATTTAGTGCAGTGCAATCATGGAAGTAATATACCTACTACGTAGGTTCAGGACTGTTCACTCCTGAAACTGTGTAATACAAAAATGAATCTTTTGCATTACGTTTAAGGTTTACTTTGAATTGTAATCCGCAATGAAACAAAATGAGTTTGTAGGAGATAGTTACTGGAGAGTCCGTTTGTCCCTTTCTAACACTTGCCATTACAAAAAAATATTTCATCTAGTAGGTTGATCATCGATTCTTACATATATGTATATACGAGTTTGGCCAATGAATCGTGGCGCTGATTGGCTGTGTTTCGTCTCTTTTTTATGTATTAGTACAACTGGAACATAAAAGAGACACAACACAGTCAATCAGTGCCACGATTCATTGGCCAAGATCTATCTATTTTCTGGTTTTTGATATGTCTTGGTATTCGGATTATAATAATATTTTTGAAAATTCTTAAGTTACATTTTAAAAATAAAAAAAAAATCAGTTTTATTTAAAAAGGATGTCTTAATTTATGGTTTTATACTGGCAACTAAAACGAGAATTTGGAGAATTTTAGTTAGTAGGAATTTTTTATGAAAATTAAAAAAATAGATAATGGGTTCAAAATATCCCATTTTCCTTGCAGTGCAAATTTAAAATACTATGTTAAAAACAAAAATACTCTGATATAGTAAAAAATATGTTTAAATTTATAGAATAGCATAGTGCTTACGCACAAAAATATCAATAGAGCATCAGACGGAAAATCTGAACTGTCTGACTACATTAGTGCGAAAAGGAGTCAACAGCAGGAATCTGTCCACCATAGGGCATAGTTTCAGCGTAGGATGATTATAGAAAAACATAGATAATAAAAAAGACAAAGCAACATTCAGTATATAGATAGATGACCCTCCGTAAACAGGACGGTGATCATTCGACGGATCGCGGCATGTAGTGCGATTTGTTTCCCATCACAAAATTGATTACGGTTGTTACATATAATAATAATAATACCTGGGACATTCTACACAGCGCCATCTAATCCTAAGCTTGTCACGTTAGAGTGCCATATTTTCACTTTATAGTCTAACTGAGAGTCTAGATTTTTCTTAGAAGTATATCGTCCTTGAAATTCCTAATAGACGTAACTAAAATATTGTCATTGTAAGTAAAATGCAAAAAAGTGTGATTGGTTTACTACTGCCAAATTTGTTTTGCCTGTTATTTTATACTTCTAAGTAAAATTTTAGTTAGTATTTAATAAAAGTAAATTTAAGCAATGTTTAGATTTTTTAAATGTCTTAAACGCAAAATGTGCAATTTGTGAGTTACGTCGATTAGGAATTCCAGGGACGATATGAATACCTAAGGTAATTTAGGTTCATAGGCAACTAGATAGGTACCTGCTGTCACGAAATGTGTTTTGGGGTGTGTAGGGTGTTTGGTGTTTGTGGGGTTTGTCATTATCATGCATTTCTTTATGAATATCATCACTTCTGGATTTACTACTATTAGAGTTACTTCAAGGGAACCATAAATATGCTTCCCGATGTTCAGGTTAGGTAATTGAATTGTCATTTATACATCTCATAATGTAGAAGTTTTCTGGATTACTACTGCATCGCATTCTACTTGTAATACACTAGTCATATTGGCTGATCACTGTGACTGTCGTTCATGCCTGAAATAAATAAATTACTAGGCAAACACTGTCGTAAGACAATGTCTGCCGGTGACCGCGAGCACAGCCACAGTTTATAACTATTGTCGAAACATTGGCTGTTCTACCTTCAATATTCTTTCTTTAGTGAACTCTAATACCCTGTATTAACAAACGATAAAATATATACTTTTATATTTCCCTACTCCTAGAATGCCCGACATGGACCCGTGGTAAAACAATGTATGTTATACCGCATTAGCACTGGCCTCTCATGGCTCAGTGACCTTATCGTAACACACGAATAGGAATTAAACAGCGTTGGACAGCCCCTGTCCTCCGCGGATCACTAGTATCAACGTACCTAGTGACCCAATTAACCAGCGCTGGACTGCTCCTGTCCTCCGCGTATCACTAGTATCAACGTACTCAGTGACCCATGGTAATTACACAACTTAGAACTACCTAATCCATCTAAGGTTAAGCGCTAATCCTTACGTTTACTCGAAACAAAGCATTAAATTCGAAGCGTAATTTAATAATTATTCGACACACGATTTTACAGCTTTAATTATACTTTCTATTCTATTCCAGGTTAAAAAAGAGTCATATTATTCAATTCGTAGACACGTGGCTCTATGTCGATGACCTCGCCACGCGGTTCGATAACCTTTAGGTGTAGTTCCACTTAAGGAATATATTGTTCGCTCATGAATATAATATTAAGATACCACTAGAGAATTACTTAGAATTAAAAGCAAATAGAAGCATGTTATAAATTTAGGTTAATACTCTCCTTAATTATCTCCTAGAATTAATAAATGAGGCACAAATTGACCTAATGAACTTCAACATCTGGTGTCAACATAACTTATTAACTGTCAATACAAAAAAATACCTCTTACATGATCTTTAAAACAAAAAATAAAAAAAATATGCAGCATCCCCCATTAACAATGAACAATAACATAATTCATCGCTCCCATCAAGAAAGATATCTTGGTCTACAGCTTCATGACAAACTCACATGGAAAGGTCATATAGAATATGTGAGATCCAAATTAACTTCACTGGCCGGAGCCTTACGAAAGGGGATGAGCCGCTAAATCAGTTTTACAAAACCTGGAAAAAAAATCAAATACGATTACTTAACGAATACAAAGTTACTATATGAAGAAACTAAATTATTAAATTTAAAACAATTACATACATACACAACTTGTATCCTAATAAAAAAGATATTGTTACGAACACACAAAGTAACGACCACCATCTAGCGTCAACCAGTAAAACCACTTTGTAGAACAAAGACAACACAAAACCCCTACTCAATACTAGATGGCGTTAGAGGAAAGGAATAGTCTCGAAAAGCCAGTGCCTGCGTGAGACTTTCTAGAATCATTCAACCCGGTCGATCACGTTCGCCCTAGTCCGGTACGATCTAGAATGGTCTGGCGCTTGTCCCGGCCCATATAAATAGCAGCAGGAAGGCGAGCGAGTTCAGTTCAGTTTTTGGGCTACTTTCGAGGCGACTTCGAAGCGAAACTAGTGCTACAAGCGAAGTCTACGACTTGGCTATGACCTAGGACATCGTGAGTGCTTAGTGTTTGGACCTAGTGCTTTGTGTTGGATTTAGTGTTAGTGAATAAAGTCTTCAAAAGAGTCAGCAGGTCTTTCTCTCCAGATCCTTCGAACCCTAACACGTAACAACTGTGGACCGACAAAGCTTGCCGCTTGCCGCTGAGCGCAACAGTGAGAGCGGTCAGGCATTGTTCATCCGTACATCCGTTTGCAGTAGCAACAGTCTGGAATTGCTGACGATAAGCGTTCCAAGAAGTAGTGCCGTCGTATGGCGGCACTTTCACTCTTGGTCCTTGCGCCACTCCGGTAGTTCCACTAGACATCGCAACTCCCGTGGTTTCAAGGTGCACTACTTTCTTCTGTAGTTCAGCTAGGCTGGTTTTCACATTTTCAACATCCAATCCTAACCCGGTAACTCGTTCTTCCACAACGTCGACATCTTTTCGAAGCTTAATCACCGTATCACTAACATCATTTATAGCCCGAAGCGCTTTTTCTTGGAGGTCCTTTTCTTGCTCTTGTGATTCTTGCAAAGTGCCGAGCTTGCGTTCTTGTGATTCTTGTAAAGCGCCGAGCTTGCGTTCTTGTGATTCTTGTAAAGCGCCGAGCCTGTGTTCTTGTGAATCTTTCATTGCCTGAATATCAGCCCTCTGCAGCTCTATCAATTCAATTATACTTCTGGGATGCCAGGTGATATGAATTCGCTGGGCAGACGTAGTCGCTCTCCATATACCAGTTCAGCGGGTGTCGTCTGTAGGTCGAGTCTGAGGGAGCTACGTAATCCGAGAAGGATAAGGGGAAGCGCTCTAATCCATGTTTCATTATGGCATTTTAGAGCGGCCTTGAGAGGTCTGTGTGAAGTTTCTACCAAACCATTGGCTTTCAGATTATAGCTTGATGTTCGAATCCGCTTCGTGGCTCCGAGCTCCAGGAACCGGTTGAAGAGTGCAGACTCGAACTGGCGGCTCTGGTCTGTAGTGATGGTTGAAGGCACGCCAAAGCGGGACACCCAGCCGTTGATGAATGTACCGACCACCTCCTCGGCTGTGATGCTTGACATGGGCCACGCCTCCGGCCAGCGAGTGAATCTGTCAACAGCTGTCAGGCAATATGTAAAACCTTTCGAAGGAGGCAGTGGACCGATGATGTCGATGTGAACGTGACGAAAGCGACCGGAAGGTAAACTAAAATTCCCGAGTGGTGATTTAACATGTCGAGTTATTTTATTAGCTTGACAGGCTAAACACGACTTTGCCCAGCCATGGCAATCCGCGCGCCGGGGTGCGACAAGTTATGTATTTTGTCGAATTGAGCGCGACGAAATGACGAAGGCAAATAAGGGCGAGGTTTACCGGTCGAGGTGTCACAAGTGATTTTGATGTCGGTACCTGGTATGATGACCTTTTCGAGGTGAAGTGACGAGTTACCGCACTGCAAATTGCGGAGTTGATCGTCATCATCTTGAGCAGAGGCGAGGGCTGCGTAGTCCTCGGTCAGGTTGATTGTCTCAATCCGGAACATCGTGTCGTCAGAAATGTTGTCACTGCCTTTGATGTAAACGATATCTGTGGAGAATTGAGATATAAAAGACAACTGGTTGAGTTGAGCCGGAGCGAGTTTTTCCTTCTTTTGTGAAAATGCATGAATTAGAGGTTTGTGATCAGTGTAGATCGTGGCATGCTAGGTTTCCAGGATGTGACTAAAGTGTTGAACGGCCTCGTATACAGCGAGTAGTTCGCGATAGTAAACAGGCCAGGTTGCCCGTTGCTTGTTTAGTTTCTTACTGAAGAAAGCGAGCGGTTGCCATGAATTGTTGACACGTTGTTGAAGGCAAGCGCCAACATGAGTGCTCGATGCACCTGTGAACAAAACTAATGGAGCGTTACGAATGGGATGGGCTAGTAGAGTAAACCGTGATAGGCTTGACTTGCACTGCTCGAATGCTTGTTCGAGGGCGGGTGTCCAAGTCATAAGTGTAGATCCCGATGATTTTGTCGAAGCGAGGGCATCGATCAACGGAGCTTGTAGTTCTGGTGTATGTGGCAGAAAGCGACGATAGAAGTTGATCATCCCAAGGAATCTGCGGAGGCCTTGTACTGTCTTCGGTAAAATATACTCCTGCAGAGCAGTAATTCTTTCTTATGATGGACATGTTCCATCTTTGGTAATGCGACAACCGAAGAAGGTGACTTCGTTAGTCCCGAACTCACATTTTGATGAATTGATTACAACACCGTACTCAGATAGTCGTTCGAATAGGGTGCGTAAGTGGCGAGTGTGCTCTTCAGCGTCGCGAGAAAAGACAAGTATGTCGTCCACATAGGCGAAACAAAAATCCAAACCTCTTGTGACTTCACCGATGAAGCGTTGGAAGGTCTGGCCAGCGTCCCTCAGGCCGAAGCTCATAAACGGAAACTCGTAGAGGCCGAATGGAACGATGATTGCTGTCTTCGGGATGTCTTTTTCATACACGGGTATCTGTTGATAAGCTTTGACTAGATCTATAGTACTAAATATAGTTGAACCAGCCAAATTGTGAGTAAAATTTTCAATATGGGGAACGGGGCACCTGTCTGGTATGGTTCTGGCATTGAGTTGTCTGTAATCTCCATAGAGGCGCCAGGTATTGTCTTTCTTAGGCACCATATGAAGAGGCGAAGACCATGGGCTCTTTGAAGGTCGAGCGATGCCAGATTGTACCATCTCTTCAAAAACTTTCTTTGCTGCTGCTAGTTTCTGAGGTGCGAGACGGCGAGGTCAACATGAAAGGGGTGGCCCGTCCTTGGTTTTGATGTCATTGTTATATCTCATTGTTGATCCCTGGTGGACGAGTGAGATTAGAAACTTCTAAAATTGTCCAAAAATTGTAATAGTAGCAGTGGACGAGACTGACTTGATGCTACTAATGTTGCCTGTTGCTAAAGTGGCAGGTGCGGAGAGACCTATAATGCCATCTAGGATGCGCTTACTGCGACAGTCAGGCAATAAATGATAGTGTGATAGGAAGTCGGAACCAATGATCGGCGTGTTGATATCGGCAATAACAAAGTTCCAAGTGAAATTGCGACGTAAGCCATAATCTAGTGATAAGTGTAAGCTGCCGTATGTCTTGATGCAACTACCGTTAGCCCCACTGAGGTCGTATGCGACGAAGTTGCGTAGTGCCGAACGCGCGAGTATGCGTAGGTGCCGAAGAAGTTGTGATGGTTTTCTATCACCCAGTTCCTCGGTACTAATCAATTGTTGAACACGTTCTCTCTCTGAAACAGATAAACGGCGGATTAATTCTGCATTTAATTTCTTATATGTACGATCAGTGGGAGGGCCAGTGATTATGTCCTCGATCTCTGAAACAGTTGATGAATCGTTGATCGTTGGTGATGCGACAAATGGCGAAATGCGACTTTGCCTGCGCGATTCAGCTTCTAGGTTTGTCTCACCAGAAAGGGGGCAGTTTGACAGCTAATTTATAAACGGGGAAAGGCTCGCCTATTTGAGACGATGTGGTGTCCGTTTCCGTGGACACGAGCGGCTGCGAAGAAGCATCGGTGAATTGATCCCAATGTAGTGCCATTGTTGCGCGACTGTAAATAGGCAGAAGAATATCACGTGATATCGAAAAGCTGCCTGTTTCTTGTGATTTGAAGAAACGCGGAGAAACGGTCGCGAGCTAGTGAGAAAATTTTCACGCGAACGACGTTCGTTTGTTCTACGCGAAAATGTTCCGAGATAGTGGATTATCAGAAAATCGCGATCGCGTACACTGTGAGAAACGTTGGGGTCACCAAATTTAGGATTCGTGGCCAAGAATTAAAATACTCTGGAAACACGATCACTAATTTATTATAATTACAACGTGAAAATATGAAACAAAATGGCCACAGGGAATCGCGTTGGTAAGAGCGCACCGAGAGCTTGAAGTCTTCGTATCGATCTCTCATTCGTCTCCTCGAGGCAGGGCTTCATCGAAGGAATCAATTTAAATTTGAAACTAGTTCGATGATGACTTGTTTGGTCCACGGTTTATTGGTGGCCAGCTGCTGACAGTATTTATCACAGATTAGGTAGGTTCGTATTTATGTTGAGTCGTGTTGACTGCCAGTACAGCACAGTACAGCTTCTGGTGTTGCCATTATGAGTAGAGAGTGTGGCCAGGTCGCCACAAATATATTGTCTGATTTACGTTAAGATTACTCAAAATGAATAACAAAACAATCTGAAGTTCTACTAGAGAAGTGATTTATAAAGTTTATATGGTGGTTTATATGCGATGTTTTGCGGAATGTAAAGCGGGACCTGTTTTATCAGAAGTCAATGATGTTTACCAAAGATCTGCCGAAATGACGGGTTAGTAATGATTTATTTAACTTTTTTTTCTGTTAAATTATTTGTATGTTGTTTTTAAGTTGTTATGGAAGTCTTCTAAACGTTAAACGTTATTTGAGTGAATTTCGCGTTGTCGATTTCGATACTGAACTCTTGGTTACTTTTGACAGAATGAATATAGCAAAATTTAAACAATCTTGATATTTACATCTGACGTAATTTATGTACTTACTTACTAACGTTTTTTACATTGCTTGGTTAAATTACTTATTATTTTAACGTTTTCAATTTAACGCCTCTTTTAATGTGGGGTCAGTTGACATAAAAGTATGGTATTATGAATATTGGTAAAAATATATCTTTATTTATTTACTGATTCGTGTATTTTTTTAGGAAGCACCTTGAACGTGTAATTCATGATATTTCCATGGAAAATTGAAAGAATTTATGTAAAAATATGAAAATAGAAAAAGGATATTACGAGAGGAGAATTCATCAAATCAAATCAAATTATAAATCTATATGATGACATCAATGGACTCGTAATAAATCTCTGAGATGACAGCAGCAGTGAAGATACATCGAAACCCAAAAATGAGATTTATGATTTTCTCGCGGCCTCAAATCAAGATATCAATGTAGATATTTCATAAATAGAGTATTTAGAAGATTCTTCAGACGAATAATATTAAAAACATTTAATGTTCAAAACTGGTTTGCAATTTCGTATTAAAATTTACAAATAGGTTCTGTCTTTCTTTAACCACTACAACTATGTGGTAGTTAGATATAACAGAATAAGCACGAAATTGAAATAAAAGCAGTAAACATATGAGCTTTATAATTATGATTTACACGTCAGATGATAAAAAGGGATGACTGGTTTAACGAGACGGCGAAATAAAAATAAGCGTATAATAATAATATCAATATCATAAAGCGATCTTTATAATTTTTCTTAAATATATATAATTGTCGAAATTGTAGAATCCTAAGTATCAAAAACATACAATCGTAGTATTATTAGGGTTGCTACATTCGCGATGATAGCGCCCCCATTTTTTTCTACTCTTTTTTGCCAAGCTGTAAATAATAGGTGGTAGAAAACCCCCAAGGCTTTCAAAGAAAACTTTTTTATATGAACCTAAGGATTTGAAATAAAGAAGGTTAAATAGTATAAATGGTAAAGACACATTAAAACTGGTAAGGACAAGAAAAGGACAAAAAAACAAAAAGGACAGCATTTTTTAACTAAGTTTGTATATCACTTGCTGCGTCGATAAAACAACATACCTCTATTGACGAACATTACTCCGAGCACAATGGAAGACTTACGCATCTTTCGCGGGCGGGGGGACTCACTAGAGTGAATAAGACATCTATACATAGACTATTTTCTTTCAAAAGACGGTAAAGACTAGTTTTGGTACTCAAACATGTACCTCTATATATAACGTTATAATTATTTATTTGGTTTTTGATCTTACTTAATTATTAGTACAGAGTATCAGGTATAAGGAAATGTCAATTTGATAGAAATATTTATGTGTTTTTATATTGTCTGATTTTCGAAATAAAATAACGTGGTCGCACCCACCGGATACCATGAAAACGTGTGATTTAACGGTATGTATAATTTACGAATTACGTATTTTAAAACAAATAGCTTAGGATTATTAAAAAAAACATAATTATATACACATCTTGTAATAAAGAAATAAAATTTCCAGTGCATATTTTTCAAATAAGATCAGCGCAACCCTGTTTTGTGTAGGTCGCAGAAATACATATGTCTCGTAAAGTTTCGTTTATTAATAAAATTTGCAATGAAATAGACTTTCTATAAAGGTTTCTTGACATCATATCTCATTTAATGATGCTAGATTTTTTTAATATCGATATAAATATCGAAACCAGGTAAATATCGATGCTCCATATGTAATACTTTTAAATATCGATATGAATATCGATATTTCTATGGGTATATTATCGATATATCGTTCATCCCTAACAGTGCACAGCTGTGCTGTAGTGTTGTGCACACTTGCACAGGTCTATTCTATGGCACAGGTGAAGAGGTGAAGTGCGCGGCGGGGTGGTTGTGTTGTGACGATGAATGACGAGAGTCACAATCAAAACAAAATAAACACTTACTTTGTTTGTTGTTATTTATTGTTATTGGGGCACCGCGCGTGATGCGGTGAGGACTGGTTCATGTGATATGTGCTAAGTTTCGATCCGAGTGATGTCTTCCGAGTTAGCAACAACGACGGTAAGTGCGGGGCGGGAACCGTACGAGGGGCCAGCATTCCCCTCGCGGCTCGATTGCGAATTGCTCTAATAAATTACGGAAAACTTGTCACTTCGTTCCATATACCTAATTGATCTACTTATATATCCTTTGACCCACCGGTTATTAAGAAAAGTTAATGTATTTGAGAATTTGTAGATAGGACATAAATATCAATTTAAAATTTTTATGTCCGTGCGGACAAAATACCTAGGTACTTCGTAAACCTGATGATAAATCCACTAAACAGAATTAAAAGTAATAAATGCGTAAAATTAGACGCGACCAATATTGGACGCGACACAACACAATGCATGTGCATACCTACCTACCTACCAAGTAAAAATCGATGCACGTAATAGAGAAACGCACACCTGCCTATATTAGGTTGATTTTTAGTATATACCTACTTACCTATGCTAATTTATTTATTAATTTTTATCATTATGCTATGTCAAAGGTCACGAGTTAGCGACTCGACATACAGGCATTGCTTACAGGGATGTATCACTACATGTAATTTAATAAAGTCCCCCGCCGCGTCTGTCTGTCTGTCTTTCTGAACGCGATAAACTCAAAAACCACCGAACGGGTTGGCATATTATTGGCACTAATCGACGGAGTGATTCAAGAGGAAGGTTTACGTGTATAATTTATTAATGTTTTGTGCAAATTTGTTGAAATATGATGATTATTGTTGAAGAAGTCGGAAAAAAATCAAATCGGCTGGGATTTTTTATCGAAAACGCTGCCTAATCCTTTTGAGATATAACAAAATAATGTATGGAGGAATTGTGTATCTTATATAGGACTAAAGAAAAGTCCGCGATGGCATATGTCTATCTTTTATGGATAGCTTACTATACCTATTTTTATGTTTAAAAAAATGGTGTCATATGAGGTAATTGGAAAGCAATTTATACGGATATCCTTATCAAATTAAATACGTTATTTATCTTCAGTATTTTATGCACATTATGATTGCCCTTTACAGTATACAATTTAAATTAATATCTTAGGTGCCATCGCGAAATATAAATATCGTGCGACCAGCCGGGCGGCGGCCATACGGGACGACGCGACACGCTTACTTAGGTTAGTTTATATGTATTTATTCTTTATTTTTTCAAATATTTATAGAATTGGAAATAATATACTTTAAAAGTACTCCAAGTAGGAGGAACTTACGTCACATTTAAAGGTAATTAAATCCAATCCACATGTGCGACGCAACAAGCTGATATGACACTACGACATGACAGAGAATTAAGGCATTACGGCTTATATGCTCTGCTACCCGTGCGCAGCCGGGGCGGGTCGCTAGTGTACCAATAAAAACCTTACCAGCTAATTATAAATTCCGTTCAAATAATTTCATCTATTTAACAATCGTTTAATGGAGAACCGTGAATAATAAATCTGTGCGTCTAGTGAAAAAGAATACAATTCAAATTAGCTAGGTAGGTACCTACCTACTTTACAGGAGAACCAAAAAAAACTTATGAACACGTATTGTTTCAAGAGTTTTACCTTTTTTAATATTTCTTATCTTCATAACTATTAAACTAAGCATATGTTAATTAGACCAATCGAAGCAGATTTATTTATATATTCTACAACAAAATTGCAAAAGGGCACAATTCGATTTGTACGCTTTTTCACTGGACGCACAGAAATAAAATCTGCTATGGACGCGACGCAATGATAATTTTTACGATTTATGGAAAACCAAAATTAGGTAGGTAATAGGTACTGTTAACGTGATGAACGAAAAGTACATGCGTATAGATAACGCGGAAATAAAAGTAGGTATAGTTCCAATCAAACTTTATGGCGGATCGGAATACAACGCTTTATGCATGCTTGCGCAGGTTCAGTCATATGCCCCTCGCTCCACTGCGTCCCGCTACACCTAAAACTGATTACTGCGACTCGACTTGTGCCTATGTTCACATCCGCCTTAAAGGTTGATTGGAACTATACCTACGTTTTAAGCGGTTATAAAGTCGTTAGCAACAGTCACATAGTTTGAGATAGATGGTTACTTCAATACAGACGAAACCTAGAAAGTGGCTCTCGCGAAATTTCGTGTGATTGTACTTATAGGCATATTGAATTTCTGGAACTGGCCACTTACATAAACAATAAGTACAGCACTAATTAACGGGTGCCCTATTAGGTACTGAGGCTCCGCTGTCCGTCCGTCCATCCGACTGTCTGTCACAGGGCTGTATCGTCTGAACCGTAATAGGTAGGCGCTTGAAATTTTCACAGAATGTGTATTAGGTTAACTATTAGGTAAATAACCTACCATGGCCGCTATAATAACAAATAAAATAAAATAAATTTAACAATTAAAAGCGGACCCCATACAAGATACGTTTTTTTCGACGGTTTTGCTGATTGGTGGTTCTGAGATCATTGCTTACACTTGAAATTTTGGTAGCATGGAACCTGTACGGAAACTGTAGCTATTGGATAATACAACTTTACTGAACGCTAATCACAGATAAGAATTAAAAATGCGAGAGTCGACACAGTAAAATTTTGTGGGAATGGAACGAATTGCATGTAGACAAATTTCGTTGTTGGCTGATCAGACAATAACTAACTGTCTCGACCACCGGCGAGAAAGTTAGCAAAGTGAAATTGCGCAATTTGTAAATGTAAAGAACACCGAACTTCGCATGATAACAATAATTATATCTGGGCCATCCCACACAGTGCCATCTAGTCCCAAAGTAAACAAGTATTATGCTTGTATTATTGGGTACTAGATAACTGATATATACTTAAATTTTTTTTTTTAAATTAAATATATATACTTAGGTACTTTTACACCCAGACACAAAACAAATAGACATGTTCATGCACACAAATATTTTTCCCGGGTAGGAATCGAACCCGCGACCCGGTAATGCCCATGGTAGATAGATTTTGTGTACTTACTAAGTTTATCATTAGGCTCAAATGTTGGAATCTTACGAACACTCAACAAATCGATTAAACATTATATTGTCAACCATTACTTTGTATGAATTATGCGTCTATTTAGGTAGATATTAATTGTTCAAAGGCAGGCTTAAATTGCGTGTTAATGACAACGTTATTTGTAATCACCGCAATGTAAAAGAAATACCGCGAAAAAATTGTAAAATATTTTATTGCACAAAGCAAAGCTTTGGGTATTCAGATGTGACTGGAACTGGCATGGCGGTGTGGCTGAGAGGCTGGAGAAGGCGGAGTGACGTGACGTGTTCTAAATTGCCGTAGGGCCAGAATCGCTTGCAAGCAGGACAGAGAGTATATTAGATACTTATCTATACTAATATTATAAAGCTGAAAAGTTTGTTTGTTTGTTTGTTTGTTTGTGCGCAAAAACGCGCAAATCTCAGGACCTACTGGTTCGAATTAAAAAAATCTTTTTGTATTGGATAGTCTATTTATTGAGGAAGGCTATAGGCTATATGTATAAAATAATACTATCTGTCTGTGTGTCCATTTGAGCAAATCTCCAAAATGGCTGAACTGATTTTGATGAAACTTTACAGATATGGAAAGGAAGTGGTCAAAAGTGACATACACTATTTTTTGTATGTCTGTATGTATGTCCATCTGTCTATTCGAGCTAATCTCCAAAACGGTTAAACCGACTTTGATGAAATTTCACGGGTACGAAAAGGAGGTGGTCAAAAGTGACATACGCTACTTTTTGTCCGTCTGTTTGTCTGTACGTCTATGTGTCTATTCAAGCTAATCTTCAAAACGGCTCAATAGATTTTAATGAAACTTTGCAGACGTGAAAGAAGGTTGTCAAGAGTGACATCAGCTACTTTTTGTGTCTGTCTGTCTATTGTCTTCACTGATCTACCAACGTAGATAAAGCCGAAACTACTAAGTGTAGAAAGCCGAAATTTGGAACAGTGGTTTATTTTATAACGTATAAATTTTTTATGAAAGGAATATTTGGAAATTTCAAATTTAAGGAGGGAGGGACGGAAGGGCTTTGTGTGAGTCTTTGTTCTTTAAAGTTAGGAACATAAAAATTTTGACATAAATAAATAATGATGTCTTTCAGGGTCTTTGGATTTCCACATTTTAAGGGTGGGAAACGGGAGGTGAAAAGAATGGGAGTATCGGGTTTCCTAAAGGAGTGGGGAGAATGAAGATTGAAAGTTTGAATGGGTGTACCCAATATTAGTTTCAGCAAAAAGTATGTATAAACCATTTCGAAAGTTAATACTACCTAAAACAGGAATGTGTAGTCTACGCAAGCGAAGCTGCGGGCGGTCGCTAGTAATATTATAAAGCTGAAGAGTTTGTTTGTTTGTTTGTTTGAACGCGCAAATCTCAGGAAGTACTGGTTCGAATTGAAAAATTCTTTTTGTGTTAGATAGTCTATTTATTGAGGAAGGCTATAGGCTATATGTATAAAATAATACTATCTGTCTGTCTGTCTATTCGAGCAAATCTCCAAAACGGCTAAACTGATTTTGATGAAACTTCACAGATATGGAAAGGAAGTGGTCAAAAGTGACATACACTATTTTTTGTATGTCTGTATGTACGTCCATCTGTCTATTCGAGCTAATCTCCAAAACGGTTTAACCGATTTTAATGAAATTTCACGGGTATGAAAAGGAGGTAGTCAAAAGTGACATACGCTACTTTTTGTCCGTTTGTTTGTCTGTACGTCTATGTGTCTATTCGAGCTAATTTCCAAAATGGCTAAACAGATTTTAATGAAACTTTGCAGACGTGAAAGAAGGTTGTCAAGAGTGAAATCAGCTACTTTTTGTGTCTGTCTGTCGTTTGTCTTCACTGATCAATCAACGTAGATAAGCCGTAACTACTAAGTCTAGGAAGCTGAAATTTGAAACAGAAGTTTATTTTATAACGTTTGTAATGTTTGGAAATTTCAAATTTAAGGAGGGAGGGATGGAAGGGCTTTGTATGAGAGTCTTTGTTCTTTAAAGTTAGAAACAAAAATTTTAACATAAATAAATAAATAATGACGTGTTTCAGGGTTTTTGGATTTCCACATTTTAAGGGTGGGAAACGGGAGGTGAAAAGTATGGGAGTATCGGGTTTCCTAAAGGAGTGGGGAGAATGAAGACTGAAAGTTTGAATGGGTGTACCCAATATTAGTTTCAGCAAAAAGTACGTATAAACCGTTTCGAATGTTAATACTACCTAAAACAGAAATGTGTAGTCTACGCAAGCGAAGCTGCGGGCGGTCGCTATTTACAAAAAATAACGCAAGTGTCCAATAAGTTTTTATTTAATTGTACCTGTAATATAATTTTTTTTAAAATTCCCACGGATTAATAAGCTATTTATTTATAAGATTTTTAGCAACTCGATAGATTTAATATTTTTGCTAGAATTTTGCATAAGGTGTTTTCTTAGAGGTTTCTCGTGATTTTTTTTCTGTCGTACCTACTAGGGAATTCAATCCCGCAAACGCGGGATCCCGCACATTATTTGCGGGATCGGTCATGCGGGATTACTCATGCTGGATCCGCATGTTTGCGGGACTAGAAAAAACAGATTTAACGAAAATTAGCTTGTTCTAACATTTTGATTATTTTTAAAATCCAACGCAACCTAATTAACAAGTTTTTTTAACGACGTTCCCATGAAACTCCTATGGTTCCCATCAAACTCATTTCTATATTGTGCATAGAAAATGTTTTCAGTTTTTAACTTACACTAAATAATTTTGAGTTTATATTTTGTGTCGTTTATCGGAACGGAACGTAATCAATGTCAGTCCAAATAAGTGCAAATAAGGCCGGGCCGACCAATCCGAATGTCTGGAGAGCCTTGTCTATGAAAGGGGGATTCCCTTACGGCATACGGAAACGAGTCACTAGATCTAGTATTGGAACGTGAGATGACACTTTTTGAACGTGGAGGGAATAGAGGAAAGTATATGGAAGCTGCTTATACTTATGTAAAGTCAATTCGACTTACAAGTGTTGAAGCCGAGCGTGCTTTTTCCTCCGCTGGCTATTTATGCAACATGATAAAGTCGAATCTGAATGATGAAACATTAGATACTTTATCATTTCTACGAAAGTATTATCAGAATTAAACAAACAAAAAAAAAAACATGCTTTAATAGCAAATTGAACAAAAAATTAGAAAATAATCTGTAGTAAGTATAAAAATAAAGTGATCAACGAGAAAATTAATGTTATTGTGAAAAAGCGTGGGGTGCAATGAAATATTTATAACAACTGACATCGAACTCCCCACGCTTTTTCACAATAACATTAATTTTTTGTTAATCACTTTATCCTTATACTAAAGATTATTTTCTAAATTTTAGTTCAATTTGCAATTAAAGCGTGTTTCTTAAAGTTTTTTTGAACTATACTTTATTTTTTTAATTTTTAGTCTTAAATTTTTTTAAACTACGTTTCATCTAAATTTACAAACGTACAGGGGTAACTCACAATTACCTATAAAACGATGAAGTCACTTATAAAGTTTCACATCCGTGGTACTAACCACTGAGGAGTATCCTCATGAGGAGACAATCTTGGTTTTAGCATCAACTCGTGGTAAAAATCGTGGTTAACTATCAAAATGCAACATATATACAAAATTTTATGTTCGTGATATTAATTGTTGAGGAGTATCCGCATGAGGAAACAATCTTGGCTTCAGCATCAATTCGTGATAAAAATCATGGTCAACTATCAAAATATATACAAAATTTCGTGTTCGTGCTATTAACCGTTGAGGAGTGTCATCATGAGGAGACAACCCTGGCTGCAGCGTCAGGCCATGTTTATAATTTTAGTGTATTGTCATCGAAGTTACATGTCTTCCAAATTTCAGCCCGATAGCTTCAGTGGAAGTAGGGGAAAATCGCGTTCTAAAATTCCATTTCATACTAACAAACGAACGAACGAACGAACAAACAAACATGCAGGTGGAACTAATATAAGCGTATTAAAAAATAAGCTGATTTTTAACATGACGATGTAACTTTACTTTTGGAAAAATATTATGCACACGGAAATGGCATCTGTGTATGTAGTTTTTTTTGCATTAGATTTTTTTAGCGAGAAATGTTAAGGTTGTGGTTAACCATTTTTAATGCTCTTAATTTATATCCATGTATATGTAACATTAGCTGTAACTGTTCTTTCTCCAAATAAATAAATAGTTTTAAAATTAATATATCTTTATTTAATAATTTTTAAAAAAAAAACTACTCAAAACAAAAAAAACCACAATCCTGCGGAAGCCGCGGGATTCGCGGGATTGTAGTTTTTTTTGATTGACGACCTCTTGATGATTTTGATGCGGAATTAGATTGCCTAGTACCTACGAAGTAAACGTAAACGTGCGGAAACAGTTAACGGACAACGGACAATGGAAATACCCCATTAAATTATTGAAACAATATTTTGAGAAATATACCTATTAGCACAGAAACAGACATTTCAAGTGTTTCAGGATTTTCATGTTTAAATTTTTTTAAACGCATTTTAATTACTACATTAAATTTTTAAACACTGTCATATATATACTTCATCTGCCGGTAAACGGCGTTGCTCTTTCAGTGCAAATAAAGTAGGTGGAAACAAATCTAAAGGTGTACGATACAAAGATGTTTTTCTCAGCAGTGCCAACGATTAAGCGGTCTGTTGCACCAATAGACAGTGTGGAATCATCTCTTCTCCTCCAATCTCCAGGTACCCCTGTCCGAGAAGACTAAAGCTATACCGTATGACGGCCAAGGTGATCTTTAGTATTTTCAGACGTCGATATACCAGTAGGTACCCCAACAGAACAATAGAAATCCTTTCGGAAATCGGATACGGAACGTCACAAAGCAAAACATTGATAAACGTGTCGCGAACGGTCAATGACATGATAAGACTATCTGCGTTTGCGTCGCTTGTCAAAAAATCGTAATTCACGACCTTGTAGTACTTGTAACGCATATCTACCATTGTCCAGGCAAGGTATTGTCAAAATGCAGACACGGGTTGCTCCGTCCGTAATCAATTCCATGATGATAGTGAAAAAGCCGTTTTGAAGAAACACATCTGCAGCAGCGCCGATCACTATTTTCTAAAAGTTTAACTTTGTCTTATTACGTCCTTTTGGTGACAATCAAATCTCCGTTATGGTAACGAGGTTCTGATATGCAGTTGGATAACAGAACCTGTTAATGGTTATTATTTATTTACAAAGCAGCCAATTGGCCAAGTCCTAAGAATTGGTTCCATTCATTTTTCTATTTAACTCTAAAAAAATAATGAACAGCGTTTAAACGCAAAAGTATAGTTATTAAAATAGAAAATGTATATTTTAAAAGCTTAAGGCGTCAAATGTCATAAGTTAGTGTTCCATCAGTTGGTTCCATTATCACTTTAACTGACTTTGTTCTCGTTTCGCGATAATATGTACATTTAGGTACTAATAATTCACCTTATTTCTGTGTGTTTTCGTATGAGTCTTAAAATATTGGCTGTGGAATAAGAGCCTTTTTTATATTATTTTTTACTTCTTCCCTTCTTCAGTTAATAGTGATAGCTCAGGAACTGGTGCTGTATCTTCCTGCTTTAAAATGTAAGAATCTCTGTAAAATCCGAAGGTATAATATCCATTCTTCCCTGTCGTCTTTATGTCTTTTTAATATCGTATAAATTTCATCATCCAGTTTGGATACATTATCAAAAGAGTGATTGTCATTTTGCAACCTATTCATGGCTACCGGCTCAACCAGGATCATTTTTCTAGTTCGTTCCATGATTAATGAATTAATTTAATTAAATAATACATTAATTAATTAAAGAACATGTTTAAACAAATCATAGTGTGTGTCAATAACTGGGTTTAGGTCTTTGCAATCTAATAGGTTAAAATTAGGTTTTGCTTACGGCTCAATAAAATATTTTCCTAAACGCAGCCAGTAAGAAGTTTACAATCTCACTAGATTGATTATAAACTAACTGTTTTTACAATCTTACCGTGAGACATAAGTAGGTATAAATGAATTACGTAGGTACTACATGGGCAGGCTGAAAAGGTGCTGAAAAGTAATCTCTCGACCATACAAAAAGTAGTCTCTGCTCAGCTTAATCCTTTAAAGAAAAACTAGCATTCATATTGTAGGCGACGTTTCAAATAAATAGTTTAAAATACATTATGTGTTAACGTAGAATGCGTCGCGCATGCGCAGTACCTCCCACCGCCGACGCACGGCAGCGCCGGGGTGCAGGGCGGGTCACCCCTCCTCTCGCCAGCACATGCCCCTCTCTCGCCTAATTTACGTAAAATCCAGAACTTTGAACGTTAATTACGTGAAATCTGTATAGTTATGAGTTTTTATCGTTTTAAGTCGAAAATTTCAAATGTAAAAGTAGTTTTTTAGCTGTACCTAGGAGTTTTAAGGTCCATTTAGTGTTATAGGAACTTATAGGCATGTGTTCAACACATTTTTAGAAAAAATGAGATTTTGTCAGATTTCGTGGAGATTCGTTTTGTATGAAATCTCGTTAAGTGACCGCTTCAAAGTGGTATAATTTGAAACGTGTGAAAGATATTGTAATGGTTTTTATATGACTATGATGGGCTCCGAATTACGAATAAAATGATATAAAATGCGTAGCCATAGTGCAGAGCGTTGTCTAGCTATAAGGGATTAAATAGGAGAAAATTACGCGCGACGCGCGGAATTTTACACGTTTCCTTTAATAACATGGGGATGCGATAACATACGAGGAAGATATATATATACCTATATATAATGTATACGCACCCAATTTTCATCGTTTATTTACGACATGCGCCTCAATCATACATATTATATATATATATATTATATGGATATATGTAGTAAAGAACATTTGAAATATTTGAACATTTGAAAGTAGTACCTATTGACTGCATTCTTGTCTGTATAGGTAATAATTTAACGAATTTCCTCATTCAATATTCAGCTAATCAAAGTAAGTTATTGATTTTTTTTTTTGAAATGTATACACATCTGAAGCCAGCTGTATGTGTGTATATTCGGATCAAGTCAGTATGGTTCAACGGTTCATTTGAGAAAGATTGACTGTTTCACTGAAAATCTCACCTGTGTACATCGACATATATTCCTGTATGCATACAATAAACCTGAATATGCCTTCTTATACCTACTCATATTAGTACCTATCTACAAGTGTTTTCATCTGGCTTAGTGGCTTTTACATGTGCCATATGAAAATAGCACCAGTTCTTCCAGCCATTTGAGGAAAAATAACATTAGGGCTTGTTGACTAAAACTTAGATTTAGACTTTTTAATATTTAACATTTTTCAATACATCTCCTTTTAACATATTTAATATTAACCTTTGATCATTTACAATTTCTTAAAAATAAATATCTAGAAACAGTATATCACATGCTGTATCTTCCATGTAGGACCCAACTATCAATATTAAAGTACTGAACAAGTATACAAAAATAGGTATGTACTAAAAATGAACATGATTTTTGAAAGACAACTATAGTCCATTCTGTCTCTGTATGGTGGATGGACATTACTGTGGCAGAAACTAACACAATAAGTAGACATTATGGTCAATGACCTCATTTGACAAAGATTAAACTGAGCAAAGCTTGTATTATGGGTTCCAGAGAATTGATATACATATTTGAATATTCTTTATAATATATAATAATAACATTTATTTTAGACAAAGTCCATGTTGTATTAGTAACAGTACTTATTTCCTAGTGTATGAAATTGAAGACACACAATTTTAAAACTCTGTGTTGAGTTTTAACCACCTTCCCAGCATTGGCGAATCCCATCGACCCACGAATTACCTCAGGATACTGTTGGCGCTCATATGCATATAAGTATCAATATTTTATGTCCAGACACGGAACAAATAGACATGCACACAAATATTTGTCCTGAGCGGAAATCGAACTAGCGACCTTTGGCTTAGCAGTTAGGGCCCTAGCTCGTCCAGTGAGTCAGTCAACATTAGTCGATATTTTGGAAAAAAAATCACATGGTTTTATATCAATTTTTGTTCTTATTAATATTTTTCATACATACTATTTACAATATAACCCACATCTATTGTACATGCTGGAGATATATAATTAATGTTGTTAAGGCATTTGTTAGGCCTGGTACCACCGACTTATATGTACCTGTGCCTGGTACTTTTACTGAACACTCTTTCATGACAAGTGAACATTTTGGTTAAAATATTCTCATCTGAAGTTTATAAATCTTTTGAATTGATCACTGCCTGCATCCGCAACACATCTGTTAAATTGTAACACATGACCTGCCATATGAGTTTCAAAGCCATGATCATGTAGAATATTGAAACAATCTAAAAGTTCTACCTCATATGAGAATAACATCTCCAAACAAAAAAAAACAATATGTCACTGCTTTTCTTAACAAATCTGTCACTGGTATCATAAGAAATGAAATGAGAGGAAATTTTTTATTTAGTACCTAGGCCTAAAAATGGCCACTTGTATTGACGCCTGCGCTCAAATCTGAACATTTTGTATTTTGACCACTTTCAAATAGCAGCTAAAATCGTAAAAAAAAAGACATAAACCACACATGCTGGCCCCCTATCTATCTGATGCAATCAACGTGCAGGACAAAAATGGTAGACTTGTGATGCAATTCTTTGTTCACCTGTTGACCGTTTTGGACGGTGTTCAGATATGAGAGCAGGCGTCTGTACAAGACACAAATGGCTATGGCCTAAATTAATGCCAGCCTATTAATTATCCTACAACCTATACCTATATACATATATATCCATTACAACTGCATAAGTACTAAACAGTGTTGAACGTAATGTGTGTATCTGTGTAACATCCTACACAGTGCTTTGAAATTAATAACTAACTAAAAGGTTCATAAAGTTTAATAAAATCTTTGAAATAGTTTGCACATTCTAGTGTATATGTATCATTATGTAACATTTGCATTTCTGTCCTCTATAGATGCCTCTGGATCACCTACTTTTTCTAGTGTTAAATGTTCGAAGTCTAGATGCAAAGTCCCATAATTTTGGAAGACTATTTCTTTAGCGATGTCAATTATAAACAATATTTTTGGTTTAAACTGTAAGTCTGAGCCTTTGTTATATCATTAATATACCTGCATGTGAAATAGATAATTTAGTCGGAGCAAAGCTTATTCTGCACATTTATGTTCACGTTTTGTAATGCCAATCTAATAAATCACTAGATCTTCAGGTAAATTGCATTGATTTAGTCCATTCATCCATCAGCCCACATTCGTCTACCTACGGCTGGGCTAAGACCTCTCCCAGGGCGAGCCACAGTCCTCTATCCTCGGCCATCTATCATCATAATCTCAGCCATCCAGCCACTACCGGCAACCAGTTTTATATCGTCGGTTCAGCGAGCCGACGGGCGTCCTACACTACGTTTGCCGGTTCGTGGCCTCCACTCAAGAACCTTTCATCCCCATCGTCCATCGGTTCTTCGGCAGAGGTGACCAGCCCACTGCCACTTCAGCTTACTTGACTTACAGGCAATGTTTGCAGGCTATGTCGATCAACTTTATTTTCTGATGGATGACTTCATTTCTGATATTATCCATCAGAGATACCCCGAGCATAGCCCGTTCCGCAGCTCGTTCAGCTATTGATTTAGTAAATTATGAATATTTACAAAATCGATGTTGTTCATTCAGAAGTAAATTGTTCAATAGAGTAGGTACTGCTGAATTCGACTGCGTTCATGTATTAACTGTAGTACCTATGTGTTGCAAACGAAATGATTACCGCATGATGTCCAACACCAAAACTGCACACCTAAACTATGCACCTAAACATGAATTAAACTAAACGCACTGACGTTTAACCCCGATTAAACGCAGAAGTTTTATTCAGTGTGAATTAATTCAGATTCCGCGGTGCCAAGCTAAATACGGTGAAATAGAAGTTCAATTAATGTACATACTCGGCGCTACACATATCTTCCGAAAATCATGCAAAACTATAAGGAGAAACTGGCGCATTTCTGTACAATTACGATATGATTACGATTTTTCAATTGAATAAATTCGAATGACGCGCTTAGTGCCTAGTGTGTCGCAGTGTGTCGTGCGTGTGTGACAGTTGCACACATTCACCCCACATTTACCATTGGCTATTGATGACATTTCACAATTGAGTCATTCTTTTTAAATCAACGTATGCAAGTAAAGGTTACGTATTATACATCAATAAGAACAAACTATGTTGCCAACTAACAAGCAGTGCTGCCATACCTGTGTTTTTAAATTCCCGAAACACTAAATGAATCAAACGATTTCTCTACACTATCATCTCTAAGTATAGTTCCAATCAAACTATAGCGGATGTGAACATAGGCACAAGTTGCGTCGCAGTAACCAGATTTAGGTGTGGCGAGACCATAGACATATATATACTAGCGTAGGAGACCAACTGACATCTAAACATCGCATGACCGAAACGGAAATGAGTATGTGTGCAAAATTCACATGTGGTTGAGCCAGTTTTAGTGATGTACATGGGTGTTTTTTATATTATCGATAGCACGTAGTACTTTCATGATAATGTGTCGTTGAAATTACCGCGATATCATAAGTCGAAATCGGCATTCCTATTTATTATTTTGAATCTGCTATACTACATAATTTTTGTTTTGAGTTACTTTTCCTAACTTTTAGTTTTTTAAAATGACAAATCATCAATCAGTCAATTCAAATGCCATTTCCTTTACTACAATAAATATTTTTTTTTGTTAACAGTTGATAATAAAAAATTTGCAGAAGTAAAGAAAGCGTTAACATCATTATGGAAATGTTAATATTTAGTTGAATACAAGCCAAGTAATAAATAAAACAATATAAATAAACGATTTTTATTTTTAATTACAATACGTCACGTTGCAACGCATAACAACAAAATTTTAACTCTTTGTAAACAAAAAAATGAGAATGTACAAAACAAAAACATTTACAATAGAGAAGTTCATGATGTTCAAAATATACAATTTAACTCGATAGAATTGAAAGATAAACCAAAACTAATAAAACAGTGAAAGTTTTTTTCAAATTCGTCAATAAATGACTGAGAAATAAATTATTGGTATTTATTAATTTGACGACCGCTTAGCCTAGTGGGTAGCGACCCTGCCTACGAAGCTGGAGGTCCCGGGTTCGAATCCCAGGTCGGGTCAGTATTTATATGATGAATATCGATACTGGTACCGGGTCTTGGTTGTTATATGTATGTGATGTCTTCGCTTGGTACGCAAAACACAAGCTAATGCTTAGTTTGGGGCCACGACGTTGTAATGTGCACGTTATTATTATTATTATTATGTATTTTCGTGCGGTTTGACTGGTGGATTCTTACTGCCCATGACGTCACATTGTCTACTCGATTGAGTGTCGCGTCGTCTCACTACACCACAAATTATGCCTTGGATGCCTTGGACTAGTCTATAATATCTTTTGTTTCTTTGTGTAATAGGTAATTAAGTTTTATTTGAATATAAAAGAACAAGTTTTTGTAAAAGACAAAGTGATAATTTGCCTAAAATTGATATTTTCACTGTGATGGACTTTTCTTCAAATCCATTTTATATTAGTGCTGAAATAAAGGTTTAGGCTCTAAAGTTGAAGGTCCTGGTGATATATCCCGGTAAACGTACGCTGACACCGATCGCTTGGTCTTCAGATTGACCTGTACAGAAATTACAGTTGGCATAAATGCTCTGACTTTAGATATTAAGTATTATTAGTATATTACTTAATATACTTAGTAAGCACATATGAAAAAAAAAGAAACCCCTAACGGCACAAATTCAGTAGGTATAGATCCTTCTTCAAAAGTCGTCGGTGATTTAGTTGGACAAAACAGTTATCCGTAAAATGTCTACTGCAAACCAAAGAATGTTTTCGAGGAGTCCCACCTGTTCTATTTAACATTTTTTTCCATTGTTCTATTCTAACCGTGTTTACAGGAAACCTGGATATTATGAAATAGTCATCATTATCAGGAAGCATTTTTTAACACCGCAGTTTCTTGGAGGAAAATGAGGTTAAACTATTGTATACAGTAGTTTTGTCATTCAAAGTTAAATTATTTACGACGTTCATAATCAGAGAACAGATAGAACGTCAGACTTTAAATCATAAATAAATAACGATTAAAATTAAATAGAGCATCAGATTTTAAATCATAAATAAATAACGATTAAAATTAATTGTGTATATATCTTATATTTTCATTTGAAAAAGTCTTGTATTTACATATATACCCTATGTGTAGTATATATGTATAGATGTCATACTTTCCCTTACAATGTGCTGCTAGGCTAAATAAACCTCACAATATGTTTAAAAACAGTTAACGACATCATTCCAGTGGAACAGGTGCAATTAGGTAATATCAAATTTACAAAATATTTATATTTGAAAATATCGACATATCGATACATTTTGTGCAATCCCTATGCTTCATTGTTTGATTGTAATTTTACACAATATTTTTGTATCGTACACATAATTGTTTAAAATAACAAATTATTTACAAAATAAAGTATTTACCGTATACTACTGATGTATAACCAAGTAAATTTAGGATTGCTTTTTATAAAAATAAGCATTAAGATAACAGTATGTTATTGGCAGTACTTACCGGTGAAATGTCTCTTTATTTGGATTATTAACATATGTTACAGTGCAATTTAAAACTGAACACTACACCATTTTTATCACAAGAATTAATTTTTGTAGAATTCAAAACGATTATAACACAAAATAGAAAACAAAGCTGGACCTTATTTTGACAAGTGAGTAAAGAAGACTAAATGTGTTCAAAGAGGTTTTATGTCAGATTTTCTTGCATTTCTTTCTCGCATGTAGGATTTCCGCAAAGAGCTGGATGTCATTCGCACACTGTGTTCCTCTCTTACGCTAGTATATATACCTTTATGGGCGAGACGCAGTGGAGCGAGGGGCATATGACTGAACCTGCGCAAGCATGATTAAAGCGTTGTATTACGATCCGCCATAAAGTTTGATTGGAACTATAATATAACTTTAGTTGAAAAATTACAAGTATAACATCATTTTCCAATACCCGGAATCTGAACATGATGCGCCTTCTAGTTCTAGTTTAAATTTTACGGTACCAGGGCTGCCATTGACCTTTGTACCGCCATCCTGACGCCTACGAAACTTTCAAACTTAACAAGAAATACGTAAAAGAGTACAAATGTTGATAAACAGGGATTTAGTAATTTACTAATTTGTACCTAACAAAAAATATATCTTGAGTAAGTATACAGTACTTGTATAAATATATAGACGAATAAACGGTAAGTTAGATCAAGAGCCCATATACAAAATTTGTCCAATTACGCTCGACCGTAATAATTTGTTTGGTGCAGTTCGGTGTGCTCCAAATACTTTGAGTCGAAAAAGGATTCAGCTGTTATACAAAAAAGTTCGTAGTGTTGCCACTACAAGAATAAAGAACCCCCGACACAAAAAAACTAACCTTTAAAACTTTGAGTCGAAAAAGGATTTGCTGTTACCAGCTGTTAAACCAAAAGGGTTTGTAGTGTTGCCACTACAATAATAAAAAACCCCCGACCCAAAAAACTAACCTTTAAAAAGTATAAAATAATACAAGTTTGTTCATTGTCTAATGATTTTTGATCTTCCCTCCCTCTCCCATTCCCTTTCAATATAGTGTACATTATGCTACTAGTCAAGCTCTTTCATTTGCTACCCATATTGAGGGATTTGTTGAAAAAAATTTAATTCGCCATTTTGTGCTGGTGGCCATCTTGGATTTGAAATTAGTCATAGTGTATAGTATTCTACTACTCAGATCCTTTCATTTGATACCCACATTGATGGAGTAGTGAAAAAAATATATAATTCGCTATTTTGTGCTGGTGGCCATCTTGGATTTGAAATTTGTCGTAGTGTATAATATTCTACTAGTCAAGTCCTTTCATCTGATATCCATATTGAAGTAGTGAAAAAAAAAAATGTAATTCGCCATTTTGTGGTGGCGGCCATCTTGGATTTGAAATTAGTCATAGTGTATAGGATTTGTTATATATGTAAAAACAGGGAACTCGACTAAATGATAAACCGGCTAGCAGCGCACTGACTGTATTTCGAAATCTACAGGTAGTTCAAGCGGGACACAGCCACGCACTTACTGTATACTTATACCTATACATAACATTTCCTCTACCAATAATTCTAATCCTACTCTAAAAAGCTTGAATGTTCTAAAAAGGGCGTTTTCGACTAATTACGCGTCGCCGTGAGTTATTTGCGGAATCCTCATCTGGCAAATCCGAAACAGAGCTGGTATGTGACTGCAGGCTGACCCATGACAGAGCACCACTGTCTGATGGAACTGCTATGTCGTTCACTTCTTGGCAAGATGGAATCAGGGGCGTAGAACTTTCCCTAAACTCAGTACTCTCGGTTATCTGTGGGGAACTGCTGCCGTCGGAGCAGTGTCCTATCCGTGTTCGTTCCATCCATTGATACTCCGCTTTCTTCTCCTATCTCATAAGAGTTCCATTTTCCATAATTATCCACTTCCCTGAAACGACCCTTACGTGCTCTCAGTTTACATGTCTTTTAATATAAATATTTAAATCCGGTATGAATGCAGAATATAAAACTGATCCTAATGGTTTTTTAATAATTCCTTTTATCCATTGGAAGCAGTTTTTATTTTTATATTTTTTAATAGTACAGGTACATTAACAACAAGGTTCCGTTTCCTACCTCCATAAAACCGCTTCTGTGAGGACTGTTTTTGCTTCACGTTGAGAGCGAGGTCCGCGTGGGCGGTAGCGGTAGGCGCTGAAGATGTCGTCGGTTGCCGGCCGATTTCCGCTAGCAAATCTAATCTCGATCGCAACTGTCTGCCTTACACCAATTGTGCCGGCGACTGACTCGTCGTACTATGTTTTGAATTACGGTAATCAAAGAGGAACTTTGAAATCCGATTGTATAAGTTAAACGCATTCCCGTTAGACATTAAAATGTTCTTAATACCTGTCTTAACTATTTTTACTGAACTCTCGGCTTGTCCGTTGCTGGCTGGAGAATAAATAGGAGAAAAAACTTGGCGAATCCCATTTAGCGTACAAAATGATCGAAATTCTTGTGATGTGAACGCCGTGCCGTTATCAGTGAATATAGTGTGCGGAACCCCCATGCGCGATATAAACTCGTATTTGTCTAACACCGCCCCTGACGTCAATCTATCTAGCTGGTAACATTCTACCCATTTAGAATAAGCGTCTACAACTGTCAGGTAAGTTTTATTTTGAAATGGTCCTAGAAAATCCAAATGAACCCTGTGAAATGGGCGTGGAGGGAAAGGCCAGGGCGCGAGCGGTACGCCTGACGGCCTCAGTCGCGTGCAGACGTCGCACGCGCTCGCCAGTCGCTCCAGTACCTCATCTATACCCGGAAACCATAACCGCTATCGAGCCTCCGCTTTCATTTTAACTATCCCAAAATGAAAATTGTGTAACTCTGAAAGAATCCGTTTCTGTAATTTAGTAGGTATTACTATTTTATGTCCCCTCATTAATACACCATCCTCTAAGGCTAACTGGAAACGACAGCAATGAAACGGTTTTATAAATTCACCTAAACACTAAATTTTTCTTAGGCCAACCCTCCCTAACGTATTCAGTCACCTTTGCTAAAATAGGATCTTTCAGCGTCTCTTCCTTTAACGTTTCAATGGTGATGGGTAAATCACCGTCTACAACAAAATTAACGTACGCGGTACGCTCGTCGTGGTCCTCTGTCAACGCCGCCGGCTCGATACGGTCCAACGAGGCGCGCGATAAAAAATCTGCATGTTGTCGGCGCTAAGTAAACTAAACATAGCTAAGAACACTCCCGACTAATTCACCTTTCATATAAAAAAATCCGCATCCAAATCGGTTCATCCGTTTGGGAGCTACGATGCCACGGACAGATACACACGTCAAACTTATAACACCCCTCTTTTTTTGTCGGGGGTTAAAAAGAGCAGGCTTTAGCCGCATATTAAATATAGGGAGGAGTAGCGGAGTAATGGAGTTATGTGCCACATGAAGCATATTAATGTATACATCGTTTAATAGGTGGGTGCAGATGACGTTATTGGTATAAATGATTTCGAAGATCCGACACAGAGTAAATATGTTACAATCGTTGATCCACTACCGAATAGTTGTTGAGTCCTTGGGACCCGGACTGATTCACATAATGATTTGAAGTAAAACATTAAATAAATAAGATGGGAGGAGGGTGAAGTAATTCCTACGTAATTATCCTTTTGACGTGTCATCAGTCATTATCAATCAATGGTCTCTGTCAATTAAATTGCTTATGACTTTCAATCTGACCAAATTTGGTTAATGAGTAGTGAACAGCTCCCAAAAGTGAAGGCATTGGACACTATAAACCTCATTGTTATCACGCCGCATGGATATGCTACGATGACTTGAAGACGCAAATAACAAACAGCTCCAGATAACTATGTTATTTGACATTGTGTCATGTACGGAAAAAAATTTAAAAAAATCATAAAAACGAAAGATTTTTGTATATGGGCTCTTGGTCTAATTTACCGTTTATTCGTCTATATATTTATAAAAGTACTGTATACTTACTGAAGTTATATATTTGTTAGGTACAAATTAGGTACTAAATTCCTGTTTAATAACATTTGTACCTACTTTTTTACATATTGCTAGGTTTGAGAATTTCATAGGCGTCAGGATGGCGGTACACTTCTTTATATTGACAAATACTACTAAACGGTTTGACTTGGGTATGTTGATTTTATACATGTTTAAGTACTAAATAGGTACTAAATATCTCATAACTTTGAATATAATTTTAAATAATAAGAGCGCCTAATCGGGCCAAAGTTTAATAATGTATCTAGGTACAAATTAGGTGCTAAATATCTGTTAACTCTAAATTTAATTTTATATAATAGAAGTACCTAATTTAGAAAATGTACCGCCACCCTGACGTTAGAATGGCGGTACACTTTAAATCTCAAATATTCTTGAAAGTAGTCAGGTACAATTTTTTTTACGAAAGGTACTTACTAAATAGTAGGTACAAATTAAGTACTAAATCTACAGCATAATCACAATCCTAAACAGTAACCATGTACCACTTTGTACCGCCATCCTGACGCGCACAAAACAGTGTTTCAGTTGTGAAGAATTTCACTCACAATTTCTAGGGTTTCGTAGCCAAATGGCAAAAAAGGAATCCGTATAATTTCGCCATGTCCGTCCGTCCGGTCTGTCTGTCTGTGGTTTTTCTCGGAAACTATTGGCAATTTAAAGATGAAATTTAGAAGGTTGGTGTAATCTATGAACCGCTACACAATGACGTAGTGAAATTAAGAAAAAAAATTTTTTTGGGATAGGTCCCCATACATGTAACTGAAGTACGAAAAAAAAGTCATCGTATATTAACGCGAGAGGTACCAAACGATAGGTCTTAAAATGATATCAACGTTTCAAAATGTTTTTCTTATTTAATTTATTTCAATAACTGTGTCCACAGCTCTTAAAATACTTAAGTTTTAACTTATATATATTGTTGTCCTACAGCCAATTATGGATACACATTTTATGATTTTAACTGTACTATATTTAACGACTGCCCCTAAACAAAATCAAAACGTATTTTCATCTACATATCGAGTTAAGTCAACAGTTGTTGAGACATGCACTCCTAAGTCCTAATTTTTGGTAGTCATGTCCCCCCCCCCCCCCGTACCAGCTAAACCGTTGTTTTGGATACATGGAAAAAAATATAACAGGTGTATATATAACGTAGTTAAACGTAGGAAAATAGACTGTATTATTTAACGAGTAATAGAATAACTTATAAAATGTAATATGTAAAAAGAATGAGCGCCAAATCTGCCTAGTAAAATCAAGTATAAAAGGGATTATCACGGCGATGCTTAGTTTCTGGTAGACTAGTTAGTTACATTGTATCATTAAACTAGCGACCGCCCGCAGCTTCGCTTGCGTAGACTACAAATTCCTGTTATAGGTACTATTAACGTTCGAGATGGTTTATACGTACTTTTTGCTGGTACCAATTTTGGTTACATCCATTCAAACTTTCAAACTTCATTCCCCTTCCACTCTTTAAAAAAACCGATATAATTTTTCATTTCCCGTTTCCCACCCTTAAAAGGTAGAAATCTAAAAACCTAGAAACACGTCATTATTTAAGTCTCTTCATTCCCATTCTTAAGTTTGAAATTTACTAAAAAAGCCTTTCTTAACTTAATGCTCACTCAGGTTATAAAATAAACCTATGTTCCAAATTTAAGCTTCCTAGACTTAGAAGTTTTGGTTGTACGTTGATAGATCAGTGTGGACAAACGACAGACAAACAAACACAAAAAGTAGCTTATGACACTCTTGACAACCTTCTTTCACGTCTGCAAAGTTTCATTAAAATCTGTTCAGCCGTATTGGAAATTAGCTCGAATAGAGAAAATTGAATTGAATAGACACATAAACGTACAGACAAACAGACGGACAAAAAGTAGCTAATGTCAAATCTGTTGACAACTTTCTTTCCCGTCTGCAAAGTTTCCTTAAAACCTGTATAGTCGTTTTAGAGATTAGCTCAAATAGACAGATACACATACAGACAGACAGACGGACAAAAAGTAACATTTGTTAGTTTTGACGACCTTCTTTTCATACTTGTGATGTTTCAATAAAATCGGTTTAGACAGATGGACGTACAGACAGACATCCAAAAAGTTCTGCATGTCACTTTTGAGTACATCCTTTCCATATGTGTAAAGTTTCATCAAAATCAGTTAAGCTATTTTGGCCGAAGCCGATTTGCTCGAATAGACAGGCAGTTCGTTTTCATATATATAACCTATAACCCTCCGCTATATTCAGGCTATCAAAGGCAAAAAGAATTTTTCCAATCCGACTGTTAGTTTCAGTGATTAGCGCATTCAAACAAACAAACTCTTCAGCTTTATAATAAGTATAATAATCTATTATATAGATTATAAGATAATAAGAAAATAAGATATTACTGAAAACCGTATCAAAGTCTATTGCGTGGATTGGAAGTAAAAAGTTAACGAACAGAGGCAGACAGCGAATTTATTTTCTCCCGCTCATCTCCCGCTATAGTTTTCATATTTCGATAAAAACTGCTAAGATATTAATTTAAATTGTATGAAGGAAAGGGCAATTATAATATGCATGAAATGCTTAAGACAACTAACGTATTTAATTTGATAAGGATTAATATCACGTTTAAAAAACATCTTCACAAATAGTACATTATAATAATAATAATAATAAAAACTTTATTTCAGACAAGGTCCATAGATATTAGTAACACAAAAAAAAACCTTATATTTATTGTTAGTAACATACATTAGCCTTATGTCTAGAAAATCAGAGCAGGTGTGGAATATGGCCCCACCGATGCTACACAGTGTCAATAACAGTGTGCAGCTTCATCCAACGCATGATCATCGGCGATTCCCACCTGTCCCTCAACACGCTCAGGATGCTATTCGTGCTCCCGCGCAGCCGGCCCCACATTGAAGCGCAACGCTTTCTAATTATGGCTCCGAAGCCATCAACATGTCTGTCAGCAAACATCGCAGACGCACTGCAGTAGCGCGGTAGCCCAAACAACACCCTGAACGCGTTGTTGTATTGCACACGCAAAGCACCATAAGCACGCTGCGTACAGTCAACCCACAGGCTACACGTGTAATAGGTTTATTTATTTATATTAGTTATTTTATATCAAATTTGTTCTAACATTATGTTAGAACAAATTTGATTGTCATAAAAAAAGGTTATAGTAAGTTAACCTTAAAAAATACACATATGCTGTCGCGGACTTTTGGTTAGAACATTCAAAGGGGAACAATTCCGTAGTACATGATTTTTGCTTAACATTAACCGTTTACGCAGCGCGCGCGACGGAAGCTCTCAAAAGGAATAATTTTTCCCGTTTTGCAACATTTTTCATTGATGCTCCACTCGTATTGGTCGTAGCGTGATGTAGTATAGCCTATAGCCTTCCTCGATAAATGGACTATCCAACACAACTATAATTTTTCAATTTGAACCAGTAGGGTAAATGCTCCAGTGAATGAAACCCTAAGGACTTTTTCAACTTTGAAAAATAATTTCAATATGATGCCACGATCAAGCTTTTACTGAAGCTGCGTTTTTATAATTTTCAGTTAATATTTAAAAACCTCTTTTTTAGAAATACGAATATTCCATCAAATTTTTGAGATATTAAGCATTTATTGAAAATTACCCCAAAACACCTGTAAATGAACAACATTATCCAGTGAATGACCAAAATAAAAACCAGCAAATGAACTGTTAAACAGGTTTATTATTCAATGAACTTTCTTTAATGATTAAGTTGTTTTCTTATGAAGTTATAATTCATATAAAATTGAAACAAGACAAATCAAATTACAATAACACGACCATTCAAGTTGATCAAGTTACGAGTGCTTATTACGACAGAAAAAAAAAATAACCGTACATCTGTGATGACGTTAGTACCGTGCTATAATTATGCCATTTGGATCAATTTGAATATTCTAACAAAAATGAGAATAATATAGATAAAAATATATAAATGGAAACCATGTATCTACCAAACAAAAATCAATATCTTAAAATATATCTTTTATTAAATCAACTACTAATAAGACATGCCTTTTAGACATTATATACATTTTAAATATCACAAAAGACAATGTCATTAACGTAAACATAAACTATAAAATATATGAAACTACAAACATTAATTAACAAAACCATAATCTCATTCTATGTCTCTAAAACTGACATCAAGCAAACGATATCAGTCCACGCCTGGCATACGTAGGTTCTCCCAAAACATGATGAATGTCAGTGTGATCAACTTCAGATATATCCGGAATCTGGGGTTTGACCAAAGAAACAGTATTTTCTGAAATAGATTTTTTCTTACAAAATCTATCTTATACTTCTTCATTTCTTCATTTGCCATAAGAACTTTTCCTACAAAATATCGCGTTTTCTTTTGTGTGTTGAATCGTACTATCACATATTTTCCAAATAATAAGTTCCCGTGCCCGGTTCGGGTTTCCTCAGCTGGAGTAGAAGTCTTTTTGATTTTATCACTGATTTCTGGCTTGTCCTTGTTGTTATTGTTACATTTAAGAACTTTATTTAGTCGTTTTATCTGCTTTGTGTTATCTTCTTTTGTTTTACGTTTATTAGTCAATTTGATCTCCTGTCTATGCCTCTTGTTATTTTCAATGTCCTCTTTTTTCTTTTTTTTTCTTCTTCAAGTTTTTTATCATTTGTATTTTTATCATAATTATATATACACATTATTCCATTATACCTAGGAAAATAAGCTTTGTGAATTTATTGACTATGTACATTTAATATTTATGGAATACCAGTTAATGACCGTGATTATAATTCTATAGTTCATTTACTAGATTTCATAAGTCAGTTATTGAACACTAAGGGATGGGTATGAAATTGCTTCGTTCATTTATTAGATTCGATATACCAGTAAATGAACGGCCGTGTTCCAATACTAGCCAAAGAATCAGAACTAGTTTATTTTGTATGTCCCCAAAAACTCAACTTAATTAAATTTAGAATAAGACATACATTTATGAAAAATCAGAAATTTGTGAATCTCCTGTGAATGAACGACCGTTCATTTATTAGAGTTCTTGCACTTTCTTGCACCAATAATGGAATACCCTAATTTTTCGGACTTATTACGAATTATTTATATAAACTTAATACAAATCGGAGTATTCATTTACAATATTAATTCTACAATCAAGCTTTTTATCATTAGTTCTTGAATTAGATTTTAAAAGTTAAGATAAATTAGTGACGTCTTACCACGGTCGTTAATTCCAGTCCATAGAAACAAATCTGACAACCAATACAAAATTTTCAAACGTACGTATTTACGAAGGTGAACACTACCCTACCAAGGAAATGCTGCTATTACATAAAAAACAATGTTGCCAAATGAAAAAAAATACGAGATTTAGGGAAAAAAATTGGTTTTCTTATTTTGTCCAAAAAACCATGTTTTGTTCATTCAATGGTGAGTGTTCATTTAGTGGAGCGCTTACCCTAGTTCCTGAGATTTGCGCGTTTAAACAAACAAACAAACTCTTCAGCTTTATAATATTATGAGTATAAATAATACAATTACAATTTTGATTTGTATATTTTTGTAAACATTTAAGTGAATTAAGTCAATTATATCCCTTTGCTTCTGGAACCATGGGGGGAAAAAAAAGTTGTCATGTCGTCACATTCATGGTTAATTGACGTCAACAATGAATGATACAGCTGATACAGGCATATGTGTAATCAATCACAGGTTCAATCAATGCAATGTAGTATCAATCAGTATTATTTGACGTGCCGTTTTTTTTAAGTAGGCAAAAGATAATTATATTTTAATTTGTTTTACAAATATCTATAAAAACCCACATTATATATTGTTATTATAATTATATTATTTCTATTTAAGAACCAAGTTTCTCATACGCATCAGTTCGTCCATCGCCTTCACAAACCATTGCACCATTTTGACAAGGCAAACGTAGTATGGAAGGTGGCTCACATTCTTTTGTAAAAATTCCATAGAAAATGACAGACAGCGTTTAGCCATTATTGGCTAAACTAGATGCATTTTATGTTTGTGAATTGTAAAAGATAATTAAAAAAAAAACATTTTATGATGAAAACTACTTTGTATTACTATGTACTATAAATTTACGCTTTCCTTTGCAGAGCTTATTCTCTTCACAATCGATACTAATAGTCAAAGGTTCATTGTAATAAAAATTGCCTCTAGCTATCAGTGCACTCATGTTATTTTTGGATTAGCCAGAGAGACAAAAATGAAATATATTTATACAATAATTCTTAAATTACATAATAATAACGATTTATGGTTAAGTTCGATAAACGTTGCGCTCGTTTTTTTATATTGTATGGTGGTACGGAACCCTTCGTGTGCGAATCTGATTTGCACTTGGCCGGTTTTTAATTCGAGGGAACAATTTCACCATTCTATGTTCGTTGTGTGTGCGCAGGCGCAGTCGCGACGAGGCTGGGTGGGGTTAGCACCCTTCTTCAAAGCGGTGGCGCTGTACTTCGGCGTGGGCACACACTGGGCTGCCGAGGGCGAGATCGGCGCGGGCGGCGTGGCACTGGCTAAATGCGCGCCTGTGCTTGCGCTTGCGGCCTTCGTATGGATGCGCGGTAACGGCAGCGCGGCCCGCCGAGTCACCGTTGGCCTCTGCTGGTCGGCGGTAGGCGATGCGTTGCTCGTGTGGCCGCAGTATTTTGTAGCGGGCATGGGCGCGTTCGCGGTGGCACACCTCTGCTACGTGGCAGCCGCTCCTCCCGCACCTTGGCGCCCTTTGCCAGCCGCCGCTCTCTACGTGGGGGCAGCTGCCGCCACTACCCAGTTTCGTTTGCGCGGTACGTAGCGGCAGCGGGGCGGGCACAGCGGTGAAGGTGGTCGTGATCATAATGAGTGGACGTGTGCAGGCGCACTAGCGGTGCTCGTGCCGGCGTATTCGGCGCTGTTGGTAACCATGTGCTGGCGCGCATGGGCGCCCTTGCGACGTGGGTGCAGCGGTCGCGTTCTCGCGGCAGCGTGTGGCGCGGCGCTATTCGTAGTGTCGGATACGATCCTCGGTTTCGACTTATTCCACGCACCCGTGCCACACCGACAGGTGAGACCGCCGCGCCGCAGCGAACAGGGTATACGGTGGGACATAATGCAATATATTAAGTTTTCATTTATGGCAGATATGGGTTATGTCGACGTACTACCTGGCGCAACTCGGCATGGCGTTAAGCGTGACGCTGTGACGCTACGCGGTGCCGGTGGCCGTGGCGACACTCTCCCGGCCTCGGACAATCCTGACTCGGGTCCCTTTCCAAATGGGTGGAGTGGCGCACGATTCGCACGCCCTTCCGTCCCTTGGGTTCGGCGTAGTTATAAGCTTGTATACTTTCATATACATAGGTGTAATAAACAAATTGTGTATAATATAGATCTGTATATCCACGTATATCCACTACATTTTATTGTATGTTATAACTTGAATAAATAGGATTTTTTTTAATCAATATTTAAAGTTTTCTTATAACCTACTCATCATGGTCAATAAAGCGCAAAGTCCATAAATTGTAAAAATATATTTATTGATTATATTAGGTATATATACAAGAAAATCATAACAATAATATAATTGAGTAGGATCCGCCCCACTTCGTTCCGCAGGCGCCGGCGCCGTTTTATCACAATAGGTACAGTTACAATCAAACTTTATGGCAGATTCCTAAGTCGCGTCGCAGTAACCAGTTTTAGGTGTAGCGGGACGCAGTGGAGCGAGAGGTATATGACTGTACCTGCGCAAGCACGCTTATAGCGTTGTATTCAGTTCCGCCATAAAGTTTGAGGTGAACTCTGTGGGTGAACTATACTGACTAACCAAACCAAATGGACCAGGTCAGTAATTAGCATAGATGACATCAATGTGGGTACAGTGAGGATACAACTACTTTATAATGAACTATTAGTAGCATTCATTTATTATAATATGAAGGTACTGCGTATTGTTCAAACTCAAATAAACGAAACTATTGCAGATGAAAAAGTAAATATTGAACAATGTATGAAGTATTTTAAACAAGTGCGTATTGGACCATGCCATAAACATACAGTTCTGAAGGCAGTAAGTACTGCATGCATAAAATCGCATGTAGCATTCCTTTTAAGTTTTAGCTGTTGAAGTTACTGGAAATAATTTTCATTGAACATTGTAATAAATATTCTATATACATAATTTAAAAAGTTTTGATTACAATTTGATAAATGATACCCCACATGATGTGATAATTAGGAAAAAATCATCCTCATTTAATAATAAGGAGAAATAGGCACATTAAAAATAATTATTATTAACCACCAATTGCAACACGCTTGTTAAATTTGCATGTAAAATTTTCTTTACCTATCTCTATAAATGTATAAAGTAATAACAAGGGTATTACAGGACAGATGGATGGATGGAAATTACCAAAGTCTGTCTGCTTTTCTGTGTATCTTTGTCATTTCACCATCAATCCTGATAAAATTTCATGGCAGATGTCATATGAACGACAATACAATTCTGGAGAGCAATTAAATTTGGTGCCTCCATGCATTGAACTAAAAGTATGCGATAAATAAAAATAGGTAGCAATGTATAATTTGTTCAGATTTGTCAATAGCCCACAAGCAGCATAACTCTCATTGATGATTTAGTAGGATCACTTTTTCTAACATACAGTTTTTATGTTTTCTATCGAAAATATGGTTCAGAATAAAATAAAAACTAATTTTGATCATTTAATTGAAAAAGTATGGTTTTTTAGCTTATGATTATTCAAAATGGTGATTGACAAGACATATGACGACATATATCTATATATTTTTAAGTTTTCTATCAAAAATATAGTCCAAATTAAAAAAAAAAACTAATTTTGATCATTTAATTGAAAAAATATGGTTTTTTAGCTTATAATTATTCAAACTGGTGATTGACAAGACTGGATATCACGACATATATCTATATATTTTTATTTTTTCTATCAAAAATATAGTTCAAATTTAAAAATAAAAACTAATTTTGATCATTTAATTGAAATAAGTGGTTTTTTAGCTTATAATTATTCAAAACTAGCGACCGCCCGCAGCTTCGCTTGCATAGACGACACATTCCTGTTATAGGTAGGTACTATTAACGTTCGATATGGTTCATTCGTAGGTTACTTTTTGCTGAAACTAATATTGGTTACACCCATTCAAACTTTCAACCTTCATTCCCCCCACTCCTTTAAAAAATCCGATACTCCCATACTTTTCACCTCCTCCGGTTTCCCACTCTTAAAATGTGGAATTCCAAAACCCTGAAACACTGCTGCACTATTTATTTATGTTAAAATTTTGATGTTTGTAACTTTAAGGAACAAAAATGCATACAAAGCTCCTTCATCCTTCCCCCCTTAAATTTATAGATTATTTATAATCTTTTCTTAAAAATTAATACTCACGTTATAAAATAAACCTCTGTTTTAAATTTCAGCTTCCTAGACTTAGTAGTTTCGGCTTTATCTATGTTGACAGATCAGTGAGGACACACGACAGACAGACACAAAAAGTAGCTCATGTCACCCTCGACAACCTTCTTTCACGTCTGCAAAGTTTCATTAAAATCTGTTCAGACGTTTTGGAGATTAGCTGGAATGGACACATAGAAGTACAGACATACAGACGAACAAAAAGTAGCGTATGCCACTTTTGTCCACCTCCTTTTCATACCTGTGAAATTTCATTAAAATCGGTTTAGCCGTTTAGATTAGCTCGAATAGACCGATGTACGTACATACAGACATACAAAAAGTAGTATATGTCACTTTTGACCACTTCCTTTCCATACCTGTGAAGTTTCATCAAAATCAGTTTTGGAGATTTGCTCGAATAGACAGACAGGCAGAGAGTATAATTTTATTTATATAGCCTATAGCCTTCCTCGATAGATGGACTATCCAACACAAAAAGAATTTTTCAATTTGAACCAGTAGTTCCTGAGATTTGCGCGTTCAAACAAACAAACAAACAAACAAACTCTTCAGCTTTATAATATTAAGTATAGATAAGTATAGATGGTGATTGACAAGACTGGATATGACGACATATATTCTATGCTTTGATGATTCTATGGTTGACAACTGTTTGGTTAGAAGATTTTACAAATTGGCGCATGTGGAGTGATTTACTTTTTTGTCATTTTGAGGACAACTTCATATAGTTACATTATATAGAAGATATAGAAACTACATTATATAAATGAAATATATAATATGTTAGTGTTTCTTTAAATTTTGCTTTGAACATTGTTTAATAATAAAAAGGCATCATTGCACAGTTAATACTAAGTTTATATCAAAGTGAACCAAAAGACGTCATTAATAATAATAATAATAATAATAACACACACAATCACAACAACGTCTAGGTCCCAAACTAAGCATTAGAGCTTGTATTTTGGGTACCAAGCGAATACAACACATACATATAACAACCAAGACCCGGTGCCAGTATTAATATTCATCATATAAATACTGACCCGACCTGGGATTCGAACCCGGGACCTCCAGCTTCGCAGGCAGGGTCGCTGCCCACTAGGCTAAGCGGTCATTCCGCATGCGTTACTTCGAAAAAACTCCTAGTCAATCAGTGGAATAGAATCATTTCAACTCTATACTCTCTATGGAATTCTTAATATGTCTTATCACTATTTTGACAAATTATTATAATAAAAAAACAATTATTTTTTTAATTAAAAGAATGAAATTATTCTCAATCCCCGACCTTATCGATCCTATGAGAGTACATGATTTTTTATTAATATGGCTTTGTAATGGCGTCCACTGCGATCAAAATAAATAATTTATTTTACCTGTATTTAACATCCTGAAATTTATTTTAAGATTATCCACACGCGCCAGGTGCAGCTTACAAATAAATTGTTTATAAGTCACCAAGTTAATGTTAAACAGTAGTATTTGGTGTCAAAATGATCAGCATTTTTTAATGCATGTGATGTATTATTATCCTCAAGAAGTGATACAAATATACCCAGTTAATAACAATTCATAATTTCCAAAAGAAAAATATAATAATTTCATATGATTTCTACCCTCAATTTTAAAAATAAAACCTGATCCCAATGAATGACCTCAATGAAGACCCAATATCAGTGGCCAATCATGAGATCATGGAAATATATACCCAAGGAAGTACAAATTCCATAAATAGTGTAGTTTCCCTAGAAGAGTCCCGAAAAAGGACTCGAACACAGACCGATCCGGATGGTTTCACTATGCATACACGGGCAAAACGCCGAACCACAGGTAATACAGAATTGAGGAGTGACAACATAATTCTAAACATGTCCTCACGTAATGAGTTGCCCAAACAGGTAAGCTTAGCCAAAATCCTTAATCAAGAAAAATGCACTGGCGTGTTGAGAGTGAAATACATAAATAAACAAAAGTGTCAAATAACTGTTAAAAATGAAGAAAGTGCAAACAAAATACTAACATGTAAAAAACTGAAAGATTTAGAAACTAATACAAGGAAAAAGGAGGAAGTTGGATATACATATGGTGTTATAAAATATATAGAACCAGATATATCGGAGGAAGACTTAACCAAAATGCTGAAATCTGATAAGAAGATCAGCACAGTTAAACGATTAAAAAAGAGATCTGCTTCCGGCGAATGGGAAGACAGTGAAGCTGTCAGAATATGTTTCATAGGTGCTGAGTTGCCCTCACATGTAACTATATACGAAGTCAGATGCAGAGTAACGCCATATGTGTTCCCAGTCACTCAATGTACAGGTTGTTGGAGATTTGGACACCGAACACAAAATTGTCCAACAGGAAAAATATTATGCCCCAAATGTGGTGGACCACATGAAAATTGTCAAACGGCTAACTACACATGCATCAATTGCAAGGGTAACTATATCTCCCTTCTCAGAATTTGTCCCGCATTTCAAAAACAAAAAGAAATACGAAAATTGAAGGCACAAAATAATTGTACATACAAACTTGCCATAGAAAAGATTAAACAAGACAATGAAAGTAGACAAGCTATACAAGAAGAACAACCACAAACAAATAATTCATTTCACATTCTTGGCACTACAGTTGCTGAAGTATATGAACAACAAGAGAATTATGATGAATCAAACCCAACAAAATTAAGCTACGCAAACGCTTTAAAAAGAACAAACAGTAAAATAAAGCATGGTAATACTACCCAAAAGTCATACACAAAGGAAACTTACAATGGGACAGACAGTCCATCACACAGAGAGAACATCAGAGAGACACAGAATCTACACATGAACAATGCTCACTCTGAGCAAAAGAAAAAGAGCACATTTATAAATAGAGAAGAAAACAGATTCCAACATTATCTTAACAAAAAAATTGAAATATTGACTTCATCAATAGACTTGTCGGAGAAGATGAAAAAGATTGCCCAATATTTAATTGCAGAATTAATACAATATATAACATCATATATCATGACTGGGGGAATAGGAAATTATAATCATCTTGATGGGTACTACAACAATTAATATCTTACAGTGGAATGCACAAAGTATCAAGCCTAAACTTTCAGATTTAGAACTATTAAGCAATCGTGAACAAAGTAGCATTATTATACTGAGTGAAACCTGGTTGGACAGTGAAGACACACTTTAACTTTCTAATTACAAAATACACAGAAAAGATCGACCAGATTCTTATGGAGGAGTTAGCATAATTACGCATAATTCCATAAAAACACAAAGCTCAAGCTATTACATTAAAAATAACAGAATAGAAATTTTACATATTAAAATCTTAAACTGTTGTAAAATTGAAAACATTGTAGCAGTATATTGTCCATCAACTGTGAGTACGAGCCAAAATGACTGGAATGAGATATTTTCTATGTTTAATAAAAGAACAATAATCGCAGGTGATTTCAATGCACACAACACCTGTTGGTCATATAAAAATGATTCCAGAGGACAATGGATCTACGAAGCAGCATTGGAAAACAATTTTATAGTTCTCAATGATGGTAGTTCTACCAGGATACGTCTAGTGAATGATCGACTCCAAAAATCCTCACCAGATATTACATTCGCAACTGCTGACATACACCTTGACTGTAATTGGAAAATCATTAACGAAACGTTAGGTAGTGACCATATGGTAATTAAAATATCACTAGGATATGATGGAAATTACACCGGCTTTAAAAGGCGCAATGCTAAAAAAGCAGATTGGACTGGATACAAGAACAGACTCGAAGAATCGTTGTCTGAGACCAAAATATTTCCAGATGTGCAAGAAGAATATGATTATTTTCTAGAACAGATAAATACTGCGGCAGAAGAAAATATTCCCTGGAACAAGATAAATAACAATCCTATCTCACACTTCAAACCCAAACCATATTGGAACTCGACTCTATCACAAGCTATAGCACGGAGAAGATTAGCCTTAACAAAATTGAGACGTAACCCAACTCCAGACAACCTAAAACATTTTCAGACAGAAGTAAGGCAGTGTCGAAAGGCTATAAAACAAGCAAAACGAAATAGTTGGCAAACCTTTTGTGACAGTATAAACGAAAAAACTAAGTCGTCAGAAGTATGGAGGAAAATGAGATGGTTGAAAGGTCATAGATCAGGTAGTGAATTAAATACAGAAAACAAAGGTGACCAATTTCTATCTACCTTCGCTCCTGATTATGTTATTCCTGCTCAACCAGAACTAGACAAAACACCATCACTTTTAGACAAGGAAGTGTCTGCAGCAGAATTGGACAATGCATTAAAGAACAAGGATACGGCTCCTGGAAAAGACCAAATTACATACTCAATGTTATTTCACCTTCCAGAAATAGCAAGATCGGCATTATTAAAATTATATAATAGTGTGTATATGAGTGGGCAGATACCTCATCAATGGCGGTCTGTGATTATCTTTCCTATTGCAAAACACGGTAGAGACTGTAACCTAATTACATCTCTAAGACCAATAGCTTTAATGTCCTGTATTGTTAAAACATTCCATATAATCCTATGCCGTAGAATGGAATGGTTTGTTGAAAAAAATAATTTGTTATCACCGAGTACCATAGGTTTTCGCAGAGGTCGATCGTGCCTAGATTGTCTAACACAATTAGTCAATAATATCCAAATTGGCTTCACCAATAATCTAACTATACTAGCCTGTTTCATTGATGTTGATAATGCATACAATAATGTAGAAATTCCATAACTAATTACAAAATTAAGCAAAATTGGACTGGGTCATAAAATCAGCAAATATTTTTGGAACTTCCTGACTGAGAGACACTTAACTATGGTAGTTGATGATGGTAAACATATAGTGAAATGGGCTGGCAAAGGACTTCCACAGGGAGATCCTAGCTCTCCACTACTATTCAACATAGCCACTATGGACGTCTGCCACAAAATTAACAATGTTAATGTTTCCCAATACGCAGATGATTTTGTTCTTTATAAAACTTGTAACAATATGACTAGTGACATAGCAGTGATAAATGAGAACCTCTCAAAATTAGTTCAAATTTTAAATGATGTTGGTTTAAGTGTATCTGCTGTCAAATCTAAGTATTGTTTATTTTCACGGGGTCATAGAAATCAACAGCCAAGCATTCATATTAGCAACACTACTATTGAATGTGTGGATGCAAGTCACTCGGAATATATTTGGACAAATCTTTGAGATGGAGCAAACACATTAATGAATTATACAACAGCTCCAGTTGGGGATTACATCCAATTCACCTTAGAAGAATTTACATTGCTATGTTACGAAGTAGAATAGACTATGGATCTTTCTTATATGACAACAGCGCCAATATGCACCTGCACAAATTGGACAGAATCCAAAATCAAGCTCTTCGAATAATTGGTAGCTTCATAAAAACCACACCAATACATGTTATGGAATGTGAACTGAGTATTCCGCCTTTGTCCATCCATAGACAATATTTAGCTAGTAAATTTGTTTTAAAAATCAGATCACAAAATAGTCATATTGCCACTGATGCCCTAAAAAAATTATCTAACTGCTGTGATGAAGTATACTGGTAGAGGAAAAAAGAGCCTTTGCTAGTAATAACCTACAAAAAACTTAAAAACAAACATGTTCAGTGTACTCAAAGACAGGGTATGTTCTCGCTCAGTACATGGGTAAGTAATTTTGATGTTAAACAACATATATGCACTAACATTGACTTGGAACAACCAAAACACAAATATAAGCATACAGAGCTAAAAAAGAAGGCCCTCCAGGTACTGAGCAAGAAATATCCAGAGTTTTACCAGATTTACAGTGATGCATCTATACAAGGCGAAGGAAGCGGAGCTGCCTTTTATGATCCACAGTCAAACATTAGAGCAAAATTCAATTTAAAAGATGTTACCGCGATTATGTCAGCTGAACTATTTGCAATTGGTGAAGCAGTGTTGTATGCCTCCTCTCTGCAGGAGAATGAAATAATAATCCTTACAGATTCTAAAAGTGCATTGCAACACTTGGCTCGGTGTACCTCGGATTACCGAGGGCGACCAGTAGCCTATGAAATTTTAGAACTCATGTATAATACGAACAACAGTAATAAAGTGCTTAAGCTGCAATGGATACCATCGCATGTTGGAATTGAAGGAAATGAGATTGTGGACAGGCTGGCAGATTTAGAAACAATAGACGGACTATATGTGGAATCGGCAACAGTCTATTATGACTATATTCCTGAAATCAAAATCGCTTGTTTAATAAATTGGAAAGACCACTTTAATTTAAAATCGTTTGAAAAATGGATTTGGTATAAAAGCATACAACCTGTACCTGTAACTAGGCCCTGGTTCAAAAGTGGAATACTGGATAGACGACAAACAGTTCTTGCTTTTAGACTTCGTTCGGGTCACATCCCTTTGAATGCATTCCTACACCGTATTGGTTTGAGTGACACCCCAAACTGCTTGAGATGTTATACTAAAGAGGATGTACATCATATTCTGGAGGAGTGCGTCCTGAACGGGGAACTGAGGCAAGAGCTGCTTGAAAAGATGGAGTGTGATAAAAACAATGTGGGACTGTTTCATACATTTTTGTCAGATCCGACATGCGATGGTGCCTTACAAGTATATGAAATGGTCATAAAACTTTTGAAGAGAAGAGATACTGACTAAGCTTCACTTTATTAAGCAAAACTCCATACGAGGCTGACATAATCAACTACAAATATAGAAAAAAAAAGATTATTTTTAAAATTGGATCAGTAAATTATTAATAAAACTTTTAAAAAAACTCACAAATATAATTCATGCACAAAATCAGTTTAACTAAAATAAAAATAATTAATGTTGTGCATAATGACAATATCATTACTAAGTGTCATTTAGAATTCAATAGTGAGGGGACGATTACCATGGACAACAGGAAATCAAAAATAAATAGTCAAAATAATCGAGCATTGTTGCTTAAAAATTACTAGAATTCATTTTAATTAATTTAAAAAAGATCTGTAAATAAAAATTGTAAATATATTTAAAAAGCTCAATATTATTATATTACACAATATTTAAATATTAACAACGTAAAGAAAAGAAGATATTTAATGAAAATGAAAAAGTAAACTAGATTTTTTTAAGTTGGTTTCGGGGCGGGTTTTGTGTTAATGTCCGCCATATTGTGTGTGAACTTATTGCAGTCGTTCGTCACTCATGTTCCTGTGTGTACTTTTGTTTACTGGACTCGTCTTTGTTTATTGGACTTGTAGGATCTTCTTGTGATTATATCGACCTTGGCTAACATTTTTGGACTTGAATACGCCTATTGTTTGTGAAAATGCCAAAATCATCGAAAAAATTCCTTCTTAATGGTTAATCACAAGATCTGGTACGTCGGCTTCGAGATTATTTTGAAAGAGAGACCAGTAATGGCGGCCCGTTAACGGCATCGAGTGGCTTTATGAACCCTACTGAACCCTCTATGAACCGCTCTGCCTACCCCGCAAGGGAATATAAGCGAGACTTTATGTATGTAATGTATGTACTTAGAGTTGTTTAATTTAGCGAATGGTATACAAAATCGATACTACTTTATGCAATAGAATCGAAATGTAACGATTTCCGATAATTATATCAACTCACTATGACTGTCAATCGCGAAACGTTATAGGATCGATAAGATCGAGACGACAGTGTAGTTTTTTATTTTGAACCATATTTTTAATAGAAAACATAAAAACTGTATGATAGAAATGGTTTTAAAATGCACTTGTTATACAACATTTTATCTTTGCGATGCTTGCGTGCGTGTTTGTCAGCGCCGGCGGCAAATTCAGATCCATGTTGAATCATAGTCACTATCACATGTTTTAAAATACTTATACGATAATTATAAAAAATTGTTGCCTTTAAGCACACCAATAAAACAGCTTCGTTCACTATATTTTTGGTTCAGGTTTTAAATTTTGCATACCAATTGCAAGTAAAAGCCTGGCTCCGGCCTGGTCTGTTCAAAGCTTTTTTTTATAAATTATACATTCAGGATATCCCGAGAACTGTAAGTTGACGGTTTTTGTGCCGTTTTTATTGGGAACTTGTAAATAGAATGTGCCGATTGCCCGACTAATAACCTCACTTCCTCTGCTATTCGGAACAATATAGAAGCCATGTTAGAGCTTATAGTTACCTGGATAAACCTGGTAACTGTTTGCTTTCTAACGAGGCGACATTATGAATCGACCAACTAACTCATACAGTATGTTCATTGTTATAGGAACAAACTTGCATGTTACAATTTTTGAGTCATTTTGTCCACAACTGTGACACAGTTTAGAATTCATAGCTACTGGACTATAAAACTATTCCAAAGTCGCAAACTTTATTGTACAGCGTTATAAAATTAACTTGTAGAACAATTTAAATAAATATGTAATAAAATACTTAATTTTTTTTGTTAGAATTCCTTTAAGATAAAGTTTACTTTGTAATGTTTGTTGTAGCTCTGGAGCTGTACACTAAACTGTGTATCTTAGTAGTGAATTACCTAAAAAACATCATTGGCTTCGGCTACGATGGTTCTAAAATTATGAGACGCGGCATCTTGTAATTCTAATATCTAGGTCTATTAGTTATAAGAAAATCGATTAATCAACATCATCTCAATGAACTTAAAGCTGGAAACGAGAGGTTTTAAATTTTACAGAGGTTACCGATGTATATGGATACTGGGCATCAGACAGTCAACCCCCAGGTCCTTGGGGGCGGAAAGACCACATGTGCCCGCGCACTGTATGATGTTGTAAGTACGCTATTCGCGTCGCAGGTTATCGAGGCGCGCCTGTAGCTCGGCGTCGGCGTCCGACACCCCCGCACCGGCCCCCGCGCCGCCTCCTCCGCCACCTGCCAGTGCCGCAGCCGCTGGTGTCTTTCCTGGGAAGTTAGAATCATACTTTAAAACAAACTGACATAATAATAATAATAATAATAATAATAATAATAAAGCCTTTTATTTCCCAATTAACAAAGGCTATTTACTTATATAACATTTTTCTAAACTAACTTAATTATTTCACTTAAACTATAGGTAATGTAATGAATTATATTTATGTTTTATTTTATTGGGGAATCCAGCTTCGGACAAAGGCCTCCTCCAACTCATGCCATTCCGTTCTATCGGCAGCTAGTCTTGTCCAGGTTCCTTTTGCCACCCGTTTGATGTCATCGCTCCATCGACGTTTTGGACGGCCTCGACGTCGCCTGTCTTCTCGGGGCCACCAGTGAAGCACTTGCTCACTTCAGCGACCGTCAGTAGCTCGTCCTACATGGCCCGCCCATCTCCATTTATATCGACAAGCTAATTCAGCGGCATCTTTTACCTTAGTTCTGTCTCGTATTTCTGTGTTGTGCACTCTTTGAATTAGTTTTAGTCCCAGCATGCTCCTTTCCATTTTCCTTTGAGACACTTGAAGCTTTTGTTTTACTTCCTTTCTGAGCGACCAGCATTGACATCCATACAACAATACAGGTAAGATTGTATTGTCAAAGGCTTTCTTTTTCAGTCTTATGGGTATTTTGGATTTAAATATGTGTTTTAGAGCCCAATATTTGCTCCAAGCCATTTTGACGCGTCTCTCTACTTCTTTCATTGTTTGGTTGTCAAAGCTTATATTTTGTCCCAGATATGTATATGTATCAACATAACTTATAGTGCATTGATCTACATTAAGGGGTCTTCTATCTGCGTTTGTCATAATGCAGGTTTTACTTGCGTTCATTTGTAGTCCACATTTCTTGCTCTCTAGGTCGAGACTTTGTAGCATCACATCCAACTCTTTATAATTATTGCTGAATATGATAATATCATCAGCAAACCTTAGATGACTCAGTCTCTCGCCGTTAATTGACACTCCAAAGTTCTCCCAATCAAGTCTTCGAAAAGTGTCCTCCAGTAGTGCAGTAAATAGGTTAGATGATATGGGGTCACCTTGTCGAACACCTCTATCTATGTTGAATGGACTGCCCTTTCTTTCCAACCTGACGACTGCCTTGCTTTTTCTGTATATTGTTTGTAGTAGGGTAATATATTTGTAATGTACACCTTGTTTATGTAGAGTGTCCCATAAGGCTTTGTGTGATATGCAATCAAATGCCTTGGCATAATCTACAAATGCTATATATAGATCTTTACCAAATTCATTATGTTTCTCCATGACGTGGTTCAGTACAAAAATATGGTCAGTTGTTGAAAACTTGCGTCGGAAGCCAGCTTGTTCTCTAGGTTGATTAAATTCAAGAGTAGGCATGATCCTTCTTAATATCGTTTTTGTGAAGACCTTGTATATCGCAGGTAGTAGACTAATTGGTCTGTAATTTCCCATATCTAAGGGGCTGCCTTTTTTGTACAATAAAGTTATAACTGATGTATCCCATTCCTCTGGTATGATCTCTTGACATATTATTTCGTTGAAGAGTGTTGTTATGATGGGGGTAAGGGGATCGATGATAGCTTTTAGTGCATCATTTGTGATCTCGTCACTGCTTGGACTTTTCATTGTCTTTAGTGATTTCAAGAATTCTTTTATTTCTGAAGTTAAGAAAGGAGGTACACTTTCAGTATTATCTTGGTTCATGTTTTGTACTTCTTCATTTATTACATCTTCAGCACTGTATAGTTGTTTATAGAAGTCTGATGCTATATCGGTAATAGATTTCCTATTGGTCTTCTTATAGTTTGTTTTATTCTTCAGTGCAGCTATCCATGGTTTCGAAGTCTGTAGTCTTTTTTCTGCCCTCTTTACTGAACTTCTTTGATCTAACTCTTCTTCTATTATTTTTTGTTGATGACTTTTAATATTCTTCTTGATAGTTGCACTTATTTTCCAGTAAAGCCGGCTTAACTGTTTTTTCTCTTCTTTAGTTTTGTTTCTTCTACTTTTTAGCTCTTCTCTTTCTGATATATCAACTACTTCGGGTGTAATTTTGGTAGCTTTCTTATTTATTCTTTGGTTTGGTGGTAATTTATTTGTACTGTATTTTATGTTTTCTGTTATTCTAGAGTAGTATTCTTGTATTGTTGTAAATCTTAAGTTGTTGTTTTTCTTTGAAAATATATTTTTAATTTGTTCTTTTTCGATTTCAAGGAATCCTGATGTATTTTGTCTCTGAATCGAGTGATTTCTTTTTTAATGTGACTATTTGACCACAGTGATCGGATTGTAAATGATTTATCACATCCTTTTCGAGCCAATCACAATTACAAAATATGTTATCAATACAGGTAGCTGAGAATGCTGAGACCCTTGTTGGTTCAAAAAATACATTTATTAATTTAAATGTTTTAAAAAGTAATTTTTTATTACACAATGGTGAATCTATAAGTCAATGTTAAAATCGCCGCTTACTAAAATACTTTTCTTTGAACTACAAAGTATGCTCAAAGCATCCTCCATCACTTCCTCAAAAACAGAAAAGTCAGCATTAGGTGGCCTGTACACACACAATACAATATATTCATCCAATTCAATACACGAAAGTTCAGTATTTCTCTCTACAGAAAGCGCAGTTACATCTCGACGTTCCTTGTATTTATATCCATTCTTCAACAGAATCAAAGATCCACCACCGATTGTAGCCTTTCTGTTGAAGCAGCTTGCGAGCTGGTAATTGTTGACGTTAAATAACATTTTATCACATGATAACCAATGTTCAGTAATGCATAGGACATCTATATCCACAAACAATTCCACTAGTTCAATTTTGCTGAGGAAACCCTGTATGTTTTGGTGAACTAATTGAAATATATTAGGTTTCCTCTCTGTCGGGGCAGCCACTATAAATCAGAAGAACGCTGCGTTTTAGCAGAGTTCGCAGATTCACACAAGCTGCGGTCAGTCTTACAACTAAATTCTGCTGTATTACATAATATAGCAGAACCAATATTATAGGCTAACAAATTAGCAACTGTCTTCGAAAATATTTTGATAGGTACATCCTATCTTTTGTCAAAATAAAATTATGTTTAAATTTATTTATGTCAAAGAAATTAAAATGGACATCACTATGAGGCCAAGTCATATTATATAATAAAGTATTAATTTTATGAATATCATTTTGCTTTTCCGTTAAACTCTTGGAAAACGGAAATGCACTAAATATACCCTTATATATTTACACAAAATTAGATAAACTAACAATGAAACAACATAATTATAATATATATAATCATAAATTCTAAATTTATAATAATATAATTTATATAAATATATAATCATAAATTCTAAATAATGGTCACACACATGACAAAAACAAAAACTAAATCAAACTGTATTGAAGGCTCATGGGAGGTCTTTGTGTGATTGCGACGTTTACTGTATTTTAAACCATTGAAGCATTCACGATCGTAACTTCTGCTAGGTACGCCACGGGCTTATTCAACGTGATGACGTACGCAACCTAATTAAAGCATAAAAACTGACCTGCCACAGAGAGTGTACCGGTTGCCTGGGGCAAACCGGATAGCTGATCGTTGAGCTGCAGCCCCAGTTCGTCCAGGATCTGGGAGACTACCGCGTCACTGTAACAATATACACATTCCATTAATGTACTCTTAACATAATTTCTTAATTCCTCAAAGAGATGACCACAATCTTGATGGTTTCACTGTTAAGCTTGTCTTTCACAGATTTTTAACTTCTAAATTTATTAGGTTATAATTGTAACATTTTTATTTCTCATATTGTACTGTAGCATATTTTAAACCACACCTGTAACTGTTTTTTCTCCTAATAAATAAATAAATGGTTAATTTGTAACATTGTGATTCAGTAAGGAGTATAGCCATCATCATCATCATCAGCCCCTGTCTCTCCACTCTCTCGGTATTTCTTTGATGGATAAAATCAGAAACACTGAAATCCATCAAAGAACTAAAGTTGTTGACATAGCCGAAGCGATCAGCAAGCTGAAGTGGCAATGGGCCGGTCACATTTGCTGTAGAACTGATAACCGATGGGGTAGACGAGTTCTCGAATGGAGGCCACGTACCGGAAAGCGAAGCGTTGGACGCCCCCGGCCAGGTGGACAGATGACCTGAAGCACTATACCGGGGGTAGTTGGATGCGAAAGGCGGAGGACCGTGTGTGGTGGCGAGCCTTGGGAGAGGCCTATATCCTGCAGTGGAGAGTATAGCCATGACAGTATACGTTTGTAAAAAATTATGTGAAAATTTGTCTGTGATAATATCTGGTTTCATTTTGCTGTAATTATTATTTAGCAAAATAAATGAGTGAGTACAAAATTTGTGCCCGACTCCAACTTGCACTTTATGGAAGGTTTTTTTAAAATGCTGTTGGTAACCTTTCAATTGCTACTATGGTTAATACATCTGAACTTACCTTTCTTCCTCATCATCATCAGCCTCCATGGCTTCATCGATGGAGTCGTTCATCATTTCTTCCTTCATGTCCATGATTTCTGACTGCTTCTCAAACTCCTGAAGTGAATGTTATTCATATGGTTTATTTGTCAGAGCCGCCATTAAACTATAATACATTCAAAACGAGTAATATCAAAAAGAACAGCGCGTGTGCGACTATCCAGAATGGATGACCTCGAACGAATGACTAGATCAGTCACTCTGTCGGTATTTTCAGTATTTTTAAATTAGGTATTTATTTTATTATTAGCCCCTATATATTTACACAAAATTAGATAAACTAACAAAGAAACAGCATAATTATAATCATAAATTCTAAATAATGGTCACACACATGACAAAAACGGGAGGTCTTTGTGTGATTGCGACATTTACTGTATTTGAAGTCCATAAAACTTTAGTTTTTCTTCATAATATAAAAATATTAAAAGTATGTCTCAAAATAGGACATGGTAGTTTATATTAGTATATCGACTGACTGATTGGCCGAGTAGTTAGAAACCCTCTACAAAACCAAAGATCGCGGGTTTGATTCACGTCCAGAACAAATATTAACATGTGTAGTTGTATGTGTCTGGGTGTGAAATATCTATATATTTTTGTATTATAAAAAAAATATCTCTAAACATGTACATCAGTTGTGTAGTACCCATAATACTGGTTCTGTCTAGATTAGGACTAAATGGTAGTGTTAGAAGTCCCAGGTATTATGATAATGGAATGGGTGGCCCACCTGCAGAATCCTTTGTATCTGTGGCATGTTGAGCTGACGGTTCATAGTGGCCATGGCGCGCGTGACACCGCGCATGGCCTGTGCCATCGTGTTTTGGGACTTGAGTGTCTGGATCTTGAGGGAGACAGCCTGGATGTTGGCCTTCATCAGCATGAATTTCCGTACGTAACGCCGCGTCCGTACTAAGTCCTTGGCCATTATTTTCACTGCATCCTGTAGCAGACGGTTTTTTTGTCATTCATATTTACTTTTTGCTATTTGGCTTCAGAAAGGAAATCTGTGCAAATTTAAAGGTTTGGGCTGTGCATTGTTATATCAGGCAGTTTCATAGTAAAAATGATATAAGCGTATCAGTGGAAGCTGTTACCTTATCTATTTATTTAAAAATGAAATGAAGCTTGTAAGTCTCACTAAAACTCGGGGACGGCTGGACCGATTTGGCTAATTTTGGTTTTGAAATATTTCTTGAAGTCCAAGGGAGGTTTACAAGGTGAGAAAATATGAAGAAATTGCAAGGAAAAACTGAAATATTGTAAAAAGAACAACTTCATTTTCCCATACAAACCGTTCATATCTGTCAAACAGGGTGAATTCAAAAATCTATTTCTTTACTCTTTATAGGCTATCTCAGATATAACTCTAATGATTTCTATGAAATTTTGTATTTAGATAACATTCCAAAACAGGTTTCTAAATAGGTTTTATAGTTATTAAGCACCAAAGGGTCCTGCAGTAAATGTGTATATTCGCAACGACTGGACTGATTTTGATTCAATTTTATGCATTAAACGAGTATCACCTGCAAATAGATAATTCAATGAGTTGTGCAGGTGTGGGCCACCAGGGGGCGCTGCAATAGATACGTATCTTTAAAACGGCTGGGACGATTTTGACGCGGTTTTTGTGTTAGTGTGCGTCAGGATGGCGGTACAAAGTGGTACAAGGTTGCCGTTTAGGATTGTGATTATGCTGTAGATTTAGTACCTAATTTGTACTATATAGTACCTTTCATCAAAAAATTTGTACCTGCCTACTTTCAAAAATATTTGAGATTTAGATTGTACCGCCATTCTGACGTCAAGATGGCGGTACATTTTCTAAATTTGGTACTTCTTTTATATAAAATTATATTTAGAGTTATCAGATATTTAGCACCTAATTTGTACCTAAACATACAAAAACCACATATCTAAGTCAAACCGTTAAGTAGTATTCGTCAATATAAACTTTACGGCCATTTGACGTCAGGATGACGTCATTATCAAACTTAAGTCAGATTAGGCGCTCTTATTATTTAACACGTTTACTGCGGCAAGTAAAATCATAATTCTTCATCTGGTGCGGCGGCGGGCCAAAATGCGCCCCCAATGATATTTCCGCCAGTGCGTGGCAGGTCTTTCTAGACCCACCGGCACTAGGACAGATTAAATTGCTATAACTTTGTGGAAACATAATGTATACATTATTTTTTTTTAATTGTTAGAATGACCTTGAACCCAACTTCCTTAGGTTTGATTCGCCCCGGGATCTGCCAAACAGGAAATGAGAAATAAAGGAGGAAAAGCGGCAGGCCGATATCGACCTGAACCGCACTAGAAAGTATTTTCAGTAGTGATGGGACAGAGAAAAATGAGGGGATATCAAAAATAGAACAGAATTATCGTAAAAGAACTGAAAAATGTTTTTATTTACTTATGCCTGTCTTGGAAACATGTTACGCAAAGGTTTTGGTTGCATTTCCTGCAATATTTCTTTATTTTCTTAACTTTTTTTTTACTTGGGTACTATTCAAGGTTTTTCGCAGTCTGTCGTAGCACCCTGCACAATTTATTAAATTTATTAAAAAATTTATTTTTCTTTTATTGCTTGCCATCGTTGATTATATCGAACGCTACGTCAAATCAGTTAGATAGCACAACACTAAATGGCGGGGCGCGCACTCTGTGCGGTATCGGGTCGCCAGCTGCCTGTTGGGAGGGCGGGCCGAAATAGGCCCACTGCCGCACTCGCGGATGTTTTTTCACCGTTAGTGCGTGCTAGGTCGATAAAAGCCTGCCGTTATGTTTTGATGGAGAACACCTACAATTTTGACCGCAAGATGAAATATATATTTGTCTCTGTCGAATTTTTACAAACACCTAAGATAATCGTTTCGCATACGCGAGAGGGACATAGTTTTCTTCGTCCGCACCAGCTTAAGTACCGCGGCAGGCTGATATCGGCCTGTTACGCAGTGAGGGTGTTAAAAGTATATTCAGAGTTATGAGATATTTAGTACCTATTTAGTAGTAGTAGTAAAACATACCTATATAAAATCCACATACCCAAGTCAAACCGTTTAGTAGTATTCGTCAATACAAAATTTGTACCGACATCCTGATGCCTGTGAAATTGTCAAACCTAACAAGAAATACGTAAAAGAGTACATATGTTGACAAACAGAGATTTAGTACCTAATTTGTACCTTACAAAAATATATATTTTGAGTAAGTATACGGTACTTGTATAAATATATAGACAAATAAACGATAAGTTAGACCAAGAGCCCATATACAAAATTTGTCTAATTACGCTCGACAGGAATAATTTGTTCGGTGTGCTCCAAATACTTAAAGTTGAAAAGGCTTTGCTGTTACCAGCTGTTAAACAAAAAAGTTCGTGGCATCGCTACTGAAATAAAAAAGAGCAGACTTTAACCGCATATTAAAGATGGGGCGGAGTAGCGGAGCACACTGTTTCATTTCACTAAAAAAAATTCCCTATGCTGTTTATCGCATAAATCGACTAAGAAATCCATTTTAAATGTAAGAGTAAAACACCCACGTGTCAATTGGACATACTTTTTTTTTTTAAAAATAATTTGTGTTTCGTGACCTCGTCGTAAAAAAAAGATTAAATAAATTCTGTAAGCGTGTCTGATCAAAATATATCTTTTTGATTAATATGGTTTGATGAAAGACCTTCAGGCGCATATTTTCCAGTTTTTATTTTTTGAAGATCACTTTTGGTTACCGAGTTATTAATTTTTATTCTAATTTTTGTTTTTATTTTTTTTCTCCCAAAAACCTCAAAAGTGCGACTTGTGACTGGCACTCAAAGATTCATCATAAATGCGTTTATCATTGATAAAAAACTCAAGTCGCACTATGGAAGCGTTTACGAGTAATCGAATTTCAAAATATGGTGTTAGGGGTGTCACTCAACTTGACCTTTTATTTTTGTTTAAATTAATTCAATTTTGTCCTTAACTACAAAATTGTATATTGTTTACTTATTTTATTTTTATTTACTTATTTACATTTATTTATTTAAAAAAAATTTACAATTGCATATTAGTTATTTACAATTAGAGTGTCGACGATATTTTATCACTAAGTGGCTTCTACTTTGTAATGTCTACCCTTTCATCGTTTACTTCGTTAATTACTTTAGAAGTTTTTTTTAACTTTTATTAGTTTTTTTTATTAATTTTCTATTGACACAGTAAATTTTGGCATTTTTCGCCTCACGCTCGCGGAAAAGTACATCCAGTAATTTAATTGGCATCCGATGACTGTGACCGTACACTTCTCTTCCTGTCGGTATGCTCTCAGAGGAAGCAGGTCGTTATTGTTGGGATCTTCTAAATTAACCAATGACTAAAGTAAAAATTATAAACAAGACCTCAAAATTAGAAAACGAATCATGGAGTCCTTGGAAGATCAACCCTAAGCTAAAGTGATAAAATCTTTGGCATTCACGATTACTTCAGAAGATGGAAGCAAGATAACCCCAAAAGCTTCAAAAGATTTAGAAGACGTAATAAAACTTTGTCTGACATCACCAAAAAAACGATTCAAAGTTTTAAAAAAAGTATCTACGTTAACGAAACCCTATACACCTGAGGAAGCTCTAGGTTTCGTTATCGACAGGAGACTGAATGTGGAAACATATAAACTTTTAAGACAGGATTTGAAAAGTCGAGTTTATTCAGCTTATCCACCCTTCTTACTAATAAGAGCAAGAAAAGCATGTTACCCAGCAAAAGAGCTAGATGTTTCGGAAATAGAAGCGTCAGTTTCGTTGCATGGACTTCTCACATATACTTTGCAACGAATCGTTCGAAGTTGTGATGAGAATTTTATCGAGTATTGTAACAGAACAGGCAAGCAAGAAGTCTCATGCGTATTTAAAGGGTCCTGGGGTTTTGATGGAAGCACAGGCCAAGCATTATATAAACAAAACTTCTCAGGATCAGACGAAGACATTTCTGTGAACGAAAATAGTCCTTTTGCCTCGACTTTTATTCCTTTAAGTATAGTAATGGACAAAAATTATATTTCATGGCACCATCCTGCACCCCAGTCGTATAGATTTTGTCGGCCGCTCCACATTCAGTATAGAAAAGAAGACACTAATCTTATTCTTAAGGAAAAAGCTTTGATAGAGAAGCAAATTAAACGTTTGACAGGAGTCAAACGTTTAATTTGCTTCTCTATCAAAGTTTGGGTTTGAGTCGTAATTCCTATTACGACCCAAACCTCCGAAGGGCATCATACTTATTACGTTTGTTTCTAATTTAGTTTTGAGTGTGATCGTCGGCAAAGTCCTAAACTGGTACGTCTTCACAGTTAAGGTGCCTATTTTGCAAAGCTACTGCCAGTCAGTTCATGATTTGGCAACATCGTAAACAAGACGAAGTGTAAAAGAAAATATGCAACACGGCATCAATCCACTTCATGTATGGATACGTATTTTCGAATTTTTATTACATCTCAGTTACAAAAACGATCCGTTAGTACGGAAATGGAGAATCAAAAAAGATAGCAGAGAAAGTCAAATTGTGGAAGAACGGAAAAACATATCCAGGCTGATATAAGAAATCAGATTGGATTGTTGCTGGACGTTATTAAATCCAATGCAGGAACCACAAATGATGGTAATTCAGCCCGCACGGCACTATCAGACAAATACCGTGCTATATTTGCAGAGATATTAGGTCTAGATGCATGTTTGATGGACGGGCTGCATACTATCTTTGTCGCCATATCTTGTGAATTTCCTATTGACTCTGTAAAGTTTGGCATTTTCTGTCGCACGCTCGCGGAAAAGTACATCCAGTCATTTAATTGGCAGTCGATGACTGTGACGGTACACAAAATTCTAGTCCATGGTAAAGAGATCGTAGAATCATGTTCTCTTCCTGTATGTATGCTCTCAGAACAAGCGGCTGAATCGCGCAATAAATTTTGGCGCTCAAATAGGGAACGCCACTGTCGGAAAATGAACAGGAAAAAAACTATGATTGACCTCTTCCACCATGCACTTGAATCGTTGGATCCGTTTGTGTGTTTACGGCACACTATAGACAGCTCCAAAGATTGTATAATAGGATTTGTCTGCCAGCAGCTGTTCGTGAACTTCTGAAGCCGGTTAATGAAGAAAACTTGCAGTTGGAAGAAGTGGCTGACGAAGTTCCAACATGATAATGTTGACGACAGCATGTTGATACTCGTAAATGAAAATTATATGTATGTGTCTTAAATTTTTTATTGATTACAAATATTACAATTGTTTGACCTTTAGTGACAACCTTAAAATGTACTATATAACCTTTATCCGTAACTCCCAAACGCTTCCATAGTGCGACTTGACTTTTTTATCACTGATAGACGCATTTATGAGGAATCTTTGAGTGCCAGTCACAAGTCGCACTTTTGCGGTTTTTGGGAGAAAAAAAAATAAAAACAAAAATTTGAATAAAAATTAATAACTCGGTAACCAAAAGTGATCTTTAAAAAATAAAAACTGGAAAATATGCGCCTGAAGGTCCTTCATCAAACCATATTAATCAAAAAGATATATTTTGATCAAACACGCTTACAGAATTTATTTAATCTTTTTTTTACGTCGAAGTCACGACACACAAGTTATTTTTTAAAAAAAAAAGTATGTTAAATAGACAGGTGGGTGTTTTACTCCTGCATTTAAAAAGCATTTCTTAATCGATTTATGCGATAAACAGCATAGGGAAATTTTTTTAGTGAAATGAAACAGTGTGCGGAGTAATGAAGTCATGTGCTACATGATGCACATTAATGTCGACATCGTTAAATAGGCGGATGCAGATGACGTTATTGGCATAAATGAGACCGAGGATCCGACGCAGAGTAAATATGTTCCAGTCCCTGATACACTTGCCGATTAGTTGTTGAGTCTCTGGGGCCCGGACTAATTCACATAATGATTAGAAGTAAAACATTAAATAAATAAGTGTCTAATTATGATACTATTGAAACATTACTTTTAATTATGATACTATTAAAACGTTCCTTTAACACGACAGTTAAAGGAACGTGGCGGTCCCGAACATTGTAACACTTTCTAGAACATTCTGAAATTTAACTACCTAAGAAATCTCTATACCTAATTTTATACTTTATTTTATTTTATAATATGTAGTATTATGTAGTGATTATATTTTATAATATGTAGTGATTATATGAATTAAATTAGTTTTGGTTATTTTTGTTACTAAACAGATAGCTTAGCTATTAAACATAAAATAAAAATCTTACACTGTATATACAATAATACAATATATATATATATATACATTAACGACTAATAAATTTTTAATAATAAAAATATTAAATTAAAACATGTAAAAAGTGGGGTCCTTGTGGAATGGTGCCCACTACGCAGGTGGCATTTTTGCGCTAAATGACAATGGAAATCGTTTGCGCAAGAAAACCGTCTGCGCGAGGGTCACCCATCACCTTACTTAATCTCTGATGGGTTTGGCGAAGAGCTCATATGCTCTTGCCCCATGGCCCGAGAGCCCCGACGCCAAATGCAACGAAGTCGTATGAAGAGCCGAGACAACTGTATTTACCCACTTTCTGATACTCAGGAGCCTCCGCCGCCGCGCTGGCTTTCCTAGCGGTCGCTGAGAAATAGCTAGTGTGGCGACACGGTAACGTCCCACGCCAGCGCACGGCCCGTTTCCCAAGGTATTAATGACATACCATCAGGCCATTTTCCATCGTCTCGGATGATACGTGGCTCGAGTGTCACCGGGACATTGGCACTGACGAGAGCTCTTCTCAGTATGTAGTTAAGTGTAGCCTAGCGAGAGAGGCGGCCAGCGCCGGAAAAGTAGGAAAGTCCATGGTGGCCAAGGCCGTCCAACAGCAACTCCGCAAGAAATACAGCGATGATCTGTACAGACCTTAACCCCGAGTCTAAGGCCGACCGCTTCGCCGAGAGTATTGGGGTCGATGAAAGTGCCTGTTTTGGAGGACGGGTAGGCATGTAGCCAGTGACCAGACTCTGGCACTAAATAAGTGACAAAGACTCTGGCCTAGACACTGCCAGCAATCTGGTGCTGTCTACCAGTAGCTGCTTGTATTAATGTATTGATGGGAGCCAAGGATGCGGTGCTATCCCTGGCCCTTTAAATGTTAGGCGTGGGCGGTAAATTTAGACACGGCCCAGCTAGCCAGGTATTTGCAGCTTTATCCAAATGCTATCTTGCAGTTTATTGCCACAAGGGCTTAAAGAATTTTACCTGCGAGGTCAGAAGTACTATGGATTGAAGATAGGAAAGCCGGTAAAAATACACTTAAAATTTTGCGGGTTCCTAAGCCGCCGTACCTCATTGGTAAAGAGGCTTGGGTCCAAACTTGCTCGCTGAAAGTTATGTTATTAATGACCACAATTTGGAGTTTTAAGGTGTTGTCAATGGTAACATCTAATTTAGAAATTTCCAAATGGGGCAACAGCGAAGTAGGTAGGTAAATTTAGGATAAAATATATTTAAAAAAGAAACACAAAAAATAGCTGCTCATTTTAATTTTAATATGCTTTTATAAGTTACACCTGTATGTTTGTTTGTATGTAATGGAATCTTTAAACGTGATTACCACCCACTTCTAATGAAGATATTGGGCTGAAATTCAAAATACGTATGTAACTCCAATGACAATACACTAAAATGGATAAACACAACCTGATGCTGCAGCCAGGATTGTTTCCTCACGAGGATACTCCTCAACGGTTAATAGCACAAATACAAACTTTGTATATAGGTTGGATTCTAATAGTTAACCATGACTTTTACCATGAACTGATGCTGCACCAGAATAGTTTGTTTACAAGGGAACTCCTCAGTAGTTAGGTTCGCACCGACATGAAGCTTTGTATCAATTTGTATCATTTCATCGTTTTATAGGTAATTGTGAGTTCCACCTGTATGTCTGTATATTTTGATGAAATGTAGTTCAAAAATATTAAGACTAAAAAAAGAAAAAAATATTATATTAAAAAAAAAAATTAATAAATACACTTTGATAGACAATCAAACTATAAAGAAGAAAATAACTTTTAGCATAAGAATAAACAACAATAAATAAATAAAGTGATTAATGAGAAAATTTATGTTATTGTGAAAAATCATGGAGTGCAATGAAATATTTAAAACAACTGATATAAAGATATAAACAACTGATAAATCCTATAAAAACAACTGATATCAGGCACCCCACGCTTTTTCACAATAACATTATTTTTCCTCATCAAACACTTTATTCTTATTCTAAAAGTTATTTTATTCTTTATTGATCGATTTGGTACTAAAGCGCAAGTTTTTTAGTTTTTTTAAACTATAATGTTTTTCGAAGGCGGTCTGAATGAACGTTAAATTTGAAGTGCAAGTTAATCAAAACAGGGGTGTTCGCGCGGTTCCTCTATTTATAGAAATAAATAATGGTGGGAGCTAAGGGCGCGAGCGGGTTGCTTTTCGCGGTTTACGCATGCGGTGCAAACAGAATGCCCGTTTGTGATTGGTGTAAAGTAAAAAGACTTTCAATTTCGAAGAAGTTTCAATGTCATAAAGACAGTATATATTGAAAATGTACTGTATAATATAATGTAATGTACTGTGTAATGTATTACACAATAATACTTTTTTACTGTATTGAAAAAAGTATTAATCGTTGTTGTAATAATGCATACAGACTTGTTTTTTTTTTTTTGTAATATGGACCAAATAATAATAAAATTTTAATCTATACAAAACAGACTTTATTTTAGTAGTGTTAAGCCCAGCAAGAAAGAAATTCAAAATGGCAGACACTTTTTTCAGTTTTGAGCGCAGATTTGTGAAGGGAGACCACGTGGACCCATAGATATCAATTTTGAAAGCAAGCAGTTCAAAAACAAAAACAGATTCAAAGGCAGTAATTTTTTTTAGTTCTGATCACAGATTCGTGATGGAAGACCATGCAGACTCTTAGAAATTGATTTTGAAAACAATCGGTCCAAAATCAAAAATAGTAGAATTTGACGAAATGGGAAATGAAAAGGTCACCTCAATCAATGGGAACTTGGCTTCGCCATCGCCACGTATCACAAACAAAATGCACTCATATTGCAAAACTCTTCATACAATAACTGTGGCACAGTATAGTATTGTCTAATATTTTTTTTTATAAAACTTTAAAACACATCTTAACCCACACCCATAACACAAGCTTTGTTTAGTTTGGGACTAGATACTGCTGTGTGGGATGTCCCAGGTATTATTATTATCACTACATATAAAATAAAGTTCCCCGCCGCATCTGTCTGTCTGTCTGAACGCGATAAACTCAAAAACAATAGCGAACGGATTGGCATATTATTGACATCAATGGACAGAGTGATTCAAGAGGAAATTTGTTGAAATATGACGATTATTGTTGAAGAAGTCGGAAAAAAATTAAGCCGGTTGGAAGCTTTCATCGAAAATGCTGCCTCATCCGTTTGAGATATAACAAAATAATGTATGGAGGAATTGTCTCTTTTATAGGACTAAAGAAAAGTCTGCAATGGCATATATCTATCTTTTATAGATAGTTTACTATACTATTTTCATGGTGTAATATGATGAGGTAATTGGAAAGCAATTTATACAGATACGGTATTAATCCTTATTAAATTAAATACGATATTTACCTTCAGCATTTCATGCACATTATGATTGCCCTTTATACTATACAATTTAAATCAATATCTTAGGAGCCATACCGGACGACGCGACAGGCATGGTTAGGCTGAAGTAATTAATGTTGTATACAAAGAAATATCGTAGTTTGTTTTTACGTATTTATTCTTTACTTTTTCAAATATTTATAGAATTGAAAATAAAATACATTAAAAATAATATAAGTAGGATGAATTTGCATTACATTTAAATCTAATTAAATCCAGTCCACATTTTTGACACAACAAGCTGATGAAGCGACACTACGACAATAAAAACATTATGGCTCTGCTACCCGTGCGAAACCGGGGCGGGTCGCTAGGTATTATGTAAAATAAAGCAACATCAAAAACCTGACATAAAAGAAAACTAATTCTTAAACAAATAAAAATAATAATGATCAAGACTAATTAGTTCTGGTAATAGCGCCAAGTATGTGTGCCTGGTGCAGATGCGCATGTATTAGTAAGCAAGCTGTCAAGTAAAACCTATTTTCGAGCTGTCACTTTTTGTAATTGCGTCCTTAACTTACTGGTAGACAGGTCATTTATTTACATTTTTATTAATTTTACTCTTGCTTCATAATCAGAAGATAAATATACACTTACCTACCATAACCGCCCAACATGGCATTACCAGCAGACATTAGACTATCTACACTTGTGTTGGCCACAGCTTCATCAAAATAGAATAGAATTTGGAAAATAGTGGTCATTCACTATTAATTAATTTTTTTTGTTAGTTTAAGAATTAACATGTGATCATCGTAAGCTGTGTCGGCAGGCTGACATACCATTTGGCCTTCCTTTGCCAGCTTCTTGATATCAGAGATGATCTTTTTCTCTTGCTGCTCCATTTTAAGACGCTCGCGGTCCAAGTCGCGCATTGCCTTGTTGAGCGCGCGTTGGTTCTTCCGCAGCATCTCCTCCGGAGTCATACGATGTCCGAAAAGCCACTCCATCTTTCCTCAGATGGCCTGATGAATCACTCCCACCTAATATACTTAAATCCTCGATCGCAAGCAATTTAATTTATTTATATTTTATATAGTAGTGACGACAATACTAACTAAGACAACAGTTTCGTCTTTTTGTATAAATGAATCAAATAGATAAAGTATTTTTTTAATGATGTAAAATGAAAACAAGATGAACAAGATTTAGACATTTGGCATTGTTTGGCTTATGACCAAGACCATATAAATATTCTGTGACCATAGATGACTGACATATGACCATGGAACTAATATGTACTTGTACTACGTACGTAGTACTTATTAGTTCCATGCTTATGACAAACAATCCCAAAACAAACCACAAACACACCATAGACCATAGACACACTTGGACACACCGTCTGCACCTCAGGTGGAGACTGGCTCTCTTAAGTTGGCGGTCAAAAAATGTTATTATTTCATTTTTTTTACTTATTCATTTGTTCGCCGTTTGTTCTTGATTGTTCGATCAAATTCATTGATTGTTCGTTCTTCAATTTTTTATAAACAATATTTAAAAATTCTTATTCAAGTTGGCACCCGAAAGAATTTTTTAAAATATTTTTTTTTCTAATTCGTTTGTCCGTCGTTTGTTCTTGATTGTTCGATCAAATTCATTGTTTGTTGGTTTTTCAATTTTTCATAAACAATATTTAAAAATTCTATCTTATGTAATTGACGTTCCATTTTTATTTTTTTTTTCCTTTTCTAATTCGTAGTTCTTGATTATTCGATCAAATTCATTATTTGTTCGTTTTTAAATTTTTTAAACAATAGGTACTTAAAAATTTTTGACAATATTTAAAAATTTCAAAATTTTCGCAATCAATTGTGAACCATAAAAACGATACCCAAAGTGGCTGAATTTAATACAGAATTAAAAACTAGTTGCATGTTAATGAATAACATAAAAACTGACCAAATATTCGGTTGCATTATTCAGTAATCGTCGTTCAAGGATGCGTAGTTGTAACCTAAAAAATAATAATACGATAAGCTAAGTGGCTGAATTAGATACAGAATCAAGTACTTGTTGCACGTTAATGAATGACATAAAACTGACCAAATATTCAGTTGTGTTATTCAGTATTCATCGTCGAAACATACTTTTTATAACGTAAAAAAAATTTCGATAAGTTAACTGGCTGAATTTGATACAAAATTAAGTACTAGTTGCACGTTAATGAATGACATAAAAACTAACCAGATATTCGGTTGCGTTATTCAGCGCTCGTTCAAAAATGCTTTATCGTGATCAAAAAATAAAAAAAATACGATAACTAAAGTTTAATACAAAATTAAGTACTTACTAGTTGCACAATAATGAACATGAAACTGACCAAATATTCGTTTGCGTTATTCAGTATTCCTCGTTCAAACATACTTTTTATAACGTAAAATCAATTTCGGTAAGCTAAGTAGCGGAATTTGATATAGAATAAAGTACAAGTTGCATGTTACTCCCAGGGTGCGGAGCGGCCAGATTTCGGCCGGCGCGTTTGCGAACGCGGTGCGCGGAGAGGCCAGATTTTGGCCGGCGCGTCAACCACTTTTTTATGAGACTGTGAACGCATCTAAAGCTGTGAACGCATTTAAAATGTGTTTCATTGGGAAGACCATAACCAACACTACATTATATAAAAAAAAAAAGTCAATTTCGCCTTGTCTGGAATTTATAGTAGCAATTACCATTTTGTACTTTCTGTGGCTTTTGCGAGTGATATGTAAAAAATATTTTAATGTATTAAAGTAAAGATTTCAGTAACTTTCTTCACTAATTATGACGTCTCGGTAAGTGTTTTTTAATTTGTGATTATTATTTTAGGATTTATTTATTTATTTTTTATAAAAACGAATTTTATTGTTCGATCATGCAATTTATTGCTATATTTTCCACTGATTTTTTTGGGTTAAATTGGGCATAATTACATGACTCGTTAATTATTTTAGGTAATTATTAATCAAGTAATATAATAACAACTAGCGACCGCCCGCAGCTTCGCTTGCGTAGACTACAAATTCCTGTTATAGGTACTATTAACATTCGAGATGGTTTATACGTACTTTTTGCTGGAACCAATTTTGGTCACACCCATTCAAACTTTCAATCTTCATTCCCCTTCCACCCTTTAAAAAACCGATACAATTTTTCATCTCCCGTTTCCCACTCTTAAAATGTGAAAATCTAAAAACCCTGAAACACGTCATTATTTAAGTCCCTCCATTCCTTTTTTAACTTTATAGTGCTCACGTTATAAAATAAACTTATGTTCCAAATTTAAGCTTCCTAGACTTTCGGCTGTACGTTGCTAGATCAGTGAGGACAAACGACAGACAGACAAACACAAAAAGTAGCTTATGACACTCTTGAAAACCTTCTTTCACGTCTGCAAAGTTTCATTAAAATCTGTTCAGCCGTATTGGAAATTAGCTCGAATAGATAAAATTGAATTGAATAGACGTACAGACAAACAGACGGACAAAAAGTAGCTAATGTCAAATATCTTGACAACCTTCTTTCCCGTCTGCAAAGTTTCCTTAAAATCTGTTTAGCCGTTTTGGAGATTAGCTCAAATAGACAGATACACGTACAGACAGACAGACGGACAAAAAGCAACATTTGTTAGTTTTAATGACCTTCTTTTCATATTCATTGATGTTTCATTTAAATAGGTTTAGACATATGGACGTACAGACAGACATACAAAAAGTTCTGTATGTCACATATGGAAAGGGTGTAGTCAAAAGATTACATCCTGTTATATGTGTAAAGTTTCATCAAAATCGGTTAAGCCGTTTTGGCTGAAGCCGATTTGCTCGAATAGACAGACAGTTCGTTTTCATGTGTATAGCCTATAACTCTCCGCTAGAATCAGGTTATCAAAGGCAAAAAGAATTTTTCAAATTCGACTGGTAGTTTCAGAGATTAACAAATTCAAACGAACGAACGAACGAACCAACCAACCAACCAACCAACAAACAAACAAACAAACAACCAATTAATCAATAAATCAATAAATCATTCAATCAATTAATCGATCATCAAATCAATCAGCATGCGCGACGGAAGCTCTCAAAAGGAATAATTTTTCCCGTTTTTGCAACATTTTTCATTGATGCTCCACTCCTATTGGTCGTAGCGTGATGTAGTATAGCCTATAGCCTTCCTCGATAAATGGACTATCCAACACAAAAATAATTTTTCAATTTGAACCAGTAGTTCCTGAGATTTGCGCGTTTAAACAAACAAACGAACGAACGAAAGAACGAATGAACGAACGAACAAACGAACCAACAAACAAACAAATAAACAATCAATCAATCAATCAGTCAATCCATTAATCCATCAATCCATAAAGCAATCAGTCAATCAATCAATCAATCAATCCATAAATCAAACAATCAATCAATCAATCAACAAATCAATCCATCAAGCAATCAATCAATCCATCAATCAATCAATCCATCAATCTATAAATCAATCAATCAATCAACAAATCAATCAATCAACCAATCAATCAATCAAACAATAAATAAATCAATCAATCAATCAATCAACCAACCAACCAATCAATCAAACAATAAAGCAATCAATCAATCAACCAACCAATCAATCATTCAATCAAACAATCCATCAATCAATCAATCAATCAATCAATCAATCAAACAAACAAACAAACTCTTCAGCTTTATAATAAGTATTTCTATTATATAGATTAATAGATTATAAGATAATAAGAAAATAAGATATTACTAAAAACCGTATCCAAGTAAAAAGTTAACGAACAGAGGCAGACAGCGAATTTATTTTCTCCCGCTATAGTTTTTAAATTTCAATAAAAACTGTTAAGATATTAATTTAAATTGTATGATGTAAAGGGCAATTATAATATGCATGAAATGCTTAAGACAACTAACGTATTTAATTTGATAAGGATTAATATCACGTTTAAAAAACATCTTCACAAATCGTACATTATGTTAGAAGAAATTTGATTGTCATAAAAAAGGTTATAGTAAGTTAACCTTAAAAGATACACATATGCTGTCGCAGACTTTTAGTTAGAACATTTAAAGGGGAACAATTCCGTGATACATGATTTTTGCTTAACATTAACCGTTTACGCAGCGCGCGCGACGGAAGCTCTCAAAAGGAATAATTTTTCCCGTTTTTGCAACATTTGTCATTGATGCTCCACTCCTATTGGTCGTAGCGTGATGTAGTATAGCCTATAGCCTTCCTCGATAAATGGACTATCCAACAAAAAAATAATTTTTCAATTCGAACCAGTAGTTCCTGAGATTTGCGCGTTCAAACAAACAAACAAACAAACAAACAAACTCTTCAGCTTTATAATATTAGTATAGATGTAATTTAATCGAATTTTCCTAAAACTTTTTCTAAATTAGCGAAAATGTTAAAAAAGCCGTTAATTGCATTGATCAAAAGGCCGTTATCGTACACAATTACGACTTCGCGGCATATACTAGATATGCTCATTATTATTTTTTTTCATTTTTTCTTTGATTATATAAATTTTGTTATTTTATTACATATTATATTTAATTATTTGTTTTGTTATTATATAATTTTTATTATTTTGTCGTTTGTCTGTCTGTTTATGACAAATTTTGCTAGTTAATTTTACCGACTTCCCGGTGTCCGATTGAGCTGAAATTTGGAATACGTATGTAATAACTTCGATGACAATATATTAAAATTACAAACATGATGTTGATGCTGCAGCCATAATTGTCTTCTCATGAGGGTACTCCTCAACGGTTGGTAGCACGAACATGAAACTTTGTACATACGTTGAAATGACGTAGTCAACCATGGTTTCCACCATGACCCTGATGCTGCAGCCAGAATTGTCTATATGTATTATTGTTTTCTCATATATATATTTTTTTTTAGTGACGTCTATATTGTGGAAGGCCGACACCTAAGCAGTACTTCGGTCCAGATGGTTTCTCTCAAGGCTAGTTTAGCCAGATGCCTTTTCGCCGTGGCAGTGTACATTACCTTCTTTTTGCAGAAGTCGGTTAACTTCCAAAATACAAAGATTTTTACAAATAGCAATCAACTGCATTGATTTTTTTTTTAAAAGTGTGAAAATTTCAAAATTAGTTGTGTGAAGTACATTACCCTATTTTTGCAGAAGTCGGTTAACTTTTAAAATACAAAGATTTTTACAAATAGCAATCATCTGTATTGATTTTTTTAAAAAAAAATTAAAAATGACAAAAATAGTTGTCTGAAGTACATTACCCTTTTTTTGCAGAAGTCGGTTAACTTCCAAAATACAAAGATTTTTACAAATAGCAATCATCTGTATTTATTTTTTTTTTTAAAGTTTAAAAATGACAAAAATAGTTGTCTGAAGTACATTACCCTTTTTTTGCAGAAGTCGGTTAACTTCCAAAATACAAAGATTTTTACAAATAGCAATCATCTGCATTGATTTTTTTTTAAAAAGTGTGAAAATTTCAAAATTAGTTGTGTGAAGTACATTACCCTATTTTTGCAGAAGTCGGTTAACTTTCAAAATACAAAGATTTTTACAAATAGCAATCATCTGTATTGATTTTTTTTTTAAAAAATTAAAAATGACAAAAATAGTTGTCTGAAGTACATTACCCTTTTTTTGCAGAAGTCGGTTAACTTCCAAAATACAAAGATTTTTACAAATAGCAATCATCTGTATTTTTTTTTTTTTAAAGTTTAAAAATGACAAAAATAGTTGTCTGAAGTACATTACCCTTTTTTTGCAGAAGTCGGTTAACTTCCAAAATACAAAGATTTTTACAAATAGCAATCATCTGCATTGATTTTTTTTTAAAAAGTGTGAAAATTTCAAAATTAGTTGTGTGAAGTACATTACCCTATTTTTGCAGAAGTCGGTTAACTTTCAAAATACAAAGATTTTTACAAATAGCAATCATCTGTATTGATTTTTTTTTAAAAAGTTTAAAAATGACAAAAATAGTTGTCTGAAGTACATTACCCTATTTTTGCAGAAGTCAGTTAACTTCCAAAATACAAAGATTTTTACAGCTAACAATCATCTATATTTTTTTTTTTTTTAATAAAAATTTCAAAAAAAGTACATTAATTAGTCTTTTTTGCAGAAGTGCAAACAAAATTCAAATTCAAATAAAATTAATTAGTTAATTATTTAATTGGCATATCCATATTATTGCCTATCATGTCCTATTGTCTTTGTATTGAAATTTGCACGTGTTCATGAATTATTTTTAAAATTATTTTGTATGTAAACGTATAATTTTTGTATAAAATTCTAATAGACAATTTTATGTAGTGTTAGGGAATATTTTTTTATTTTCATAAAAAACAATGGTTTTTTATTTACATTTAAAAATGTAGAATAAATAGTTTTTTCTAGTGGTTTTGTTTTTAATTATTAATAATTTTCCTAAAATATTTCCAAGTGTTTTTCATTCGTTAAAAAAAATAGATGAATTGATGCATATTTAGATGTTTTAACTAAGTTGATACACTGAATAGAACATTTTAAAAAAATAATTTATAAATCGCATTATTTTTTTTACGTAAATCGAATTATAATTTTTTTGAATTATCTGTCTTGTAAAAAATTTCTATGTAACATTTTCTATTTTTTTTTGTTTTTTATTTATACTATATTAACCTATAATAAAACACAATTCATAGATAAAATTAAAAGTTTGTTTTATTTATATTTCACAAAAACCGTCAATTTTTCACTTTTTCCAGCTTTCAACTGCAACGGTGCATTTTTTTCTTGGCCAAATAATCTGAAATATAGATAACTTTTTAGTAAATTTAATCTAGTTTCCAGAAATGTACAATAGTCAATATCTTTGCATACAATAAACTGTAGAAATTCAAGTTGGAATGGCGCGCGGGCAAGGAGTTTATCACCCCGCCTCGGCCCCAACGCACTCCAAGGCCGCCGCGCGGCGATCGACACTCAGACGATGGGGGGTCGGCATCGAAGGCGTGCCGATCGAAATTTAGGTTTTTAGCGCTACTCTCACAACGATCGAGGCTCGAGCACCGCACACGCACATATGTAGGCATGCACAGTGGGTCGTCTGACTTTGACGCTCCAACAAAACTGTAACTTTGGATTTTGTTATTATATATAAAATTGTTATGTTAAACGTAAACTGCTGCCCACGACTTTGTTTCCGTGGACACGTTTTTTCGTAAGACTCAGGCGGAATATTATCCCGCGGTTAAATGTGGTACATTTCGATGGCTTCAGTAGACTCCCAATTTCAGCCAGAGTGAGACATCGCCCTGGTCTCGTAAGTTTTGGGGCTACGTGAATGGTCTAGGTTTGAAAGAAAGAAAAGAAAGATAGAAAAAAAAGCCCCTCATCTTGAGTGGAGGCCTAAGCCCTTGCAGTGGGATACAAAAAAGGTTGATAGAATGGAATGGTTTCCTATAGGCAACCAGATATGTGAGGATTTTTTTTTTAGGAAATACAGAGATGTATTCAATAGGATCATTCGTTACAGAGTTCTTGAGACCACCTTCTATCTTCATAATCAGAACATCCCCCTGTTACCATGATATTACATTGTCATCGAAGTTACACATGTATTCTAAATTTCAGCTCAATCGGATGATTCGTTACAGAGTTCCGGTGACCACCTTTGGACTCAATCATCAGAACATCTCCATGTTACCATAATATTACACTGTCATCGAAGTTACATATGTATTGTAAATTTCACCTCAATCGGATGTTTCGTTACAGAGGAGAATCTACCTTCGTACTTATTAGTACTCATATTATTTCTACTAAGCTCAGGTGTGGACCCACTGCGTACTGATTTTGTGTAAGTACACGGTACATCGCGTTCTGTCAATGGGGCGCAAAGTGACGTGCTCTCACTATGAAGGCGCGTGGCCGATTCGCCGAAGCGACCGCTTTCTCGTACTATTTTGTATTCGCGTCGCTCATACTAATTTGTATGAAAAGATTTGGAGCGTAAAAATTGGGCAGGTTTGTGATATTTTTACACACTACCAATACATTTATTAAGAAATGAAGACTCCAAGGACTTCCTTATAGTTGTAACTTTATTATTTCATAAAATTTATTTAATAATTCTTGATACTTACGACTCAGTATTACAATACGGGATTGCGATTTACACGTTTTTAGTTGCTTTCTAAATTTTTTTTACACTTATCTATAAGCATTATCTTGAATTCGAATGTTTCAAAGACAAGTAACATTCATTGGCTAGCTGTGTGATTTTTTTCAAGGTCGTGGAACATCTTTTTCTATATAATTCTCTAACATTCCGGACCCTCGATTCCCGAAATAAAAAACTTAAAAGCTGACCAAATATTCGGTTACATTATTCAATAATCCTCGTTTAAAGATACTTTTTATAACCTTGAACGACGATTACTGGATAATACAACCGAACATTTGTTCAGTTTGTATGTCATCCATTAACATGCAACTAGTCCTTAATTCTGTATCGAATTCAGCCACTTAGCTTATCGTATTATTATTTTTTGGGTTAAAACTAAGCATCCTTGAACGACGATTACCGAATAATGCTACCAAATATTGGGTCAGTTTTTATGTTATTCATTAACGTGCAACTAGTTCTTGAATCTATATCAAATTTAGCCACTTTGGTTATCGTTTTTATGGTTCACAATTGAATGCGAAAATTTTGAAATTTTTAAATATTGTCTAAAATTTTTGAGTACCTACCTATTGTATAAAAAATTCAAAAACGAGCAAATAATGAATTTAATCGAATAATCAAGAAGAAACGAATTAGAAAATAAAAAAAAAATTAAAAATGGAACGTCAATTAGGTAAGATAGAATTTTTAAATATTGTTCATGAAAAATTGAAAAACCAACAAACAATGAATTTGATCGAACAATCAATAACAAACGACGAACAAACGGATAATTTTAAAAAAATGAAATAAAAACATTTTTTGACCGCCAACGTAAGAGAGCCGTGCCCCTATCTAACTAATCTGTGGCCGTGCGTGGGCAGACTAGACTGGGCAGGGACAGGGAGGCATCTGCCTTAGGGATGCACAAAATATTTAATATCGATATTTATATCGATATAAAAAGCGAAATTTTTTTTCACATTTGGGTATTTCTCTGAAATACGGATACTTAGCAATTTCGTAAAAACTTTCAGATAACAGGCTATTTGTATACATAATGGATAATATACAGGCTGTTTTGTCAACCTTCTGCCAGCTTGATGTGGGTTAATAAGTATCAGCTTCTCTAAGCCCAAATAAAATATGAAAAAAATATTTTGGATGAAAAATATATTCTTTATTGATTGTGTTAAAAGTCCAGATTTTCTATTTCATTATGTGCACCGCACAGAACGTGCACCGCGTCATATCGACGCTATCGTACAGCTGAGCAGCGAGCCGGGCGGCCGCGCACTCGCGCACGGTTATGACCGTGACGTGACCACAACGAAACATTTAGGCTTATACCTACTGAAGTAAATCTGTTTGATACCAATGTTTCTTCATACTTTGTTCGGGTGTAGGACCAACAAAAATACCCATCTTCATACTTAATAAATTGAGAAGTATTTGTATGTATTTGTAGTTGTGTATTTTTGACGTATTTAAAAATTGGTATTAGCTGACAACACGTAACATAATCAGTAACAAGCAAACAGTTGATTCGTCCTTAATGATAATAATGATTAAAAACAATAATCAATAAAGATAATAATCAATAATAATAACACTTAATAATATGTAATCAGTCATCATCATCGTCATCAGCCCATTTATACCCCACTGCAGGGGCTTAGGCCTCCCCCAGGGTGAGGAGGGGGGCTTGGAGCTTAAGTCCACCACGCTGCTCCACTGCGGGTTGGGAACTGTAACGAGCGCCAGCTATTGACAGCGTCCGGGACCGACTGCTTAACGTGCCCTCCGAAGCACGGTGTATGTGATATTGTGTACTTAAGTCAGATAAACTCATTGGTACACGCCCGGATTCGAACCATGGCCCTATGGGGCCATATAAATTTGAGACAGGTTCGTTGCGCTCTGGGCTATCACGACATGTGTATGCTGGGCTATCACGACATGTAATCAGTAATACTTAATAATAAAAATCAACAATTAAATTATTAAAATCGGTTTTAATTAAATTTAAAAACACTCGTTATCACGTACACTTATCTATAAAATTACAGCCTATCAAAACCGCTGCACCGCGCCCTATTCACCTATCACTAAATTCACTGTTCATGTAATCGCGCACTACAGTGGCGTAATGTGGTGCTGCACCATCATGCTGGAAAATCAAGAAACGAAGACTAACTAGTGGTACATCTTCTAACATATCCGAAACGATATTTTGCAGTATTTCTAGATATGTAATCCCATTTAGTCGACCTTTCAATAAAATACGGACCTAGTATTTTATCGTTTATTATTCCAGCCCACACGTTCACACTGAAGCGCTCTTGGAAATAGTCTTCTTGAACGGCATGGGGATTTCGACAGGACCACCAATGCTCATTGTGTTGATTGTAAATTACGACGCAAGTAACTAATGACTACTCAGTCCATAAAATGTTTTCCTGGATGTTATCTTTAAGCCAGGTACGAAAATTCATACGTTGTTCAGGATCACGTGGATGTAAGGCATGCACGCGTTGAAAATGATACGGATGTTGTTTTTCTGTTTTTTTTTTTCACGATATCGCCTTTTGGCCTCTCGAGTCTTATCATTACACAAAGCGTACATACGCACTATGTCTGTTAGTTTCGAGTTAGTATACATGACTATACAGTTCACAGCTTCCAAAATTATATGCGCGGACAGCACTACGCGGACTAAGTTTCAGATGCGCGGTGATAAACGAATGCGCTACGACCTAATTTGTGTCGATGCGGTGGCAGACTGAGCCAAGTCCACCGGCCACTGGCCACCAGAAACGACGCGAGCGCGCCTTGCTAGGGTGCGTATGTCCAAATAAGTACCCGTGGGCGAAGACGAATTGAATAAAATAAATATTTTTAAATAAAAAATGCAAATGTGATAATTCTGAGTGGCTCGTCGCTCCGCTCCGCTTTGCTACTCGCATTGACACATCCCCAACCTAACCTAAGCTATTGGCAAAGAGAATTAGGATAATTCGTCTTCCCCCACGGAGACGTATTGAAGTAGCATTTCACGTGTCCCGTCGCGCACATTACTAAAACCTCTTTCAATGTTTTAATTAATGTTATCATTGTACTTATTTAACATACCTAATAGTGTATGGTATCGTCAAATCCTAAAACATTTTTTATTTCTATTAAGAAATACGAAGAGATATTCGGTATAACCACTTCATTAATTTAAATTATAAATTCATTACTTAAATAATTTTGTTAATTTCCGGTTAAGGGTTGATAGGTCTCAAAAATGAATGAATAATGCAACTCTTACAAATCGTATTAAAATTTTGCGAATTCGTTTAACTAATTTTACCAACCGGTCAATCATTATCAATATTGTTCAGAAGTAGAGCCAAATCAAAGGTACGTTGCATCAGTATCAGTTTGGGAACAAGTGAGGCTGAGCCACACTTAAATCAACTGATTATCACAATAACAATGGGTTTATCAATTTTTTTTTTTCATAAATTTATTCGAGAGCTTATGATTTACTAAAATTACCTACTATTTAATCTACATAAACTTATAAAATTAACGAAAAAATAATTATCCTACGCACTGCTCAATGTCGCCTCACTACAAAATACTTCATAAAGTCGTCACTGCGTTGCATGGATTAAGATTTTGATTATCGAACGGTTGTTCAATACGATATGAAAAAGGTTTTGAAAATACGCGGCCCGTATACGACTCGCACAGCTGTCACCTGGCGGTGACAATACTGTGCTAATAAAACATTATATTTGGGTTTTCATTTATAAAAAAAAATTTTTTAAATATTTTATTTGGGCTTAGAAGCTGATACTTAGTAACCCACATCAAGCTGGCAGAAGGTTGACAAAACAGCCTGTACGTTTCGCAAAACTATTAAGCCATAGTGCACTCATTATCTTAATGTATTCGAGAAATGTTTAGCAACCATTAACTGGTAAAGACACGTCAGAAACGAGCAAAACACGAATTTACTTATAGAACATTATTAAGTTAAAGAATAGGTGGTGGAAAACCCACTAGGCTATCAAATAAAACTTTTTTATATATGAACGTAAGGATTTGAAATAAATATAGAAGGTTAAATAGTACAAATGGTAAAGACACATTATAACTAGGAAGAACAAGAAAAGGACAAAAAACCGAAAGGGACAGCACCTTTTAACTAAGTTTGCATAACAATTGCTGCGTCGATAAAACAACACACCTCCACCACAGCATCCACTAATGGGCATTACTCTGAGCACAATAGAAGACTTGCGCGTCTTTCGCGGGTGGGGGGCTCCCCCTCTAGTGAGTCGACTCACTAGAGTGAATGAGACATCTATACGTAGACTATTTTCTTTCAAAAAACTGTAAAGACAAGTTTCGGTCCTCAAACATGTACCTCCGTATATAACGTTATAAATATTTAAAATTTGTTGTTTGATCTTACTTAATTATTACTGCAGAGTATCAGGTATAAGGAAATGTTAATTTGATTGAGGTTTTTATATTTGTCTGTTTTTCGAAATAAAATAACGTGGTCGCACCCACCGGATACCATGAAAACGTTGATTTAACAGTATATATAATTTATATTTAATAAAAAAATAAAATTTCCAGTGCTTATTTTTCAAATAAGATCAGTGCGACCCTATTTTATGTAGGTCGTAGAAATACCCATGTTTTTAGAGTAAAGTTTCGTTTAATAATAAAATTTGCGATGAAATAGACTTTCTCGACATCAGATCTCATTTGAAGATGCAAGACGTTTTTGATATCGATATATATATATATATAAATATCGAAACCGGGTAAATATCAATGTTCGATATATCATACTTTTAAATATCTATATAAATATCGATATTTCTATACGTATAATATCGATATATCGTTCATCCCTAATCAGCCTCTTTTCATTCAATATTTTTAACTGCTTAAATAAGCGCAAAAGTGGAAAAGTGCTTACCTGTGGTGCTAGCTGCCAAAAGTTTAGACAATTTTGAATAGGTACATATTTTTTGTTCACCATGCCCAAGAAAAAAACAGGTCAAAGAAAGAAAGCGGAAAAGCAAAAACTTCGCCAAAAAGAAATCCGGAACGCGAAGGAAAACATCGACTTAGCTCAACACCCATGCAATGTGCCCATGGAGTGCGATAAATGCCAGAAGTAAGTTGTCGCACCAGGCACCACACATAAAGCAAGAATACGTTAAGCACTCACTAGTAGTCATAATTGATGACCTAAGGAGTACACCATGGAGTGAAATAAAATTTTACCCCATGTACTAATATCAGCAAAAAAAAACTATTTAGTACAAACTATTTATAGCTGTAAGTTTACTTTATAACAATAAATAAATGTTTAATGTCATGTAGTCCATGAGCTTATGACCTAAAATGACCATGTATGAAATCGTACATAAAATGTACGATTTTTTACATATTTTTGATAAATGTTGGTATTGACTGCTCATTCGGTAAATGCAGTTGGTCAGCTAGGTATGGGTATGTTAGAACATGGTGCATTTGTGGTGCATATGTCAATACTTGATCAGGACGACCTGTAATGTCATGTGCCATCCATTTGAGTAATGAGGCTTTAGTTTTTTGTTAATACATTTTTAATAGATACAATCAGACGATGTGGAACGTAGAGATTCATTGTGTCAGTATTTTTTTAATTTATCTTCAGGGATGCCGGCCGATGTAGGCGCGCGATTAGTCCTTTCTGGTGTGGATTATTTTGCTTGATTCCCCATTTGGCAAATCCCTTCTCGGGTTAGGAATCATTTGGCGTCATTGCTTTGTAGAAATCTACCTGTTGTCCAATATTTATGTCTGCAAGTTGCTCTTCATCTATCTTGTCTGTTCCTAGAATGTCTAATCTGAGTAGTGCGTGCATGGGGCATGCTGCTACCAGGTGGAAGCTTCTTTCTTTTGCTTCTCCACATGCTGGGTATATGATGTTTTCTCTGATTTTTAGTCTGTTAAGTCCATAGTGTTTTGTTACGATCGCTGTTGCTAGTCTTATGCTGTTCATCCTGAGCAGTTCTCAGGTCTTCCTACTGTCATATGACTTGAAGAAGATTTTAATTTTCGACTATATTTTACTGTACTCCAAGTAAGATTTGATTTATTTATTAATTATATTTATTATATGATTACAGGATCCTGTAACTATCCTGTGGATGATTCCTTTTGTTATGTTGTCTAGGATTGGTAAATTAGATTCTAGCCCCACAAAGGTTTTATCTACTCTTCTGGCTAATTCACCTGTTTTTTCATTCCTTTTGTGTCCCTAATGACCAGGAACCCAAATAACTATTACTTCTGCCTTCTCTGCTAGTTCATTGTTTATTAGTTAGTAGTTTATTATAATTATTGTGTGCTCTTTTGCACTCTTCCACCAGTGCAGAGATGACTTCTATTTTATGCAATGCTTTAAGTGTTGCTCCATCCACATCAGTTTATGTGCTCTTAAATAATGTGTTTAATGTTTCAGGAAACAAAAGAGTCGAGCATTTTGTTACTTTTGTGGGGCACTGCAACGGCTGCCAGCATGTGCGCAATGCGGCAAGGTGAAGTGCATGTTGAAAACTGGCGATTGTGTGGTACGACACGCGGGCGTGTTCACTACTGGTTTGGGTATGGTGGGCGCCGTCTGCGATTTCTGCGAGGCGTGGGTGTGCCATGGTCGCCGCTGCCTCACCACACATGCCTGCACTTGCCCACTGGCTGATGCTGTTTGTCTGGAATGTGAACGTGGTGTTTGGGATCATGGCGGCCGAGTTTTTCTCTGCTGTTTCTGTAGCGGCTTCCTCTGCGAAGATGATCAGTTTGAGCATCAGGCTTCATGTCAAGTTCTAGAATCAGAAACCTACAAATGTGAGTACTTAATGTTGGCACTTTATCAGGTAAAAAACATTGAACTACTGAGCCTAAAAGTTCCAAAAAATACAGATCATAGAGCCTCATTCATAGTTTACAGGAAAATCTAAACAAATTTTTAAATTCATGAAGGACACCGAAAATAATTAAATAACACATAAACGCGTTTTCCCCTCCGCTGAATGGAATGCTTCATTTCATATGGTAAATGTCTTACCGTGTCTCTAGTGGGGAGGCAGTGGGGAGCTTCGTTATCTCTATGGTTATAGTCTTACATACTACAAGGAGACTGCCCATACTGCAAGGAGTAGAATATGTAACGTCATATTGAAGTGAAATAAATGTTCTGTTTATATGTTATGTGCAGGCCAATCATGTAACAGACTTGGTCAGTACTCGTGTTTGCGCTGCAAGACCTGTTTCTGTGATGAGCACGTGCGGCGACGTGGTGTACGCTGCGAGCGACGCGCGATGCCTCCCTGCCCCAAGTGCGGCTACGCGACGCAACTCAGCAGCGAGCTCAGCATGTCTAGTCAGTGCCACTCCTATTCTACATACTACAATTTGATCAAAGTGCTAGTAGAACTGTGTATACGTGAACTTACTCTGATCCAGAACGGCGGGTATAGTGGAGACTGCCAGTCATACCACCGTGCCGAGTAAACGTGATGATTGTCTAAAAAGACATCGGTCACCTCCCATACTACCTTGGACCTCATTTCCAGGGTAGTTGTATAAAAATATTAAATGGTGGATTTGATAATTATTGATTTAGTAAAAATGATCATATATTAATATCTACGATACGAAGCCAGAATTAATAAATATTGTATAATAATACTTCAGACATGGCTGTATAGGCATAATTTCTTTGCCTTCTTATCATTGCGAGAATATGATTGCGTCTATACGTCATTGACGTAAGCGGGTAAGTATGTAACGTGGGTAGTATCAGTAGCACAGAACAATATATACTTCCCTACGGGAAGAAGAAATGTAACTCTATAGGGGGAAAAAACGACAAGGATAGCGCCAACTACTGGTTGCCCCTAGAACCATTTAATTGTCAGCAATCACAAACCTCATGCCTCATGCACGTACACTCCTATATCTAAACACACACACAAACACACTTATTTTTGACGTAAAATTATTAGCCCCCACTGGCCCCCAATTATAACTGAATAATCAGTCAAACTTGCAGTGTTACCATGTAGTAATGTGCAATAATATTTTCATGTATTTGAGGTAGAATTCCTATAGTTACAGTTCTTACCAGTTCTTACCTAGTTTAAGAGATACAGATCGCAAATTGATATTATATGTTATTTAGATGGATTATATGATTACGAATAATAATATCAGTACCTACTGAATAACTGTGAGAATTTTTAGTTATGTAAAACACCGAATAAAATATTTTGTTAAAATTTTACTAATAAAAAATCATTATTATCTTACTATATAATTATGTAATGAAAAATTTATAAATAAAATTGTAACATATTCGTACGGTCAACCCTGTACATAAGATATTTTTCCAAAACAATAATTGTTATGGGTTAAGACGACAGCTTATCCTAGTGGGTAGCGACCCTGCCTACGAAGCTGGAGGTCCCAGGTCGGGTGAGTATTTATCTGGTGAATATTGATACTGGTACCGGTAATCCTGGTCTTGGTTGATATATGTATGTGTTGCCTTCGTTTGGTACCTAAAACACAAGCTAATGCTTAGATTACTAAAGCGCCCTTTGGGGCCAAGACGTTGTTGTGATGTAGACGTTATTATTATTATGTGTGGGTAGACGATACTTAAAACAATCGTTTTGGGAATTTTTATCTATTTGTATAAACACCATAATAAACACAAAAACTACTGAACCTATTTCGGTAAAACTTTTTGTGATTTAGCAGTCGTAATCAAAGGTCTAATCTAATATACAATTTGAAGATAAGGATGCAGAAATCAAACATCAGTGATGTAAAATCAAATAAATATATATAGGTAGGTAATTATTATTTACAAAAATTTGTTTGTGTAGTTGTCTACATGTTATGTATATGTGAGTAAAATATTTACACTAGATTTACTCATCATCTGTAAAACTTTAATATTATGACTAAAATATTGAGATACAGCGCTGTGGCGACGCGCCAGTGACTAACAATAACATTGTAGCGGTCAGCGGCCATTTGTGGGATACCCCTCACTGTAACTCGCAGTCGCACCGTTCTTGCGTGAATTTATGTTTAACTTAGTAGGCGATCTCGAAAAATGTTGTGCTTGTGCATTGTCTTGGTGGAACGTAAAAGATAATTTGTTTCTTCGTGAAATGCCGAAGTGTTTCCATAAATATTTTATGAAAACGGTTCACAAATCGAAATAACATTCGCTGTTGAGAGTTTTTCATTTCTGGAGGTAGGAAATGTGGATTACACCATAAGCATACGAAAAAAATTAAGTCATTTTGTTAGACGATTAAAAATATTGACAATCGCAGAAGCAAAGGTCACAGATTCAACTCCCGCCTGAGACTAATATTTGTGTGCATCAACATGTCTACCTGTTTGGTGCCTGAGTGCAAAATATCTATGTATTTATATACTGCAAAGAATATTAAGCATGTATATCAGTTGTCTAGTGCCCATAATACAAGCAAAAACTTGCTTACTTTGGGACTAGATGGCGCTGTTAAGATTAATTTCCATTCAACTTGAGTTCGTTAGATAGAACAAAGTATTATGGAAACTGTCTTATTACTTGTATAATTCAATTTCGTTATCATATCCTTATAATTTTTTAATTCATGTTTCATAAAAGTGACTGGTTAAGGGTAAGACCATATTTTCTAACGTACAGTTTTTATGATCAATTGGAAACATATTGGTATAATATGTTAATGTTTCTGCACATTATGCTTTGAATGGTTTATCAAAAGAAGGCAACTTTACAGTTAATACAAACTTTTTATCAAAATGACCTATACTTCACATGCGCCATTCCGAAAAAAATCTTAATCAAGCAGTCGTAAATCAGTGACTGGAAATCCATTTCAACTCTATACTCTCAATGGACTTGTTAATATTTGGTCGTCAGGTTTCGTTCAGTCAATCGCCTTTCTAAAAAATCAAAAGAACTAATTTATGTTTTTTTTTTAGTTTTAACCATATTTTGGATATAAAACAAAAAAGGTACACTATAAAAAGTGATCCTATCGAACCGACCATTCCCAAAAATTTTAAATAAATTACAATACATTTCTTTTTTAAAGAATATGCAATTTTAATAACAAAATATTTATTTGATTGATGGGACAATAATCAACAGTTTAATTAAAGAGTTCGTACAAATATTTTACACAATGATTTTGTTAAACTCTTAATTAATTTGCTCACTGCACGCACATAGTTTATGAATTGTTCCATATACATCGTTCATAGTCGAATAAAACACTTTTATTACAGTCATTCATACATTCTGCTGCGATTATCATGGGAAAAAAATCTTGAAAACATAGGATAATTGTGTTTCTGGTATCATTGGCAAATAATGTTGCTACAATAAAAAAGAAAAGTTGGCACACAGTAACTGGTATCACTGCTCCTGGCCCCCGTAGGTATGTCCATGACCGCGGCGAACAAGTTGCCTGGGCCTGATCAGTAGCATGTGTTCTGTGGTAGCATCACAGATCTACCGCCATTTTGTGTTTGTTTTAATCTGTCACTCGCAACAAGACGCTCGTGCTAGTCACTACATTTCTGTTCGGTGAGTTTTTTCACATTATCCATACGTTACATTGTGTATTTTGTGTTCTTTGGTGTTGATTGCTGCACTGCTGTCAAACATTAAAATGCCGAAAGGATTCGTTCTGAAAAGGCGGGCGAAAGAACTGGTGATCAAGGTTCGTAATTATTTTGAAGAAGAGTATCAAAATGGTGGCCCGCTATTACCACTGTCTCAAGTGCGAGAGCGTGTTGCGGCCGCATTAGGAATTAGTGGACCTACTGTTTCAAAAATTACTACCGAATCTTTCGGTACAAGAGGCATGCAGGAAAATAAGGTTCGTACGCCGAAGAAAAACGCCAACCACGTCGTGTGACATCGGTTGACAACTTCGACGCTGACGCTATTTGCCGTCATTTATATGACTATTATTTGCGCAAAGAAATTCCAACACATAAAGAATTTGTTGTTTCTTTGCGTGAATGTGGTTTGTTCTTTGGCCAAAAATCGTCATTAAGCTTGGTTTTGAAAAAAAAAATTGGGTTTCGCTTATAAAAAATCGGACAAACGTAAAATATTGATGGAGCGTCACGACGTTGCTATGGCTCGCTGCGAATTTTTGAGCAAAGCCAAAAAGATATATTGGTCAAAAGTTATTTTCACTGATGTGACATGGTTAAATGCAAACCACACAGTGTCTAAGAACTGGACTGACGACACCGCCGCTTCCACTAGCTCAGTGCCAATGGGAAAAGCTGAACGGCTTATCATATGTCATGCAGGGTCTACGAAAGGATTCGTGTCAGATGCTTTACTGGCCTTTAAATCCAAGAAAACAGTCTACTACCACGAAGAGATGAACGCGGAGGTTTACAAAGGATGGTTTAAAGAAATGGTGCAATCTCTGGAAGAACCGTCGATAATTATTATGGACAACGCTACATATTCCAGACAATTTGATAAAATACCGACACAGGCCAATAAAAAACGAGATAATTGACTCCAACGTCAGGGCGAAAATGTGAATAATACTTTATTAAAAGTACAATTAGTGAATATTTTGAAATAAAAAAAAAGCCTTCCTAAAAGATATGTTATCGACGAAATAGCTGCCGAATAAGCTCATTGAGTGACAGTGACGATTCAACAGATTTAGATTAAATAAAAAAATAAAAATTACCTGTTATAATTATTTTGTTTCATTGTCGAGTACCTGCCTATGCCTACTTATTTTACAGCTATACTTATTACAATAGGCAAGGTGACAGTGGTTAAGAATCAATACATTAAAATATCGCTATACATAAAAGATGAATAAAAAGTATCAATAATGTATAAAAATGTTGAGATTAATAATATTTTTAAGTTTAAAATATGCAATCTGAACCTTCAGTTAAAACTGAATGACGTCACAAATTATATACAATGTCGATACAATATAGATATTTCTATCATAACATCGCTATTATTCATATTGCCATAGAATGTAACATTATTGAAATGTTGGTTATTTATCATACTTTAAAAAAAAAATGCTGCATTTATGGACTCAATTTGTCTTAGACGAATATTATATAAGATAAAGGAATAAAATTAGGCAGTTATCATATTTTTTATACCTCGCATTTAAAAGTTAATTCTTGCGTAATATGCGCAGTTACATTCTTCAGGAGCTGTCATCGAGAAAATAAAGAAACGGAAATAGTATAGTCCACTTTCATTTCAAAAGCCTTTTTCATTTCTCATAGTTAGTAATTTAGTAGGTATATTACAACAGTAAATAACTTTTGCGGGAATTCATTCGAGATTTTTTTTTTCAAAAGGAGCGGATAATTTAACATTGGCGACCAGCAGAATCATAACAAAAAAAAATCTATTGAAGTTTTGAGATTATTATTATACTTGCAATACGGACGTATTTACATGACACCTCGCTTGAAACTCGATCTTCCTCCCGCTTCCACGCGCCGAGCCCCGCTGTCGTCTTGCGAGTAGGGATAGCATAACAACTGTTTATTTATTTATTTTATTTATTAGAGACAGACAATCTTTTACTTAGCTTACACTAGCGACCCGCCCCGGCTACGCACGGGTAGCAGAGCATATAAGCCGTAGTGTTTTTATATCGTATAGACCTATCAGGCATTTATAATGTACATGAAATGCTAAAGGTAAATTACGTATTTAATTTGATCAGGATTTATACTGTATCCGTATAAATTGCTTTCCAATCATCATTCTTTTAAACATAAAAATGTTTAAAAAAATTGTGTCATATGATATGACATGTTGAAGTATAGTAAAATATCCATAAAAAGTAGAAATATGCCATCATGGACTTTTCTTTAGTCCTATGAAAGAGAAATAATTCCCCCGTACATTATATTTATTATTATTGTTTCTATTATTATTGTATTGTGTTATTATTGTTGAACGATTAATTCACTAACAAAGCCATTATAACACCTAAATTGTGTCTAATGTCACATGTCAAAATACCGTATGGAATAATAATACTAATAATAATCTTTATTGCCAATCAAAGTTACAGTTATATTTAAAAACTAATTAAAGGAACATACAATAAACTTAATGCTACAGTGAAAAGCTACTGGCACCTAAACTAGGACAGCCTATATTATAAGCACCAGCACCCCTCTCCGGAATGTCAAAACTCTAAATGAACATGAACAAACGATGATCCACCTGCCGAGGTGGATGTAACGTAGCAGTTACAAACGCCTAAAACGATACGTCTGAAACGCATGACACTGACAGCTAAATCGCTACATGTTAACAAATTTGGCGATATTTTTTGGCTGGAACGCAAGAAACTGGAAAAAGTGTCATTTGTGGCTGTTATTTGATGCAATTGAATGGTTGCTGTATTCTGCTTAGACAGGTGTCAACTTTCATAAAAAACTTTTCATAAAAAAAAATTTAACACATACTTTTAATATTTTTCCCGAAAATATAGCCCAATTTATACCTTCCCCTCAAAATTAAAAAAAATGAAGTCTTATAAAAAAAAATTAATAAAATGTCCTTGTGACGTCAACTGGACAGATGATTACTAATTTATTTATTTATTCAGGAAACAAACAGTGATAAATAGAGCATGAAATAAAACATACATATAGAACATACAGAAAATAGTTTACACAATTAAATTATTTATAACTACAATAGCATTATTTTAGAGTAAATTCATAATATTTTCATTGGTTCGTGAGGATTTCATTTTACCTCCATACTTTTTGTTTAGTTGTAACTTCGGTTTTTTACTGTGCTAAGCAGCGCAATAAGATATACCGCCTTCACAGGGACAATTTTATCGTCAGATGTATTGTTAAAAACATCTGGGAAATTCATCAATAATTTTTTTTGAGAGGTTATTCTAGAACCTCGTGGCTTTTAATTTTAATAACCACGTTTGAACATTTTTGTTGAAACTGTTGAGTTTTCTTTAACAAATTATTTCTTTTTGTTTTATTTTCATCAGAAATTGATTGTTCAGTATTGTTCAATTTATTTAACATATATCACATGGACTTAAGTAGGTACCAAAATTAAATTCATAAATTTAAAAAAAAATCTAATTTTTTTTGTACACTATATATTACACAAACGTCATCTGAGCGAGGTGTCATGTTAACTCGTCCTTATTATACTAAACTGATTTTCTTATTTAACATATTTTGAGGTTATATTTGCGTGATAGTGTGCAGTGCCGTTGCATAAAGTAAACTGATGTTTAAAAGCTTTTAAGACTTGATTTTATGAATTACTCGGAATTATCGAGTTAATACGAATAAGGTAGTGAGCGGTTAGTAATTTATATACGTTCCTAGGCATATTTTCGAAATATAATGAATACTATGCCCTTTCATTTATATCCACCACCAGCATATATAGAATAAAAACTGTGTGTGCGTGTAACCTTTACCCGCGATTGAAGTAAAACTTTGAAGTTTTTTTTGTGCGTTTTATAATAACAAATATGAGATGATTCTTCGCTACTATACCAGTCTGACAATTCTTGTAAAAGTTCGAAATCAGAATCGCTTTCACTGAACGTAGACATTTTCACACTACATTACAACTAAATTAAATATATATTCGTTTCAAAATATGAAGATAAAAGTAATTTAGCGAATTTTTATTTGATGATAGCAGACGATCGATAGGTAAACCATCACATTTGACAGATAAGCCGCATGTTTATCCTCAGTAATAAATTTTATCCTTCAACAGCTGTCAGAAGTATATTGGGACGCACGAAATGTCATTTTCATACAAAAATCTAACTCTGGTAAGCTATCGACCCTCCCGGGGCCTCCTGTCGATATATGGCGTGCGACGGTAGATATGTCTATCCGTCGATAGGTTATTGAGACGACAAAACTATACAATGGATAGAATTTCTTACCCTAGTATGGTTAGACCGTCGATAGATAGGTAATTGGGTTTGGCTGTTAGAGATTTTTAAAAAACTTTACAATTTAAAATATTTTTTTTAAAACTGTTGAATTTTTATTCACTTTGCTATTCACAATTGATCCGTTTGAAAATTTGGAAATAAATAATCCTAATTGATTATGATATTTGCCACTAGCTGGCGTATAAGTCAAGAAGCGTGGAGTATATGACATATATGTGGGCGCGGCCTCGGCCGGCAGGTACAAACTGTATCCGCGCGGAGACACATCCATAATTTTATGAATATAATTATATAATATATTTTTGAAAATATGTGGAGAATATAATTTTATCAATTCAGAGCAACTTCACGTTGCAGAACCACAATGGCAGCGATCGCGTTGTCCAAACGAAAGCGTGCCTTTTGGTTAACCTCTGAATTGCGGAAGTTGTAGTCATCTCAATGTATTTATATTTTTATTTATTGATTTGGTTACACTGTCTGAATAGAAACATATAAAACAAATAAAGAAGTAATTCAAAAGTTAATTATTAGAACTAATCATTGAAAATTTGAAATAAATTATTAAATGAAATGTTAATTGAATAATTTTCTTACGATAAATATGTTTGCTGTTGTACTCTGGTATCAAACATAACTTATAAAGTATTTTAATTACTGATAAGATCTAAAATAAATTGAACGTGTTAAATAATAATTTTTAGCATTAAAAATAAGATTTTATGTTTCAAGAGGTATCAAATATTACAATTTAAAATAAATAGCGCATTAACGTATTTGTTTTTCGAGTGAAGACAGCGCCATCTCTGTTAATATGGATAAAACTAGATAAACCAAATATCAATGATTATCATATAGTTCCACCGAATGCCCGCGCCCATATATACTTACGACCAATCCAAATTATTATTTTTTAAATTGCAAAGTTTTTTAAAAATCTCTAACAGCCAAACCCAATTACCTATCTATCGAGGGTCTAACCATACTAGGGTAAGAAATTCTATCCATAGTATAGTTTTGTCGTCGCAACAACCTTTCGACGGATAGACATATCTACCGCCGCACGCCATCTATTTTTTGCCATTTTGCCATAGGTACTTAACACATAATAGTGAGTCAACCAATTCATTTATCACAATTGTGCCAAAATATGCTAAAATTTATTAGTGTGCTAAAAATATTCCAAAGAGGCAAAAAAATGCTAAACTAGCATCAAAAATGCTAAAAACGGTCACACTGCTTCCGACGACCGTAGATAGCGCGATAGCGCGTTAACGGGAGGGTCAATTGCGTTTCGTTATTGGAATATTAGTACGTTTTAACAAGATTTTTTTTTATAAACGAAAAATTAATAGAATATAATTTATAACAAAATTTGATAGTAACGTTACTAGATAACACAAAAAAATTTAATTCAATCGCTTTAGTACTTTATATATTTTTTAAACGCGTATTTAGAACTATATTTTTAGAAGTTATGATCGTGACACGGAACGTTGAGTGAGTAATTTGGTTTATCTAGTTTTATCCATATTAACAGAGATGGCGCTGTCTTCACTCGAAAAACGTGCTATTTATTTTAAATTGTAATATTTGATACCTCTTGAAACATCAAATCTTATTTTAATTCTAAAAATTATTATTTAACGCGTTCAATTTATTTTAGATCTTATCAGTAATTAAAATACTTTATAAGTTTGCAACTACACAGACTATAATAAGCGTCACTTCCGTCAGAAAAAAAATCTGAGTTACTCCCTAGTCGCGCCTAAAGAAGTTTTACTTCAATAAAAATACCTGGGACATTCCACACAGCGTCATCTAGTCCCAACTAAGCAAAGCTTATGGGTACCAGAGAACTGATATACATACTTAAATATTCTTTTGTTAAATAATATATACATATTTAGATATTTTGCAATGGCATTCGAAATCTACCAAAAAATAAAGAAAAGGCCAAAAAATACCAAGTAAGAAAGATGTATTACAGTGGTCACACTGTAGTTAACACTATCGATCAACACCCAAATATACCGACTTCCATTTTGTTTACAGAATTATTGTCTTCACAAACCGTTTACATGAGTTTTTTTAATTTTCTGGCTTCTATTTTTTACAGTGATAAGTTAATTAAACTAAGTGATTTTTGAGCTATTTTTGTGCATAGAAGGAATTCGTATACATTTCAAAAAGGTCAGGTCCATTTTTACCATAATTGTTTGCTAAATTCACAGTTCTCTTAGCGATGTTATCGAATAGTGCAGCAAGTACTATTCATCATTACCTTTGTACTTCACTGAAGTGGAAAGTGCTTTCTTTATTGGTGTATTGACTAAATACAATTAAGCGCAAAAGATTGTGGGCGGCACACATGCACTGACATATATTTATACAAAAGTCATACAATGAACTATTCATATATACCCAGTTGGGTCATACATTCTGTCCCAATTGCTTTGGGAAATAAATTATGCAAGTTTACTAATTAAACACATATATTCAAATAGAAAGATTGTTTAGTGCACAATGTAATTTTAATAAAACTTATTCAAAATGCCCTCACTCATCTATCGATATTAATAAAATTGGAGTGTCTGTCTGTTTGTCTATTCCGGCTAATCTCCGAAACGGCTGAACCGATTTCAACGAAACTTTTCAAACGTATAGGGGGCATTACCGGGGGTGACATAGGCTACTTTTTGTCTGTCTGTCCGTCTGTCTGTTCTGGCTAATCTCCGAAACGGCTGAAGCTATTTCAATGAACCTTTGCAGACGTACAGAGGGCAGTACCGGGGGTGACATAGGCTACTTTTTGTCTGTCTGTCTGTCCGTCAGTCTGTTCTGTCTAATCTCCGAAACGGCTGAACAGATTTCAGTGAAACTTTGCAGACGTACAGAGGGCATTACCTGGGGTGACATAGGCTAGTTTTTGTCTGACTGTCCATCTGTCTGTCTGTTTGTTCTGGCTAATCTCAGAAACGGCTAAACCGTTTTCAATGAAACTTTGCAGACGTACAAAGGGCATTACCGGGGGTGACATAGGCTACTTTTTGTCTGTCTGTCCGTCTGTCTGTTCGAACTAATCTCTGAAACGGCTGAACCGACTTCAATAAAAAGATTATCAGGAGTGACATACAACAATTTTTGTTTATCTGTCTGTCTGTCCGTCCGCCTGTTTGTTCGAACTGATCTCCGAAAGGGCTGAACTTATTTCAATGAAACTTTCAAAGATGTAATTAAAAGATTGTCGTGAGTGACATACAATACTTTTGTTGGTCTGACTGTTCGTTTGTCTGTTCAAACTGGTCTCCGAAAGGGGTGAACTGATTTTAATGAAACTTTACAGATGTGGTTAGAAGATTGTCAGGAGTGACATACAATACTTTTTGTCTGTCTGTCTGGCTGTCTCTCTGTCTGTTCAAGCTAAACTCTAAATCATTCAAACAAATTTTATTGAAACTTCGCAGACTTGAAAAGACGGGTGTGAGGAGTGACATAAACTACTTTTTTGTTTGTCTGTCTGTCTATATGTATGTTCGAGCTAAACTTTTAAATATTTTAATGAAACTATACAGACATTAAAAATAGATTGTCAGGAGTGATATATAATACGTAACTTTTTGTCCGTGTAGTTGCCTGTCTGTCTTTTTGTTCCGGCTAATCTCCAAAACGACTAAACCATTCTATGAATCTTCGCAGACATAAAAAGGAGGTTATCAGGAGTGACATAAGTTGATTTTTGTCTGTCTGTTAGGGCTAATCGTTGAAACGGCTGATCAGATTTTACTGAAATTTCACAAATTTAAAGAAGGCGTTGTCAGGAGTGGAAAACATTTTTTTTTAAATATATACGTATAAAAAATCGCAGTGTCTGTTTGTTTGTCTGTTCCGGTTAATCTCCAAAACAGCTGACTTATTTTGGGACCGACTTGTGGGATAGCTATTCTTCATGCTGAAATGGCTAAATGGGTTTTTATGAAATTAGGTATAGAGATATCTAAGGTCGTTAAGTTTCAGAATGTTTTAGAAAGTATTACAATGTTCTGGAGCGTCACGTTCCTTCAAACCTATCTCGATACAACTGTGTAGTCAACGTGAGCGAAGCTGCGGGCAGAAAGCTAGTTTTTAATATAATCTTTAATCAACCTGGGGCTTAACCTTTCCTGCTTGTAAACGTGTACCTCTAAATTCTTCCACAGAATTTTATTGTATAGTTTTCTAGAACGTGGTAACCCTGCAATAGAGCATATTTCAATTAATACTTGATATTGCTAAAGTGAAATAAGTATATGTAAACATAAATTTGGGATGAGGAAGTAATTAAAATTATAGTTAACAAAATAAAATATACTTTATGTTTACATGACTGTAGCAACACATTTTTTGCTAATGATTTATGATCAGTGTGAAGAATCTTGCAGTTCCGTGCTAACTTCCCCACACATTATCTAAAGCGTAAGGTTGTCGTCTCTAAGAGTCTAAAATACTTATTTCATTGAAATTAATTAATCGTTCCATTGGTGTTTCTTAATGGAACAAATTACATTTATTTGGGTGACAAGTCTGTGTAATTGCAGCGCGCAGCCACCGATATGGGCGACAGGGCGCGGCCACCGAGGATGATGGTTACGAGGGTTACGGGGGCTACGGAGCAGGAACCGCCGCCTCAGCTCCTGACAGTGACACGTCTCATTCCGACGACGCCGATGACGATTCGGACGACGATTCCAGCTCTGGTACCGACTCTTCTGAAGAAGCCACACATTAAATACATATATTCAATACTGTATTAAACAGTTCTGTTGTGTTATTTTCTCTTAACACCTTTAATTCTATTTTTAGAATCATATTATGCATAAAGCCTAGGGATATTGCAAAAACACGGGTAATTGGACAATGGTGAAAACATTTCTCAATCTTACTGGAAAAAGATAGTTTTTTGCAAAAACACGAGTCGCTCTAGTAATACTACGAAACGAAACGTTAGCCATTATGAAATAAGTATGCTGATTAGCCGGTCCGAACGCTCAAAACGAGACCTCTGATTGGTTGACGTTTTAAATATCAATCATTCACGCAAGTTATTTTGTTTATGTTTTTGAGAGTAACTCAGCAGTCTTGTTTCAAATGTGGTTAAAAGTGTGTATAAGTTTCTATAAATGCAAATAGTTATTTCTAATCCTTCATAACTCTATGATATAATACTTCAAAGCTCACAGGGTAAAACTAGGAACCAGTCAAAATAAGATTTGATCGCTAAACAAAAATCTAGCTAATGTTACTAGAGCGACTCGTGTTTTTGCAAAACTCTATCTTTTTCCAGTAACATTTTGAAATGTTTTCACCATTGTCTAATTATCCGTGTTTTCGGAGTATTCATCCTACATAATCATCCTACGACACATACAGTAACTTGAATTGAATTGTAAAACTTGTTCTGTACACTGGATCACAGATAAGGTGTTTTTTTAATATCCTCCTGGAACCCAGATTAAATATACTATATAAAAAAAATCATACCTGTTTTCTGGGTCAAGTTGATAAAGTATAAAATATTGACCGAATTATTATTTGAATCATAATTTCAGTATTTTCAGGTTGGGGTCATATAAGGGTACAGCTTTACAAAACTACCACCCTAGAAGTATTAATAATAATCTAGGGGATGGTGGGACGAGAACAGAAAACCAATTTTCAGAATTTTTAGAAATGCAGAAATGCGAAAAAAACCAAAAATAAAAACTAAAACCTACATAGGTACTTGTTAAATAAAAAATCGATTGTTGAAAGAGGGAATAGACTACAACATTAAAATAAATTGAAAACAGTAAATACGTTAAGAATTTCCTAACCTAACTTTAGTAACAATTGAAAATTCGATTTGCGATTATTATGTTCCTAGTAGGTTGGAACCATCGATTATTGGAACAGTTATCGGAGTGCCCATATATTCGGTTTTATTGTATTTTTTTTAAACTAACCTACCTATTGATTGAGAAATGGCGGGAAAGCAACCTACCTTAACCGAATTCCTTTTAAACGTTCTTTTATGTACCAAACCGAAATAGTTGAGACTTATAAGAAGAGTGGCTGGCCATTTAGTGTTAGTTTCAAGTGTTTTGAGTTTGTTTTATTTTATTTATTTTTATTTTCACTTTTTTAAAGGAACAACAGCTTAATTTAGTGTACATGGTTTACAAGGTAGTTTCGACGCAGCTAATTACAGCTCCTCACAGATAGAAGTACAATTAATAAAACAGAACAATGAACAAAAAACACAGTTATAACTTGTGATATCAACAAAATTCAGGCCACACCCTTTTATAATTGGTTAAGTATTTATGACTAATCAAGTTATTTGTCAAAAAATCCACAGATCTTGCAGTCCCCGCAACCATCGGTTTCATTGAAAATGAACCTACTCAAATCCGATTTTCACAGATTATTTTATTTCATTGCCACGAAATCGTGGCATTGCCACGATTTAAACTGCAGCCTCTGATATCCTTAAACGTTTTGAACTCCATAATGAAGCATTCGGAACGAATTCAGGCCGAAAGGCGATGACCGTAATGTTAACAAGTTCCCGATCGTCCATAAAATCTAACATGTGATGTCAAATTTTTGTTCGATTTCCAACCGATATCCAAAATTTTCGTTCGTACCACTACAATCCCCTAGATCAGTCCCCCAGGGGACTACACAGCCCTCAATGTTCCACTACGATCCCCTAGGGGATTATATAAAACTCTAATTTCCTTTTGAATCCCCTAATTGTTTGAGAACTTTATTATTGAATTGAAACCTATTTACAATGCAGTACTGGCTAATATAAGGATAACACTGACATTGGCTGACATTTACCGATAGATAGAGATGCCATAGGTCCCATAAATACGAGACTGCCACCACATTACACAACGCATCGTATTGCTATATAAATATGTCTTCTTTTTTCCAACTCAATGATAACAGGATGTTTTCCCCGATGTCAACTCAATGGTCGGACGAAAGATACATGGAAAGATACGGGTTGTCAATGGAAACAGTTGAAGCTATTTTGATTAATCATTATTATTTTAAAATGACTTGCGCTCAGTTTTATACTTATGTCAAAAAAGACAAGGACATCTTCAAGAAAGTAAAATCGACTTTAAAATAAGATTGTTTGAAAAATAATTAACTTATTTATTTCTGTATCTTCTTGTCACAATTCAGCATTGTGTAGTTATATAGTTTAATTTGATTACTTAATATTGATTGTTTATGTGAATAAACATAACATACTTAAGTTCACACTATATAGGTTTTATTTAACGTCCTTAACATCAAACCCTTTCCATGAACATCAAACCTGTCTCATGTAAATGCCTAGAAATTATGGCAACCCCTACCGATAGATGATGAATTTGTATTGCATAAGGATATACTTATTTATTTAACGCTGCAAATTAAGAAATTTATTTAATTATATATTCAACTTCACCATGTCTGACGATAGGGAAGAATTTAAAATTATTTATTTATATTTTTTTTTCAGCTTTTTGCTTATTTTAGAAAAAAATATTTACGTCATCGTTTATTCCCTTCAGTAGACAGATTTCATGCGCAACTAAATTATTGATCTTTTAAGACCTTAAAATCTTAGCTAGACCCCATACCCTCGGAGTTATGGCTAAAAATGCGTCTCCCGTGAAATGGATTTGATAGTAATTTTCAATGACAAAATATTTGACTCATCCGCTGCCTCGCCACCACGCAACTAGTGTTGAATAGGTCTAAGTCTATTTCTGCACATAATTTATTAAAGGTGTTACTGGCACGCCACATGAAACTGTTTTGTCTGTAATTGGTTGAAGCGTGAGGAAGACCAATGCATACATTATTTCTAAACGAATAAGTAGGGACCCTAAGCGATATTTCCGATGAAAGTTCAGGAGAATCGATCAAACTGGATGCAATTTTTAACAAAAAGAAATGTCAGCTATTTGACGTCGGCGTTCAAGAGTAAGTAGGTGATGCTTTTTACAATGCGAAAGATATTCATCGGCATGAAATGTGACTTTCGTTCGATAACACAGGTAACGCATGAATTTCTTTTGCACCCTTTCAATGCGGTAAATGTAGGTAAATAGCATATCTGGGATTTTAAATTTGTGATGCATATTCCAGGGTGCTACGTACCAAAGCACAATACATAATTTTTTATGTTTTGGCCTGGGTAAAGTCTTTAAATTTTAAACTTTCTTTACATAAGTGTAGCATGCACAACAGTAAGTTATTGGTGGGTTGCGAAATGGTTGCGAACGACAATTTTTTTTTTACACTAGTGACCCACAGGTCGTCTTCGCAGTAGAATGGAGGGAAGGTTGCGGGAAAGCGACTAAATCCCTACGCACAGCAATCAAAACCACATCAAAACACCGCCATCCCTGGTTTGACCCGTTGACGCATAATCTCGGTCCCGTCGGTGTACGACGTAATAATCGTCAAACAGCTCTGAGTTTGATATACCCTCCAGAAGCCAGGTTTCGGTCAACGCGATAATATCGTAACAAGAGTTCAAGTTCCTATAAAATATATTCGTTTTTGTGCGAAGGCCCCTCGTGTTTTGGTATTATATTTTTAAATTGTTATTGTCGTTATCCATAATAAGAAACGAAAGGTAAGTAGAAGCAGATAGGCGGTATAATATTAATTTGTATGTATACGCTATTCAAGAATGTGTGAATGTGTGAAGAAATTATTTTGTGTAATAGTGTCTCCAGAATGTAAAGCAGTAAATAAATGACTATCTCGAATACGTCTCTAATGAAACAAATCTGTTTACATCGCAGATGCATTTTACTATTCTAAGACTAATTTTATCATATTGAAAAAAAATAGGTAAGTAAACAATATGAGTCTTCCTCAAATAGAATACAAGTTACATAATAAACGATCTCGTACAAAACACGAGTATAGTAATGAGTGTTGTATGTAAAATATCTAGGTGGAATAGAAATAAAAACAAATAGTAAACATATTGGCGGGTAAACAGATATTAATATAATGGTGTGAAACAGTATGCGGGTGCGAGCGAGCGAAAGCGCAACTGAAGCGAGTGCGAAGAGCACAAACATAAACCAGTCATTAGCAGAACAAAAGTTGCGAGCGCGGTATACAGGCGAGTCAGCTGTGCCCAAACTTTTTGTAATTATTGACAACATAAACCTACAAACAATTATATTAATAGATTTGTGAAAGATTTTGTTAGTTTCTGATTGAATTAAATCACGAACCATATAATTTATACATTTGCAACTAGGTACTTAGTTGGCATTATGATCTATTTTTATCTAATTAAATTAATCGTGTTATCTGGTAGATGAGCTGCTTCTTTTTACTTTTCACTGTGTGGTAGAGGTCTTGTGGTCAGTGCTGCTGGCCTGACTCGGGCTTTTCAGCATGTGGATTATTGGGTTTAGTTTTGTGTAGCATAATTTTTTTTAATTTTAACTTTTTGCCAATTTTTTTTTAAATCGAAATACTGGTTGGGAGTTATACCACATGCTTTTAATCTCTGCGATACTCAATCCACAACACTGCGGCTGCGAATAGCTCTTACAGTTCTCTTTCCTATATGACCTCTCATAGTGTAGTTACCAAGTACTTATCTATATATCTAACAAATCAACTCCACCCAAGTTTATTGTATAGTTTTATAGCTGATGATGTATCTATGGTACTTTTGATTTTTGCGCCAATGCCTACATTGGTGTTCAGGCTGAATAGTTTCTTCTGTAGATACAAAGTAAATCGATATGTCATATTCTCGTCTACTTCTGAGTCCCCATCTTCATAGTCCGACAGATTAAAATCAAGTAAACCATGTTGAATTTAATTTTTAGACAAAACTGCAAAAATTATAAAATTTTGAATAGTCCCAGAAGAACAGTGCCCCCCCTCGAAGAATTCCAGCCGCCTTTCAGCGGGGGTCACCGCCGGCTTTATAAAGCACACAAACCATTTAAGCGGACACACTGTACCTACAGGCATAAAGCATGGATCTTTGCCGCTATGAGTTGCTTGCGAATGACTAAATGCAGGTATAGCCGCGCGTTCACCAAGGGGTACCTAGTAGTAGAAGGCAGATGCGGCGCGCGCGAGCGAGTAGCGCGAGCTACCCGGACTTCTTACATATCCTCCTATTTTATGCTTTCTGTTTTACGTTTTCTGTAAATATCTTCACAGCGGCAAAGATCCGTACCTCAGATAAATGATTGGTCTCCGCACACGCGCTTGCGTGGAGACCAATCATTTAACGTACCTGAAATCAATGCTGATGTACTACAGTTACAATCAAACTTTATGCCGGATCCGAAAGTAGAAGCAGGTCGCGTCGCAGTAGGTAACCAGTTTTAGGTGTAGCGGGACGCAGTGGAGCGAGGGGTACATGCCGTACCTCCGCAAGCACGCATAAAGCATAGTATTCAGATCCACCATAAAGTTTAACACGATCTGTACCTATCATAAAAAGGTGTGGCAGAGGCATGATGGTGGTTCACTTTGTAAAATTTTAATATATTTTTTATGTCCGTGTTTGGACAGTTAAATTTACTCTTTTAGGTGATATTTATATAATGCAAAAACCTGCATCAAGATCTTCCCAGCCGTTTTAAAAACATATCTATTGCAGCGCCACTGGTTACTCCATAACCGCAAACTTTAAAAGAACCTGCTCTTAGGTGATATCTTTCTAACACAAAAAACCACGTCAACATTCTTCCAGCCGTTTTAGAGAAACATATCTATTGCACGGCCTCTTGATGGCCCATAATCGCAAACTTTATCTGTTCGAGACGAACTGATTGAGCAATCGCCGCGCGCTCTGCGGGGCAACGGGGGACGGAACGAGTACTTGCCGTTCGCACACGATAACGGACGCACCATTTTAATTTCTTGTAATCTATTATTAATATAATTCAGTTTTTATTACAGTCCACTGTTTTATTTGGGTATGGGGTACAGTTCTACATAATAACTGGATGCTGGCTCCGTCCTCAACATATGGTCCTTCAAAGCTCAAAATAAAGAAGAACCAACCTAACAAGAAATTCAAGATTTGGTTTTGTCGTCCTTTCTTCAAGTGAAACACTAGAAGCTATTATCCAGACTTCGAAGACACATCTTTTAGAAAGAAAGCAGCGGGCGAAGCAACAAAAACGTCGTTAATTTGGACTAACGTCGTTTGCGGATCACGGTGCAGTATTTCGTAGTGGACATTGGCCCTTCATACAGCCTCTTCAAGTCTGATACCACCTACAACCGTATCTACATCAACCGCTCTCATCCATCATTCAAGACTAACGAGTTAGCAACATCTTCAAACATGCAACATCTGCCGAAAAGGAGTGAGATTGTTCCTTTTCCATTCTTGTGCTTTGTGCATTCCATTCCATACGCTTGCCCATTTCATTTCATTTTGAACGTAGCTTGCGTGTTTTCTGGCATTTAGATATTATAAACTCAATAGAATATAGAAAATTGCTATAGATAATACAGGTAGTATTTTATGCATTATCAAAATCATACCGGAATCATCATTGCTAAGTATCGTAGAACTAAATTATAATCAAAGATAGACAATAATTGTGTGTGAAAACTGCAATTTAATTAGTACATTTACGTTTAATATTATATTGTTCACGATTTTTTTCAGATATAATTTTTTTTAATTTTGTGAGTACCCACCTACACATTTTTATAAAAAGTTGTGAAGCGCCTACCATTTTTCGATCGCAAATTGCATACGGTCCGCTTATTGATATTTAAAATTTAGAAGTACCTTTTAGTTTTTAAATTTAGTCTTATCAATCACATAAAACTCGTAATATAAATATAATATAAGATAGCTGAATCTAGAATCAGAGAATTTAAACAAAAACGAGGTTCTATTAAAGCTAAATTCACTCAATTTATTGCCTTTTTAAATTCAACTAAAAACAACAAAGAATTAACAGACGAACAAATAACTGAACTTCAGTTTCGCCTTGATAAAATCGAAAATTCATTTTGTTGGAGTTGGAGTTGCTTGCGGACGATCCTGAAAGCTTATACAAAGAACGAGAGCAATTTGAAAACCAATACTACAGTCTTGTTGCCTCAGCTCGAGAGTTGGTAAAGAAACATTCGGGACAACAGAAAGGTGATGATGCTTCTGAGGTAGGGTCGTATAGTGCTCGTAGTGTGGTAAATAAGCAACAATTGATTAAACTACGTAAAATCGATTTACCGAAATTTAACGGAAATCATCAGAATTGGTTGGAGTACAGAGACACCTTTCTGTCATTAATTCATGTAAAGGATAATATAGACAACATTAACAAATTTCATTATTTGCGAGCTTCTCTTCAAGACAGCGCGGCTCTTATAATAAAAAGTTTAGACTTTAAAGCCAATAATTACGAATCTGCATGGAATTTGCTGTGTTAATAGGTATGACAATAAACGATTATTAGTTAATAATCACGTGCAGGCCCTGTTTAATGTTGAGTCGATACAAAAAGAGTCTAGCAAGTCGTTACGGCGCTTGATAGATATAACAAATAAAAATCTTAGAGCACTAGCTACACTCGACCAACCGACCGAACACTGGGATACTTTGATTATCCACATGATGCCACTTAAACTCGATAGTGTAACTATGCGCGAATGGGAAGAACATAGAAATTCACTTTCAGATCCACCAACATTAAATACAAGTAACAGAGCAGATTTACTAGAAACGTTAGGGGAAGTTAAAGCGACAAAAGGTAAGACTGAATCATTTTCTTACAACAAACAGAAGAGTTTTATCGTCGCAAACACAAATAAACAAATGAAAATTTCATGTATGATATGTAAAGAAGAGCATTTGTTATTTAATTGCCCATTATTTAGAAAATTATCAATTGAATCTCGTATTCAGAAGGCAAAGGAATTAAAAGTGTGTTTAAATTGCCTTCGTTGTGGACACACAGAACTAAAATGTAGATTAAGTCATTGCAAGTATTGCAAGCTAAAACACAATACTTTATTACACACAGAACCATCTGATTCATCACTCAGTCATAATAATGTTGTCTTATCAGTACGTAATAAGAAGACTCACACACAAACACATCACGTACTACTTTCTACAGCTTTGGTTCGGGTTTTCGACAAAACTGGACACCCATATATAGCTCGAATTCTACTAGACAATGGAAGTACCTCTAATTTCATCACTGAGAGCTTTTGTAGCAGGCTCAAATTATCCAAAAGGTGTGCTTCCTCAAATATCACAGGCGTTAACAGTCAGGTGTCGCGTAGTTCTCACTCATGCTCTATTACACTAGAGTCTTATCATAGTGATTTCCGGACAACAATAGATTGTTTTTTATTGCCAGAAATATCTACAACCATTCCTGTCTCGTACATAGACATACACAATTTACAATTGCCCAAGGGTATATTTCTGGCAGACTCATCATTTAACGTGCCATCATCGATTGATATTTTGGTAGGAGCAGAGACTTTTTGGAATATTCTGGGTTCGCAACGAATACACCTAGGAAAATATTTACCAACACTACACGAAACTAAGTTGGGCTGGGTTATGACTGGTCTAATACTACAGCCTAGCAATAACTTACCGGTTTGTATGCTCAGTCACGAAAGCCATCAATCAGTTGATCTTTCTGGATTTTGGGTACTAGATACATATTACCACAACATAATTATACAGCTGAAGAACATGCTTGTGAACAAAATTTTATACAAAATATTAAACGAAACAAAGATGGGCGTTTTATCGTAAAGATTCCTTTAACTGACTCTCCGGATGTGTTAGGTGATTCTTTTACTATGGCCAAGCGTAGATTTTTATCGTTGGAGCGACGTTTAAATAGAGAACCAACATATAAAAAACTATATGTCGACGTCATCGATGAATACATTCAGTTAGGTCACATGCATGAAAATAAATATCTAATAAATCATCAAAATAAGAATTATCACTTACCACATCACGGAGTTTTTAATAATTCAAGCACAACGACAAAACTGCGAGTAGTTTTCGATGCTTCTGCGGTCACCACAACTGGAAAATCATTAAACGATATACAGATGGTGGGCCCAACAGTGCAAGATGATTTATTATCTATTTTGCTTTGTTTTCGCCAACATAAGTACGTAGTTTCCGCGGACATAGAGAAAATGTACAGACAGATTGATGTTGACGAATGTCAGCGTCCTCTTCAACAAATTTTATGGCGTTCCGAACCTACTCATAAACTTAAATCGTACACGTTGAATACTGTGACCTATGGCACTGCCTCTGCGCCCTTTTTGGCTACTAGATGTCTCAAGCACCTCGCAGAATCATCGTCTAATGCAGAAGTGCAACGTGCCATTTCACGTGATTTTTATGTTGACGATTTTTTATCAGGGTCTCGTACATTTGAAAATATAATCCTTTTGTGTAAGAGCGTCATAGATATTCTCAGTACAGCTAAATTTAATCTCAGAAAGTGGCATTCAAATAATAAAGAAATTCTCAATACTATTTGTAACAATCATTCAATGTCTACTCAAGTCGATTTGAGTTACAATGAATTGTCAAAAACATTAGGGGTTAATTGGGATTGTCTTACAGACAGTCTTTCTTTTTCAATAAACGTATCTACGAGTACACAAAATAAAATCACAAAGCGATATATTTTTTCTACTATAACTCAAATATTTGATCCTATCGGACTTGTAACTCCTTGCATTAATGAAGCAAAATTATTAATGCAAATGTTATGGATTCAAAAATGTTCATGGGATGAAGAAATTCCGGAAAATCTAAAAAAGGTATGGAACTGCTTCTCCAATTCTTTACATCATCTTAATAATATTCAAATACCTAGATGGATTACTTGCGATCCACGTTTTGATATAGAACTTCATATCTTTACCGATTCCTCTGAGAAAGCTTATGGAGCGTGTGCGTATGTACGCAGCGTAACAAATAAAGGTTCCGTTTGTATTCACCTGCTAACCTCAAAAAGTAAGGTAGCGCCAATTAAAACAGTAACAATTCCACCCACGTTTAGAATTGTGTGGCGCACTCTTAGGAAGTAGGTTATGCACAAAAATACTTAATTCACTCACGTTAAAATTTAAGCACTGCAGGTTGTGGTGTGACTCCACGATTGTATTAAGTTGGCTGAATATGTCACCTAATCAATTAAAGCCATTTGTTAGGAATCGTGTCAGTGAAATATTGGAAGGTAAAACGACTTATAATCAAGAATGGCGTTACGTTCCTTCTAAGGAAAATCCCGCAGACCTTATATCTCGTGGGTTAAATGCAGATTTGTTGTTGAAATCTTCCTTGTGGTGGTCAGGGCCATCTTTTTTGCGGTCAGATGCGTCTGAATGGCCTAAATTTCCTAATAGTATAAATAAGTTAGACTTACCTGAAACTATAAAAACTTTTCACACTACAAACAATACACGAGATAAAAACATATTTACAAATTTAATAGTTAATTGTTCAAATTTTTATAAACTTCAACGTATAATGTCGTATATTTACAGATTTATATACAATTCTAAGTACAAAAGTAGGATCCGTGATGCTATTAATTCCAATGAAATTAATCGTGCAACTAATTTTCTTATACGTATGTCACAGATGGAATCATTTCCAGAAGAATTTAGACTACTCAAAGCTGATAAATCGTTACCACATAAAAATAGACTACTCCCTTTATCGCCATTCGTCGACAGTGAAGACCTAATTCGAGTCGGTGGCAGACTACAAAATTCATTTTACGACTACAGCGTAAAACACCCCATTCTTATATGTAGCAAGCACCATTTATCAAAACTAATTGTAGAAATGTATCATAGACGGCTTTTCCATGCAGGTCCGCAATTATTATTCAATACAATCAGACAAACTTATTGGCTATTAGGTGGTAAGAATTTAACAAAAAAGATTGTCAGACTTTGTACCAAATGCTCTAGGTGTAAAGCTGTATCTATACAGCCAATGATGGGGAACTTACCGGCTCAGAGTGTTCAACTAGAGTTTCCCTTTTTAGACACTGGAGTTGACTATGCCGGACCGATTCTGATAATCGCAAAGGCAGAGGTAGCCGTTTAATAAAAACCTATATTTGTATATTCGTTTGCTTAGCTAAGAGGGCTGTACATTTAGAGTTAGTCTCAGACCTAACTAAGGAAGCATTCATTGCCGCTTTGAATAGATTTGTAGCTCATAGGGGGAAGCCGCAAAGCATCTTTTCCGAAAATGGCACGACATTTGTCGGTACGTTCAATGAACTCTCTAACCTGTTAAAAGAACATTCTAATTTGCCTGAAACTGGCATAAAATTCTCATTTATTCCGGCGTATTCACCGCACTTTGGTGGACTCTGGGAATCTGCTGTTAAATCAGTAAAACATCATCTCCGGCGTATTCTAGGTCTTGCAAATTTAACATTCGAAGAAATGTCAACATGCCTCATTCAAATTGAGGTGATTCTTAATTCCCGTCCATTAACTCCATTATCCAGTAATCCATCTGATTTTACACCCCTCACTCCCGCTCATTTTTTAATTGGTCGATCGTTAATACCTATTCCCCACCAGCAAATCTCTAGCAATAAAATTAATATACTGCAACGATGGCAACGTATCGAACTCCTGCGAAAACATTTTTGGAGTCGCTACTTTAACGAATATGTCTCTTGGCTGCAACAAAAAACAAAATGGCACCGTTCCAATGCAAATTTAAAGGATGGAACCATGGTTCTCATAAAGGATAGGACCTTGCCTCCACTCATGTGGCTTCTGGGTCGAGTAATACAAATATTCCCTGGACGAGATGGTATTGCAAGAGTGGCCGACATCAAGACCAGGAAAGGTATTCTTCGGAGAGCATACAACAACATTTGCCCTCTGCCTAATTTTGAAGACTCTTCAAAGCCGGGAGTTATGTTCGAGACGAACTGATTGAGCGATCGCCGCGCGCTCTGCGGGGCAACGGGGGACGGAAGGAGTACTTGCCCTTCGCACACGATAACGGATGCACGAGTTCCGTTCCAGCAATCGTCTCGATCGGACGCGTTTTACGTTTCACGGAGCTGCAAACAGCTTGGCGAAAGAATTTCTGCTCCCCACACTGAGTAGAGAGCAAAGTGGCAGCAGCGCGCGCGCAACCACTTGACATACCAGGCCGGGTCGGGCGTAAGCTCGACCCCGTCTCTGTAAAAAATGTCCCAACAAGATTATAAATCACTTACCCTTAAATCGTTAAACAGTATTGAGGGAGTGAAGTGCTGCGGCGAAAGTTTAAACTGTGACAATCTAAAATGGACCGGTAACCAAACAGAACTAAAAAAGACACAATGTGTAAAGTGTAAACGTGTGAACGTTATTAAAATATTCATATGTGTAGTAATAGAAATAAATAACAATAATAAACCTAATTACAATAGTGAATTTATAGTATACTGGACACTAGAAACTAAGTGTGGTAGCACCCATGAACACTGCAAAAAATGTGGGAAAACATTTTTTTCACAGGTGATAAGACAATTTGACTTTGTTTCAAAGGAACAGTGAAATGCACAGGCAAGCTGTAGACGAAATGAACTTTATTGAAAGTCGTGGTCCCACGGAGGACTCGCCATCAATTTCGCCTACTTCCACCAGGCGAGAGATACAAAAAGAAAAAAGGAGACAACGCGCTATTGCTGCGAAAGCCGACAAAGCAAAAAGCGCGGCAATCAGAAAACGTTTCGAGGAGGAAAGATAAAATAGTACTTTAGGTGTCCATAATAGATATGAACAACTAGCCTTAGAAGAAGAAAACCAAACTGAAATTGAGTCTGACTTTACTCAAGATGAAGAGGGTTATAATACAGAAACTGCCAGCATGAGCAGTAAAAGAAGGAAAATTATATCAAACGACATAAAAAATGAAGCTAAAAAGCGCGTCATGGAGCAAAAACAAACTTCATATATCAAGACGCACGAAAATCAAATGATAATTAATCAACACGTGCCAGCAGTAATCAAGTCACATTCTAACAGTAAAGAGTAGGAAGTAAAGGCATTCCCATCCCTCCCTAGCACACAGAAGTTACATGGAGTAACCATTAACCAATATCAAGCACGCAAAGGCCCCGAACAGTTTACCAATGCAACACCAATACAAATAACAACTAAAATGACACCAAAGATGCAGGCAAGAAAATTCCCATTGTAACAATCAAATGCAGTAGGTGGAATACCAATGGAGCAGAACCAGCGAGGCTGGCCAAGAGTTTTGACTGTACGTTCTCGCGCAACACTGATAGCGAGAAATACTTTTTTCGCCCAAACTCTATCGAAAGCAGAAATAAGTTGTTAGAAGCTCTTAAAAAAGATTCAGAAATTGAATACTTCACTTACGCAGTAAAAGAGGTAAGAAAACCCTCGAGAAAAGTGATAGTGCGCGGCGCCGAACCCTTTTACTACTCTGAAAAAGAACTGATAGAAGACATTCAAGCCAACTGGGGTATCACACCTGAAAGGGTAGTACCTCTGAGAGGCAAAGTCATTCTTCTGATATTTCCAGGAGAAATAGACATAAAATCGATAATACAGATGAACATTCTTGTCAATCAAAGAATTAAAATTCCAGAAATACAAAATAAAAAATACTGCAGTAACACAATGCAAGAATTGCCTCACATTCGGTCATGTTCAAGCACATTGCGGGATGAAAAAAGCCGAAGAGAAAATATAAATTATCTCAGATAACGGAGATACTCTTGAAGTATGCACAGCTTGTAAAGAACCAAATCATACCGCGAGGCAAGCAAAATGTCTAGTATTCAAAGCTGAAATTAAGCGCAATAAAGAACGAAGAGAAAACTTCCAAAGAAACAAGAACAAAACAATGATTCAGACATCAACAAGTCAAAACAAATCAACAAAAACAATAACACAATGGCCAGTAACCGCCACACCAGGAATATCATATGCACAAGCTACGAAAAACACGCCCACATCAACCGTGGAAGTATTAGCAGATGATACATCCGCTTTACAAGGCCTAATGGCCCTCGCCAAGCTTATCACCCCAGATATGGTGAGCAAGATCACTAAACTTCTCAATTTACTTACGTAATGGCTAAAGAAATCCGAAGAGTCAGAAAACTTCGACTGATCCATAGTAATATAAATGGTATCAGAGGGAAGTTCGGAAAGCTTAAAAATCCAGTAGCAAAACATTCCCCTGATATCGTCATAGTTAACGAGTGCAACCTAGATCTTAATACCCACAAATACAATATTCAAGGCTACAACAAACTATTCGACATAATAGAACCACATCTGGGGACAGCCACCTATATCAAAAACAACCTCAGATGGGCTAGACTTGAGTTACTACCAGATAGACAAGGCGAAAAATTGATCGAAGGTTCAACCATCAAGATTCACACTGCCACGGGATGGGTGATAATTAATACTGTATATTTCCGAGCCAAGCAACGAGCCGCACACGCACGACAAATGGCCGAATTCTTAGAACAGGAGGACAGTATAACGATAGGTGACCTAAACATTAGGTCGACCCTATTGAATCACAGTAGAAACGATGCCACCGGGAATGAATTAAACAGATTGGTACACGATGGCTCCGTCACAATACACAGTACTGGAAAGCCCTCCAGACATTACAGTAACAGTAACTCCATATTAGATCTTGCTGTTCTCACAAGACAGCTCAGATATAGACACACAGAAAGTAAACAACTCGAAGACATAGGATCGGACCACATTCCTTGGCAATTCACCATAAATCTAAATTTTGAGACGGGAATAACAAAAAAAAGAAACGTCAATGACCTCTTGAGTAACACAGAAAAAGTAGCGATCTATCAACAACTGATTCAAGACTCTCTTCGAGCAAACCCAGATATCAAGCACAAGTACAAATCCCCAGTAGAGTGTGAAAAAGCTATAGAAGCCGTCGAGATCGCCATCACAGAGGCCCTAAATACAGTGATACCAGAAAAAGCTATACATCCAAGAGATCGCCTTCCCGAGGTAGTAAGAGAGAAGCTAGAACTCAAAAGATTAAAAAAGAAACTGAGTCACAGAGATCCTACAAACTTCACTCTTAGAAGAGCCTACAACAGTGCTAAAGATGACTTTGCTAGTTCTCTAAAAGAATGGCAAGAAAATGAGTGGAGAAAAATTTTAAACAACAAGGAAGATAATAGACGCAACATGTGGCGTATTCAAAAAAGTCTTAAGAAACCTTGTCACCAGCTCCCACAGATTGAAGGCTGTGACGCGGAACTCAAAATCGTAGAAGCACTCACTCGCGCTTCCATTGTTCAGGAAGCTAATGTAGACGTAACCCTACAAGCTTCTATCGAAGGTGGTCCCGTTAACAACGGCAATAAGGTCGACGCCATGTGCGTAAAAAAAGCAATTTTTTCGTTTAAAAATAGAAAAGCTCCAGGCCCAGATGGCATCCAAGGCTACGCTCTTAAAACAGCAGATTTATTTTTATGGGCAAGGCTAGCGGAAATCATTAATTACGTACTCTCAACTGGCTACTATCCTAACCGGTGGAAACTCGGGGAATGTATTTTTTTGCACAAACCAGGTAAAGATAATAGGCTAGCAACCTCTTACAGACCCATCACGTTACTTGATACGATGGGCAAAGTTTGTGAAAGAATCATGTATGAAATAATACTGAGAGAAACGAGAAAACTCATTCCCGACTTTCAACATGGCTTCATCCGAGGCAAAGGCACAGGCACACAATTGCTAAGAACTGCGACCAAGATAGCCAAAAAACTGGAGGAAGGCAATGATAAGCACCGACCTCAGTAAAGCCTTCGATTCTATCAATCACAAGGCCTTGATATTCAAACTAGAAGAAGCCAAAGGTAACAGATACATAATAATGCTGCAAAACTACCTATCCGATCGTAGAGTTAGAGGTAAAATAAGAACGACAACAGGCAAAGAAATATTTGTTCCTCACGGCGTCCCACAAGGTTCGATACTCGGGCCTCTAATATTTAATTTATACATGTCCAACATAGGAGCAGGCAACAAGATGGGAGAAGATAGAATCGAAGGCTTATACAAATCACAATACGCCGATGACCTATGCATTCTTAACTCGGCAAAAAAGCCGGACACAGCCACTTCCAGAACAGAATGGGCAGCCAAAAAAATAATAAAGTATTACGAAAAATGGGGCCTTAAGTGCAACGTCAAAAAAACAGAGTGCATCATGTTCACGATGAAAAGACCACGCATTTTAGCTTTAGCTACAAGCCATATGTTAAAATCAAACAAAATTAACTACAATATAAAAACTCCGTTAAGTATCTCGGGGTTCACCTAGATAAGAGACTCTCGCTCAACGAGCATGTAAAATATATCATTGCAAAGGCAAAGAGAGTAAAAGGGCTCCTTAACCCCATTATAGGCTGGCGCTCCAAGGCCAGCGTGGATATTAAAGAATTCGTCATAAAAATATGTTTCGTACCCATCGTCGATTATGGAATAATTCAACTGTTGCCGAGGGTGAGCAAAACCAATCTTAACCGTTTAGAAGCTGTGTTGAGAACAGCGTACAGAGTCGCTGGCAATTTCCCACGCAGCCTTAACAACAACAGTATCTGGGATATGCTCAACGAGGACCCGTGGCACGTGCGTATCGCGGATCTGCATGTAGAAATGCTTAACAAGGCAAGACTGAACCAAATTGAAGGCCTCATCGATACTAGAGACAGGTACACTCGCCACAATCAATACAACCCGATGCTCCCTGCGCGGAGGATCGGGCCTGAACCTATACCCCATATTCCACGCCCTGAGAGGAAAAAACGGCTCGACAAGAGAATTTTTCCTCCGAGGGGCACATTCCTATGACCGGCATAGACATCAAAATTAACATTTAACACACCGTAGTATTCATTGAGTAGGTACATCACACACCTGCGGACCGAAAAATAAAGGACGCAGAGAGTTAAGTTTATGAATACAGTTCCGCTAGGACATAATATTCATAGGTAGGTACATACCTTCACTAAGAGGTACAAAATGTAGGAAAAAAAACGACATGTAATAAAGATTTTCATTTTCATTTTCAACGGACGCACCATTTTAATTTCTTGTAATCTATTATTAATATAATTCAGTTTTTATTACAGTCCACTGTTTTATTTGGGTATGGGGTACAGTTCTACATAATCCTTAACTGGATGCTGGCTCCGTCCTCAACATTATCTAAGAACCAGCTCTTAAGTGATATCTATGTAACGCGAAAAACGCGTCAATATTCTCCCAGCCATTTTAGAGAAACGTATCTATTGCAGCGCCCTCTGGTGTCCATAACTGCACAACTTATTAAATGATCTACTCGTCGGTGATACCTATATAATGCAAAAACTCGTACAAAAAATGTTGTTTTTCTGTCGAGTAGGTGGACCACGGCTAAGTTATTTATGTTAATTATATAGGAAACTCTAGGTCTATATTAAGTTCTTTTTGTATGAACATAGATGTAAATGACTGTTTCTAAATAAATTTAAATAAAATAAATCAGTTGTTTCGTAGATATCCATCCACGGCAGCGCCCCCTGGTTATTAACCTATTACCTACACATTAACCCAATTGGGTCAGATTGAACATAACTAGCTATTTAATTGACACAGACGATTGATTGATAATGATGAAAAGTTAATGGGTTTATAACCATAAAACTTATTTAGAAACCTGTTTTGAAATATCTAAATACAAAATTTCATCCAAATCGTTAGAGCCATTTCCGAGATAGCCGAAATATATATCTATATTATATAATATTATAAAGCTGAAGAGTTTGTTTGTTTGTTTAAACGCGCAAATCTCAGGAACTACTGGTTCGAATTGAGAAATTCTTTTTGTGTTGGATAGTCCATTTATTGAGGAAGACTATAGGCTATCATTACATTACTCTACGACCAATAAGAGCGGAGCATCAATGAAAAATGTTGCAAAAACGGGAAAAATATTCCTTTTGAGAGCTTCCGTTACGCGCGCTGCGTAAACGCTTCATTTAAGCAAAAATCATGTATTACGGAATTGTTCCCCTTCAAAAGTTCTAACCAAAAGACCGCGACTGCATGTGTATCTTTTAAGATTGACTTACTATAACCTTTTTTATGCCAATTAAATTTGTTGCTAGACGCGCCAGATAATTTCTTTGTTTGGATGATGACGATGATACCATAGTGTAATGATACTATATGCTTGGACTAGTGACCCACCCCGGCTTCGCACGGGTGCAATGTACTAATGCGTGGAACAGGAAGTGGAACGTTTTAGCTTATAATTTCCATATTCTTCAACCGACTATAATTTAAAAATGTATAATTTGTCTATTTGTTTGTTTCCGGGCTAATCTCAAGTATGGCTGAACCAATTTTTATGGGACTTTTACTAGCAAAAAACTTACTATTTAGTGAGTATAGAGGGTGGGTTGATAGGGGAGAGTTGCGGCAAGGGAGGGCAGGGGAGTGTATGTGGCTGGAAGGGAGGAGGGGTGGTGGAGGGAATGATAGGGAGGACATTTCTGTAGTCCACCCGGGCGGAGCCGGGTCCGACAGCTAGTACACATATATACAAGAATTGCGCATGTTATAGTTTATGATATTTATCCACGGGGTTTATTGTTGTGATATCAGTAACGCCGGCACCATACGCTGGTCACATAGTTGAATAGTTGGCTCATAGCTATTCGTCCTCGTCCAACATAGGGATCGAGGTTTTTTGCGTTGGCGCCAACATTGGCTTTTGGTCGTCGCGTGTCGGTTTTTTTAAAGGAATCTGCGCGGCAACGTTAGCGTCCGTCCACACGTTGGCGATTCGCTCAGTCATGTTGCATTGCAACACGCATTGAGTGCGTATATAGGTATATCGAGTAGGTATTGTCGAACGAGAATGTCATCCTCAAGGTTAAATGAAAAAGACATTGAACTTTTAAAGCTTTTTTTAATAAATTTTAAACAATTTTAATCTATTTTTAGAAAGCGCTTAGAGTAAGTTCAATTTCTGTATCGGACATCTTCACGTTGGCTCTGACAGGGCAGTACCCAGTCAGAGTGGTTAGTAACCTTACGCCGGGTCTGTGGCCGGGTCCACTCCACATGTGTATCAAGCAGGCGTATCACAATCACAATCAGCATGTTTTCGTTTACGTATCATTTCGTACTCATTTGTGGAGCCTTTCGCTCTCTTGTAGGATTATAAAATTCAAACGACTTTGATATTTGAAGAAAAAAAAAACCTTAAATTGCGTATTTTCATTTTTAATGCGACCCGCCCCGGCTTTGCACGGGTAGCAGAGTATATGCTTACATTTTTTTTCTCACGTAGTGTTGTATTAGCTTGTTGGGTCGAACATATGGATTAAATTTAATTACACCTAAATATGACATTGTTCATCGTACTTGGAGTATTTTTAAATATACTTATTTTATTTCTAATTCTGCAAATATTTGAAAAAGCAAAGAATATACATATCTAAAAACAAACTAAAATATTTCATTGTATAACATCATTAATAACTTCTGCCCATTGCTTCTGCCTAGAATTATAACACGCGTGTCGCGTCGATATCTGATTGCTTGAATTTTGTCAGATAATAGTTTTAATTTTACCATAACTCGTAAGATACCTATTAATTTAAATTGTATGGCGTAAAGGGCAGTTATAATGTGCATGAAATTCTTAAAATAACTATAATATTTAATTTGATAAGGATTAATATCATATCCGTGTGAATAGCTTTCCAATTACCACATTATAAGTGATCGTTTCTTTTAAATCTTCAAACAGATATAGTAAGCTATCCTTTTAAAAGATAAACATATGTAAGTCCGCCCCATGGCGGACTTAGACCTATGAAAGAGGAAAAAAAATTCCGTGAATTGTTTTGTTATATCTCAAAGGGATTAGGGAGCGTTTTCTATGAAAGCTCCTAGACGGCTTGGTTTTTTCTGACATCTTTAACAATAATCGTCATTTTCAAACAATTTACAAAAAACATTAATGAATTAAAAACAAACATTTCCCTTGGATCGCTCCGTCTAGTGACAATCGTATGAAAATCGGTTCGGTAGTTTTTGAGTTTATCGCGTTCAGATAGACAGACAAACGTGTCGGGAGGACTTTGCTTAATATTATGTAGTGATGTAGCAGAATATTAATGAAATTAATAAATTATACCTATTAATTCTTCTATTCCACTCATCGTGGTTCCCCATTTAATCCATTATCAAAGAAACTGTTAAAATATTTTCGGATTTGATTTTATTGTAGCAAGCGACTTCATCGACGGCCGAGCATGGAGTCTCAGAGATAAGAAAAAGTCAGGCAAATCAAATTAATATAATTTTTAAACAATAATATTACACACGAAGAAAATTAATGAAGGGACATGACAGTAAACCTAAATATTTTTTATATCTTTCTTCCCTTTCCGTTATAACATTCTGTTAGCCGCTAAACGATGTTTTTTCCTGTTTTTCATTATTGTTATCGGTTAGATCTGACCTGATCTGACGGGAAAACTTTTTTTTTGTTTTACCCTTGCGATGGGAAGGCGGATGAAACTCTACAGCTTCCGCGCGCCCGAGCGCGCGGGGTATGTGGAGTTGCGCCCACTAAACAACCGCCTGAAGCAGAATAAGGACGCGTGTCGTTAGCCCGAAAGCTCTAACGATTTCATCGGAGCGGCCAGACGGCACACTAGGGTCTTGCCGGCGCGAAGTTGTCGGGTAACCCGTAAGGGTTACTCGAGGCGAAATAATTAGGTTGGCGCGGGCCTCCGGTTAAGATTTACGTTATTAATATAACGTGAAAAGTGTTTTACTGTTCACTCATGTGAGATGAGGTCAGTAGGGTGTGGGAGTGGGGCCGCGAGAGCGCCCTCGCTTCAGGTTCGACTTGAGAGTCGCCGAAAAAGACTTATTAGTATGAAGCAACCGTTCGACTTCGAGAGTGAGATCGTCGGGCTGATCTGTCAGTGCATTCCGCGGTCTTCTTAGGAAATGATTAGGAAGAGGTGCCTCGTAAGTGGCAGCTGCAACTATCAATAGATTACTATGATTAGTAGCTCTAGTGAAAAAACACGCTGATGAGTCTTTCATGTATTTTGAGATTGTGGGGAGCTCTAAGGGCCAAATTCACAAACGTTGCTTAGCACAATCTCAGCGCAGCGTAAGTTGGACTCAACAAACGTCAAAGTTGCTGCTTAGCATCCTTTTTCTAATTCATGAATGCATCTCAACAGATATGGCTTAGCATATGCTTAGTTTGAGTTTAGTGACGTCAAAACCGTGGCTAAGCACCATTCTCAAATTCATAGACCATTCTCAACGCTTGTTTTTGAGCATATGTTAAGCTTCAATTTGAGTTTAGACTATTGGTGACTTAGGGAAAACTCAGCCCGATAAAATTTCGTGTGTTTTCGTGTTGTTGAACTATTTTGAAGATGGATTGCGACTTTGACAATTTATTTAGGTTAATACCATCACTTCATCACTTAACCTAAATAAATTGTCAAAGTCGCAATCCATCATTTGGGAAATTTCGAATAGAAGATAGAAACGTCTGATAGAAATAATTCCAATTGATGAAAAAATAATTTGTACAGGTTTTAGTAAAAGAGACAATTCCTCCATAGATTATTTTATTATATCTCAAAAGGATTAGCGCAGCATTTTCGAAGAAAACTCCCAGCCGGCTTGATTTTTTTCCGACTTCAACAATAATCATCATATTTCAACAAATTTCTACAAAACATTAATAAAGTATAGTACACGTAAATCTTCCTATTGAATCACTCTGTCCATTGGCGTCAATAATATGCCAAACCGTTCGGTAGTTTTTGAGTTTATCACGTTCAGACAGAAAAACAGACGCGGCGGGGGACTTTATTTTATAATATGTAGTGATATCACCTACTGAACTCCTGAATTCTTTAGTGTTAACTACTGTTGCACTAGATTTGCCTGTCATCAGTTCTTGAACTTTAGTAAATTTTATTTGACGATATTACTCGCCGTTTAGTTGTTTCTGAGATTCCAAGTTTATTTAATTTTAGGGAACATTTAAAAAACTATACCTATTCCAAGTGTTGTCATATAAATCATAAAGGTTTTGCCACACTTACTACATAATAGTGAGTGAAGCAATTCATTTAGATAAGATCGCAATTGTGCCAAAATATGCTAAAAATATTCCAAGGAAGCAAAAAAAATTCTAAACTACATGAGATACGCTACGACTTGTACGAATTACTTAGAATGGTAGCATGTTATTAGCAATTAGCAAAGGTAGTTCCATGGAAACACTCCATTTCTTGTTGACATCTCGTGTAATGGTTGACATTTAGATATTTGACAGTCAGTCGCTGTGGTCTGTGGTCAGTTGTGAATTATCATTAAAAGGAAATATCTAGTGTGATCTAGTGAAGTGAAAAGAGAAAATGGAGTGAATTATGCATTGATTTATATTAATCCAATCTCCAATATTATTACTCCATGCATGAAACTAATATTGCTCAATCTGTGGTAAAATTATTGGAATTTGTAAACTATACAAAATAAATTATAATCTGTGAAATAAATTTTACAGTTGCCAATAGGTACTTCTTGGTATTTCTTTCCCAATGGTGTTTCAGTTGGGAACAAAACAAGACATTAACTCTGCGATATTTATATTTTTAGGTAGATGGTGAGCGTTTAACAACATTAATCACAGTTTACCAGTGTACGGTCAAGGGTGGCGAGTGACGGTCGTGAGGCTGACGCGCCGCCCGGCCCCAGGCCCCCAGGTGAAAGTGTTATCGTGTCGCAGTGGACTCCCTGATCGGGTGGCGGCGGGCGCGGCTGCGCAATGGGCGTGGGCCTGCAGCCGCTCGAGTTCTCAGAGTGCCTCGCGGACAGCCCGCACTTCCGTGAGAATTTGCATAACCATGAGAAGGAGCTCGAGCGCACCAGCCAACAAATCAAGAAACTCATCAAGGAGGTCAAGGACACTGTCCATGCAGCTAAGAGTAAGTACTGTACCCGCTATCACTGCCGCCGCCCTCTGATAAGGCGACGATGGCGCACCCGTACGCACTGATAAGAGCCGTGTCGCATCACTGGCGCCACACTGCTGTTGTTTAGTTTAGTAGTGTACTGTGTGCAGTTTATTTTACCCAAACACTAAATGGTTCTATTAAACTTGACTCATGAGGAAGAAACTACCAAGGCCTTGATATAGTCCGGTCAATTTACACTTTCGAAGCTACTTAAATTCCCACCAAGCTGAAAATCAGTAAGATTGTTAAAATATGATTAAAAATAAAATTTGAAAGTTCCCCATCTTTCCCCTGTATGGAAAATATGTTATTCAAGGTAAAAAAAAATGAGTTTTTTTTGCGATTTTCAGCAAAACGGTAAGTTTTATCATAAAAATGCTTCAGCCAAAAAAGTGTAGATCATAAAATTATCTACAAAAAACGTATGACTACTTTTTTTCCTATGAGCCACCGGTTTTGAGATATAATCAAAAAGTTGTAAAAGGTGTAATTGTCATAATATGCACATGTTTCCACGCCACCTATGAGGTAATGTACTTAGCGCGTTTTTTTAACATGGTGTCCCCAGTAGGCCTATTCCACGGGTCAGTTGTGATCCTGTTTAATTTGAAACTGTTGCAAAACAATGGATATTAGCAGAGATTGAAAAGATAAAAGCAATTTAAGTTAAAAAAAAGTTGTGAAATTTAATCGTCCAAGTCATAACTTTAAAATTCTTCTTCTTGATCTTCTTGTTCTTATTTGTCTTGTTCTTCTTTTTCTTGTACTTCTTCATCTTCATCCTGATTACATGTAAACTGCGTTAATAGCGATGTATCGCATGTCGCCTCGTTGGAATCAAACGGATCCACCACTGTTGGTGATTCAATATTAGAGCACGACCGGCTTTGACAATGTGTACATGCCAGAGATCAAAACAGTCCGACTTTTTTGCAACCACATTTAACACTGCACCCCTTTTTGCAGTTGCAAAAAATTGTGTTCAGCAGTTTTTCCGGCGCAGGTGGAAGTAAAGTTTGGATTGGTTCTTATGAATTGTTAACCAACTTCCAACCCCAGTCTGTAGGGTCTAGCTGATAACCAAGCCACACTTGAACATGGTAACATACTCGAAAAAGATGTTGATGAGCAGCAACTGAGGTTGTAGGAAGACAAGCTAATTGTACTTGTTTTTTACTTTTGGTATTTTTAACGAAAAATGCATATCTATACTTATCTAAGCAGGTAGTTTTTTGTCCTCGTTCCAGCCGTCCCTTAATTATAATTAATATTTCTAGGGTGGTGGTTTTGGAAAGCCACACCATAAGTACAGAATGGATAACTAAGGAAACAATACTTTCAAAAATGTAGAATTTTATTAAAATATTTTTATTGATATCACTCGGTAAAAACTTATTTCTTACATGACTACAAAAATTACAACTTTAGGAGTGCATATCTCAACAACTGTTGACTTAAATAAAAAAAAATTGTTTGGAATCTTGACATCATTTTTAAGACCTATCGTTTAGTACCTCTCGCATTAATATATGATGAATTTTTTCCCCTAAAAAATTATCTATCTATCCCTATCTCTAAAAAACTGTTTTCTTAATTTCAATACGTCGTTGTGTAGCGGTTCATAGATTACACCTACCTTCCAAATTTCATGTATATATTGCCAATAGTTTCCGAGAAAAGCCACAGACAGATAGACGGACGGACGGACACGGCGAAACTATAAGGGTGCCTTTTTTGTCATGGAACCCTAAAAAATTGGAAATGGCCCAACCCTAAAGATGGAATAACATATAAATGGGATGAAGTATTGGGGTGTATACAATCAAACAGATTAGACTAGTAATAATGTGAGTGCACTGATAGCTAGAGACAATTTTTATTACTTATTTTATTACAGTGAAACTTTGACTTTTAGTATCGATTGTGAAGAGAATAAGCTCTGCAAAGGAATGCAAATAACACGCTATCTGTCATTTTTTATAAAATTTTTACAAAATTTTTACTTCCATAAACAACGGTTTGACTTGTGGAGGGGGGGGGGGGGGGGCATGACTCTAACAAAAAACCTTTCATTTTGTACATCTCGCGTTAATATACAATGATTTTTTTTTTCGCAATTCAGTTACATGTATGGGGCCTATCCCAAAAAAAATTTTTCTTAAGTTCACTACGTCATTGTGTAGCGGTTCATAGATTACACCTACCTTCCAAAAGTGAATGGGCAACTTTGGATGGGCTGCGTACCCAGGTTGTATCAAGTTGTGGTATATGTCATTTTAAAGGTTGTATCAATAGCTATATTTAATGGTATGGCACCAACCATGAAACACGTGCAAGGAAATAACTATGAGTTATTTTATATCTCATATAATGAAATGTTATTTTTAGTTTTCAGAACTTATTGTACAATATTACTTTATTACTGAGCATACTATACGGTTACCAATCGTTATTCCACCGCCGCTTGCACACCTACATTACATACTCCTAAGACTGGCCAAAAAAATTGCAGGTTTTGCGTAGGCTCTGTCTCCATGCTGTATCTAGTGTAGGTATGTTCGTGGATTTCTTTTTAAAAAATATAATTAAAGGCCATTATTGCGTAGGTCAAAATAATTTAAAAAAAAAAAACTAAAAAATAACTATCAAAACTAAAACTATCCTTGAACTAATAATCTAGATCAACAATTATATCATCTAAAAAAGTTACTGGCAACAATATATTATGTTGATGCCTCGCCCACCCCAAATACCATATAATGCTCATTATATGTGCACATGTGCCAACTGTTCACCCTATTAGGCACGAACAGTAATAATTATTTATCGACTCCCTTCCCATCGTTGGTTGCTTGGAAGTAATCTGTTGGAAGGATTTTTTTTTTAAATTCTTTACGGGCGTGTGGTTTTTCTCGGAAACTATTGGCAATATATATATATATATATATATATATAAAGTACCTATATAAAATGAAATAGCCTCTGTATGTTCATTCAAGTAATCATTACATCAAACATTCAATTAACTCAAAGAATCTCTGCCAATGCATGGATATTTGCCTAGAATCTGAACTGACATTAAAAATGACCCAACAAAAAAGTGCACTGTGGCAGTCTTAAAATGAACATAAATGCTTAAATTTCAAGGTTGTGAATGGACTAAAACAAAAAGATAGATGTGGTGTGGTTACAAAAACTGTGAACTTAATTGCCTATGAAATAAGGTCACAAAATGCACAAAACACAAACTGAGGTGCCACGTTTTGATTTAACAGTTTTAAATAAAACTTGCGCATGAAGCAATACCTCTTTCAATGCATATTTGCATTCATTGCAATAAAAGAAATGAAGTTTCTGGGGTCTACAGTAACTTCAAGGATTTTGTACTATAGGTAAGAAAAGACTATATAGGTATAAAAGTAAATCAAAAGTGACAGAAATACTAAGGAGGATATGGTGAATACCTAAGCCTTTCACTGTCATTTTTATCATGCCCAAAACACTGATTGGATTTCCATCTAGAAATCTTATTACAATAAAATCCCATGAAACAAAAAAACAAGAGTAGAATTTTTTATCTTTACTAATATAAACGCGAAAGTTTGTATGTATGTTTGTTTCTCTTTCATGCAAAAACTGCTGGATTTTAATGAAACTTTACAATAATATAGCTTACATCTATACTACTACTATACTATACTAGCTTACAGCTATAATATACATCAGAACAACACAGGCTATAATTTATAAAGATACTAGCTTTCCGCTCGTGGCTCCGCTCGCATGGACTACACAGTTGTACACAGATTTTAAAAATTCTTTCACCTTTAGAAAGCTACATTATCAGCGAGAACATGGACTATATTTTATTTTCAAACTAGCTTTATGCCCACTGCTTCGCTCGCGTGAACTACACAGTTGTACCGGGACCGCCATGATTTTTGCATTGATATAGTTTAATAATAATAATAATAATGTATACATCACAACAACATTTAGGCCCCAAACTAAGCATTAGCTTGTGTTTTACTATTTATTTACTATTAGCTTGTGGGTACCAAGCGAAGACACCACATACATATAGCAACCAAGACCCGGTACCAGTATTAAAATTCATCATATGAATACTGACCCGACCTAGGATTTGAACCCGGGATCTCCAGCTTCGTAGGCAGGGTCGCTACCCACTATGATAAGCGGTCGTCAGTTTATAAGCTAATGAATGACCAGGCCAATTTTTCTCTCAGAAAAAGGGATCCCGGTACAACTGTGTAGTCCACGCGAGCGGAGCCGCGGGTGGAAAGCTAGTTGTGTTGTAATGATGTGAATCACTTTTAGTAGTTACCTTAATTTGTAACTTAATTTGTCTTCAATGAAAATTTTATTGGTTGTTTTATTATAGTGTGTAGTTTCCACTAAGCCGGTATAACTACTTATCAGATAATACATACAGATGAACTGAAATTTTGACAATGATCTATATTGCACACCATTTGAGTCAGTAGTACCTATGATATAACATACATCCAAGAATAACATTTTCATTCATGGAAGTTTCATTTGAATTGAAAAATTACATAAGCATAATTCCACTGGGGTAGGAAGGTTCTTAAAAGTGTCAACCTTAAACTGGACGTAGCGTAGAGTGGCCCCACACTAGATAGACTGATGACCTAGTAAAGGTGGCAATCCGCCTTTGGCTACAGATGTCCCTAGATCATGTATTGTAGAGATCTAAGAGGGCAGCTGAAATGATGATGATGATCATTACAGATGACAAACGAGCATAAAGTTAAAGATTTTATGAAAAATACAACAGCTCGTTCCTTAAGGGTGCAATTACAAATAACAACATGTTTAGGTACATTTGGGAAAGCTGTATTGTTACAAACCTAATTCTGAAATAAAGAATAGTTGTTAATTTACAATCTTGTTAGAAAACATTTGCATATTTTTCACTCTTTCACACTGAAAAAAAAAAAATTTTTGTTCCCTACTTTTGCTGAAATCTCAGAAAATGAACATTTTTCGGTACATACTACACCATCATCACAAGGTTTTTTGAGATTAAAAATCATATAAGTATTGTTAACATTTTATTTATTTATTGCATTGGACTGTCACTATACTTCATCCCTTCTTTCTGTTAGAGGAAATTTTGATAATAAACGGAAAAGTGGCAGAAAAAAATTTGTATGAACTGACAGTTCATTGACAACCGAACACGGTATCGTGTTTCAGTCCGTTGCGAGCAGCGCTAGCGAAAGGTTGGGTGTATTACTTTTTCTTTTCCAGCCAAATATTGTATGTATGCTACAGTTGAACTCAATCACTTTTGACACTTAGCTGTAAATAAATTTATAACATTAAGTATTTTATGAATTAAAATAGTTTTTATTATTTTTGTTACTAAGCAGATAGCTTAGCTAATAAATATAACATAAAAATCTTACACTACATAAACTAGAGATGAAACGGATAGTTGTTTGGCCGGATACCGGATATTCGGCGAGCTGTGAGGCCAGATGGCCGGATATCCGGCGGCTGGTTATACGACCATACAAAGGTATCAATGTCTCCTCTAACTTGCTTTTTCAAGTTGTGACATGTTTCACGTCGTATAACTGCGGGCAACGGGATTGCATCATTTAGAGCGGTGTCATGTCATCGGGACTAATCAGGAGTGATCGTGCGTGACTTAATGATACTGGCCGTGCGTTATTTGATATTATTGTAAAAAAGGTACGTAATAAAACAATTAAAGGACAGAAACATGTTATCAGTAAAGATAAGATCGCCTATTTGGCAATATTTTGACATTAACCGTGAAAATAAGTGTCGTGATCCCGAGAAAAACGCATTAGCAAACGACATCGACTACTATTTGAAGACAGGATTGATCGCACCCATAACCCTTTTATAGGGAAAAGCTGTTTTCTGAGGCAGGTCTGGTTTACGAAAACAAACGAAATCGCCTGTCGCCTATGAACGCCGAAAATTTAGTATTTATCCACCATAATTTACCACTTATTAATTATGAATATTAATTTTTAAATTGATAATAATAAAAACATGTTTTTCTGCGGTAGATTTGAGTGCTTTGTGTTCAGATTTTTTTTAAAGTTTTATTTTAGTTGAACCCCAAACTTTTAAGTTAATTTAATTTTTCGAAAAAGTTGTATTATAACTTGTGTTTTTTTCCTTATTACCGCTTTTAATAAAAGTAATCATAATTGCGAGCTGTTACCTTATTTTATGTACGTTTTAAAGGATTTTTTTAGAAAATTTATGTATTGAGTTACTATCTGGCACACGCCCGGATAGTAAATTTGGGCCGGATACCGGATAGTCACCGGATATCCGTTTCATCTAATATAAACAATTATACAGTATATACAGTTTGTATTCCAACTGTCCAGAGTCCCGTTATATCTAAAATCTGCTGGTATTCAATAACAATTTCGTCGAAGAAATTATATTTTTATTTGTAGCCGTTTTCGAGAAAATCAATTTTTAATATTACTCTTTTATTCAAATAACCACGCGACCCTGTTTCACGAACGCGGTGCATACTAACCACAGCGCATACGCCGACGAGTGCCGACAAGTCGGCAACAGCCTTGAAATCGTTTGAAATTTGCCGTTAGCAGCGGGGCGGGGTCATGTGGCGGGGCAGTGTAATGCAGGCACTTCACGCTTGGGCGAAGCGCTCAGGCGCGCCACTCGGCAAGTGATGACGAGCCGAGCGGTAGCCCTCTACACGATCGGTTGCCGCCAAACCGTCGAAGATAAGAAAAATGGCGCTGCTGCGACAGTCGTGTCGGTGTTTTTATAATAATTTTACAAATATAATTCCAAATCACCATAGAAAATAGCTTTAAATTCAAATACCTAAATCAGTTACAACACATTAAAAAAAAAAACAACACAACATTTAGTATTGACATGCTTACGACTTAATTAAAATTATATTGTCATTATGACGGAAATGACTAGCATATATTATGCATATAACATCTTATTTTGATAGTACATATGTATATAAAAAAAAAGATTTGGCGCAATATATACAGGACAACATATACAGCCATTTCTTTTTATTATACTCGTACATATAGGGTCATATGAATGAGCAGTTACAAGTTAGTTATTCGCTTTCTATTACTAGGCACTTCACGCTCGCCGAGTGGAGGCGAGCGTGTGGAAGGGCCGCTCGCGCTCGCCACTCGCTACTTTGATCTTTCCCCAAAATCGAGTCGGTGACCTCGAGTGTTTTTAACATCATCTGTTTGCAGTTTATCGTGTTCTTTCTTAATGCAGGTTATCGTTTATAATTGTGCCACGTGCTGAATATACGGGGAGATCAGCAAGGTTACTCAACATGCCATTCGTCTAGGCGAGTGGAATGCTCGTTTTTGTAATACTGTCTAATTGTATTATCATATTGTTTTAAAATAGTGACAAGAATGCAACGTACCTACATCACGTAGGTAGAAAATTCAAGAGCCATTCGTTACTTCACGCGGCATATTAAAGAAAAAGTGATTTGTAATACCGTGTCATGAAAACTTAAACATTTATTCCATTAAATACTTTTTTTAATTGGAAATGTTTATCACATCAAACAAATTAAAAATTAGTATCCGAAAAGTTAATACGAACGACGACGTTGGTATGGTAACTGTGAGTTAAACCTGTGTTAATACCGTGTTCTGTGGATTATTGTGACTTCGTAGGTACACCATTATGAATGAATCATCCATCGTTCCTGGTGTTATTTACAAAACCGAGGATTTTTGGTAAGTCTCAAATAAGCATGTAAGCAGTCGCTGGGTTCGGCGAAGATCTCATGTGCTCTTGCCCCATGGCCAGAGAGCCCCGACGCCAAATGCAACGAAGTTGTATGAAGAGCCGAGACAACTGTATTTACACATTTTCTGACACTCACAAACCTCCGCCGTCGCCGCGCTGGCTTTCCTAGCGGTCGTTGAGAAATAGCTAGTGTGGCAACACAAATAGCGTCCCACGCCAGCGCACGGCTCGTTTCCCAGGGTATTAATGACATATCATCAGGCCGTTTTCCATCGTCTCGAATGATACGTGGGTCAAGTGTCGCTAGGACATTGGCACTGACGAGAGCTCTTCTCTGTATGTCGTTAATTGTGGCGTAGTGGGAGAGGCGGCCAGCGCTGGAAAAACAGGAAAGTCCATGGTGACCAAGCAACTCCGCAAGAAATACAGCGATGATTTGTATAGATCTTAACCCCGTGTCGAAGGCCGACCGCTACGCGGAGAGTGTTAGACGATGAAAGTGCCTGTATTGGGGGATGGGTAGGCATGAAGCCAGTGACCAGTCTGGCCGAGGCCGAGACACTGCCAGCAATCTGGCGCTGTTTCTACCAGTAGCTGCTTCTATTAATGATTTTAAGAGGAGCCAAGTATGCGGTGCTATCTCAGGCCCTTTGAATGTTAGGTGTGGGCGGTAAATTTAGACTCAGTCCAACTAACCAGGTATTTGTAGCTTCATCCAAATATGCTATCTTGCAGTTTATTGCCACAAGGGCTTAAAGAATTTTACCTGCGAGGTCAGAACTATGTATTGAAGATAGGAAAGCCGGTAAAGATACACTTAAAATTTTGCAGGTTCCCAAGCCGCCATACCTCATTGGTCAAGAGGCTTGAGTCCAAACTTGCTCACTGAAAGTTATGTCAATAATGACATCATTTTTGAATTTTAAAGCGTTGTCAATGGTAACATCTAATTTAGAAATTTACACATGGGGCAACAGCGAAGTAGGTAGGTAAATTTAGGATAATATAATCTTTAAAAAAAAAAAACCAAATAGAATCGCTGCTCATTTTTATTTTATACGCTTTTATAACATTCACCTGGATGTTTGTTTGTATGTAACGGAATATTGAAATGTGATTGTCACTCACTTCCACTGAAGATATTGGGCTGGAATTCAGAATACATTTATGTACTTTCGATGGCAATACACTAAAATGATAAACCTGATGCTGCAGCCAGGATTGTTTCCTCATGAGGATACTCCTCACCAGTTAATATTAATAGCACTAACTATGTTGGATTTTGATAGTTATCCATGATTTTCACCATGAACTGATGATGCATCAGAAACATTGTTGTTTACGAGGGAACTCCTCATTGGTTAGGTTAGCACCGACATGAAGCTTTTTATCGGTTTATATCATTTCATCGTTTTATAGGTAATTGTGAGTTCCTACTGTATGTTTGTAAATTTTGATAGAATGTAATTTAAAAAATATTAAGACTAAAAATGAAAAAATTAATAATACTTTAAAAAACTTAAGAATAAACAGCAACTATAAAAGATAACAGAAACTATAAGAATAAACAACAATAAATAAATATAGTGATTAATAAGAAATTTATTGTTATTGTGAAAAATCGTGAAGTGCAATGGAATATTGAAAACAACTATCGAGCACCCCACACTTTTTCACAATAACATTAATTTCCTCATTAAACATTTTATTCTTATACAAAGTTATTTTCTTCTTTATAGTTCAATTTGCTATTAAAGTGCAATTTTTTTAGTTTTTTTAAACTATAATTTTTTTAGAAGGCGGTCTGAATTATCGTTAAATTTGAAGAGCGAGGTAGTCAAAAGGGGGTATTCATGCGATTTCTCTATTTATTGAATATCCCAAAAAATCATAGACGAACGGACGACTTTGGCTCAGACGCACTGTCAAGCGATCAACGGAAAAGTCTGACGCCATGACACCGCAGCGGGAACAAACACAAAAGAATTTCGTGTTTGTATAATTAACATAACCGGGTTGTGAATTCATAAAGACAATATAATATCAGCGGAACATCTAAGGTGCGGGATTGTGTATAAAAGAAACATTTAATGCGGTGGAAACTACGACAAGACAGTAGATACTTCTACAGCGTGCAGTCATATTTCAAATTTATATACACAAGGGACGGCTCTTGGATGATCAGGTCAGATTACTCGCAATTATCACTTATCCCAAACAGGGGGGAAAAGCTTCATCGAAAATGGGTGGCCCTAGGAGAGTCAGGTTGTCTCTAGACAAAATTTAGATGTTCGGAGTGATGTTATCAGGTCTTAACCTATGAAGTTGCCGTTCTGCGGTACTGGCCATTTCAAACAAAAGAAAAAATTGGATTGGCTGTGAATTCTAAATTCTAATTAATTTTGTTTTAAAAACATGATATTCTTTATACAAAGTCAGTGTTTTGTTTATTGATTATGATGTAATTATGGACTATGAGTTCCATCGTGGCACTAATGCGGCACAAACGGCACGTAACATCAACAACGTTTACAGAGGGAACTTAACAAACAAACGCACAACCCGTTATTGGTTTGCCCGCTTCCGTTCTGGAAATAATGACTTGAATAATGAACCTCGTGGTCGTCCGGACACTTTGGTCAACAATGATAAATTGAAGGCGATTGTGGAAGCTAATGATACTTAAACTACAGTTGAACTAACAGCAGCTTTTGATGTTTGCATCAACACAAAATTGGACCATTTGCGACAAATTGGCAAAGTAAAAAAGCTTGATAGATGGGTACTCCATGAACTTAACGATCGCCAGCGCAACGTACGCGTCGAGACCTGCCTTGCGTTGCTCAATAGGCACAGAAATGAAGGAATTTTGAACCGGATTGTTACCTGTGATGAAAAATGGATTCTGTTCGACAAGCGAAAGCGCTCAGCAAGTTGGTTAGATCCTGGTTTAGCGCCAAAGCAATGTGTTAAACGAAAAATAACCCTTAAAATGATGATGGTCACTGTTTGGTGGTCTAGTGCCGGTGTGATTCATCACAGCTTTTTACAAAATGGCATGAGCATTACTGCAGGTGTGTACTTACTGTGAAGAGTTGAAGACAATGATGGAGAAGCTTACACTTCTGCGACCAGCTTTGGTCTATCGATCATCCCGGCTGCTCCTTCACGAGAACGCGTGACTCCATACTACACCACAAACAGTCTCCAAGCTCCTAGAGTTGGGGTTGGAAGTTCTTTGCACCTACTATTGCTTTTTTAAAAAGTTGGACAACTTTTTAACGAAAAAAAAATTAAACTCCCGAGAGACAGTACTACAAAATGCCTTTGAAGAGTTTGTTGCTTCCCGTCCAGTTGATTTTTACAAGAAGGGCATCCATAAACTGCATTGGCAAAGATGCATAGATTGCACGGGTGATGACTTTGAATAACATAAATAAAGATGATTGAAAAAAAAAAATACTTTAACTTATTTCATACAAAATGGCAACTTCATAGGTTAAGACCTAATATTAAAATATTGGAAGATATGTGTGGCCAAGGATGAATCAATTTTATCTGAAATATACAATTCGCATTTATGTGAATTTAGTTCTAAGCTGATGGTATTCAATTTGTTTTTAACATTAGATAAGCCTGACAGAACAGTCTGGGAATCTCCGTCTAAGGTCCCATCGTCGAGATACCAAATATTTAATTTTGAATTTGCACTGCAGATGGCCGAATTTGTAGACAAACAAAAGATGTGGGCCGAGAGGATCACTGTTTTTATCATAAAAGTACGAATTGACTAGAAGCCCTCTTCTGCGTTTACTATCTAATTACTAATACTCTAGTTGGCTCGTGTAAGATGGTGAGTTTCAGCGCGCGAGGTCCACGCGCGCCGGTCTTCCACTCTGCGAAATCCCCGCGCACCGGCTTTTAACCACACAAAATTGTGTAATGTCACTTTGATACTGTGAAGTGACATTTATGACTCTATTAAAACCAAACGCTGCTATCAAATATTTTACTCTATGGTTTTAATGAATAATGAATTTTTATTAATAATGTCTGCTGTTTATGTTTATTTTGTGATAAATAAACATAAACATACGTAAGTATATGACATCTGTATGCATATGAATCTAAAATAGTACATTATGATGCAAGTACGGTAAGCTGCATATTATAGTCGAGGTGTTTAGAAGTATGAGGCGAAGCCGAGTCCTTATAATAAACCGATGACTATAATAGCTAGCTTACTGAGTAGGAGCATCATACGACGTTTCTCAATACATTTGCGATTAAAATTAATTACATGTAAGCGTGTTGCTTTTCGCGGTTTATGCATGCGTTACAAACAGAATGCTTGTTTGTGATTGGTGTAAAGTAAAAAAGGCCTAGTACTGTAAAATACAACATTACGGTAGAAGTTTCGATATCATGAAGACCATATTAAATAAGCAAATGTATTGAAAAAAGTATTATTCAAAAAAAAGCATTATTGACGACCGCTTAGCCTAGTGGGTTGCGACCCTGCCTACGAAGCTGGAGGTCCCGGGTTCGAATCCCAGGTCGGGTCAGTATTAATATGATGAATATTGATACTGGTACCGGGTCTTGGTTGTTATATGTGTGGTGTCTTCGCAAAAATATTTATATATGTATATATTATAAAGAATATTTAAGTATGTATATCAGTTGTCTAGTAACCCATAACACAAGCATAATACTTGCTTACTTTGGGACTAGATGACGCTGTGTGGGAAGTCCCATGTATTATTTTATTTATTTTTATTATTATTCATTGTGGTAATAATGTAAACAGACTTGTTTTTTTTTGTTTGTAATATGTACCAAATAATAATAAAATTTTAATCTATATGAAACAGATTTTATTTTAGTAGTTTAGGCCCAGCAAAAAATAAGTTGAAAATGGCGGACATATTTTTCAGTTTTGAGTATATATATCGATGTTGAAATCACTTTTTCCGAATACAAAGAGCTCAAAATGGCATCCATTTTTTTAATTTTGACTACAGATTCGTGATTGGAGACCACGTGGACCCTTAGATATTAATTTTGAAAGCAAACACTCCAAAAATAAAATTAAAATAATAGCCATTTTTTTCAATTTCGACCACAGATTCCTGATGGGAGACCACGCGAACCCATAAATATCGACGTTGAAAGCAATCGATCCAGAAACAAAAAGTTTCAAATGGCAACCATTTTTTTAGTTCTCACCATTTAGACCAAACATTTGTGAGCGGAGACCATACAGACTCTTAGAAATTGATTTTGAAAGCAATCAGTCCAGAATAAAAAATAGTAGAAGTTGACGAAAAGGGAAAATGAAAAAGGCACTTCATTCAATGCAAACTCGGCTTCGCCATGTATCACAAACAAAATGCACTCATATTGCAAAACTCATCATAGGATAACTGTGGCGCAGTATAGTATTGTCTAATTTTTTTTTAATGGAACTTTAAGACACATCCTAATCCATATCTATAACACAAGCTTTGCTTAGTTTGGGACTAGATGGCGCTGTGTGGGATGTGCCAGGTATTATTATTTAAAATAAAGCAACATTTATAAAGCTGACATAAAAGAAAACTAATTCTTCAATAAATAAATTTAATAATGATCAAGACTAATTAGTTGCTGGTAATAGTGCCAAGTATATTATATGTGCGTGGTGCAAGTGCGCGTATAGTTGTAAGCAAACTGTCAAGTAAAACCTATTTTCGAGCTGTCGCCTTTTGTAATTACGTCCTTAAATACCTATTTTATCAAATCCACTTTGATGAGTTAAGATGGTTAATAAAAACTACTCAATGGGTACTTGATTGCACCCGGTCATATTGGCTTGACCAAATTAAGAATCAGCTAATTGTTATCTTTTACCTCTTGTTATTAGTTGGATTACAGAAGAGTAATAAATTTAAAAGATACTTAAGAACTTTTAAAGTACTAAATATTTTTTATTATTTATCTTTCTTGTAATGCTAAAATATTGCAATTACTGTATTCAGTTAAAATGTGTCTACAGCATAAGTTAAAAGAAACATGTGTACTTGAATTGTTTAACCCAGTCCTAAAGTTGTGTGTTATATAAGTATCTGTTTCGCTACCTTTTATGCCTCGAATTAGCAGATACATTCAAATGTGGTAGTGTGCCAGTCTGAAAACTATCTAAGTGGTGGCTCAAACATGTTCCTAATCATATCTCACAAAATACTGAAAATATCAACATTATTTGTGATTGTTATTTAATTACAAGATATCCACTATGTTTTTTACTTATTTTGAAAATTTAAACCCCATGGCATTATGAATAAACCTGTCAGAAAATTTTCCAAATAAAAACCTGCTTCAAAAGTGTCAATTTCAACTAAAAATAATATTATTTTAACTTTAAAGAAAAAAAAACATTACCTAATGAGCATCATATAGTTTATGAAGTACCAACTCAGACATTTTATATTGTGTTCTATTTATTATATTATAATATATATTTGTTATAGTTTGTTATACCTAGTCGATTTATATATTCTGTCACTACTTGAATATATTAAAAAAACAAAACTTTAGGCAATAGATGGTTTAATTCAATAAAATTAAAAAAATATTCAATAGACAATCAAATTACCATTTGATTACTTAAAGCGGCTCCCTTTTTTTAAAATGCTGTCTGACACGCCTAGGCCAGTCATCATACACCATTTTCACATCAATTTCAGCCACTGCTGTCACTAGTGCAGTGTTTCCAATTTTTTGTGTGGCTTAGAGCATACCTTTTCTTCTAGCTCCTGCTATATTTTATTATTCAGAAGATTCAGATTGAGGCTAGAGGAAGGCCAGTCTTTAAAGCTTATAAAGTCAATTTTTTCAGCCCTGAATCACTCTTGAGTCAGCTGAGGCTTATGGGCTGGTGCCAAGTCTTGCTGGAAAGTGAATTTTTATCCCATTAACAGCGTTTGAGGCAGGGCTCTCATTTTACTATTTAATACAATTTGTTGGTACACTTTTACGGTAGTTTTTACGCCTTTTGCACAAAAAAATATGGTGTTGGCCCATGGAAAAATGATCAATGCAGACAGATGATGATCTCTCGGAATTTTAGGAACAGCTTCAGTAGTTTTACCAGAATTCGACACATATATACACCTTATTATTTTGTTTGTAATAGACGTCAATGCCGATTTTTTAGGGTTCCGTAGCCAAAAGGCAAAAAAGGAACCCTTATAGTTTTTTACCAGAATTTGACACACCTTATTTTTTTGTTTGTAACGGACGCCCTCTATGCCGAATAATTTTTTCTTTCTATGTACAATTTTTTTGTTTAACCATAAAAGTAGTTGATAACTACGCAGATGCGCCACTGACGTCCACAGCCCAACAAAGTTTTTGCGATTGTTGCTTAAGGTCATGCCATAAGTCATGTCATAAGGGCTGAACCGATAAAGTGTGGCACTTTATCGTTTCAGCCGAATCGTGCTTTCGGCTGTCACTTATTAGCTACATTTAATTCTTTTTGATATAGCATTTTCTGGATAAAAGCAATTTTGCCAGTTTCGAGTTCAGTTATTCCATTCCACCATCCCATTATACTCCACTGCAGGGGCTTAGGCCTCCCCTCAGGGTGAGGGGGATTTAATCTACCACGCTGCTCCAGTGCGTGAGGTTGGTGGATTTTGACAACTGCCATCTGTTGATGACACCCGGTACTGACAGCTTAACGTGCTCTCCGCGGCACGGAGTTAGTGATAGTTATGTACTTAAGTGAGAAAAACTCCCGCACAGTCTTGTAAACTTCAAACAGGTACGCTGCGCTCGGGCTATCACGATGTTCAATAGTTACTTTCACCTAAACACGTGATTAAACAATTTTTATTAGAAAAGAATAAAAAAGGCAACGTTCTTCAAAATGCCGTCAGAAGCTACGATGCTAACACGTACGTATTTTGAAAAAAAAAAAAACTACCTTTAGGTACTAGAGTCTGGCTAACGAAAGATAAGAATGAGAAGTGGCAACAAATTCAAAAATTCAGGGTGTGGTATTCCTGGCGTGTAACGTGAAAACCAGTCTCGGTACTTGTAATATAATATGTAAAATATAACGATTTTATTAATTTATTATTAAAATTAAATTATTTTATTATTTAATAGTTAAATGAATCTGAGCATACACATAAATACAAATTAAAAATTATAAATTAGTTATTACATATAATACACATAATAAGTAAGAATTATAGTTATAATATTAATAAAGATTTGTAGTGGATTTGTAACTTGTATCTTTGTGGAACGGGCCACTGGTCTTTATGATTTACATTATCAGCTGTGAAAATATATGTAGATATAATAAATAAAATCCCGAAATATTTTTATTATTTATTCAGAATAATCAAAGTCAGACTCTAAAAATTCATACAATGATTCTTCTGAGCTACTTGTGTCACTATCACTGCCTACATTGATAATTACTACATATATAGATACACATCAATTCCTCTTTTGAGTAAAATTCTTCATACACTATATTATTCGCATCGAGCCACTTTTGAATATCTGCTTTGCGATTTGCCATCGTTGGGGCCTTATTTTTCTGCACAGTGTGGTAACTGGGATTTTTCAATGATTGTTACACTGGGGTTGTGCAAATTTGGGATAAGCTTCTCAGTCAACCATTTATTAAAATTTTGGGCATTCATATCATGGTGATAGTCAGCATTCTTGGATTTGGTACTAAAAACCAATAATGCATTAGGTACAAACCCGTTTTTGTGCCCAGCATACACAACAATGTACCTTTTTCCTGATGATACGTTTTCCACAGCGCCACTCGTAGATGGACCTTGCCATGATTTCTTAGGTTTATAGTTTTTATGAACATAAGTCTTGTCAAGGTATACAATTTGCTTACCTTCTGCCATTGATATAAGATTGGGGAAGATATGCAATCCGACATGTAAAAACGTCCAGAAAAAATCAGTGCCTTAACACGCTCAATGGCACTCATTTCGTGTAGTGTTGTTTCGCCACCCGACCTAATCAGACGCAGCACAATGCCGAAATGTTCAATTAAAAAATGCAGAGATATCACACGTCAAACGCAAGAAAAAAAGATGGCATTTCGTATTTTCAGAAGGTAAAATTAGGCCTTATTTGTATTTCATACTGTGTTTTTTATTATAAAAAGCCAATTTAGAATAATTAATATCATTTGTTTAAAATTATCAATAACGGTTGAGATATAAACCGACCAATTATCAAATGCACTTAATTATGACTAAGCTTGTGCGTTTTGTATTCCCATAATATTTGGTCGCATAATAAGTAGGTAGGTTTTGTTGTAATACTAATGGAGTCGCATTTTTAATATATTTAAATTTTTGGTTCAATATTTTTTTTCTTAGTGCTTTCAAATATTATTATGAATCATTACAATTATTTTATTGGTAATTATTTCGTCTGGTGTAAGGGAATTTTTGGTATTTTTTGCTTATTCGTTGTTTTTTTGGGTATGGGAGAAATTGTAAACCATGAGAAATAAAGCAACCCTTTCTTAGGAACATTTTTTTAAGAAACAGTTTTGGAATACCTATTTTAATTTTTGGTTAAGAGTAATTTACTAAAAAAAATTGTAAAAATACCCATTTTTTATAAATCTATTCTGACTTAGATGAGAATATATTTTATATTAAAAATATCTATATAAATATATAAAATACCTTTCATACATATGAATATTTAAGATATTGTTATCTACGTTACCTACATGTTCAATGAGTATGGCTTACATTTTACTGTAACAATCGTAATTAAACTGTAACCTAGTGGCAAAATTTTTGTACTCATAAAAAACTGGCCAAGTGCGAGTTCACCTCACGCATTAAAGGTTTTTCCTTTCGGTACGATGAATCAATCCTTAATGAGTCCATTATTATTAAAATCATATTTCGAAATACGTTTAGAAAGATAAAACAAAAATCCACGGCATGCGATTTCTTGTTTAAAATGACATTATTTATATTTTAGCTTTCCGCGGGACCCGATATAATGCGCGAAATGGGTATTTATAGTAGCTAAAGAAAGACATGAAGAGTATTTTAAACCAAATACTTCATGTGTCGTTTGTTCGGAACATTTTTCTGAAAGCGACATGTATGTGACCGTAAAAAGTATTAACAGGCTTAAAAAAACAGCCTTGCCCACAGTTTCCGTAACTACATTTGATTTCTGGTATGTGTTTCGATACTAGACGTACGTTTTAGTCCATGAGCCTGCGCCTAAGACACTGTTTGAATTTACTTAGGCTAGTTTTTCTATAGTTAGTTACAATGGTTGTGTACACAAACATACAGCGGTCAGTCAAGCGAAACCGAGAATAAGTGACTCAGGTGCGCTATCAAAAGTGTCGTGTCTACCGAGGTAATAAAATGAATTTAATAAGGCCTATAATTGTTATATAACTTGTATATTGCATATAAATAAAAGTTGTGATGGTTAGTCAGCTGAATATGGGGACAGAGTTGGTCAGTAGGCCGTAATTATGCATATAATTCTTTCGATCAGCCTTTTACTTTGAATCATAAAGTAAACTTTATAAAAACTATAGTACAAAAATTTATTGACATTCGCCTCAATTTTATAGCAAAAAAGGCGACTGAAAAACTAAAAATTCAATTTAAGAGGCAATTATTTAATAAATTAACCTTGTTTGCAGGGAAACTAATTGTAATTGTATTAAAAAATAAATTAAATTAAATAAAAAAATACAATATTTTTAACATAAATTTTTCATTTAATATTAATTTAATTAATTAATTTATTCATTTTTATTTATTTCAGCGCCCTCTGGTAGCTTATAATTTTAAAACATGTCTAAGAACTTCCTTAAGTAATATCTATGTAATCGCAGAAACCGAATCAAAATTAGCCAAGTTATTTTAGAAATACAAATCAAATGCAGCACCCCTAGTAGGCACAACCGTAAAAAATACTTAAAAACTTGCCTGAAATGATACTTAAATAATAAATAAAAACCGCATTAAATCCCCAGCCGTTTTACAGAAACACAATTACTGCCGCGCCCTCTGCTGCCCTTCATCCTTAAAATCCTTTTTCCAAAACCCTGCTCTGCAGTAACACTTACATGATAAAAAAACCGCATCGAAATTGGTGCAGTGGTCTTTGAAGAAAATTATGACAACAATTGCACACAAACACACAATCTTTTACTTAAAACACATGTACCGTTTCCATTACATTTTAGGTAAAAAGAAACGAATTTACCATGTAAAATAATTTATATTTAATTTGCCACTCCATGGATGTCTTGTTCCGCTGTCGAAGAATCTCCTGACTTTTTGTTTTAATAACAAAGCGGTACATATAAGCATTTTATATTTAAAATTGAGTCTTATGTTAAAGACAATACGGTTCAAATTACTAGACTGTAAACCGAACATATATCCTTTCCACTTCTAAAATTTTGACTTTTTGTGTTTTGATAACAAAAAGATATATTTCTGTTATATTTTGTAGTGAAAATTGAGTCTTGTGTTTAAGGTAATACCGTTGAAATTACTAGACAGTAAATCGAGGGCTTAGAGGAAGACCGACGTATAGAAATTATCGAAATCGAGATTTTATTATAAGAACCGCCTAAACGTAATCTACGTCCTGGCAAAGTAACGTAACCGTAGTTTGTTTCGTTCCGAAAATACAATTTTGACGTGTCTCTTAGAGTCTTTTTATTGATTGTTAAAATAACGTAATATTTTTTAAGTTAAAAACCAAATAATAAAATAACGTAATATTTCTTAAGTTAAAAAACAAATAACACTTAATATTTTTTTTAAGATTCAATACAGCTTATATGATACGTCACTTGGCTTTTATATATTTTTACTAAAAAATATTCATAAAATAACTTAAGATTTGATAAGTTACTTTAATTTTATTTCATTAGTTTTCATATCTAAAAATAATTGACGTATCATATAGTACATTAATTTTGCATTAAAATTATTTAAGTTGTTTTAATAATTTTGTTACCTCTAAACAAACTTTACAAATGATACGTTATTTTGACTTTAAATTTTGATCGTTTTGTAGTGATAAGCCAATTGCTATTAGTATGTTACGTTTAAAATTCGCGCTGGTCGGAACATGTTTCGTTCCCGCCTACCCCGTGATTTCTAGTGGATTTCTATAGTTTTGTGTTACGTTAATAATTGAAATTTTTATGTAGTTTTTGTATTTTAACTAAGAGTACGATAAAACTGTTCCTAATCATGAATAAAATGACCAGAAGCTGGAAAATGATTAATGCCATCCAGAATGAAAATGTAACGGATGCCATAATCGAGGTACGCTTGTAAGTCTGTCAAGAGATGGTCAAGAGGCTTCTTAATGTCAGCACTTGTTTTTTTTTACAATATAAAATTCATTGACCTTCTTCTTCTTCTTTTTCTTCTTAGTTATGGCGTTCTCTGCATTTAAAGCAATTTCGCCAGAGTCGAGTATTCTGTTCGTATTTTTAATAACATATTATAAAATAAAGTCCCCCTCCGCGTCTGTCTGTCTGTCTGTCTGAACGCGATAAACTCAAAAACTACCGAACGGGTTGGCATATTATTGGCATTAATTGACGGAATGATTCAAGAGGAAGGTTTACGTGTATAATTTATTAATGTTTTGTGCAAATTTGTTGAAATATGACGATTATTGTTGAAGAAGTCGGAAAAAAATCAAGACGGCTGGGATCTTTCATCGAAAATGTTGCCTAATCTTTTTGAGATATAGCAAAATAATATATGGAGGAATTGTGTATCTTATATAGGACTAAAGAAAAGTCCGCGATGGCATATGTCTATCTTTCATGGATAGCTTACTATACTTACCTATATTTATGTTTAAAAAAATGGTGTCATATGATGAGGTAATTTGAAAGCAATTTATACGGATACAGTATTGTTCCTTATTAAATTAAATACGTTATTTATCTTCAGCATTTTATGCACGTTATGATTGCTCTTTACTCTATCCAATTTAAATTAATATATTAGAAGCTATCGCGAAATATATATTATATTTTGTTTTTGTATCTCTTGAAGATTGTATATAATTTGTGTAGCTCATGTCATTAGTTTAATACTGTATTAAAATTGTACGGACGGGTTGCTGTGCTTGTGGTGTGTGCGGCGGACTCACGTAGGGGCTGACTGAAAATCAGTGTTGTGGGCGTGGTCATCCACTCCTACAGCGTGTGCTGAGTCAGCTCCTATCATGGTTGCGGAGAACTTCTATTTGTGTTTTGTCATTTGTATTGTCTGTTGTGTATTATGTATCCGTGGCCGTGATTAAATATGTTTCTTTCTTCTTTCTTTCTTTCTTTCTTTAAATATATACATCGCGCGACCAGCCGGGCGGCCATACGGGACGACGCGACACGCGTTTTTAGGTTAGGGTAGGTTATATGTAATTATTCTTTACTTTCTCATATATTTATAGAATTGGAAATAAAATACTTTAAAAATACTCCAAGTAGGATGAACTTACGTCATATTTAAAGGTAATTAAATACAATTCACATGTTCGACGCAACACGCTGATATGACACTACGACAGAAAAAACATTACGGCTTATATGCTCTGCTACCCGTGCGAAGCCGGGGCGGGTCGCTAGTTTTTAATAAAAAATAAGAATAGGCAGCGTAGTACAGTTAATATAGAGCTTTTTCAAAATATCGCCAGAAATCACGACGTTCCACGTGCGCCATTTTGAAAAAACTCTTCATTGACCTTGTTTCGTATAGCATGAATGTCAAAGCTATCTAAGTTTGATACAGTTTTCATATGAGGACGTTTTTTTCCTGGTGTATTCCATACACCTTTATTGACTGACCCCCAATGCTTGATTCTGTTAAGTGTTGACACACTTACCTCTAGAAATAATAAAGAAAATGTAAGTTACAGGTATTTTGTAAATAATTACACCACAGGAATACTGTCACACATTATACAGATGTAGTGCAAAATTCTTTTTCATCAGCAAAATTCGGAAATCCGATGAGACCCTAAAATACGGCGATTTAGAGTTTGAGTCTTATCGGATGTCGGAATTTGCAGTTTTGTGTATTTAAAATTTCATTATTCTCCAACTCACTTAACTTTTCTATAGTATTTTTGACAATCTCGACTCCATCGACATCCCCGTCCTTCTGAAAAATAACAATATTTAAGGACATGACATAGAAATGCGTAGTTTTATTATACTCATATTAGATATAATGAGTAGCGACGAGTAAATTTATTACGTAAGTATCAAAAACTATATTTTATACTAACCTAGAAATGACGATATAACTTGTAAACACTCTTGTTTCTGCTTGAAAGCAATGTTTCTCTCCTCTTGTTTTTCCTTGTGTTTACATATAGTATGCAGCAGCATACGAACATTACTTTTTATAGTTTTTTTCATCATGAACACCTAAAAATGAGGCAATGCAGAAAACGAACAATGATTTGACAACAAATTAATGACAGAACAATGCCGTTTGACAATTCAACTTGTGTTGCCCCATGAAAAGTTCTATAAAAAACTCATTCTCATCTTTCATTAGCCAGACTCTATCTAACTGTTTTTTCTGTATTGTGTGTGCCAGGGTTGTCAGCGGCTCAACTGGCGCTGGCCACCAGTATGGAGCAGTTGGAGTTCGCGTGCATCGGTGCCTCCATGACGGACGACGAACTCGCCATCTCGCGATCGCTGGCGCACCTCGCTGCACTCATACGCACCGTCGAGGATGAGCGCGAGCGCATGGTGACACCATCATCATTGCTATCTCTAAATAATCCTAACTAATATGAATGCTAAAGTGTTTTAGTTTGTTAATACGTCACGTCGCAACGGAGAAGCAGAATGTAGTGATTTTTTAGCACAGAGAGAATTGAAGGGACAGGGAGTAATTTAAGCTATTGTTTACGTCCAGGTCGAAGGTTTTCATGAGATTCGTAACTAATTAAGATTTGGAATTATTGAGAAGCAAAGGTTCATGAGTAGATTTTAAAAAGTGAAGTGGCCGTAAACATAGTTATGGACGTAGCTGTTGCTTGGATATACCTGATATGAGAATAGGGCTTACCTGCAGAATCCTATAATTATGTAATATGAGTGCAATATTACAGAATGCAAAAGTGTCTAAATTATTGTCATAGAGAATACTTGGAAAACCAACAAAAAATATTTACTAATATCCTGCATCTTGTCTTGCGTCAGATACATATGTAAACATTCCCAAAATAATTGTAGGAATGTTTTTTTTTTCGTGCCTGAAGTCCTAATGATTATTATTAAAATATAATGTTATGTTTACGGTCCAGCCTGTCAATCAGTCCAAATTGATCCTACTTGGACCATAGTTCAGTTATTTCACGGTTAAGTGTTATATGCATGAATGTATGAGTGTGATGAAATACACAAAAAAGTCAGTGTAATTCATGGAATGTTCACTTTTTGTGGTGTAAACACTGATTTTTACAAGTCCCGGTTTTTCTTTTAATATGACAAGAATTTACAAATACTTTTTATTGAACTGGGATACCAGGGGCTGCTTTGTAGGATTACCAATAGTTATATTTATTTATTTATTGTGGGAAATCCAACAGCTGTAAAATACAATATTAATTGAAAATGAAATCAAAATTTAGCCTATAACAGGTTTCCACTTATACTGTATTACTTTTTACACTTAAGAACTACGAACTACTTATATGATAGTTTGATTGAAGATTGAAGAATTGAGAATTTATATACCAAACACACAAAGAGAAGAGACAAATGTATGAAAAAAAAATGTTTTTATATTTGTTTCTATGTTCCTGTTTATTTTATTAATTTACTGGCGGTTTTAATAAAGGTTTTTGAAATGGTTCACGAATATGTTTCCTTGCTTCACTGGCATAGAACTTTGAAAACATTTCAAACTCGCGTAGATATTATTTTATTTTACTCTCATAACCATTACTAAAGTTATAGAAGGAATGTAAATTTTACATATGTTTAACTTGTTCTAACATGTAACATAACATAACATGACATACGTATACATCACAACAACGTGTAGGCTCCAAACTAACCATTAGCTTGTGTTGGACAGTGAAGTGTAAGACACCACATACATATAACAACCAAGACCCAGTACCAGTATTCATCATATAAATACTGACCCGATCTGGGATTCGAACCCGGGACCTCCAGCTTCGTAGGCAGGGTTGCTACCCACTAGACTAAGCGGTCGTCAATTTATTGTCGTCAATGTAGAACAAAGCATTAGAAAGAAAAAGATAGCTTATACCAAATCATTGCTGCTTATTATCAAACCGTAGTAAATAGTGCTTAGCCAAGAACTTTAACGATATATTTAAAGTTAAATATTTCTATTGATTGTAGTAATAAAATATATAGGTACGTTTATTTCTTTAAACTTAAACATTATTTTCGTTTCCAATAAGGATCATGGTACGGTATATTAGTAAGTATTATGGGTACAAAAAACGACAACACAAACACTGATTGATTATGACCCGGCACAAATATTCAAAAAATATGTGATAGACTGAGGTTCGAAACCACAACCTAAGTTAGAGTTACTAATAACTGAGCGGGCTTTCCTTGAAAGCCAAAAAGCCATGCATGTCTAAAATTTTCCAACAACAAGAAAGTAAAACACAGAAATGAGAGTGAAAAGAAGTGAGAGTATTTGAATTTTTCGCGAGCTTGTAGTTTCAAACGCCGCGCTATTCTACGCGCCTATCACTACATGAATCGACACGTGACCGAGTGACCTCGACTGAGTTCGTCCGACCGACCCGAGAAGTTTATGCGTAAGCCAGAATTAGATGTCTTTTATGTTTGTCTTTTTCTTACACGTAGTGATGATTGGCATCCATCCCACTCACGTTTCTGTCGTATTACATTGCTATGTATGGAGATTTCATACGTCTCATAAGCCAGGCTTGCAAAGTGAAGTTCGTGCGTATTATTAACTGAGACAGTTTGATGTAAACTAACTTCATTTTTGTTTTCAAATGCATTCATTGCGATTTGTTGTGTCCGTCATGTATACTTACGTCTTTTTCATTCACACTGAAATTTACCATGTGGAAAATGAAACAAATATATGTAAATACAAGAATGCCTTCTATAACTTTAGTAATTGTTCTGAGATTTTAGTACAGACATCTCGTTGGGTATTGGTGTTAAATAATACATCAATGGCGTGTGTTGCAGTTGGGTCGCGCGCATGAGCAGATCATCCTGCCGCTTGAGCGTTTCCGCAAGGAGCACATTGGCGCCGTCAAGGTCAATCCCCATCCTGCCTCGCTTCGCAATCGTTATTCGTCGACCGCGCTCATTTCACTCTATGTTGCAGGAGGGAAAGAAGAAATTTGAAAAGAAGACTGCCAAATTTTGCCAGACACAGGAGCGCACTCTTGGGCTCTCCACCAAAAAACCGGACACTGTGTTCCAGGAGGTAGTGCTTGAAGGTGCTGACGGGTCATGCTAAAGCCGAGGATAATGTTCGCTTACCGATGACGGCATGTTGCAGGCGGATGCGGGCATGGAGATGGCCGAACGGGACTTCTGCGCTGCTTCGCTCGAGTGCGTGTTCCTGCTACAAGCCGTTCAGGAACGCAAGAAGTTCGAACTGGTCGAGACCTTACTCGGGTTCGTGTTCGGCTGGTGGACGTTTCACCATCAGGCGCACGAGGTCCACAACGATGCCGAGCCGCTCGCACGCGATCTACAGCTGCGTATTCAGCGGGTGAGCATCCCGCCCGTGAGCGCCACGCATTCTTCCGTTCCTACTTCGCTAATCACGTCCCGCCACCGTACCCACTAACTGCATCTTTTTCTTTGATTGCGCATGCTTGTGTGTGGCTGCAGACGCGCACCAACTTTGAGGAGACCAGCAAGCAGACCGAATCGCTCATGAAGAAGATGATGGAGATGCGACATACGGTGAGAGCACGCGCCTTGCGCTCTGCCACTCTGTGCCGCCGTCCTGGCTCGCATGTTGTTTGTGTGTTTTTGTGTGCGTGTGTTTGTGTTTCACAGTGCACGGAAGAGGGCGTTATTGGTGGTGCTACTGGCGGCCCAGCGGCAGCCAGCGTCACGCGCGCAGGGTACCTCTTCCTCATGGAGCGCAGTGAGTAGCGCGATGCGTGTGACATGCGGTTCGCAGGACGCTGCTTCAATGTGGTACTGTTCTGTATGCGACTTGTTCGCAGAGGCGTTTGGCACGGCGTGGACGAAGCAGTACTGCACGTATGAGCTCGGCCCACGGCTGCTCACACTTACGCCTTACAACCAAATCAATGTCAAGACGGTGAGTTTTCGCTGGCCTCGTACGCTCTTTTTCCCTCTCTTTAACTTTTTTTTTCACTTCTTCCGTCGTAGTCTGGGCCGACGGAAAGCGTTTGCGTGTGCAGCGCACGACGCGCCACCGACGCCGTCGAGCGACGTTTCTGCTGGGAGGTGCAGCCGGCCGGCAGCGAGCGCGCGCCATTCACGTTGCAAGCTTTGTCAGAACGCGACCGCACGCGCTGGCTCCGCGCGATCTGGCCCGCCGATAGGGAGGACCGTGAGCCCGCGCCTGCCACTGCCCGCCCCGAAGGCGTCACAGAAGTGGCGGGTTGCGCTCTTGATGAGGCCGGCTTTACGTTCGTGCACCGCATCATCGGCACGCTGGAGGCTCGTGGCCTCGACGAGCAGGGCCTGTACCGCGTGGCCGGTGTTGCGTCTAAGGTGGCGCGCCTGGTAGGCTGCGCCGCAGACCCACGAAGGCTGCCTGCCACGCTCGCTGACCCGCTCGAGTGGGAGACTAAGACGCTCACCTCGGCGCTCAAAAGTTATCTGCGCGCGTTACCTGAGCCACTGTGCACGCGGCGGCTGCACTCGTGTTGGGTGGCAGCAGCGAAGCGCGAGTCACGCGCTGACCGGTTAGGTGCGATGCATGCGCTACTGCACGCGCTCCCGTCGGCGCACCGGGAGATGCTGTCACTGGTGGTGCGGCACCTGCGCGAGGTGGCGGCGCGCGCGTCCCAAAACCTGATGTCGGCGTCTAATCTGGCGGTGTGCTTCGGGCCAACACTGCTACGGCCAGAGCGTGAGACCGTTGCTTCCATCATGGAGCTCAAGTTCTGCAACGTGGTGGTGGAGACGCTGATCGACAACTACGACTTGCTGTTCCTCACACCGCCACCCGCGCTCCCCGCACCGCCTCCGCCGCCACCACCGCCAATTGACGCGTCGCCTCCCAACGGTCACTTACGGTAAGTTACGAACTACATTAGCATGGTACCTTTTTATGAAAACACCTCAACAGATTTTACAATGTGAGTTAAAAAAAATATTTGCCATGAAATTGGGAATTTCGAATAACATATGTGTTTATATGTATATATACTAACAAGAAGAAGTTTTAACAACCATCCAAATTTTAATATAACCTTTGGTAAAAAATTGATGGCCGTCTTGTTTCCTTTAGGTATCATTCAATAGGAAAATATTGAGATATGACTACACAAACCTTTCCCAATACAAGTCACCATTCACGGCCGCCGCACGTTCCGCTCCGTCGCGCCACGTAGGTAACGTACCTGTTGCAACGTTACATCGTGTTCGCACTGTTCACAGGTTATTTTAATGTTTTGAGCTGATGTGAGTTGGAATCCCAATGTGTGTCACTGGTTTTTTATAGCAAACTTGACCCGGACATAAATAAGTAGGGTGAAGAGTATGCCTCAAAGAAGATATGCAAATGACCGACAGACAAATCAAACGACGCAAATGGCAAATTATCAGTGCCGTCTTTACGCAAAGTCCTAATAGGCCCGGGCCTAGGGCCCCAGGCATGTTGGGGGCCCCCAATCGCAAAAAATCATTTACAATCATCCTTTAGAAAGAACGTTGAATAACAAATCGTAAGCTTTAAAACCCCCATAGTAATAAAAATAAAGTAATTAATTACATTAGTCATTTAATTTATAATATATTTATTATGTAATATGGAAATGTAACATTACAATTTTTTTCTTGATTTTTTGTGAGCGAAATCAGAAATTATGTCTTCAAAACTTATATTATTTAAAATGTCCGGTTCTATAAACATAATCGAAAGATAATTCTATCGAGGATTTAACTTGACATTTCGATGATCATTTTTTATAAATTTTAAGGCTGAAAATGATCTCTCGCCGCTACAATTCGTGACCATCATGCTTAAAAAAATTCGTAAACTTATTTCTATATTAGGAAAAGTAGATTTTAAACATTCTTTTTTAATTTGGGTGTACAAATGTGAGAAATCTAACTGTATCTCACTCTATGTAAAATCATTTCAGAAATAATTTAGGGTTATTTTTAAATAAAATTTGTGTCTGGTGTCATTTGAAATAGTTGCTTATGTGCATAATTAAGTGATTATGATCTAAGCCTCTATAAAAGCGACTTACAACTATAGTGTTACGCTATAAGACTTAAGGTTTTGATATTCGAAAGGTTTAATTTATTCTACATTTATTGGGGGCGGGCCCCGTCGATACTTAGGCCTAGGGCCTCATACCTTGTAAAGACGGCACTGCAAATTATGTTTTGAAGTTTGAATTTTACTTTTTTCTGAACATGGCAAAAGGCTTATTCTTCAACAACGGTGACATACTCTTCAAAAAACTTTAACATACTGCAAATTTTTATTTACTGACATAATTGTTCATTGCTGTTGTGGGAATCGATTTACCGTATTTTATAAGTGTGAATTATTTTTTTAGGCTTCCGTAGCCAAATGACAAAAAAGGAACCTTTACAGTTTCGCCATGTCTATCTGTCCGGGGTTTTTCTCGGAAACTATTGGCAATATATAGATGAAATTTGGAAGGTAGGTGTAATCTATAAACCGCTACACAATGACGTAGTGAAATTAAGAAAAATATTTTTTTGGAATAAGTCGCCATACATGTAACTGAAGTACGAAGAAAAATATCATCGTATATTAACACGAGATGTACCAAACGAAAGGTCTTAAAAATGATTTTAAGGTTTCAAACATTTTATTTTTATTTTAGTCAAGTTGTTGAGATATGTACTCCTAAAGTCCTAATTTTTGTTAGAGTCATGTGTCCCCCCTCTACCAGCTAAACCGTTGTTTATAGATATGTGGAAAAAATTTATGACAGGAGCTTATATAACGTAGTTGAAAGGAAAACTATCACAGCTAATTAGACTGTATTATTTAACGAGTAATAGAGTAACTTATAAAATGTTCTTTTGTAAATAAAAATTTTGTAAAAATTCCATAGAAAATGACAGATAGCGTGTTATTTGCATTCCTTTGCAGAGCTTATTCTATTCACAATCGATACTAAAAGTCAAAGGTTCACTGTAATAAAATAAGTAATATAAAGTGTCTGTAGTTATCAGTGCACTCATGTTATTACTTTTCGGATTAGCCAGAGAGGATCGAGCGCCTTTTAAATAACTAAGGAAATAAAAATGAAATATATTTTTACAATAATTTTTAAATTACATAATAATAACGATTAATGGTTTAGTTCGATGAATGTCGCGCTCGTTTTTTATATTGTATGGTGGTACGGAACCCTTTGTGTGTGAGTCCCATTCGCACTTGGCCGGTTTTTGTATAATTAATGAAACTGGCTTACAAATAAAAGTTATTATTCATAATAACAGTATTCAAATTTTAAATTTGGGATTATGTGATCTATGGCCTGGGTATGAATAATCGTTTTTTAAATTATTTACCTACTTAAATGAATGGCTTGTAATATGACTTTCTATTCGATAATTTTTAACAACTTTTAAAGCTTGTTATATAAAAAAACATATTTTAATGAACCATATTTTTTATTAAAACCTAGTCATTCATATTCATACATACTCCGATATTGTTGTTATGAATTTGAAAATATCGTTCGTAATAATCGTAATGCATTTTCTGCGCTTTCGTACCTACCTACCTTATCGGTGCGCGAGTTACTTACTTTATGAATACTTCGGTCAACTTTACTGTTGAAAACTAAGAAAATATAAACTTACTAAGTGTTGTGCCAGTACCGTGGCTTCTCGTGCTTTAGCGACTAAAAACAATTTAAAATATTTTGGATACTCTTCTATACTTACGTGCTCAGTGTTCTCCAGTACGCTTCGTGATTTGGAATCCGCAATACAACGCGTTCATCTCTCGTATCGAAAGCATCTAAAAAAAAAAAAGGTACCTACAGTTCAAGTATAAACGTGTCGATCATGGTTATAAGACAAGGTGCCGTAAATATCATTTTCTACCTTCGGAGAAGAGAGGGCAAATAACGGACATTAAATTTTTAATGAAAATAGCACGCGGAATAATAGACTGCTCTGCCTTAACTGGATAGGATGAACTTGTGTGGCCGAGTGGTGGGCGTGGAGTGCAATACCTTGGGCTTACAGTTATTATTATTTATTTATTTATTCATTCAGAAAAACAAACAGTCGTATACAAAATAATTTTCTTAATACTAGTTACAAATAGACCTAGAGTTCCATAATAAATTGATATAAAATAGTAAGATGTGAAATTATCGTACAATGTAAACCCAGTTTTTTTTTACATATATATCTGTAGTTTATATTACGTAGTCATCTTTACAAAATTTATATTCTTATGTGTAGAAAATCTTTACGTCGGATTTTTCCGACTTCACGTCCGACGACGGCACAAATGATTCGTGTGTGTGACTTGTGTTAACCTGGCTTTTTGCCATTTATATCATAACTAGCGGTCGTACTCGCCTTCGCCCGGGTGGACTACGGAAACGTTCCTCTTCCCGTTCCACGCATATAGTACGTTGCACCCGTGCGAAGTCGGAGTGGGTCGCTAGTCCAACCGTATAGTATCATTACACTATGGTATCATCGACATCATCTAAAAACCCTCCTCGCTTATAGCTCTTTATATTATTGGAAACCGTATTCCATTGCGTGGTTTAGAAGTAAGAAGATAACGAACAGGGGCAGACAGCGAATTTATTTTGTCGCACTATAGTTTTAATATTTCGAAAACTGCTAAAATATCAATATAAATTGCATGGTGTGAAGGGCGATTATAATATGCATAAAATGCTTAAGATAACTAACGTATTTAATTTGATAAGGATTAATGTCATGTTTAAAAAACATCTCCGCAAATAGTGCATTATGTTAGAACAGTTAGAACAGAACAGAACAACAACAGAACAGAAGAACAAATTTGATAGCCATAAAAAGGATATACAGTAAGTCAACCTTAAAAGATACACATATGTTGACGCGGACTCTTGGTTAGAACTTTTAAAGGGGAAAAATTCCGTAATACATGATTTTTGCTTAACAGCAACTGTTTACGCAGCGCGCGTAACGGAAGCTCTCATAAGGAATAATTTTTCCATTTTTGCAACATTTTTCATTGATGCTCCGCTCCTATTGGTCGTAGCGTGATGTAATAATAGCCTATTGCCTTCCTCGATAAATGGACTATCTAATTCAAAAAGAATTTTTCAATTCGAATGGGTAGTTCCTGAGATTAGCGCGTTCAAACAAACAAACAAAGAAACAAACAAAAAGTATAGCCTATAGGTTTCCTCAATGAATGAACTATCGAACACAAAAAGAATTTTTCAATTCGAACCAGTACTTCCAGCTTTATAATATTAAGTATAGATTTCTAGATGCGAATACCTATTAATAGCTATGTTTATTTTTTGTATTACTAAATGTACCTATAAATGCTGTTGGTATTCCAAATAAGTAAAATTCAATACCTACAAGGAATCATTTAAGGGTGAGTTTAAAGGGCAATTAAGTATGTATGATTGGTAAATTCAAGTTATTATTATTGTTAGTCTTTTGTGTTATTATTATTATTTGTGCAGCTTTATTTGCGTGGTGCACGTTTGCTTCAGTTCCATTCCTTTTAATTATAAATTTAATTTTCTAGTGAGAAATTTATTAGGTTATGATTTAACATGTTTATTTCTCATATTGTACTTAAGCATATTTTGTAACGTTTTTTTCTCCTAATAAATAAATAAAATACAATAAAATAAAAATCATTATATTAGAAAGATATATACGCTTGTCTGAAAGTTGATTTACGTTTCATATCCGACCGTCGCGTCGTGTGGTCGTGTCATGGTCGTATATTCATGGTAGAAGTTCTCAATTCGATTGTATTATTTTTTTTGTAAATGTTACTCGATATTTTCGCCGATTGTAACTCGATTTGATTGATTACTTTCTTATTGAAAATTTCGACGTTGGTCCCATTTTATTTGAAGAAAATGTTCCACCTCTAAGGGTAAAAAATTAGAGGATGGATCGTGTTCCTAGTTCAATAAAAAATATAATATTATTGTGATTTAGAAATTATGTGATGATGGAAATGGCAGGCAGTCGAGGATAACTTTAACTCGTGTCTGGGCTCATGTGATCCGTTTTGACGTGGTCTTCCATCTGTGTTCTGCCTATCCTGCCATCGAGGAGGCCGCGGGCACGAAAGCAGCGTAAGTGGGGCGGGAGTAGTAAACAAAAATTGTACACAGTTGTACAGAGCCGTCATTTCTTTCTGCTACTGCTCCAGGCCCACTATTAATGGTTGCAGCTAATTGTTGCACTTCTTCCTTATTTTATAGGAATTGCTCAGCAATGAATGAATGAATTGTGGGTGAGACTTATTGATTGGAAGTTTGACCTATATGCATATATTTCTACATATATATGTTTTTTTCATGTTGTTTCTGTCAGTGTGAACCTGTAAATGGTTGACTGTTAACCGCTCACTGCTAATTATTTTCATTTGTTTGTTACTGTTTGTTCTCCTTGATACAAATAAATAAATAAATATATTTTTAACGATAACTAAAGGATCGCCGTTTAGCCCTTCGTCACTTAACGGCATTGTATCATTTGAGTCGAGCGTTTAAAGGCCTACCCTACTCTTGTACTAAATACGAATAGACTCCTATTACTTATACCACTAAAAATTTAAAAATTAAATAAATTATTACTAAAAAATAACCGATTTCACAATTTTGTCTATACTTTAAAGAGAAGAGCATTTAAAGTTTTTCACACAAAAAAGAGAGTTCGGCCCGTGTCTAATCCTCGCTGTATTTTTGTATCAATGTGTACAGAAAAAATATATGTAATAGGGAATGTAATATTGTCACAGGGTGGTTTAATTTTGTTTTTTTTTTTAAATATCTTGTTTAGTTGTTTTAGAATAAATTCCTGAAAAACATGATTTCCTTCAGTTCTTCGTTTTTGAAAATAATGAGCCGTAAATTCGATATTATTACGAATTAAAAAAAAAAACCAAACATACCGCCACATACATACCAATTTTTGTAAAAAAAAATTATCTCCTCCTAGCCTGAATGACATAGGTACTTCTATGTCTAATTTTCGTAACTGGCACTTAAATGATTTTCTTTCTAGACGCAATGCGGAAATCGTGCCTAGAAAATCGAGAAACCAAAAATTTGTTTTAACTTAAAAAGGAGTTATTACAGATGTCAGTTTGATTAAACCTATACCAGTTAGTATTCCGCCGTAATTTAAGGATCCCTAAAAAATACACACGCTATGATCGAAGCGGGAGGCGACAGCTGTGAGTGCGGAATGCGCGTGCAAAAAAACAATCTCGCCGCGCACCTGCCGCCGCCCTCTCCCCGCGCAGAGGGACCATCTTCGTCTTGCCCGTCGTGCCGCGAGATACACTCCGCACCCTGAATCGGAGATGGCACCTGGCGCCCGACCGCCAGGTGCGAGCACACGTGGCCGTGCATCTGCCGGTCACGCCCCGCACTGCCCCGCACCCGACTTTATAGCGCGGCGCACGGCGGCTGTACGCACAGTACAGTGCATTAGCTAAGTCAGCCGAGCGTCGCGTGCCCGATATGATAATCTGTCTTTCGGGCTTCGTAATCGCCGGTTCGCGGCCGCCGCCTTACCGTCCTTGCATTTCCGGCAGGGTCGAGCCCGCACCGCTCGTCGCCGGGCTGCGCGGTGAGTCCGAGTGGGGAGGCACCCGCTACGCCGCACACCACCACCACCACCTGCTGCAACAGTATCCAGCGCTGCCGCCACCGCCGCGAGGTGAGCGCGCGCGCCCGGGGCCGCCTGTCTCCCCACCGACATCTGAAAGTGCAGCGTGTGCGTGCGGTACAGGTTCGGCGCTGTCGGTGCGTTCCAGCACCAGTTCGCCGGAGACGGTGTCGAGTGCGTCGCCGCCGCCGCCCCCCGCACACCCGCCCCGTGCCCTGCACGGCGTCGCCGCCGCTCAGCCCCCGGGCACCTACATGCGCCACCCTCGCTACACGTGAGTGTCGGTGGTCTCCCACCTCGCGCTTCGCGGTCGCGCATTCTCCTGACCCGTGTGTGGTGGGTGTGTGCAGGCGCGTGCGCACGTTGTACGCGTGCCTGGGCGAGAGCGAAGGCGAGCTGTCGTTCGAGCCCAACCAGATCATCACGAACGTGAGTGCCTCGCCAGAGCCGGGGTGGCTGACGGGTACGCTGAACGGCGCCACCGGTCTCGTGCCCGAGAACTACGTGGAGCCTCTGCCGTGATCACGTATCCCGCCCCGCACCCTTTACCCCACACACCCTGTACATTGTGTTGTAAATAGTGGTCGTTGATATTGTAACTATTTATTGGTTAAATGCCGTGCGCACTCCGCCCCACTTCGGTGCGTCTTTTATTAAAGATTTTTTACCAAATATGCGTTTCTTTTTCTTCCTACTGCACCCCTTTTCAGCTGTACGGCAAAGCGATATGAACCGCTCATGTTGCCCTCAACTTCATCCGTGAGAAAATAGCAATTGTATTCCTAAAATGTTTATATTTAGGGAGAAAATACACACTTTCAATATTGAGAATGGTAAAATTAACTTTTTTATTTTGTACGACATTTTATTTAGTTGATATTTTAAATGAATGCGTAATAACCAGTGTGTTGTTAAAACATAATTTTTATTTTCCTAACAAGTAAAAATTAAACACTTTTCTTACCGCTCTACTCCTAAAGATAGCAGCGTGATACAGTTATAGCGGAAGGATAAGCGGGCAGCAGGTTTTGTACTTTTACGCTATTCTTCCTATATAAGTATGTATTCCTCAATACAGGCGTTAGGCCATTGGAGTATTCATGACAAAACTAACTTTGGTTTGTATGCGCATGTGCTAATATGATTTGTGTTAAAGCTGAAATAACACAAACATGTAGACAACGCAGCGCAGGTTTAGCCGCAACCGGAAGCTAGTTAGAGTTTTTTGGTAAGTAATACTTAGTGCTTATAGTGTTCATGAGTCGTGCATACCTAATTAGACTGGTCAGTCAGTTGACCGCTAGCTAGCTAAGTATGGGTGTGTCCAGAACGTACGACCCTCTTTTTTAGGATTTCGGATCCGAAGGGCATCAACGGGAACCCTATTAGCCGCTTTCGTCCATCCATCTATCACAGGACTAAATCTTTTGAACACTAATAGGCGGACACTTGAAATCACTGAATAGGATTAATCGTGTGCGTCAGGATGGCGGTACAAAGTGATTCAAGGTCACCGTTTAGGATTGTGATTATGCTGTAGATTTAGTACCTAATTTGTACTATTTAGTACCTTTCATCAAAAAATTTGTACCTGCCTACTTTCAAAAATATTTGAGATTTAAAGTGTACCGCCATTCTGACGTCAGGATGGCGGTACATTTTCTAAATTAGGTACTCCTATTATTTAAAATTACATTCTGAGTTTTCAGATATTTAGTTCCTAATTTGTACCTAAACATATATAAAATCCACATATCCAAGTCAAACCGATAAGTAGTATTCGTCAATATTCACTTTCCGGCCTTTATGAGGTCGGGACGGATGGTACGTTATCAAACTTTGGCTTGATTAGGCGCTAGTATTATTTTAAATTATATTCAGAGATATGAGAAATTTAGTACCTATTTAGTACTAAAACATATATAAACTCCACATACCCAAGTCAAACCGTTTAGTAGTATTCGTCAATATAGTGCACCGCCATCCTGACGCTTTGGAAATTCTCAAATCTAGCAAGGAATACGTAAAAGAGTACAAATGTTATTAAACAGGAATTAAGTACCTAATTTGTACCTAACAAAAATATATAACTTCAGTAAGTATACAGTACTTTTATAAATATGTCGAAAACGAATCGGCAAGTGATTCGGCGACTGAACATGTTGACTCTGCGTCGGATCCTCGGTCTCATTTATGCTAATAACGTCATCTGCATCCACCTATTTAACGATGTCGACATTAATGTTTTGGCACTAATGGCATTAATGGTTTGTATGTGGCACATAACTTCACTACTCCGCCCCATTTTTAATAAGCGGCTAAAGTCTCTTCTTTTTCATTTCAGTAGCAATGCCATGAACTTTTTTGTTTAACAGCTGGTAACAGCAAAGCCTTTTTCGGCTCAAAGTATTTGGAGCACACCGAACAAATTATTTCTCTCGAGCGTAATTGGACAAACTTTGTATATGGGCTCTTGGTCTAACTTATCGTTTATTCTTCTATATATTTATACAAATACTGTATACTTACTCAAGATATATATTTTTGTTAGGTACAAATTAGGTACTAAATCCCTGTATAACAACATTTGTACTCTTTTACGTATTTCTTGTTAAATTTGAAAATTTCGTAGGCGACAGGATGGCGGTACAAATTTTGTATTGACGAATACTGCTAAACGGTTTGACTTGGGTATGTGGATTTTATATATGTTTTAGTACTAAATATCTCATAACTCTGAATATAATTTTAAATAAGAGCGCCTAATCTGACCTAAGTTTGATAATGTACCATCCATCCCTGGTTTCAGAAAATTTGAAACATGACTCAATTTTAATTAGTGCTCATCTAAAACTACAGATCGCGCGGCGAGAGTTTGGCTTTGACCTTCGGGGTGGAGGGGATTACTGCGCATGGGTACTGTCACGCACACAATACTTTTCCTTTTTTATGTACCAGGTTGGATATTTGAGTGGGTCGAAATTCATGTACTGTGGTAATAATGCTAGAAAATAATACGAAATAGATAAACTTCTTCATTTATTAAAACTATTGATAGTTATTTTACTTATATAAAATGTTTATTTCCTTTTAAAGTTTACAGAGACAGCGATGAAAATTCTAAATAATTATTTTTTAATAAAATCATCATCATCTTCATAACCATCATCAGAATCATCGTCTTCGGAACTATCATCGACGCGAATTATAAATTGCTCGGTAAGTAAATCAACTACATGGTCACTCTTGGCGTACTCTTCTTCTATATCTTTTACCTTTTTACATATTTTTTCCCATTCCTGGGCACCCATTAAGGATACTTTTTCTTTGATAAGTTTGGTACATTCTTGTAAATTCCATTTAACATTTTTGCTAGCTACATATTGTTTAATAGTAGCCCATGCCTACTATAACTCAACAAATAATAACAATCGACAACAATAAACAATTAACGAAAATAGCAATTCACTTGTGAATGTGATTGTACAACAGGAGTGCGCGGGGCATGCGAGAGGCAGGGAACGACTGGAGCGCCAATCAGAGCACCGCGTGCGCCTACACACCCGCCCCGCACCCCGCTAATTGCCCGTTGATACCCAATTTTCAAATTTCTGCGCAATAACGGTCAAAGCCAAACTCTCGCCGCGCGATCTGTAATACTTGTTTTATTAAGCCCAATGTTCCCAATTTAAAAACTATCCTACACTTTCAGAGTGATGATCCTACATCCCATTATAAACATAAATCAATATTTATCTTATTGCTAAGTACATAGGTCAAGAATTAGGTGTTGACCAAATAGCTTGGCATTACAGTGAGATTGGGCATAGGAAAGGAGTCCCAGATGATATTGGAGTATGTGTTAAGAGCTCTGCGGATCGGATGCATATGTTGCTGCTGGTAATGATGTGCGCACGACTTTAAAGCATTAACGCAACGTTTGTATAATAGTTGCGAAGGTAGGTATTAAAATTGTAACGGTTGATAATACAGATGTTGACGAAATCAGTAACGTACTGAAGCAAAGAGACACCAGACTTTTCAAGGGGACTTTCTCCATTCGTTAATTGACATTGCATCTAATGAGTCCCAATTATCTACATGCAATGACCTTAAGCTGCCTTCCATGCAATTTTAATGAAATTTACACTCACTACGAAATTGGACAAGTAGTGTAGAAAACCAAGCCGTAAAATGGTTTTCACCTCCTCAACAAAGAGAATGAAGTTATTGAATATATTGAGCCACAACCCTGTTCATCAAGAAACAATTGAACATAAAAAAAAAAATTTTACGACTCCAGTTCTTCCGATTCAGAATCTGAAAATTCCAGAAATAAGTTTTTTCCTTGTAACGCCATTTTACCTCCATTTTTAATGTTCTATTGTATTCTGATAGTGAGAATGATTATAACATTTTTAATGCATGTTTTTAAAAACTACAGCAATGAGTTATTGATGTATCATTTCTGTAGAAAAATACATTTTGTTTTATAGCAAGTCTTATTTTTTGGTTTTTGTTAAGTCATTAAAACTTAAAAGTTTGATTATGTTGTTACTTATGCTAAGAAAATATATTTTTGCCACCTGCATTTAAATTTTGTTATTTTTAGGAACGTTATATCATTGCTGGCGAACCATCGCTCATTTCTGTAGACTGAGATTTTAGATTTTTTTTTTTTAATAAAAGGGACTTCCCATTTATTATCCCAATTAAGCGTTTTTTGGTAAAAATACATTTCTTTGATCTCTGATTTCTTTTTATGTAACCATGTGCCCTCTTAAAGTTATCAATGAATAAATATAAGGCATATATTGATTAAATGTTTAAATTTTTTTTTTGCCCTCTAAAGTAGAATGACCCATTTGATAAATAAGGGTAGTATGCATTTTGTTGATTGAAGTTGTACCGCAAAATGAGTGGAAAATGTAGATAAAATGCCCTTAATCAATAAATAACTAATATTTTATTTAAATAATACGGCAAAATAATCAATTAAATAGTTCAACATTAGAAACTACGATAGAGGTTTCATGTTTACTGACTTGCATAATAATTTTCCCGATAACTTTAAAAATCGCACGTACCTGTAGCTAATTTTTATAAATGTTATTTACGAATATCTGCGCTATAAAACAACATCAAATGTAAAGCACCAGGAGACGTCGGTAACTGTCAAGTCTCGATGAAGTTAAAAATCTGTCTTTTGTCCCCGCACTTATTGTTAATTTTTTTTTTGTCATTGAAAATGACTATCAAATCCATTTCACGGGAGACGCATTTTTAGCCATAACTCCGAGGGTATGGGGTCTAGCCAAGATTTTAAGGTTTTAAAAGATTAAGAATTTAGTTGTGCAATGTATGACATCAAAATTTTGGAAATCGGTTAAATAGTTTTTGAAAAAAATTGTAAAATGTAAAAAAATTTGGAAAATGTAAAAAAATCGGGATTTTTTTCGGATTTTTTTTTTACTGAATCCAAAATATTTCAAGAAAGGGGACCGATATCGAAAATAAAAAAAAATTGTATCTCGGCCATTAACGTTGCTACGATTTGAGATTAAGTTTTTGGAAATCGGTTGGTAATTGTAAGAGAAATTATGACCGAAAGATGAGATTTTTTTGGTCGATCGCTTGTGTTTGTGGATATAAGTTACTATATTTCAGAGGGTATTCGTCGGATCGCTTCAAAGTGTTATACCAAAGGTTAGAAGGTGTCGGTAGCTACAGTTTGAGACCAAAATTTTGGAAATCGAACAAGAAATTTGACATCACATGTTAGATTTTATGGACGTTCGGAACTTGTTAACATTATGGTCATCGCCTTTCGGCCTGTATTCGTTCGAATGCTTAATTATCGAGTTCAAAACGTTTAAGGATATCAGAGGCTGCAGTTTAAAACCTAAATGTTTCAAATATGTTGAACTAGCGACCCGCCCCGGCTTCGCACGGGTAGCAGAGATTTTTTCCGTTGATTTATTTCTGAGTTTAAAGAGTTGAAAAGAATAAAATAAAATGATCTGTGAAAATCGGGTTTGGGTAGGTTCATTTTCAATGAAACCGATGGTTGCGGGGACTGCAAGATCTGTGGATTTTTTAATTGTAGGTATAATTTTTTCCCAAAAGTGATAATTTTATTCGTTTATCGTTTAGTTTTTCTTGTTAAATATAAATGAACCTCTATATTCCTTATTTTTTATTTTACACACTAGTTTCGGTGATAAGGGGGGGATACTTAATCAATTTTCTTTAATATCTTTGTAACCCTGAATATTAAAATTATATCTAAATAAAATATGCTTGTACTTTTTATAATAAGTGCTTATTATAAAAAGAACAAGCATATTTTATTATACCTATATCTATTCATGTGACACGTCACAAGGAGCCCTTAAAAACATTTTTTTACCATTCTACTTTGCTCCCCAAAATGGAAATATTCATTTACGCTATACGTTCGTTATTGAGCCACCAAACTCTGTAGGTACCTACATGTTTCAAATTTCAACTTTTGCATCTAGAAGATTCGGAGAAAGTAGGCTGTGACAGATGGACAGACATGCGCATACCAGAATGACCCTATATGGGTTCCTTTATTCATCTTTGATGTAGGTACATCATATTTAAAAATTCTGAAAGTGATTTTATTGCATGTCATAATTTATTATTGGTTAGGGATTGAGGATATCCCGTGATATGAGGATTATACATACTACATTGTTCGCTTTGTATTTTCAAAAAATCCCTCTTAATATACAGGACCTCTGAGCACCTATTTAAATTCAGCAACACCGCATAATTAAAATTCTGTAATGTTTCATGCTGTGTTTGCCTATAATTGTTTTCACACTAAGTCTATAGTAAGATCTTTTTTTAATTTACGTGATGTGCCGAAAATTGGTATTGGAGAACTAATAAATAAATAAAATAAATATCCTCTATCGAAGACGGCCTACCTACTGTAAATAATTGTTGTTTTTTGTCTGTTCCTACCACTCGGTCTATATGTCTACATCATATTAGGAACAAAACGAACATGAAGGGAAATTAGAATAACTTTTATTTTTAGTTTTGTAATTTATTTAGCGTGTTATTTTATTGTTGTACCAAATTACACCTTAAATGAATTGACCAATTAGTAGATAAAGTTCTGTCCCGAGCATGGATTGAGATGGACGGCGGGTGCACTGTCCACTCGGTACATTCAGCCGAAGATTACGCAGCGAGCCAAGAGAGATGTTGCGACTTATCGCCTCGTTAGATGGACTGTTGGTCACCCCCAATAACGTATTCCATGTGTTTTATTATACGGCGTGGGCTCATTCCATCCCATACATTGTTGGTCCAAGAGAATTTAGCAACCAAAAAGCAAAACCCTAGGATTATTTCCAATAGCTGGGCCTTTGGAAATCTCAAACTGTTCCTATTGTGTGGCCACTGTAAAAGTATTCCCTGGGCTGCAAATTGGCTAAGAACATATTTTACAAACGCAAAAAAAATTGAAAGAAATAAATCTGGCTACGCAATTTTCTTATTGGACCAGAATAGGCGATGTTTTTTAATTTTATCTTTTTACCTACTTACCATGGTGCAATATTCTTCGAAGTCGTACCTACCTTTTTAATCGTCTCGACACGTTGGTTGGTGAAGTAGCGGAGAATTATGATTTGCTCACTAGTGCAATTTATCTAATTTTTGTGTCATAAGAAGCCATAACCACAGAATACCTCATAGTTTTTTAACATAAAAAATAATTATTGTATATATCTACAGTTGGTTATCAATGATAGGTGCTACAGCTTCTTTGTGTAATTTACTTGTATAAATCCATTCAAACTTTATGGCGGATCGGAATACAATACTTTATGCAGGTTCTATACGCAGGTTCAGTCATATGCCCCTCGCTCCACCGCGTCCCGCTACACCTAAAACTGGTTACTGCGACGCGACTTGTGCCTATGTTCACATCCGCCATTAAGGTTGATTGTAACTGAACGTGCTGTGTAGCATGAAAAAGCAGAATAATAAAAAATTAAGTGATCTATAGAAACATATAAACTGATATTGATTAAATTGGGTATGTGTTGTTTTATTTAGAAATACCATTGCCTCTAAACACATTGCACTTCTTGCAATAGATTTCATGTCAGACTAAAAATCGTACGGAATCATAAATAAGAATAACAGTTACGGGTCCACGCGTGCGCCGCGATGTAGGCACAATGACACGATAAGTCTCTACTACATTCTTTATGACTCGCCCATGTAGTGACGCCACACTAATAAAATTTATCCGAAATTTAAACAAAATTCACTATGTATGTTTCTGATTTTTCGTATGACAATCAAGTGCTTTGATAAGGCCCCATAAGAGCAAACTTATCAATTTTAATTCATTGTTGTGAATTTCACGAAAGAAATTATATTAGAAGCACAACACTTGACTTTCTAAACTTTACCCAACAGATTTGAGTAGGTAACCACAGAAAGTTTTAAAATATAAATTCAGAACCTTTAAATTTTGTTGAAAAACAGGAGTAATTTTTAGATTTACGTAGTGTCACATATGTTAGCTTTCCACAAACTTTACAACGCCAGGTTAAAATAGTTCTACTTATGAACCAATTAAAGTTTCTAACTTTAATTCTACACGGATATAGTGTTTAACGAATTATTAAGAAATACCTAAGCCATACCCTTAGCACAGCCCTAAAACTTCTAATTTTCTTATAATAGCTCACAATGCACTTTATCTATCCATTCAGCAAAAGCGTACAATTTTAATATTACCGTATTTTTCTGGCATTTTTTCCATTTTTATTTGAATACGTCACCCTTCTAAAAGTTAATACAAAACAACATGACCATTGTTACTACAAATTTTGTCATTGTTATCGTAGGTATGGCTGAACTGAAGCGCAGGCGACATCTACCTTTAGAAAATATCAACGCTATGGAGTTGATTTACGGCTTTTTTAAACATGTATTGGGGATTTCCAATTTTTGTCGTCTGATATAAGGAATGCTTTACCGGATGTCGAACAACAAAGCGACCAAATTATAAAATATAACTAAAAATTACGTTACAGTGATAAGATGACCATGACATCTGGAATTCTTTGTGTTGTGTTTTTTGTCAAATTACGTTCAAGTTATTTATTAATTTATTTTTTATAATTATATTATCGTTATATTATCGTGTCGTGATAGCCCAGAGCGCAACGAATCTGTCTCAAATTTATAAGACCATAGGGCCATGGTTCGTATCCGGGCGTGTACCTTTGAGTTTTTCTGACTTAAGCACATTAACTATCACTGACACCGTGCCTCAGAGAGCACGTTAAGCAGTCGGTCTCAGACGCTGTCAATAGATGGCGCTCGTTGCAATCCCCAACCCGCAGTGGAGTAGCGTGGTGGATTTAAGCTCCAAACCCCCCGTTACCCTGGGGGAGGCCTAAGTCCCTGCAGTGGGGTAAAATGGGCTGATGATAATGATTAATTAATTTATTTATATTAAAGAGAACCAACAGTTACATACAAATGAAAATAATTAGCAGTGAGTGGTTAACAGTCAACCATTTATAACAAAATAGTTGGTATGAGACTAAGAACCAAAATGATGGTATATTCATAATGGCAACAAAAATAATTTTAGAGGCAATACTGATTATTGAATTGAATTTTTGTTCAGACTCAATAAATAATCTTTAACACGAAATGGAAACATGGTGTGTGTTGGTATGCAAAAACATGTGCAATTTTACAAATGAATTTCATTAGCATTTATAAACACCTTACAGTCACTAAAACAGGTTTGACGACACTGATGACAATAACAAAGAACCAGTGAAATTGTTTTAAATTTTAAAATCAATTTAAATGTGTCTAACAATATGTAATAATTACCCGATACTATGATGGCAGTTTTGCAAGTAACTGTACATATCTACTGTAATAATAAAATATTTAATCAGCATAAGTAAGTAGGTATTTAGTCTTCTACCTTATCATTTCAAGACACTTCTGCGCGGGACTGTACTGTACGGAAAATATTTTATCAACTGACTCGTTGGCTAGAGTTTAGTATGTGGTCTCTTGAGTGTCTAGTTTTCTGTCTTGATATACACTAATTCTTCTATCAGCAGGGTATTTTTGCACACCAGCCTACGCCCCGCGCATTTTTACAAAATTTGTACAAAATCCACAGTATGTTTCTAATTTTTTGTGTAATAATCAAGTGCTTTGATGAGGCTGCATAAGAGCGAACTTAGATATACATATAGTATATATATAATTATAGTAGAAGCACACCACTTGACTTTCTAAACTTTATCCAACAGAATTGAGTAACCACCGAAAGTCTTAAAATATAATTTCAGAAGTTCTAAAATTTTGTTGAAAGATTTTGTCTTATTTAATTGTTTATATTCATAATATAACATATGTTATCTATGTTATATGTTATATGAAAAAATATTTGAAATCAGTATACAACTGTGTAGTCCACGCGAGCGAAGCCGCGGGCAGAAAGCTATATCTTTATAAATTATAGCCTATATGTTATTCTGGTGTATAAGCTATATTATTGTAAAGTTTCATTAAAATCCATTGAGTTTTGCACGAAAGAGCAACAAATATCCATACATACAAACTTTATAATATTAGTAGGATTAAAATTTCAAACATTAATTCTATATACACTATGTTACACGAAATATTAAGAAAAACCTAAGCCATTCCCTTAGCACAGCCCTAAAAATTTGTAACTTTTTGACAGTAGCTCACCATGCACTTTATATATCCACTCAGCAAAAAGGAACGATTTTAGAATTATCAAAACTTCTTTATGAAATTTAATGTCCCACGACCGGACTATTTACCCCAATAATCTTAATGCTTGCAATCACTATTACATTAATTTATTTTCATTTACATTGGCTAATTTCAGGCTTTGTGATATTACAAATAGTGTAAAAAGCTGCCGCGATGGCTGCAGAACCCCCCCACACCCACCCCCTACCCTGATGAGATTTTGTCCGAACTTTCCCTCCTCCTTCGTGTTCTTGTAATGAATGAATACGACCTTCCTTATGTAATTTGCTAGAGTGTCAGTGGTCGCTGCAAGGTTCTTATGGTCATGGAACAGTAAAACGGCACATGCAGTTTGTTTGTATTAAATTTACACTATTACAATTAATTCTGCACCAACTGCCACATTAGCAATTTTAAACATTGTCGATTATAACTTTAAACGGGTCAGCGGTGGCGTTTGGAATCAGCCGGTCTTTGTATGGCGATTTATACAAGAGAGCGGCACGCGTGGGAGTGACCACGAGGCGGGCACGGGTGCTGTCAGCGGACGTCCGAAGGTTCGTCATCCAGTAGGTGGCGCACGCGTGACACCTCAGCCAGTGCCGGCCGCGATGCCAGGGGGCCCTCCGCCGACGTCAGTGACAGCGACAGAGGCGACGACTGCGGAGACGCTCCACCCGCACCTCCGCTCGCGCTCCCGCCAGCGACCGATCCGCCCGCCAACAGCTCTAGCCGACGTGTTTCCATTCGTCGCAACACATGCATCAGAGCGCGATACTTGTCTTGCACGGCCGCCAGTCGTGTTGCGTGCTCCTCGGCCGCGTCGCGTGCCTGTCGCTTCAGTTCGGCGACTGCTGTATCGCGTGCCGCCAGTGCCGCCTCTAGGTCGGCCTCGCGTGCTTGGGCCGCCTCTGCTCTTACCTGAGCTTCGCCCGCCTCGGCACGCGCGGCCGTGGCTTCGTCACGGTAGACTCGCGTCAGACGTGATGTCGCTGCCGCCGCAGAGCCGCGCATCCCGCTAGCTGCGACCTCAGCCAGTCGCGCTTCGCGCTCGCCAAGGATCAGCAGTTCGCGACGCAGTCGCTTCACGTGATCAGCACGCCTCTCTCCGGCGGCGGCGGCACGCGCCGCGCCTTCTAGACGCCGTCGTAGTTCGAATGCGTCCGCGCGCAACCGTTGCGTTTCAGACGCGTCCTCCGCACGGCGTGTTTCCGCCTCACGGAGTGCGGCCTCTGCCCGTGCACGAGCCGCACGCTCCGCTGCCAGTTGTGATTCGAGGTGGGCAGCGCGTTCCGTGTCTGGCGATGGCTCCGGCTGTCGGAGTGCGCGCACCGCATTCAGTCGTGCAACTAGTTCGTCGCGGTCATGCTGTAACGCGCGTAACCGGTCGTGCAAGGCGGCGTTCTGCAAGTCGGTGGCACGCGCCTGTCGACACCGGCCGAGCAGACGTCGGTTGCGTTCGCCATGTGCTTCGCGACGCCAACGCTCGTACATAAGTTGGGCGTGCGTTAATGCCAATTGCTCCGCGAGTTCATGGTGTGCTAGGCCGGTGCTACCTCCATTTCCACCGTACAGTCGCGCCAAGTAGGAGTCGAGACGCTCACATGGCCCACTTACCGTTGACGAGCTTCGCACCCAAACACAACGGCGCGCACCGGTCTCAGTGGAATCTGAGTGAGAAGGCGCCGTGCTCATGCGAGCGTTGGTTGGTCGTTCGAACAGGTCGTCCAATAATGCTTCGTACGGCTCCGGCCATGCGTCTACTGTTTGCGTCCATACAGAGTGCATGGCGGGCGCGCGGTCTCGCAGCGTAGGGCACGAATTGGAACGAGAGAACGCCACGGCGGCCCAACCCGAGCCGGGTGTCCCGCTGCTGTAGAGACGCAAGCGCGGTGTTGATCCTGGCGGCGCGCGCTCGCTCCATTCGGTGCGGTCGCGGGCCGCGCCCCAAGCGGTCAGCTCGAGCACTTCCCGGTCCTCGACGTTTAGGCTTTCCGGAGTGGAGGGGTGCAAGACGGGCACGGTCCGTGGCTCAGGGCGCGCTATCGGCCACTCGGCGGGAGGCGGCGCACCTCCCATCGGCACAGGCGAGTCAGGAGCGGATGCGCGTGAGCGTCGTGCGCTCGGCACTGCGTCTAGTTGCGCACGATCCAATACGACGCGCGCAAGTCGACCTCCGTATGCATCAGCAGTGACAGGACCGAGCGGCGATGGCGGCTGTGAGTGGCGAGAGAGTGTGCGCACACACGTTGTCTCCGCCGGGAAGCTGAACTGAGCTCGAGGCTCTTTGACCGGCGTATTCTCGGGCGTCGCTTCGATGGCGGCTTCCGGCGGGGAGCCGCCGGGCGCGCCACTGGCGAGTTCTGTCGCCGGCAGTGGCGTGTGTGGTGTGGAGTCGGAGCCGCAGCGTTCGCTCAGAGGGAACCACGCATCGCCGCCGGGCCGCAGCGTCGCACAACTGAGGGACGCGTGGGCGCCAGAGCCAGGCACGGGTGTCGTCGGAGCCGGAAAGGTGGGACGCACGGTGACCACGAGTGGATTTAGCGAGTGGCGGCGCGTGTCTAGTGGTAGGTCGGGGTCGAGCGCAACGACGTGCGCCGGCCGGCCGCCGCTCATTTCTAACTGGCGTGAACCCGTTATGAGTGCCGGATGCAGGCGCACCGATTCGACCATGGGTAGCACGGTTAAACGAAATGCATCCCCGTCAGGTTCGGGCCCATACTCTTGCCGCAGGAAGTCGAGCAACGTGCACGGGTGCGTCGTGTAGAGGCCGTGGAAGAGCGCGCGCAAGCCGAGCAATAAGTGGTCCCGAAAAGAAGGCGGCGCCGCGTTGGCGCTCGCTGCGAGTCGCGCGAAAGCCCCCGTTAGGTCAGGTAACAATGGTGCGAGTGGTGCAGGCGCCGCTGGCAGTAATGCGGCTACGGCCAGCAACGCATTGAGCAGCGGTACAGCGTCGGTTTCGGGGCGTAGTGTGCGAACCACGTCGCGTAACAGCGTGTGCGCTGTCAGTCGGTGCAGCCAGGGTGGACGGCGCGCGATCAGCTGGGCAAGAGCGCGCAGAACGACGGCCCGCTCCCCGGCCCGCAAGCGCTCGGTCAACGCCTCTAGTAGGTATTTGGCGTGATTATCGGGCGCGCGTGCTAGGAGATCTAGTGCGCGCGCAGAAGCAGTGCGCGCGTGGTAGGAAAGCAGGCCGCGTGTGAGCCAGGGCTCGCGCACGGTGGCATACAGCGCGTACAGCTGAGAGGCGTTCGCGCCGCCCACGCCTCCCTCCAGCAACGCCACCACCTCGCTGCCCGCCTCGCCTGCCGTCGTGCCCGCGCTCAGCATCTCTCTCGCATTCACCACCTGCACATATATACATACTACCATTACAAACAAATTAAAGGACAATAGCACTAAACTGTTTTTTACATACAAATACAAATTCTTTAATGAGTATAATCTTTACAATTTAGCATAAGCTAGCAGTAATATGAAAAATAATAAAATTACCACAGAAAAACTTAAAAATGTTGACCCTGACCCTTAAACTAATAAACATTGTACTATAAGGGCCAGTGTCTTCCGTTTCCATAAAGTGTCAATGTTTATATTTAACTAGAAACTATAGACGTCAAAGTGTAGGACAATAATACTCATAAGTTAAAAATAAAGTGCAAATCAGCCTAAATTATTCTTCAATATATTGTACAAATATAGACATATGCATGTGCACGAAAAAAGAAAGAAAGAAAGAAAAAATAATTTATTTGGCTATACAACTTAAACAATGTATAAAACTATAAACTAACGTAATAGCATCAATACAAGAAGAAAAAGTCTTATTTTATATACATATAAGAACTCAGCATAGCCAAAATTGGACTCCACTCAGTATAAGCTACAGGAATGGGTCCTGCAGCACTGGTTTTCTGTGGAACCCAAATGTCGCGTCGACCAGCGCGATGTGAGGTGTATAATTATGATCATAAAACTACAAACCATACAGTTACAGTAAGACAATTACAATTACAAAAATAAGACATCAATGTAAACAAATAAATAAGTAAATTGAAGTATAAGCGAGTTGAAGTACTAAAATAATAATAATGACAAAAGACCTACACAGGTCTATTTCTGCGTCCCATCACAAATACACCATCACTCACAAAACAGTTTTAGTGCAAGTGGCACCTGCCCGGGTACTAGATTTCTGTAAACTAATAAGATGTTTCTTGAGTTTATTTTTGAAAGCATCAATTGAGACTGAGTTTCGAATGGGCGGAGGTAAATCATTCCAGCACTTTGTGGCAGAGAAACGGAAACTACCACGGAAGGCAGCTGTTTTGTGTTTCTGGTATATTAGGCGAACCGCATTTCTTATGGGACACTCGGAAAATTTGATTTTTTCGTAGAGATACTTGGGTTGGTGTGTTTTAATAATTCCATATAGCAAAGAAGCGAAATGGAGCTGTCTATACAAGCGAAAAAGCAAAAAAAACGCGTCTATACAAGCCTAACAATCTACATGCAGATAATTGGTGATATTGCAACTATATATATATATATATATAAAAGTAGGCACCCACCATATTAGGCAATACAATCCTATGACCTAATCTCGACCTTTTAGTGTGAGTTCTCTACTTACTGTATTATATACAAAAGGACCCAGAAAAGAAGAAAAACCCTGAGCAAATGTTGCACTGCAAGGGACAACATCAAATATCAAATAATTTCTCCGTTTGAAATTACTATCAAGTTTTTATTTTTGTATGTTGATCAAGAAGAAGTGATATGATAAAAAGCTAACGAAAAGTCAATAGATTATTTTCCTTATCGACACTGTAGAGTGAAGACGTGGTGAAGACCTCGTATGCCATTTTTTAAATTTTATTTTTCATTGTTTTGTTACACAGAATAACTCGTAAAGCCTGTTTGTAACGAATCCATTTTTCAAATTTATTAATTTTAGGCCATCCAGCGTGTCCATGAAAACCACATATATAAATGAACCTCTCTGTAATATCAATTCTGTAATAATAGCTATTTAAGTCGTATCAGTGTAAATTGTAATTGAATACTCTGTTTTAAATTGGATAGGTTAGAATAGCTCCTGTTGCAGGATTGCCATGCCCCAACGGGGCGTCGCAGGATGTTATATTGGGTGTAGGACGCATCTGTAACTTTATAATGATTCTGTGGCATGCAATAAACTTTTTATGATTATGAATCTTGAGTAGTTTGTGAGATAATCTCGTTTATGTGGAGTTTTGTTGTTTACATACGACGTCTTCACTCTACAGCGTCGTTACACAAAAGATCCAACAGATATGTCAATTTTTTAAAGTATGATTAAAAAACTTAGATTATAGCTCTCTGTGCTCTTTCAAGTATTAACATCGTGGTTTTGGGTGCTTCTCCCCACGCTGTTATACAGTAGTTAACTATACACTGATAGATTGCGAAATACACGCCTTTAAGAATCATCGGATGGCCTATAGGTCTTAATCGTTTGAAAACATGAATAAGTTTTCTAATACGGTTGGTAGTGGTTGACATGTCTACTTTCCAGGTGGCAATCCAAAAATAATCCCAAGTATCTGATCGTATCTGATCGTAAGTGATTTCGTGACAATCACATAATGTTGGATCGAGGCACTTATGTATTATTATGGAGAACGATCCAGGTACAGGTTTAGTCTTTTCAGAAATTCTAAAAGTAATGCATTTTGTTTTCTCAGCATTTAGTATAAGAAGGTTTGCATCCAACCATCCATCAACATCCTCAAGGCCCCTTTCCGCAATAACTTGTAGTTGTATCCAAGTTTCAGCGTAAAACAACAGAACCGTATCGTCAGCAAAAGTTAAAATCTTACAATTTAGTAACTGTTTGTTACATAGAGCGTTAATATACATTAGAAAGAGCGTAGGCCCCAGAATGCTGCCCTGTGGAACACCGAAGCATACGTCATCATCACTGCTTCTGTAATCTCCAATCTTAAGAGACTGTTTTCTATTTGTGAGGTGACTTTTGAGTAACTTCAGCGGTAAACCACGCACTCTAAAATCCTCGATTTTTCGCAATAAGATCAGGATAAAGACAGCATCAAAAGCTTTCCCCAAGTCCAAAAAACTACCTAAACATTTCATTTTTGTGTCTACTTTGTTTGTAATAAGAGAAGTGAAGCGGATCTAAAATTGTACTGATTAGGAGATAACAATTTATTAGTTTCGATCATTGATTTAACAATTTAATAATAAGGATTTGTAGTCGCCAACTAAAAGCTAAATAAAAGCGTCCGCAACGAGCGTGGGCTGATATGGCCGCGGTCCAGCTCCGTTGTGCGCGTCAGTGCATGCAAATACTTATTACGGTTCGGACGTGTCGCACTATTTACGGGAATGTGACGAGAATTAAATCGTGATAATGTTGAAATTAAATTAAAAATAATCGAATAGCTGTCTGTAGGCATAAACTAATGTTAAGTTATAATGTTTACCTACCGCAAATACGATATTCAGCTCTTTTTGCGTCTTTGATGAGTAGTTTCACAAATTTTTAAGACGCAAGTCGGCATCGCGCACGTTTACTCGGCGCTAAGCCATTACACCGACTTAAAGCCGGTTGCAAGACTTATTGTGTTTTGGATGACTTCCTGCGCAGACACTTTAGAACGCGGACAGCACATCCAGTAATATTATTAGTATGTCAATGGTTTCAATGTAATTTTTTTATGTTATTTATTTTCTCCAAAAATTTTTAAAGGACTGGAAGTAAAGATATTGGTCTGTAATTTGTGAGACTGTTTCTATTCCTTGCTTTGTAAATAGGTACAACCATAGACCTTTTAAAAATATCTGGGAATTCACCAAACTGTATACTAGTATTACAATATGTGAGATATTGGTGCGCAAATATACTTTGCACATTGCTTCAAAATTTTTGTAGATATGCCTTCCCATACGACTGCTGTATCGTTTTTTAAAGATCTAATGACTTGCAAAACTTCTACTTCGTCAGTAGGCATCAACATCAGAGAATCAACAGGAACAGACTGAGAGCATTAAGCAGCCAATGTAAGATGAAATTCAGATTTACGGGTTTCGTTCAGTATATCACTGGCCAAATCACGTCCCACTCTCAAGAAATATCTATTAGCATTTTCTACAGCATCCTCAAGATCCTGATATTGGTTAAAAAGTTCAATCAGAGGATGGTGTTTTATTTTATAATTGCATATTTCCTTAATTACTTGCCATGTTTTTTTCGGATTTATTTTACTTTTTAAAATTTGGGTTTTTTCATAACAATTCTTTAAGTTTCTCAGTACTTTGTTGCACCAGTTACGATATCGTTTATAAGTGATTTTTAAAACAGGGTTATCGGGAGATTTCTTGAGTTGTAGGTGCAATTTATCCTTGGTTTTTATGCATTTTAAAAGCCCTTGAGTTATCAAAGGCTTGAACTTAGCTTTCTTGCATGGATTGTTGATAATTTTAGTGTATTTATCAAGAATATTGCGTATAGTAAGTAAGGATGAATTTATTAGTAGAATTATTAGAATCCTGCAGGGATAACGTTTCTGACCAATCTAACTGTTTCGTCACCAAAATTGCTGCGTCACAGTCGATTTTGTTGTAGGTTGTAGTTGTGGGTTTAAATAGGTTTTTAACCAAAGGTTCACCTATAGCCATTACAACACAAGCGTGGTCAGTGACTGTTGTTTAGCATACTCTATAACGGCTAAATATTTTGTTTTGTTGGTATGTTGATATCGTCTAAGTAACAAAACATCGTGCCATCTAGTATGAAATCTTTGAATATTTGGTTAATAAATCTTTGGAATACAGAGGGGCCTATGGACAAACCAAATGGCATTTTCATAAAGGCGAACTGCCCTCTAGGTGTTACAAAAGAAGTGTACTATCTATCTTCATGGACTTTAACAAGTAAAAACCCATTCTCGAGGTCGAGTGTGCTAAAACAATATGCATTTCTTAGTTTATCGATTTGATTGTCTATCAAAGGTAAGGGGTATCGTTCTTTCAAAATTTTCTTATTTAGTCGTCTGTAATCTACACATAGTCTATTGGAACCATTTTTCTTCTTAGCAAGCACAATAGTGCTGGCAAAATCTGAATTACTAGGCTTTATGATTCCTTGATTTAACCAATCAGTGATTTGTTTATCAACGATTGACATTTCATTAAGAGAAAGTCGTCTTGGATTTTGATAAATGGGTGTTTCATCTACCAACATTATTTTCAATTCAACACTGCTTTCTTTAATGTGGCTCGGGCGATAATCGCGTATTCTGTTGTATACTTTCTTTATACTTACTGTTGCCAATGTTATATTCCAATACATCAGTAGGCAATGTGGTGGTAATATGACAATTTTGGGTTACCTTAATTTCATCCTTAGTAATACTTAAATCAGCTTCCTTCAATATAGGATTACCCAAGAGGATTGACATCGGGATTGTATCATCGATCAAATGGAAAGTCATTGCTATATAGCAGTCGTCAATATTGATATCGTTTGAAAATGTCCCTCGTGCCTTGATTTGTTTATTTCCTAAACCAGTAATACAAATCGTGTCTTCTTCGTTCTTGAGTGTCTTTAAATTTAATTCATTATACTGCCTCAAAGTCATTAAGTTAACATCACTTCCAGTATCAAAATAAGCTCTTACTTTACAGTTGTTGATAATGATATCTTTATTTGGAATATTAGTCATCAAATTACTCACTTCTAAATCCGGTTTTTGCACAGTCAATGATTGCTTACTTTGTTTATTGCAGTCTTTGGAGATATGACCAAAATCATTGCATCGGAAACATTTTAAACCCTTCTCTTTATGTTGACATGTACTGGATGGTGTCCAATTTCCCCACAGTTAAAACATCTTGTATGTTTTCTTCTTTCAGTCATATTAGGCTTTGTTTTTTCATTGGAATGCGGCGAGGTCTGGTTATTTGATTGTTTCTTCTTAATTTCAGCATAAATGTCAAGTTTCTTCTTAAATTCTTTCAAATTAGTAGCGCCGTATAACACAGACTTATTAAGATCAATATCTCGTATGCCATCGATCACATATTCAAATAAAGCTTCATCTTCAATTCGCCCATGTAAAGCTATCTCTTTCGTATGCAAAAAATACTGTTGGACTGTCTCATCAAATTTCATTCTTCTTGAAGTTAACTTTTTATGCACCACAGCGCTATTAAGTTGTGGCCCAAATTCTTCAACAAGCTCAGTTTTTAAATCTTCCCAACTTTTAACACTGCCCAAGGATCGCAAAAACAGGCGTGCGGTTCCCTTAAGCAATCGTTTTCCGTATATTAGCTTTTCGACGCTCGTGCAGTTCATGGCCTCGCTTGTGTCTTCAAACTCTTCAATAAATGTTTTAACTGGGTACGTGTCATCACCGGTGAAATTGGTTAATGATTTCTCAATATCGTTAAAAGTTACTCGGGGGCGACACTCGTGCTCATCTAAAGTAGTGCCGGCAGTCAAATCTTGTCGTTTCTTAGACATTCTTTCGTAATAATTTAGACTTAGATTTGAAAAATATGCTCACAATTATAGAGTTCAAAAATAAACAGTCAATAAATCAACCGCTGTCAGCCTCCAAAACTGTTATCCACTCGTAGTCTATCTATAGCAACGTCTATCGTTTCTATGACATTAATAATGATAGATTGATTCAAATTACGATCACAACGCCCTCTTTTTTGGCTATTTTTGAATACTGCAAACAAAATTTCAGGTTGTTTTTTTATTTGAGTGGTATTCATTGTGATTGACAATGATTTATTTGATTGGTATTCATTGAGTTTCTCGATATGGCATACTTCGAAACTTATTCAGAAAAGAATTTATTTACCTTCAAGTTTTATTTTTTAGCGTGTATTCGTACTTAAATTATTCCTTTTATTTTAATTTCTTATCTATCTATAATCAATATTGTATAATGTCAGTTAGTTTTATTTCATTTTTAAGTACATTATCTGATGTTCTAGCAAGAGACCATGCTAGAAAAAAACACGCCAAAATGCAAATCGGATTCGCACACGAAGGGTTCCGTACCACCACACAATATAAAAAAAACGAGCGCGACGTTAATCGAACTTAACCATTAATCGTTATTATTATGTAATTTAAAAATTATTGTATCAATATATTTCATTTTTATTTCCTTAGTAATTTAGAAGGCGCTCGATCTTCTTTGGCTAATCCGAAAAGTAATAACATTAGTGCACTGATAGCTAGAGACAATTTTTATTACAGTGAACCTTTGACTTTTAGTATCGATTGTGAAGAGAATATGCTCTACAAAGGAAAGCGTAAATTTATAGTAACTAGTAATACAATGTAGTTTTCATCATACAATTTTTTTTTTAAATTATCTTTTACAATAACATCACTAAGATAAAATGCATTTAGTTGTTGCTTATTGGCTAAACGCTATCTGTAATTTTGTATGGAATTTTTACAAAATTTTTACTTATAAAAGTATATTTTAATTACGAGAATTTATTACTTGTTAAATAATACAGTCTAGTTAGCTGTGATAGTTCTCCTTTTAACTACGTTATACAAAGTGTTACAAAACTACCTGTAAAGCCGAAAGGAGGTTAAATGGGGCATTATAACGAGTCGATTCACAATATTTAAGACCCGTAGTAACGCTGTATAACATACCCCAAAAAATTAAAAAAAAAAATATTTTCACTCATGTGCAAACCCTGTTTCAGTAAAATTAAAGAGTAAACTACGCAGAATATACCTATGTTTCTACCTAATTCGCGGAACGACGAACGCGGAAGACCTAACCTAACGAAACGATGAAATTGTCGTCACGAAAAATTCGCCAAACTGCAACATGGTTAACACCGAATCTTGTTCCGGCTCGCCTCACACTCAGCCTGCCTGGCGTCGACTGTGCTTGGAAGTCCACTTCCAGTAGACCGATGAAAAGAGCCGGTGGAATGTAGTCGTCTTCACATGTTCAGAAAAAACTGCTTTGAAGACAGCCGTCGCTGTTCATTGGGGAGTCTACAAGTGATAAATCGTTGCCTATACAGTTCGCGAGCACGATTTAAAATGCTATCTTCATGACCTACGCATAACATCATATCGTAATATTCCGAGTTAGAAAACATCATTATTTTGCAAAAAATGTTGGAAAAAAAAAACTCGAAACAGTTGTAGGATATCAATTAGAAGATTTGAAATTAACAACATATTTTTTTTTCCAATTTGACATTTTTTGAAGCCAGTACTCGAGTATAATGACATCCTTGTATTGAGGTAGCAAACATTTATGAATGAAAAATAGAAAAACTATTAAAGTAGATAATTATTAGGTAAAAAAGGTATGTAGGCCTTTATGTTAAATAATCTGGTTCCCTGACATGACAGCTTACTATGGTAGGGTGGGCAAAATTTTTGTTTTTTTTATTAATTATATTTTTTACGGGGTATTTAGTAACACGTCGTGTATACTCCTGACATAAATTTTTTCCACATATCCAAAAAGAACGGTTTAGCTGGTAGAGGGTGGAGGGGACACATGTAAAATTTACATGTGAATAAAATTAAATTCTACTTCATTGTGAATATGTCCAAAACAACAAATCCCAAATGTAACAAAATCCCAAAAATTCAAAATCACGAATGTTCATAATCCCAAAACTCTAAAAATTACCAATAAAATATTTTAAAAACCCTTTTTATTAGCTTCACCTGTATGGCGCCGACATATACGACAATATATGTCTGTGGGTTTGCTTTGAAATCCCGAAAGTTCAAAATCCCTAATTCACAATACCGAATGTTCACAAACTCGAAGATTCAAAATCCCGAAAACTCTCCACGTGAGTAATACAGATATTATTAAGTCCCGCTGATGCTTTATGATTTTAGTATGGTGGTTAGAAACAATTAGAAATGGGTGAAATTTAACTCCTTAGGTTCCATTACATTCCAATACATATACATACATCACAGACATATAATGTATATGTCGGTGACATAGAGGTGACACTTATAAAAGGGTTTTAAAAATATTTTATTGGTAATTTTTAGAGTTTCGGGATTATGAACATTCAAGATTTTGAATCAAACCCAAGTCTGTGATGTATGTATAAGTATGATTGTAATGGAATCCAAGGAATTAAATTTCACCCATTTCTAATTGTTTCTAACCACCATACTAAAAACATAAAGCATTAGCGGTACTTAATAATATCTGTATTACTCCCGTGGTGAGGTTTCGGGATTTTAAATCTTCGAGTTTGTGAACATTGGGTATTATGAATTTGGGATTTTGAACGTTCGGGATTTCTAATCAAACCCGATTTATAGCATACATAATGTCTTACATTGAATATCAGTCTACCCACAAACTGTCATTATGCTGTTAACAACAATTTTAATTAGCTATGTCATATATCTTTGTAGTTCATCACCATCCTTTTTTGGGGTATGTGCATCATTAAATAAAGTGCGAATAAATTTAAGCACAAGTGCAATATAACTATATGTATAATGCATAAATTTTGGACAGACCATTCCCATGAAATGATTAAAATAAAAAATTGGAATAGGTATGTACCGCTCATGAACTACAGACTAACTACAAAGCAGATAAACAATTGATATAGGTACTCATGATATGACAATTTATAAAAAGAACTAGAGGTTAGCACTTTAGCTCAATGTTAAAACAGTGTCAGTTCCATCCATAGTACATCACATTAGTCTTTTTGATTTGTATGCAATAGGATTTTTGTTCAGACTGCTTTAGTTACTTATAGAAATGATATAAACATTCCAAGTATTATTAGTAATATTTCCCAGTTTAATTTATATCGATATAATGTTCACATAGTTATGACGATGGGAGGACGAGGGCTGGGTCTTACCAAGCTCCGGGGCCGGGCCCCTGCGGATGTCGCAAGCGCGCCGGCCGCTGTTCTTTAGGCTACAGTACCAGCAGTCACCAGGTGTTTCGAACGCCGCCCTCTAGCTCCTGTGTGCACTCTTGATTGCTTTTCACCTCTTACACCATCATAATTATTATCCTTCTACTACTTCCAACCACTTCTAATTTTGCTTCTTTTCACTTCTATCTCTGTTTCACTCTGTTTTTTCTCTGAGGTTTTTCCTGAATCTCCATTCAATCCAACTCAATCTCTCTTACCTCAAATCATTGTCAACGTCAGGCTGTCAGTGCCAAAGAGTATAATTATTATACCACAGGTCAGTGCCGTTAATTAAACCCTCAGAACAATTACTAAAGCTTACTTTAGTAATTGTTCTGAGATTAAACCTTTCAATCTCTGTTGTCAACGTCAGTAGGCAACTTATAGGTACACTAGCATACACTAGTGTAATAGAGGACCTGCTGGGCTAACATGCGACGCACGACAAAACTGCCACACGAGACGAGAAAAATTGTCGATCTCGACTTGTCTGTCGTTTTCCCCAACATGCACGACTCACTCGAGAAAATATGTCACCGTGACTTCGCTTTGTCGACACGACAAACAAATGTTACCCTATAATTAAAACATGCCATATTCTAATATAGCAACACTTTATCCGTTCAATTTATAGCAATTTTTTGGTCAGTTTTTATGTCATTCATTAACGTGCAACTAGTACTTGATTCTGTATCTAATTCAGCCACTTAGCTTATCGTATTATTATTTTTTAGGTTACAACTAAGCATCCTTGAACGACGATTACTAAAATAATGCAACCGAATATTTGGTCAGTTTTTATGTTCTTCATTTGATTAGGGTTGCCAGATTATGATAACCCGTACGTTCAAAGTAGTATAAAAATAATAATAATAAAAAAAAATAAAACTAATCCAATAATCCACCCCTCGTTGCCCCCGACGCAAATGTGCCCATGACGCTCATCGCATTGCCGCGCTGAATTGCAATGGCAATTCTTTACACCAGGAAGGAACCGGAACGGGGGTCGAGTCCCCTTTCTTTTAGACGACGGCCGATGCTCGCGACGAAACGTTTGGCTTCAATCCCCCAACAGCCAGCATCTTCTACCGCAAGAGGGACGAACAAGTATTTACTCTCCAGAGTAGAGTATTTGACTCGTTTTCTGGCGGCTGCAGACTCTGCATTATGTTATTCATTAACATGCAACTAGTTCCTAATTCTGTATCAAATTCAGCCACTTTGGTTATCGTTTTTATGGATCACAATTGATTGCGATGAAATTTTTAAATATTGTTTGAAATTTTTAAGTACCTATCGTATAAAAAATTTAAAAACGAGCAAGTAATGAATTTGATCGAATAATCAAGAACAAACGAATTAGAAAAGGAAAAAAAATTAACAATGGTAATTCAATTACCTAAGATAAAATTTTTAAATATTGTTTATGAAAAATTAAAAAACGAACAAACAATGAATTTGATCGAACAATCAAGAACAAACGACGAACAAACGAATAAGTAAAAAAAATGAAATAAAAACGTTTTCTGACCGCCAACTTAAGAGAGCCAATGTCAGAACCGTGGTAGTGGACCAGTAGTAGACTAGTAGTCTGTGGCGTCTGTGCGTCTGTGGTAGTAGGTACTATTACCACAGATTAAGTAGGCTATTACGTGGGCTATTACATTATTTACATTCATGTCTGTGCATGTTTCTAAATAGTTTGTGGCATGTTCTTTGTTTTTTTGGTTTTCTTTTGCAGGCATTTTGCAAGTTTGGAAGGAAGTTAGTGTATGTAATTGAAATCTATTTTATATTTTGTTAATTAAATTTTGATGTGGTTCGATCTTAGGTTGATGGTTAAATATTTCGTATTGGTTTAATATGCTTCGATTTGACATAACCTATATTTGCTGTGGAAATCAGCGTGACTGATATTAAATGAAAGTGTTTAATGATTTACAAGAAGTAAACCCCAGTGAGTGTGGTCGTCCCGTGACAACCGAAACCAGGACTGAACCAGACTGCCCGTGATTAGTAGTCATTAGTGGCCCATAGAAAATAATCCAATAGTAGCGAGAATGTTAAGGCGGGCACTGTCACTCTCGCGTTGCTGGCAGCGTGCTGGTACACCATGCGACCTGTTGCGTAGCGTACAGCCTCACAGCTTACTCTGTCTCTGTGAGTATTCATCATCTGGACAACTCTACTTTCGCCTAGACGGTCATCTAGAATTGTATTTTCATATAGTACAACTCGCGCCAAACTTCTAATTCGCTTTGAAATTGAAGTCTGTCGCGTCGCAGTAGGCAAATTGTATATCACAGGGTCAAGAGCGGGCTCCGCACCTGCGCAAAACGCACGCGCTCAACTTTAAAGTAAACTAGAAGTTTGCGCGAGCTGTATCTATGCTTCTGTGAATGTTGAAAATAGAAGTGTCCTAAACAGCTATATTTTAACAACTTGTTAGTGCTATTCTCGTAGAAGTAGTAATAATATTATAACGTAACGCTGCCGATTACTCTGATGGTCAATTTTTTCTTCCCGTGACTTACTGTCATCAAATGTGTCGTCCCCTCCCACACTTTATCGCATACCTTCCCCCGCATTTGTGACTTAACGTGTTTAGAACATCAGTAAAACTACTGGCTTATCTGGCTTGTAATTTTATATGTGGCCAATTACAGAACCATTTTACAGTTTAACATAATTTTTTTTATTTTTACACATGTAGGAGTAGGTTAGGCTAAGAAATTATCGACCCACCCTTGTATTTGATACTAATTTCAACTTGATACCTCCACACGTTCCGAAGAAAAAGGGTCTAGACAGACCAATAAAGACATACAGAAAGACAACAAAGTGATTCTATAGGGATCCCTTTTTAGGATCCATATCAAAGATAAAAACAGGAACCCATATAGGGTCAATCTGTCAGTCTTTCTGTCCATCTGGCACAGCCTACTTTCTCTGAATCAACTAGATCCAAAAGTTGAAATTCGATACATGTACAGAGCTTGGTGACACAATAACAAACGTAAATGAAAGATATCCATTTTGGGAGCAAACATAAAATTAAAAAAAAACTTTTCTAGGGCTCCTAGTGACATGTTAAATGAAAGTGCTTAAGTATAATAAAAAGTACAAGTATAATTTATTTATAATTTTAATATTCAGGGTTTCAAAAACATTAAAGAAAATTGACTATCCCCCTTACCATAGAAAATACAGTGTTTAAAATTTTGAAAAAAAAAAACTGGGTGAAAGATATAATACAGAAGTATAAAAAACATCATTTATATTTTACAGAAGAAAACTAAATGATAAACAAATAAAATTATCACTTAGGGGGCAAAATACATATTGCAATACATACTACAACATCTACTGGTCGGCGAGGCGCAGCTGAGGACACAACAACCTTCCCTTATTCCTACAAGTAATAGAGTCAGACAGATGTCAATTTTCATAGGAAGTATAATTCCATTCGTTTAACCCCCAATATACGTTAGTCATAGTTTCTGTTTACTTACCACCAAGTAAACAATTACTTCAAAGCGATTTAGAAATTCTTTTTGCCTTAGGCGACTCCATAATTCTTTTCGGAGATTTTAATTGCAAAAACACACTGTGGAATTGCACAGCCACAAATATTAACGGTCGCAAACTCGCACTACTCTCGGAACAGTTAGATTTTGAGATCATAGCTCCCTTCTGCCCCACTCACTACCCCGCTCAAACCAGTCACTCTCCTGACATACTAGATATAGCTATTATGAAAGGAGTTGGGCTCAATCTGGCCTCGATCAAGGTACTTCACGACCTCGGCTCAGATCACCTGCCCGTTTTACTTAAACTAGGCTCGCTCTCAAACTCCTGTGAGGCCGAGACAAAAATAATCGGTTGGAAAAAGGTGTCGGCTACACTAGGGATAGCAGACACCCCAATCCTTAACACCATCCCTGATGACATCAACTCTGTTGATGACATCAATTTAGCCATAGGTGCTCTCACAAACCACCTTAACATGATGGTTGCAAACAACTCGCGGAAAGCTCTGGCGGGCAACCGCCAGAGTTTGCCGCTTGATGTCCGCGAACTTGTGAGAGCAAAAAAACTCTGCCCTACGCCGCGCGGCGGCATACCCTACTCCCGAGTATAGGTCCCGTGCACGCGCCCTTCAACGCGCAGTAAAGGCACGTGTACGGGAATTTGGAGATAATAACTGGAGTACGCTTATGGAGGAAATTCATCCCACCCATAAAGCGTACTACCGCATAGCTAAAGCCCTGAAAAGCGACGGACACACGGCCACCCCCCCTCTTAAGAAGGCCGACCACTCCCTAGCGTTCGAAGATAACGATAAGGCCGAATGCTTAGCCGATAGCCTCGAACATTTTTCACGCGTCGAGGTGGAGGTACGTCGACGCACTTTCCTCCCTCCCACTACCGACCTCCCACTTGTCTCCGCAACGAGCTAGGCGGTCATATCCGAAAACTGAAAAACATAAAGGCGCCGGGCCTAGATGGTATCAGTAATAAGGCTATCAAATGCCTCCCATTCCCTTTAATAACACTTTTAGCCGCAATCTTCAATGCATGTTTGAAAAATTGCCATTTTCCCGACGCCTGGAAGGAAGCCTTAGTCATCGGTATCCGCAAACCAGGCAAACCCATAGATCTCCCTTCGAGCTACCGCCCCATAAGCCTCCTCAAGGGACTGGGCAAGCTCTATGAAAAAAACATATACTCGCGCTTAAGCGACTACCTTTTAGGCAAAGGCCTTATAATCAATAAACAGTTCGGCTTTCGCCCATACCATTCTTGCCCTCAGCAAGCCCTCCGACTTGTAGAATATATTTTCGAAGGCTTCAAAAAGAAGCACAAAGCGACCGCAGTATTTTTCGAAGTCACCAAAGCTTTTGATAAAGTTTGGTACGCTGGCCTCATCTACAAGCTATACACGCTAGATGTCCCCGACAGACTAATTCTAATTATTCACAGCTATCTTAGTAATAGAAGTTTCATGTTTAAACACGAACAATCCCTTTCTTCCAAAAGATTAATTAGAGCCGGAGTTCCACAGGGCTCAACATTATCACCCTTATCATACGCGGCATATACTAATGACATACCGCAACCCATAAACGGCGTCCAACTCACCCTATTCGCGCATGATACTGCACTCTATTTACGCAGTCATAGCTCAGTTTATACAATTCCTCGTCTCCAGACAGCCATTGATGAGCTGACACAATGGTTTCATCTCTGGAGAATCAAGATAAATCCGGATAAATAGCAGCAATACATTTCAGGTACAGCAAAACTAGACTAACTAGTGTTGTTCCGTACCACCTTTCCCATCTTCGAATGGATAATGTGCCCATTCCGTGGCAACACGATTACAAATATCTAGGCATCACGCTTGATAAACATCTCCATTTCAAGGATCACATCAACCGTGTTTGCAACTTGGCAAAATTTTATAGTTCCCGCCTTAGCGGCATGTTAGGCCCTAAAAGTAAAATGTCGCTAGGCAATAAGCGTACTTTTTACACGGTATGCATAAGGCCGGTGATGACTTACGCATCTCCCGTTTTCGCCCATGCGCCACCAAATCTGTTACACAGACTCCAAATTGTCCAAAATAAATTCTGTCGAAGAGCGACTGGTGCACCTTGGTACGTCAGAAACTCAGTTCTACATCGAGACTTAGAGCTCCCCGCAATCTCAAAATACATGAAAGACTCATCAGAGCGTTTTTTCACTAGAGCTACTAATCATAGTAATCCATTGATAGTTTCAGCTGCTACTTATGAGGCACCTCCTCCTAATCATTTCCTAAGAAGACCGCGGAATGCACTGACAGGTCAGCCCGACGTCCTCACTCTCGAAGTCGAACGGTTGATTCATACTAATAAGTCTTTTTCGGGCGACTCTCAAGTCGAATCTGAAGCGGGGGCGCTCCCCCCACAGTATCATCTCCACTCACCTTCACGACAAACAATGCAATATCCTACATAATCCCTTTCTAATAACGTTTTAGATCTGAGCATTAATAACAGAACTGGTAGTATTGTCTTTGTAGAATTATAGAATTCAAACGACATTTTTTATGTCAAAATATATTAGTTGAAATTGCGTATTTTTAATTGTTATTTCGTAAATGATGACGGCAGAGCGAATAAAGAGTAGCCATTATCTAATCGTAGAAAAATACTAATACACATTATTGTGAGAAATGAATAAGGTAAATTATATTAAAGATAATTTCAGGATACATTTTACAAAATTATATTAATTAAACTATGAAATTATTATTAGATTTTTGAAAACAGTTATGATACCTATAATTTTTATTTGAAGTGTTAAAACTACTAAATAGTAAAAATCTAATAAAGATTGTCACATTGTGGCGCACGATGCAACTCAAACAAGTAATTTAACGTATGAACGTCTAGAATTTTCTTCGAAAGTAAATAAAAGAGTTGGAAACAAAGATATTGGTTGGAAACGGTTTAATAATATGTCAGCATGCACCACAGATATGTACCAACATCACACGCACGTCTTGCGAACAAATCGCGGTGAAGTGACTTCACTCTATCTTACAGGTATAATTTCTCGCCTTCACATCGCCTATCCTGTACATAGTACATCTAATATCTTGGCGCAGTGCACACACTTGGTGATTTTCTGCTCTCGCCGCCCCGCCCCCTGCTGCGACTCCGCGTTCGTCCTGCGGACGCCACGAGGAGTAGTATATTATATTCATGCTAAGTCTGTATAAAATTCCAGTTATATATTTTTAATTTTTTTTTTTTGGGCGAAAGTAGTATATTTAGAATACATTATATATAAATAAATTGATGACTATAATAATTTGCCTCGAAGTAATTTGTGCTAAAATGACTGGGTGTTTATGATGCTTTAAAAAGCTTATTATGAGTTTGCACCAACAGACTGAATTTCCCTTGAGCCGCAAAATAAAAATAATATCAGGTCTTAACTTATGAAGTTGCTTTTCTTGAGTACTGGCCATTTCACACAAAAAAAAAATTTGATTGGCTGTGAATTCTAAATTCAAATTAATTTTGTTTTAAAAACATGACATTCTTTTTACAAAGTCAGTTTTTTGTTTATGGATTAGCTTGTACATTTAAAATTTTTCGTCATAATGGACACTTTAAAAAATCGTGTAATTAAAGAATATGAGTTCCGTCGTGGCACTAATGCTGCACAAACGGCACGTAACATCAACAACGTTTACGGAGAGAACTTAACAAACGAACACACAACCCGTTATTAGTCTGCCCGCTTCCGTTATGGAAATTATGACTTGAATAATGAACCTCGTGGTCGTCCGGACACTTTAGTCAACAATGATGAATTCAAGGCGATTGTGTAAGCTGATGATGCTCAAACTACAGCTGAACTAGCAGTAGCTTTTGATGTTAACATCAAAACAATATTAGACCATTTGCGACAAATTCGCAAAGTAAAAAAGCTTGGTAGATAGGTACCCCACGAACTTAACGATCGCCAGCGCAACGTATGCGCCGAAACCTGCCTTGCGTTGCTCAACAAGCACAGAAATCAAGGAATTTTGAACCGAATTGTTACCTGTGATGAAAGATGGAGTCTGTTCGACAATCGAAAGCGCTCAGCAAGTTGATTAGATCCTGGTTTAGCACCAAAGCAAGTGTTAAAGGAAAAATAACCCCTAACAAGTTGATGGTCACTGTTTGGTGGTCCAGTGCCAGTGTGATTCATCACAGCTTTTTACAAAATGGCATGAGCATTACTGCAGATGGTACAGTGAAGAACTGAATACAATGATGGAGAAGCTTACACGTCAGCGACCAGCTTTGGACGATTTGTTGTACCCGCTGCTCCTTCACGACAATGCGCGACCCCGTACTGCACAACAAGCAGTCTCCAAGCTGCTAGAGTTGGGGTTGGAAGTTCTCCCTCATCCGCCATACTCATTAGACCTTGCACCTACCGATTATTAGTTTTATTTAAATTTGGACAACTTTTTAACGGGAAAAAAATTCAATTCCCGAGAGACAGTACAAAATGCTTTTGAAGAGTTTGCTGCCTCCCGTCCAGTTGATTTTTACAAGAAGGGCATCAATAAACCGCCACTGCGTTGGCAAAGTTGCATCGCTTGCACGGGTGATTACTTTGAATAACAGAAATAAAGATGTTTGAAAAAAAAAATACTTTAACTTATTTCATACAAAACGGCAACTTCATAGGTTAAGACCAATGATCTTCCATTTTTAACAGGATAGGTAGTCGCCTTTGTAAAGGCGAAACAAAACCGTCCGTATTGTGTCGTAATGTAGCCTCACCGCGGTGAGGCCGGTCGGGTCAGTCCCTACGAAAACTTATTACGGGTCGGACGTGTCACACTGTTTACGAGAATGCGACTAGAATTAAATCGTGACAATGTTCACATTAAATTAAAAAACAATTGAATAACCGTCTGCAGGCATAAACTAATGTTAAATTTAAATGTTTACTTATCGAAAATTTCCTGCTCACTTGCTGTTTCTGTTGGTGCATATACTTGTATGATGGAAACCATGTAGCCCTGTATATTCATGTTCAGTGTTGCGACGCGCTCTGTTATTCCTATGAAACTCTCTACGTTGTTTTTAAGAGCTTTATTTATTATGAAACCTACTCCGTATTTACCTGGTGTACATCCGATATAGCAGAGTATAAAGTTCTCATATTCTTCAATTTTGTTACCAAGTCGTCTCATTTCCGAAATTCATATTATATCATATTTAGTTCCTTTTATAGCAAATTCCAGTTCTAATAAGCGGTCGTATGATGATAAAGTTCTAACGTTATATGTTGCAATCTGTAAATAGTGAGTTTGTTTAGTATTATTGCTCCATTTCATAGTTTTCTTTGGAGGGTTTTGGTCGTGTTCTTCCACGGTGACCAGCCGGGTTGGAAGAAGTTTTATGTTTTTCGTTTTATTTTGTTTGTTTTTGAAATCTATTTGGGAGGAGGCAGTTAGTTGTTATATGTTTTTGTCTTTGTTGTCCTGATTGTTGTTTGTTTTAGCTGTATTTTTATTAACTAAGAAGTTTAACATGCCCGGTTTTACGAGTCCTTCCGAGATGCTGTTTGATCTTTTGACTGGTAAATCAGGTTGTTGTCTTTTATTCTTTTTGTTAGCTTGTAAATTTTTATCTGCTTTTTGCAGTGTGATATTTTCAGGCGATGTATGCAATTTTCTTTTGTTGGTGTTTTTAGATATAATCAGTTTGTCATATTTGATTATAGCTGTATTACCTTTCTCTCTTTCTAATATCAGCTGTTCCTGTAATTCTCTTCTCTTCTCTAGTACGTATTTTGGATAGTCCTCTTTCATGTAATATGGAGTATCTTTCAACATCCCTTTTAATTTGAAAATTTTGATTTTTATGCCTAAAGTCGAAAAAGACACTACCAATGGGCGTGTTCTATCACCTTTTTTTCCTATTCTTTTAACTTCTTGTATATCACTGTAGGTTAATTTAATTGAGAAATATTGTTCTACCCATTTGATAATATTCTTTTCTAAATTCTCATATGATGATTCTACTTCTTCGATACCGAAAAAGACAATATTTCTTTGTCTTATTTGTTTTTCCAAAAAGTAAATTCTTTTTTCTTGATTCTCCACTATTTCTCTCAATTTTTCGTGCTTTTGCTCCCATACAAAAAATTTTTCGTCCAACATTTTGTTAATATTTTGAGTTACTTGTTCCGTCACAATTTTTCCACTTTCCTGGATCGTTATTTTTTGCTCATCCAGTTCTTTTTGTATTTTTCTAAGTGCGCTCAAAACTTCTTCCATTATTTAAAATGCACACAAGCTTTGTTTTGGTATCTGTGTCGTCCTCTTATGACGCGTCGTTGTACTATTTAGTCTCCATTTAGTTTTGTCAGTTAAGGGATCTTCTGTAGTATGCCTTTGTTTTTCCCACCGAGCCGCTCCTCCTTATCAAGAAAAAACAGTCTGGAACTTGTTTTGTTCCAATTTTTTTTTTTTACAATTATCTTCTGATCTCCTATACTGACTTTCTTCAAACTTACTCTGTTCTATTGAACTCACAGATGCACCAACGTACGTATTTAGCAAAAATTTGATTTAAGCAATAAAAAAAATTTATTTTATTTTTTATTATTATTATTATTTTTTTAATTTATTTGCTAATGATTAATTAGCGTTTTTGTTTTTCACATTTAATATCCCTCACAGTTACTGCACATTAACTTCTTACCTATTTACCTAAATAGATGAATTTTACAAAACAATTGACAAAGCAATAGAAACAACACATAAAAATATTATATTAATGGGAGACTTCAACACAAAAGTTGGAATCCCCAAAGAGAAAGAATATTTGGTCATGAAACAACATGGATATGGCGAAAGAAACGATAGAGGACAGAGACTTGTGGACTTTGCACTGGAACATAAACTAACAGTTATAAATACATGTTTCAAAAAAAAAAACAAAATCGAAGATGGACTTGGCGATCTCCAAACGGACAACACAAAAACGAAATTGACTATATCCTATCAAACCAACCAAGGTTATTTCAAAATATTGGAACTATGAATCTAAACTACCCATCAGACCATAGAATAATTAGGGCAACTGTAAAACTTTCCAAACAAAAGAAGAATAGAGTGAAATTCACAAATAATCAAGCAAACCAACTAAAGAGTGTTGACGAAATAACAAAGTACAAGGAAAACTTGACATCAATGTTATCCGACCCATTTGATTGCCAGGGAAACACCTCAAACTTAGTACAAACCTACTACGATAAAATAAATTACGCCATTACCTATAGTTTGAAATGTGCCCGAATAAAAAGAGATGATGATAAATATCACAAAATATTATCTGTGCGTACAGTAGCATTATTACAAAGAAGGAAAGAACTACAGAAAACTAAAAATAAGACTCGATCTATGAAAAACGAACTCTCAGCACTCTACAAAGTAGTTAATAAATATATTAAACGAGACTATTCAAAGTATACACAAGATACTATAGAATTACACTTACTACGCACTGGAAGCACGAAAAAGGCCTATAAGGAACTCAGAACAAACAAAACCTGGATCGAGGGTTTGAGGCATTCAGACAAAGACTTGCACAAACGAAATGATATTATTACTGCTGCCACTGAATTCTATAAAAAGCTATACAGTGATAACATTCAAAGAACTATATATTTAAATAATAAAAATAAAACTTCCTGCGAAAGTAGCATTAAACCAATAGACAAGATTGAAGTTATGGAAGCAATAACGAAATTAAAATTAGAAAAAAGCCCTGGATCGGATAATATCATAAATGAAGTACTGAAAATAGCACACTCGATTCTGGCTGGACCATTGGCTGAATTGTTCAACTTGATATTACAAAACTCTGAAACTCCTTCACAATGGTCGGACTCAAATATCATACTAATTTACAAAAAGGGAAACCCAAAAGCTATTGACAACTATAGACCAATAAGTTTGTTATCAAGCCTTTACAAACTCTTCTCCACTATTATAAACAAAAGAATCAGTACCGCATTGGAAGCAAAGCAACCTGTAGAGCAAGCAGGCTTCCGGAATGGGTTTTCTACAGTTGACCATATACACACTCTCGAACTTATAATAGAAAAGTATCAAGAACAACAGAGACTCCTATATATTGCTTTTATTGATTTCCAAAAAGCATTTGATATGGTAACACATACAAGTATATGGGAAAGCTTGAAAGAACAAGGAGTAGAAGATGGATATATAGAGGTCATTAAAAGTGTATATAATAACAATACTGGCAGAATCAAGTTAGAATCCTTCGGTCCATGGTTTTCAATAAAAAGGGGAGTTAGACAAGGAGACCCTCTATCTCCAAAATTATTTATAGCCATCCTTGAATCCATCATCAGCAAGCTAAATTGGAGCAAATTAGGTCTGTATAAACAAGGCGCCTATTTGAGCCATCTGAGATTCGCAGACGACCTGGTAGTGCTATCAGAAACAAGTTCACAGCTACAGGTCATGATTGAATCCTTACATCTGGCTAGTAGCAAGGTGGGATTGGAAATGCATGTTACTAAAACAAAGGTAATGACAAACAGCTGGGAAAAACCAATAAGAGTCAATAGCAGGATACTGGAATATGCAGAAAAGTACATCTACCTCGGAAAAAGAATTAGTTTCGACAGAAAAAACAATGAATTAGAAATAGAAAGAAGGATACAACAAACATGGAATAAATACTGGAGTTTAAAGGAAATTTTTAAGAGTAACATGCCAACAACCTTCAAAACGAGGGTCATGAACTCAAGCCTCTTACCGTGTTTAACATATGGATGCCAGACGTGGAAATTCACTACAAAAATAAAAAATAAAATCAATATCTGTCAGCGAGGAATGGAGCGTAGTATGCTAAAGATAAAGAAACTAGACAAAATACGACATACTAAAATAAGAACAATAACCAAAGCAACTAATGCTCTGAGCTACGCACAGAAACTTAAGTGGAAATGGGCAGGCCATGTTGCGAGACTGACGGATCAGAGATGGAACATGAAAGTGACACAATGGAATGGCCCACAAGGTAAAAGAGGCAGAGGTAGACCTCTGACACGATGGGAAGACGATTTGAAAAGAACAGCCGGTACAAACTGGAGACAAGTAGCACACAACAGAAACAAATGGGCATCTTTGGAGGAGGCCTTCACCCATTCTGGGGTTCTTGCAGATTGATTAATCTTATATAATTAACAATTATTAATATTTACTAACAAATAAACAGATAGATAAATAACATTAAGATAGAATTAGTTAATATGTAAATTGCAAGAAAATAAAGAGGCTTGTTATTATTATTATTATTATCGAAAATACAATATTCAGCTCTTTTTTGCATCTTTGACGAGGAGTTTTACAAATTTTCACGACACCAGTTGACATTGCGCACGTTTATTCGGCGCTAAGCCATGACATTGACTACAAGCCGGTTGGAAGACTTATTGTGTTTTAGATGACTATCTGCGCGGACACTTTAGAACGCGGACACCCCATCTAGTTATATTGGTACATCGATGGTTAAGACCTAATATTTTATTAGTGTTTCATACCTATCACACTTTTTTGGTGAAAAGTAATTATAGACCAAAGGGGTATCTAAACCTCATCATATATCTAAACTTACCACAATTAGTTATTAATAAAATTCCAAAATAATTAATGATTCCATAAAAAATTACAACTACACGAATTACTTCCAATCTTTTTAGCAAATGGACTATACTATAATGTTTGTAAGATTGGCGGAATTGGTCAGTGTTTGATATTTTATCATTTCAATTAAAAACACGTTTTTGACGTACCTGTTGATAAAGCATTCGACTTTGGTTCAGTGATATTATCATTACACTATAATACTACGAGCGATTCAAAACAGAGCCCCTGGCCACGACACAAAAGCGAACACACCATGAATTGATCAATTCTAAGACAAGGCCACGACATATATTATACAAGTTGAAATTTTAATAACCATTCAAAAAAATTCTAGATATTAGATATTTATCACCAATAGACCTGCTTACGTAAATAAAAAATATAGGTAAACTTTTCATAATAATTTTATCTACAGTATTATTTTATAACTTTTGGTTGTCTTCTTTGTGACGACGCGTCCGAGGAGATGAGACCGATATGATGCACGCTGCGAAACTAAGGGCCACCGCGCACTTGTGATTTTTAGTTGGCCGATGGTTTGATCGTTCAGGGAATCGGTATGGGACTATAATATAGCAGATCGCAGACTGCGCGAACCGAAGGCAGCGCCCGTAAATTTCATAGTGTAAATAAAATGTCTGCTTTCCTTAAACGTAACATGTCCGCGAGGATAATACTCGGAACCAATAATATCTAAAGTTTGCTACAAAAAGACTCAGGTCAAGTGCACTATAAAAGTTAATTTTTATCAGTGAAAAACATTGGGATGCCGACCCACATCAGCTCAGGACATTAAAAATTACCTTTGAACAGTGCGAACACAATCACAATCAATGTAACTTCCAATACGCTATAACCATAGTACTGTTTTTTCACTGCTTTACGCACTTTATAGAAAACTATTCCTGTTTATTACTGCTTTAACAATTGTGTGATGTGGTTTTGGTGTAGGTGCTGAGGCCAGGCCTGCCTGCCGTACCATCTCCAGCACCTCAACACAGGTACTAAGCTTTGATAAGTGGCTAAATCTAGTTGTTGACATTTATAATCTGCCAAAATTGTTGTCTAGTCTCGCGCGGCTGAATGGGAATTGTCAATGGGACGCTTTTTAACCTATTAGCTACGCGCCTGATTACTATCGCTACATAAGTTACTTGCGTCGTCTATTATGTATATATAGAAAATTATTATGAAGAAAAAATAGGGCGCCACCTGATGCTTTTTTACCGGAATCTTATAAATCTGACTTCAAAATTGAAACTCGATCGAACCTCCCTCTATATATAATTATTGAAGAGAAAGTCCAATATTATTGCATAAAAAAAAAAAAAAAAACTATCGACACTAAACACCAGATGTCAGTTTTTCCTTTTTTGATTTTTCGTTCTATTGCTAAGATATGTTGGTGGACTCGATTTTTTAACCAGCACACATTAGATGTCGTTAAAACACAAAATGAAATCGATACCGTCTTATAAAAAGATCACTGTAACGGGTTTAATACAATAGAATAAAAATCTCTTTATTGTATATACTTAGGCCTTATACGCACTAGCGGTTTGCGGAGCGGTTGGCGGAGCGGATATCCGCCAGTGCTATTTGTATGGAACCGCCGCACAATGGGTATTTCACTGATCTAGGTGGTCAAATTTATTTACGCTACTAATTGGTTCTGAAACTGATTACTAAAGCCTTCTGTACCTAACTAAAGGGCAAGTGATTTGTTGGTTAAAAGAAAAAAAAAGCATGTTTTTATTGTGCAAAACCCATATGTGCTAACATAACCAAAGATACAAATAAAATATAAAAACATATACTAAATACAAGACAAAAATTATAATTTCAATATAATTTCATAACAGATAATACTTAATTTAAAAAAAAGTGTAATGTAGTGCAAATACGATAAAGATTTTGTTTTTGACCTCTACTCTTTTTCAGCATCAAAGTTCTGAAGATTCCGAACACGAAGATTCAGTGTTTTCAGGTTCAGAAACATAATGAGGTTGTGCTGATATAAGTAACTTAAGAGTTGCATCAGTAATTCGAACCTTAAATTTAACATCTTTATCAGAACACATCAAATTCAAACTTTCTCGAGATCTAATTAATTTTACACATATTTCTACTCCATTTATTAAAAAATTATCTTTATTAAATATATCGCCATGAAAGTGACCTATCATTTCTATTTCTTTACTTGCTTTCGTAAAATCCGCTCCTTTAAAAAACCCTGGTTAGTGCTATTGGTCTTATTAATTTTTCCAGCAGTATCATCATACCATAAACTACAAGTAAGGTGTGATTCCTTTGCTGCTGGTCCATAGTTGAGAAAAGTTTCAATATAAGTGCGATAAACGTAAGTGTTATTCGGTTGTGATATAAGCTTTTGATTGAAATACACATCTAATTGGTTAAATAATGAATGTAACCAATTGTTAACAGGACCCACGTTCACTGCTGCTTTCATTTTAATTAACTATCTTAGCTTTGACATGAAGTAAAGTATGTAACAAATCAATGTAATCATCGCCTGTTCCAAGTACTTTGGTCCATCATCACTTAACAAAGAAATAGGTTTATAATGAATCCACTGTCCACTTTAATACTTGTTTGTGTTGATGGAAGTGCAAATAAATCTAATTCTGATTTAATACATTCACATGAGTGATTATGTAAGAAAGTCATGATTTATTCAGAAAAAATGTCTTTATTACTATTATTATTTTTATTATTTCATCCACGTTTCACAACTCGACCGTTTAGAACACTCGCGCGCAATGAATGTGATTTGTGGAGTTTTTTTTTGTTATATATCCAGAACCATTCAAAATTTATCAATTTTTTCATCTGCTTTTCTTTTTAAATTTCCACTGACCGCTTTTATTCGATTTCTAATCGACTCATCCATTGGACGTGATTGTACCATATCTAGTAGACTAAATATCACTGACTCCGTGCCTCGGAGAGCACGTTAAGCAGTCGGTCCCGGACGCTGTCAATAGATGGCGGTCGTTACATTCCCCAACCCGCAGTGGAGTAGCGTGGTGGATTTAAGCTCCAAGCCCCTCTCCTCACCCTGGGGGAGGCCTAAGCCCCTGCAGTGAGGTAAAAATGGGCTGATGAAGTGAAGTGAAGTACCATATCACCTAAAAGTCCCACCCCTACACTCAAAACTCTTTCCCAATTGTTTTGACACCACTTCGTATGTCCACGTTGCAGTGGTGCACCCTTATAAATTATACTAATACCAGAACCAGCTTGTTGTGAATAGTAATGTTCATAAGGGCAGATTTCATGTTTTATCATCATTATTACTACGTGTTTAAAATGAAGTTTAACACACGTTGTTCCGAACTCAAATTGTATCGGTCTCCCAGTACCTGATTTTATATCTATTTCTGTTGTGTCAAATACACATCTCATAACCGGAATATAGTAAGACTGAGGAAATGTTATCATTCGGTTTACACCAAAAACATATTTTGAAGTATCCAATGAAATCACGTGTAATAACGATGCCATGATATCGCCTACAATTTGAGGATCTACTATATCACAATAAATAAATATCTGGGGTGGTAAACCCAAATGTATATTTACTGGATGTGTGCCAAAACGATTTGTGGTAACATCAATGTTTGGATCTTAAATCCTAATTGAAGTGCAAGTTTAGGAGCAATTTCAATTTTTAAGATATCTTTACTGAGTATCAATAATTCTATATGTTTCGTTCGAGTTTCATATTGAAATTGAATTTTACCACTTAACATTACATTCGAGTTTAATACTTCTATAACATCAAGCATAGATTCATAATTACTAGGCGGAATACATGCGGTTTGTTTCATCGTAAAATGCTGTATTTACATCATCAGTAAATAAATATCTGTGGTGGTAAACCGAAATGTATATCTATCATGAAATGGACCGTTGACTGGCTTTTATCCTTAAACACAGAAAAGTGTACTGTTCTTCATGTTGGAAGAAATAACCCTCAGAAACCTTACTACATCAACCAACGACAATTAGCCTCGGTTTCTACTCAAAAAGATCTTGGTGTGACCATAAGTAAAGATCTCAAATGGGAAGCGCACATTGTAACAGTGGTTAAAAAAGCGAATTCGATGATATATTTGATACGAAAGGCAATCACGAACATAAATATTCCGATGTTCCTGACCATATACAAAACTTATATCAGGCCTTTGCTCGAATACGGTTTTCAGGTATGGAATCCCTACTTTACCAAAGATATCGACCTGTTGGAAAGAGTCCAAAGAAGAGCGACCAAACTACCGCGAGCTTTAAAAAAATCGGCTACGAAAAACGTCTAGAAGTCCTTGGACTAACCACATTGCACCAGAGACGTAAAGGGGTGATCTCATCGAGACTTACAAAATACTGGAAAATCATTACAATGTGCTGCTGCTAGAATCAAAATTTATTAAACAAAAGTACACAAACTTGCGCGGGCATGATACAAAGTTGCGACGAGAGCTCGCTACGTCTAACCCCTTTCAGCACTATTTCACAAATAGGGTGGTTGGAGAATGGAACGGGTTGTCTACAGAAATCGAGAAAGCTAGCAACTTGAATCAATTCAAGAGCCATTTGGATAATTACTTGAGCAGCAAGTGAGAAGGGAATGATATAAGCGTATCAGTTATATAAGCATGTTACTTTTTAACCCCCGACGAAAAAAGAGGGGTGCTATAAGTTTGACGTGTGTGTGTATCTGTCCGTTTCATCGTAGCTCCCAAACGGATGAACCGATTTGGTTGCGGATTTTTCATATGAAAGGAGAATTAGTCGGGACTTCTTAGCTATGTTTGATGAAAATCAGTCCAAGGTGGCCGCCGCAACAAAATAGCGGACATCATATTTTTTCACTACTCCATCAATATGGATATCTAGTAGAATACTATACACTATGACAAATTTCAAATCTAAGATGGCCGCCACCACGAAATGGCGAATTACATATTTTTTTCACTACTCCATCAATATGGGTATCAAATGAAAGGGCTGGGCTAGTAGCTTAATGTTCACTATATTGAAAGGGAATGATGATATTAACTAAAGAAATTAAAACTAAAAACTTGAAAAATATTTTTTTGTCTGATCATGTATGAAATAGTTTAAGTAAATAAAAGTTTAAAAATTTTAAAATAAAAATTAAATTAAAAATTTTAAAAACCTCCGACACAAAAGAACTAACCTTTAAAAAGTGTGAAATAATACAAGTTTGTTCATTGCCTAATTATTTTTGATCCTTAAGTGTTTAAAATTTTTAATTTAATTTTTGTCTCAATAAAACGAATATAATTTTCTTGTCGTTGAACACTGTATGTAGTTCATTGATGTTGAAATTCAACAAATGCAACATTCCACTCCCCTGTTAACTTTATAGACTTAACAATTTAGTAGTAAAATTTGTTGTCGTATTATTCAAAAAGTATTGCATTACTTAACAACGTTAAATAAAAATCTTCTTTTATGTTTCTTGTATACTTGAAAAAGGTATCCAACTATTAAATTTATTAGGATATCTTCGCCATTTAACGAGCACTTGCTTACCGTTGCCTTCATAACGAGATTCTATGATTTTATCTATTTTGTAACTCAAAAACGGGTTATATATAACTTTCTGCAACTCCTTACCATAAAAAGTTACAGTTATTAATTCATTTTTTAAATCTTTTAAAGTCTAAACTATCCATGGTGATCTTTGAATAATAGATTTAACTATACAATTATACAAATATACTATACAATCATCACTACAATTTGTTTCGTAACCCTTCTGAAATATATGTTTGTATTTAGTAATTCTAACACAATCTCCTACTTAAAATTTTGATGTATCAATTATCTCACTTTTTTTGTGTAGGTTTTGTATAATCATATAAGTTACGCCATACTGTCATAATATTATTGGAGTTAACATCACATGGACACATTTTAATGCTTGAGTGAACAGTGTGATTACATAAGTAAACCAAATCTGGTAGTATATCTACATAACGGTATGTATTTTATGTGTGAAATAACGCCACAATTTAGTTTTTAACATTCTCTGAAATCTTTCCACTATACTAGCTAAATTTTCAGAATTTCTACTAAGGGGTCCATTTTTAAGCGACTTCAAAAAAGAAGGAGGTTACTCAATTCAACCGTATATATGTTCTTTTTTTTATGTGTGTTCAGGGATAACTTCGTTGTTTATGAACCGAATTAGATGATTTTTTTTTGTGAAAGGGAGATATCTCCGGAGTGGTACCATGATAAGGAAACCAGGATCTGATGATGGCATCCCAGGGAAATCGAGGGCAACCTTCGAAAATCGTATTTTAAAGTATCGTATTTTAAGTATTTTGATAAAGTACTACTACTAGTACTATTTAATGAAGATCGGGAGTCGATCTGATGATGGAGCTGAAAGACAGTCGAGGGAACTCCTGAACGACTTACAGTAATTACCTGGTGTTTGGACTTGATTCATTTCTATTGATGAGATCTTTGCACCCATATGGATTATAAGTGCCATTACAGGTCTGATGATGAAGACCATACACAATCGAGGGAACTCCTCAATGATTTACAGCAATTACCTGGTGTTTGGACTTGATTCATTTCTATTAATGAGAACTTGGCACCCATATGGGTTATAAGTACCATTACAGGTCTGATGATGGAGACCATACACAGTCGAAGGAACTCCTTAACAATTTACAGCAATTACCTGGTGTTTGGACGTAATTCAATTCTATTAATGAGAACTTTGCACCCATATGGGTTATAAGTACCATTACAGATCTGATGATGGAGGCCATACACAATCGAGGGAACTCCTTAACGATTTAAAGCAATTACCTGGTGTTTGGATTTAATTCATTTCTATTAATGAGAACTTTGCACTCATATGGGTTATAAGTGCCATTACAGGTCTGATGATGAAGACCATAAACAGTCGAGGGAATTCCTCAACGATTTACAGCAGTTACCTTTTGTTGGGCTTCCTTCATACGGTGGAATATGCCAAAATGTTCAGTTCACACAAAAATAATAATTAAGATTGAAGTTTTACATAGGAATACCACTGCTTACTAGGCATGCTGATGCGTCAATTTGACACTGAATTTACGTTGCGTAATCGCGGTGCTGTCTCATTAGAGTAGCGCGTTTAGAAGCCCCATTTATACTAAATACAAATAAGTTACAGATGCTTTCAACTAAAAATTGAAAAATAAAATAATTAAAAAAATAATAAAAACCGACTTCAAAAACATAAACTAAAAAGTTAAAAATAAAATTTTCACTTTAAAGAAAGGAGCATTAACAGGCGGCATATAGTTAATGAAGTCGGTGCCAACTCAGACACTTTAAATGGGTACTTACCAGGTAATAACAATTACAACAATGATATATTTATAACCATAACAAATATAGAACACAATTTAAAGTGAATGACTTGGCACCGACTTCATTAACTATATGCCGCCTGTTAATGCTCCTTTCTTTAAAGTGAAAATTTTATTTTTAACTTTTTAGTTTATGTTTTTGAAGTCGGTTTTTTTTTTTTAATTCTTTTTCCCAATCAATTTTTTTTTACATTTTTCTTGAGTTCTTGTAGTTACAGGCGTTTTGAAATTAGAAGCGTCTTTGTGAATTGTTTGAGATTCAGGTATGTGTTCTTTAAAAACCTTTGTAACGCTTGTAAATAAAGCATCCATTTTTCTCTATCATCCTTTTTTTTGAGTTAAGTATGGTATTCATTTCAGTATCAAGTTCATTTTCATTTTTAAGTCTTTCTATTAATTCAGGTTCAATGAGTATAATTTTTTTAGCATTATCCATGTTTATCAAATAATGAACTTAAGACACCACTCAATACTGAAGCTAAAATTATTGGTAAAAAAGCCCCACCTTTCAGTATAATAATTTGTTTTTCTTTCTTGGTTATTTTTTTCTTTTAGCAGTCAACTTTCTCAAAATATATCTATATTTACTTATTTTTTTAAAGTCATCATTATCAAGTGTTATTTTACCATGCAGTATATTATAGATACACTCACAAATACAGTTGATTACTTCGTTGTTTCTTGCCTTTAACAATGCTATTTTATATTTTGGTTTTAAAGTGTATATAGGTTTTAGCAACTCTTTATGTGTAGTTACTCTCTCAATCATTGTTTAGAAGTAATGAACATTTTTGTTGAAAGTTGAATTTGATACCCCTTTTGGTACATAGTACATAGATAATAGTATGTTTATTATTGGGAAATATATTAATTTTGAAACGATAACAATCATTTGTATTTTGTTTCAAATCAATCATTAAGTAACCTTGAGCTTTGCTTGTGGCGTCTTTATATGCATCTTGAACAAATTTAGGATTTTCTGGATATACTTGACATGCTAGAAACTGTATTTGGGTCTTATCTCGAGGATTTTTGAAATATATAATATAGCTCAAGTTAAAGACATGTCACGCTGACCTCTATCTTGATGAAATAAATTTTGTGTAATATAAAACACACTTAAATTCCTATGATGACTACATTTCGTGAAAATATCCACTACACGCTTATCTGATTCTTGCATCATATCATCAATTATTACAAGTGTTGGATTTACACCGTCGAACATGTTTAACTAATAAATAACAATATAATAAATAATATATAACATTATTTAAATTATATAATTGTTGCATCTCATTATAACACTACAAAATATGATACAATATTTTATTGCACATAGTATTTATATTTTTAATAATATTTGAAACAAAATTAGATTTTTTGCATCCACTTGGACCTGCCACTATGGTGGTAAGTGGATGTATGAAATGAATCATTATCGATAGAAATAAACTATGAATGAAATTTTAAAACACGGCTTATTAGGTATGAAACGATGAAAAGATTACGATTTATTTTAAATAAAAACATGTTTATAAGAATATAGTGTTTATTACTTTCAATAACATTATCATTAAATACAAGATACTTATTACAAATAAAATTAAATTCTGTTTTACAATAATTATCAATTGTTATTACTATGTAAATATTGTTAACAGATAACATTATCATAATTTAAAATACAGTAGACAGTGCTTCTGTACTTACCAATATAATAACAAACTTTTCTTAAAGATCTAAAGTGTTGTAACAGTGTGTGTATGTGTTGTTCTTTGTGTGTTTATAATAAATTTACATTTTATCTGTTTCTGTTCCGTTAATAATATTTAGTAAGTAACATTAGTACTAATGACAAATACATTTTATCTCAAATTATAATTCCCCCACAAGAGAGTATCCGTTGAATTAATGAATAATATATCTTTTAGAATCATTAGAAGATAAAGAAGTTTTACAAATTTTTTGAGTAAAAATATTATGTTTGATGGATTTAAATCTATACATTTGTGTGTACATATAGTTATCTTCAAAAAGACATGTTTTATAGTAATTTATTGTAAGTTTCTTAGTAACACATTTATTCACACCTTTAGCTTTTGCTATGATGTTACTTTCAATATCCATTGCATATAATTTATAACAAAGTCCAACAAATTCTTTAAACATTTTTCCATTATTTTCATCTTTAAAATAACCAATCTTTTTCTTACTTAAACTAGGAAAATTAAACACATTATCAGGATTATCAAAATATTTTGAAAAGATTTTTTTTGACAGATATCTTTTAGATCACAATAAAGACTAAGGTGTTTTGGTATGTTAATGGTATATGAGCTTTCTGGGTGGAGGCTACATGTTGTAATGGGATTTAAAAAAGATTCAAAATCTGTGTCGCGAAGTCTATCTTTGTTATATCATCATGTATTGTGAGGTGTAACTTCTAAGATCGCGATATGATTATATTTGAACTGATCAAGGGTCAACGATACTTGAATTAATACAAATTGATAATTGATTTATTTAATCAAGTTATCGCATATTGGTCATTAAGAATCTACACCATATACAGTAGCATCGACCACTTGAATTATCTTCCGAGGAGCTCCTTTAAGCGACTTCCAGCATGAGCACATATGTACACTATAAGCATCATCTCCGTTGTCAGTGTAGGCAGCTTTGATTAGTTCGCTCTCATCTCTCCCGTCTCAGGAACACCTAAAAAATTAATAAAGCCCGGGCACACCATTGCCTAACGCAATGGTGGCCCGGGCCCAAAGGTCCAGCACCGACCCCGCATTGACAATTTATAGTTAGTTAGAATGTGATCACAAACAACATAGTACACAGCATAAAAACACATCAATAGATTATAATAGAATATAGATAGTATCATACTAGGTATATAAAACTCTCATATCTGCTTCGCTTATCAGTATCTCTGTGTACCTCTATTTAGGATAAACTCTAGTGTCTATCTACACACACATACACATATACATATCTCTCTATCTATGGATCCTTTAACCACTAAGAAGAGCTCATACCTTCTCAACCATTCATTGAGAAGTGCTCTTGTAATATCTCTCACTCTCTTAGGTGATAACACGAGTCAGCTTCTATGCCGACTTCAGTGTGTGGACTCTTTAACCACTATGAAGAGCTCATACCTTCTTAACCTATTGAGAAGTGCTCGAGGTGTCTTTCAATCTCTTAGGTTATGATGCGAGTCAGCTTCTATGCCGACGTCATCATACACACAAATCTCGCTAAATCTATAACATTATTCAAATCTGTATTACGCATTAATATTGTGGATATCGTCAATATATTACAGGCAAATATCACAGTAAACGTCAGCTGGCACCACGTGCTCAGCATATTGGATATTGTGTCTTATAGTTTCGTTACCTCTAAAAACCAATCATATACTCACAATTAGGTGCTCGATAATCAATCGTACTTATCACTACCAAATAAAGGTAATTAATTATTAATAGGCCATAAATTCTAGGCAACAGACTCACCTCGTGGCATCGGCCCTGCTGTCATCCGGAGAAAAAAGTGTTGCTAACCAAATCATGATTTTCAACCAAATTTGCAATGTTGCTATTAATAAATATTCAAAATTCCCATATTTACAAATAATCACGAAACTTCGTGACACTCCCAACTCCAAAGGTAAGTGACTTATATGAGTGAATTATGTAACAATCTAGTCCACTCGGTAATCTTCTTCCGAGCCTCTATAGCTGCACCTCGCTTTGGTCGAGGATCTACTGAGTCTGCCATTTGTCTAACTAAATTTTAATGTGGTGGTTGTTCGATAACAGTTTCTAATGGTTCTCTAGCCTTGGCGTTGGACTGAGGTTCTTTGGTATTAGTATTGGATACTTTTTGTCAAAAGACCAATTCGTATTTTTCATGTGTCCTCCACATCTCAGGACCTTGTTATCATCCAGAAATAAACCTAAGTTTCTACTAATTTGCGTTTCCACTCCTATTATTTCTTCTGGGAAATATTTTGCTTGTAGTTCTTTTATCTCGTCTATCTCGTGGCGCTCCAGATCAACTTCTTCTTTCTCTTTTTCTGGTTCGGTCATTTCTTTGTCTTCAGCCTGTGGGATGGGCTGATCCTCCCCACTCAAGAAAGAGAAAAAAAAATTATTGGAGTGGGCCAAGCTATAGTGTTTTTTACTATGAATTTTGGTCCTTCTACCCATGTTCGTATAGATTCTTTAGAGAAATTTGGTCTCGTAGCTACCTCAGCAGAATTCAATTCAGATGGGACATACCAAAGTTTCAGATTTTTATTCTGTTTTATTTCGTTTATTCTTCTAGCAACAAATGGCGGTAGTAGTTTGTCTGTATGATACCAGTTAAGTACTATTTGACTATCTGTCCATATGAATTGATCCTGTATTGGTAGCTGATTAAATTTCAAAACATATTTTATAAGGCAACTTCCTATCAAAACACCTAGTAGCTCTAATCTAGGAATTTTTTAAATTTTCTTGGCCTTGTCTTCTAAAGGTATTGCTTTCATGAATTCCTTAGAATTAGAATTCCATTCTCTTAGGTTCATTGATAGGTCTTTAAAGGAATTCTTCAATGACATGTATATAGAAATGGCCTTCTTATATGTGGATGCTCCCGTTACAAGATTATCTACATATATATCGTCAGCGATTGCCTTTAGCTTCCCCTGATCGGATTTCATAAGATGATTTCTGACTGTGGCATTCAGAAGAAAAGGACTGGTAATCACTCCAAATGGTACTCTACAAAATCTTAGGTGTACTAAATTATTCAAAGAGGTTGGTTGATTTAAATCCTTTAGCCATAGGAACCTGGTTACATCTCTGTCGCGTTCTTGTAATCAATATGTATGAAACAAACATACAAAACTAATTTAGTTAAATCTGTTATTCAACCTTTTTGGTTGATATTATATTATTTTTTTTTATATTTTAAATATATTCTGTCATTATCATTACAAAGTCAAATTGCTCTGCATCAAAATTTATATTTTAAATAATTAAAATTGTGATCTATTATTTTTTATGTTCTTTTATTAACATAAAATGGGTTTCTATTTGGGGAAAAGCCTTTTCTACGTCTGCTACAATCCCTATCTTATGCATTTTAAATTTTATTAACAATCCAGTCAGATCTTCCAGCATAAGCGGTCCACAATATAAACATTCGTTTAGGCTTTTATTATCCATTATTTTAACTATCCTCATCGGTTTACCAGGCTGAAACATGCCATGATGAGGTAAGTAGTGTATCGGATAATCTCTTGCCGCTTTCTGATGCTCTGGTGTTATTTCTATAATACTCTTTTTCATCTATTCTTTTAATGTCTGATCGTACAGTTCTTGAGAATGATCTTTTAACGATCTTTTAAAGAGAGAATCTAATCTTTTAACTAAATTTACTAATCGGCCGATTGCAAGTCCATAATTATCTGGTAAATTCGGTGGATCGTGATTCCATGGCCAGGTGACATAGTATCTTTTATCAATATATTTAGTAGTTTCATTAAAGTTCCTGATCGCTTCTTCATCTCTTGTAACTTTAGGGTTGTCGGTAATCCCTATAGATTCAAGATCCTACAAGGATTTTAAATTGACGCTTTCTAATGGACGATTAGGTGCATTGAGTTTGACATCTTCACATGAGGATTAAAAATATGTAAGAGCATATAACTGATCTGTATTTTCTAGGGTGATCTTTCCTGAAAGTATCCAACCCAGGATAGATTCTACTAGGAAAAAATCTTCGCGGATTTTAATCTTATGGTTAGACATAATGGAATAGTAATAGTCATTCCCAATCAAGATATCTATCTGATCTGACAGGGAACCATCATCGGCTAAGATTTTATTCTTTGCCCAGTTTTTGACTTCCTCGCTTGGATATGGGATATTCTGTGATATGAATGGCACGACATTCACATACACAACTTTATTTGAGTTGGTACGGGACTTGATATTGATTTTAACTAATGGACTAACAACTTCATGTGGAGACTGCGAACCGAAAATAAATACCATGAGCCTATTTTCTTCCTCGATAGGTAAGTTTAGCTCTTTGGCTACCTTTTTAGTTACATAGCTCCTTTGACTTCCAGAGTCAAGTAATAATCGGCATTTTATTGATTTCGTTCTATTTACGCCATTTACCCATACGACAGTCGTCTGTAATGCTGTGAAGCTTTTAGTATTATTGTAAAATGTAGTAGTAGATTCCACTCTAGTATTTACTGGCAGTTTTGGACATAGTTATTTTGAACATAGTTTTGGACATTTTGGTTGTGTTCTCTATACGATCCACAATGTGCACATTTCCTTTTCAATCGGCACTGGCTCATTTTGTGTCCCATGGCAAAGCAATTAAAACAGTGATTTCTCAATTTTAATTTTCTTTCTCTTATACCTTTGACGGTCTTGCATTCATCATTATAGTGTGGATCTTTACAGAATATGCAGCTCAATTTGGGTCTTTTTTCTGGCTTTTCTTTTTGCCTTCCATCGAACCCTTCAGTAAGTTTACATTTCCTACTGTCGTTAGTGTTGGACAAATTATGTCTTCTACTATCACTAGTTTTACAAGTATTTATTACTATTCTTTTTCCTTCGTACATATTTCTTTGAATTTTTCTTTTGCCCTTGTGTGTTGGTGCCTTTTCTCTAACGTGTAACAACTCTACTATCAAACTATCATTTCGCATTCTGGCATCAGTCATTCTATTCGAATCCTCCTTTGCCGATATAATTTCCTCTAGACATGTTCTAATTTCTTCAATTGTTTTATTTTTAATTTCAACTTTAATTCATATATGATGTTTTCTGGAAATTTTTGAATTCATATAAATCGTAAATGGTTATGGTTGATATCTTCACCCAAACCGTTCAATACCCGAAGGTGTCGTTCGATATCGTTTAGCACGCGTCTACAACTTAAGATGGATTTATCAGCTTGTTGTATCTTATATAGGAATTATAGTATTAGGTTTAGCGAACCGTTCCTTGAAGGTAGCGACAGCAATACTATAATTTTTATTGGTTGTTTCTAAACCTTCAATTGCCTTCTTCGCATTCCCTTCCAAAACAGATTGTAGGTACAGTAACTTATCAACTTCGTTGATGCTTTTACTATCAATATTAGAGGAAAAATGATCCCAAAAGGTTGTCCACATCAGAATATCTTCATTGAATTTAGTCAATTCCATCTTAGGTAATCTGCCTTGAAATGTTTCCTTCTCATGTTTCGATAAATTTTTTAATTTTACTGTAAGTTCTGCGATCTCCCTTCATTTGAGTCTTGACATATTTTGCCGCTTCATCGGGTGAAAGTGACTCAGCATATTTATAGTAATTGTTCATTTCCAGCGAGAGGCGTTCATTGAGTAGCTTTAACATTTCTAATTTAATGTTAGTCTCTTCTATATTCTCTGGTATTTGTCTATTCTGGTATCTGGTATTTGACTGTTTCATGGATGGTGACCACTTTCGTCTTAATTACAGCTTCCATTTTTTACTGAAAAGGCAACAATTATGTGGTCTTCAACGATGCTAACAAAATTTAATTATGTACCTTAATAGGTACTTTCTCATCTTTTCTTTACTATTCATTGATTTATATAAAACATTATATATTTACTTTTCATAACAGATCACTTTACACTCCATCGCACTTCAGGATAAACATCCATCCGAGTTAGCCACCAACAAACAATGAAACATTCATCATAATTATATTCAAACAGAAAGGTAACGGATAACATAGTTATCTATCTCTCTGGTACTATATCATACTATTATTAATCTACAAACCAAATTTGTTTTAAATAACTTTCATTTCAACTTTCATATTATCATATATAGGTCACTGTCTAACAAATATATTTAGACAATATATCTCAGGTCGGAATTGGTAGCTGTACATTGCTTTTATGCATACATAGATACTTATCGCATTCTTTTCACTAAATAATATCTATTTGAGTCATATTCTATTCAGACTAGTGATTTTGCTAAGCGGTAAGCAACCTTATATGTTTTGTTAAGTGGTAAGCAACTTTATATGCCACTTCAGACTATAACTAATCAACTTAAATTATATTAACCTGTGAGCATGTGAGAGGCCTACAACATTCAGTTCATTTTCTATGTACCTACTACATAGGCAATAACCACATAATAAGCATTATTTTACGGTCTATCTGTATAACTGCTATAATAACGTGACGTGACGTTACGTTCGATCGTTGTCATAAAACACAAAGACAGTTTTTTCGTCTCGACTAATTCCAACAAATGTTTAATTCCAGTTTTACAACAATTAAATCTCTCGTAGGTGTACATACGTATGTCCACTTGAAGACACCGTTCTTCACTTGAAGACACAGTCGGTATTACACATTAAACGCAATTTACATACTTTTAAATCACAGTACACAATAACTTTAATCAAAATAACATTAATTTTATGTAGACACCATGTACCTATACATTCAGTTTATTTTCAATCACAGATTTTCAATTCAAGCAAGATCAATCATTTCACTTGAAGTTTCATGTCATTGATCAATTCTCTATGATCTAGTGATGTACATATTTAAGTCATGATTTAACATCATCTGAGCCGAGTCGTTAGTGACTCACTTCTGTTAGGATCCGCTACTCTGTAGGGATATAAATAGTAAAACAATAGGTATGTTTATAGATGGGAGACACCAAATGGTAATAAATCAAGGTAAAATATCTAAGTTCTTATTTCTTATGAGATTTAGTAATGAAACGAGATTTCGTAACTTTCCATTTATTCAGTGGTAGGTATTTAACAATATAAAATAAAATTGAGTGATGGAGTACACTATTTAATAATTTTATTATTGTACATGTATTAAATTAGTAAGATAAAGATAGGTATTCAATAAATAGAACACGATAACACATCATACTTCGTGTAGTTGATTGAAACCTTCAAAATCTCCACTCTTCAGTCTTCACTATACTACGCGCACCGATATTGTAATAGTTAAGGTCAAAAAAAAATTATTCTTGTACGTCTCACTTCCTTCACTTGAACTTCGTGATCGTTTGATAGTATAGATATGAATCGCATCTGGAGTCATATCAACAGATCACCTTACTCTGACTCACTCAATCGACCCAACACTTTTTCAACTTATTTAACAAAGGTCACCGCAGGTCACCGTTAACACGAAAACACGTCAGAAACGATTTCGCCTTTACAACAAGGAAATAAATTAGTAATATATTATTATAAATTGTAATGATGCTGTATGCGTTTTCATAAATTGACTAAATTATGAAACTAAATGTTTCTTTTAGTCAGTGTTTCTTTAGTCTAAAAGTGTCATTTAGCTAGCCGCCAACAAATGATGCTGATATCGCTTTGAGCTCATCGGAAAACGAATAGGATGTGCTGAGGGATTGGCTCCTGATTTCACATCCCAGCACCTCCACCATGTCGCGAAGTCTATCTTTGTTATATCATCATGTATTGTGAGGTGTAATTTCTAAGATCGCGATATGATTATATTTGAACTGATCAAGGGTCAACGATACTTGAATTAATACAAATTGATAATTGATTTATTTAATCAAGTTATCGCATATTGGTCATTAAGAATCTACACCATATACAGTAGCATCGACCACTTGAATTATCTTCCGAGGAGCTCCTTTAAGCGACTTCCAGCATGAGCACATATGTACACTATAAGCATCATCTCCGTTGTCAGTGTAGGCAGCTTTGATTAGTTCGCTCTCATCTCTCCCGTCTCAGGAACACCTAAAAAATTAATAAAGCCCGGGCACACCATTGCCTAACGCAATGGTGGCCCGGGCCCAAAGGTCCAGCACCGACCCCGCATTGACAATTTATAGTTAGTTAGAATGTGATCACAAACAACATAGTACACAGCATAAAACACATCAATAGATTATAATAGAATATAGATAGTATCATACTAGGTATATAAAACTCTCATATCTGCTTCGCTTATCAGTATCTCTGTGTACCTCTATTTAGGATAAACTCTAGTGTCTATCTACACACACATACACATATACATATCTCTCTATCTATGGATCCTTTAACCACTAAGAAGAGCTCATACCTTCTCAACCATTCATTGAAAAGTGCTCTTGTAATATCTCTCACTCTCTTAGGTGATAACACGAGTCAGCTTCTATGCCGACTTCAGTGTGTGGACTCTTTAACCACTATGAAGAGCTCATACCTTCTTAACCTATTGAGAAGTGCTCGAGGTGTCTTTCAATCTCTTAGGTTATGATGCGAGTCAGCTTCTATGCCGACGTCATCATACACACAAATCTCGCTAAATCTATAACATTATTCAAATCTGTATTACGCATTAATATTGTGGATATCGTCAATATATTACAGGCAAATATCACAGTAAACGTCAGCTGGCACCACGTGCTCAGCATATTGGATATTGTGTCTTATAGTTTCGTTACCTCTAAAAACCAATCATATACTCACAATTAGGTGCTCGATAATCAATCGTACTTATCACTACCAAATAAAGGTAATTAATTATTAATAGGCCATAAATTCTAGGCAACAGACTCACCTCGTGGCATCGGCCCTGCTGTCATCCGGAGAAAAAAGTGTTGCTAACCAAATCATGATTTTCAACCAAATTTGCAATGTTGCTATTAATAAATATTCAAAATTCCCATATTTACAAATAATCATGAAACTTCGTGACAATCTGCATACACTACAAATGGAACTTTTAGTTTTCTTTGGAAATTGTTAAACCATAATTTTGCATTTGATTTTCTATTACCAAACCAGTCAGTTATAAATGAATTCTCACTAGGTGAATCGGTACGAACATGTATGCAATCATGTTTTTGATGGTTAACTAAACGATCTTTATTAGTCAAACGTAAAAGGCATCCATCACATATATGTATGGCATTATTTCTAGCAGTTACTTGTTTGCTCAATGATCGTGACAAACTTTTAATATAACAGTAATGTTCATTGGTCCTTTTTTTGATATATAATAAATTTATGTGTATCTTTGCGACATTTAGTAAAATAAAGAGGACCCACAACAATATTTTTTTTACATTTTTCATTATATTCCAAACCAAAAACATTAATGCTTATATTATTTTGGTGTTCAGCTTTAGAAATATCTTTGAATTGTAAAGGAAAATGTATATTTTTAAACTTGAGTTTATTTTAGTGTTCTAAATAAGAACTGACTCCATCTGACTGAATGTTGTGATGGATATAAAGCAGATAATAATGTCCATTTAAAACATAAGTTATCATTATTTTTAACGTTAATTACAGCTTTTTTATCTTTTATATCTTTTGGTAACTCTATGTAAGAATTACCTTAAAGCGGATTAAATTTATTTACATTCATATCTATGTGTAATATATTTTTTAAACTCCAACGGCTATCTTTTTTCTCATATACACTTATTTCATGTTTCAATAACATGTTTAATGATGTCATTAACTCATCAACTGAATCACCTTGAGATTTAATAAAATTTTGAGTTTGAAAGTCAAAAGTATTATAATAGACTTCTAGTTTCTTGAACAAAATCAGCATATAAAATAAAATTAACTTTAAAAATAATTAGTTCTTTAAGTCATTTGGTTATCAAATAAGTTATTGAATCTTTCACAGAATCGTGAAATGTTTCTGGAGTCTAAAAACTTGTAGTGTTCTTATTAAAAGATGTAATTCTATAAGTCGAAATTCGTTTGCCAAATGCTGTTTCCAACAACGTTACATTTGGTAATGAATGTTGCGATTGCAGTACATTATTTTTATGTAAATTGCTCCTTAAGTGATTTTGGTAATACCTTTTACTCACGAATTGGTTGCATGTTGTATGTACATTTGATGTTGTCGGTTGGAGGGGTCTTCTATATTGGAACTCATTTTTTGTTTGTTTTTCTTCATTTTGTTTTTCGATGTCATCTTCAACACTCTTTCTTTTTAATCCTCTGCCTTGTTGAATACACCTATGATAAATTAATAATAATAAATAAAAATTATGTATTAATCTAATAATGAAGTCCAATTTTATAAATTCACTTATATGTTATCTTTTTCATAGTCTTCGAGCGCTGTTACTGATGCAGTATCGCACTTAGGATTTCCCAACGCCATATCCTCATACTCTTCTAGCGCTTGTAATAAATCTGCATCGTTCTTTGAGTTCTCCAAGTCGAAACTCTCCATAGCTCTTAGTGTATGACATGTTTAAAATTTATCACAAACACCCAGCACAAATATACGCTGTTACAATGCTTTACATATATAAGAAAACTTTGTTATTATATTGCTGATGGTTCAGAAGCACTGTCTGTTATATATTCAGGATGTTCAGCGATGTAAAAGACGTTGTTTCTTTAAACATATCTTTATTAGTAATTTATAATAACTGTTAGTTACATTACAAATTACAAAACCCGTTCAATCAATGTACAATCCCAATCAATCTATTTTAACAGTGTGCCCCATATCATGCTAATAATGTTACCATATACAACATCCCCCCCTCCCCCTCCCCCCTTTAAGTGTCTCTGAACTGAAATGCTGTATTTATTATAAAAACATTCTTATATAATAATCAAAATATTATAAAACTTAATCATTATAGCGAGCAGGACGTCTAATTATTTTACCTGGTTTGGTTGTTTTTATTGGTGCCTGAGTGTGACCAGATCTCTCTGTATTTACTACAGATGGGTTTATCGGTACAATATTATTAAATTCATAATGGTTTGTTTCAGGTTTAAAAACACATTCATTTGGACTATGTCTTAGATGTATCTGATTTCTGCATATTACGTTGCCATTCTCTTTTTTCACATTAAATGATCGTGGACCTTTATTTTCCACTATTACACCCGGATACCAAGCTTTATCATTTTTATTTTGTATCATTAGATTATCCCCCGGTTTAAAATTTTTATTTCTAAGGTTTTCTTTCCGAACATTTTTATTATAATATGTTTTTATTTTCTTTATTTGCAATAATTTCTTTATAATTTTGTATTATTTTAGGTTTTAAAATATTATTAGTACAAGGCAACTTTGTACGGAGAACTCTGCTCCTTAACAATTGTGATGGACTATACTCCAATCCAGCTACAGGTGTATTTCTATAATTCAATAAAGCCATATAATAATCACTATCACTGTGTTTACATTTTTTCATAATATTTTTCACTATACCTACAGCTTTTTCACTCATATCATTAGACCTGGGATACTTAGGGCTTGAACATATTAACTGTATGTTATAAGCATTGGAAAATTCTTTAAAGTTAAAGCTAGCAAAAGGCATATTATCGCTTACTATATATTTAGGTATACCATGAGTAGCAAATATAGATTTTAATTTAGAAATCACACAATTAGCAGTTTTATTTTCCAGTCTTTTAACTTCAATCCACTTAGACATATAATCAACAACCACCAAGTAATCAGATCCATTGTAGCACAAAATATCCATACCAATTTTCAAAAAAGGTAACATAGGCATTTCATACGAAATTATTGCATCTTTGCTGTTTGAATTTTTATATTTTTCATATGACCTACAACTCGACACCATTTTTTCAATGTCTGTCGAAATTCCCGGCCAAAACATTACCAATCTGGCTCTCTTTTTGCATTTTACAATACCCAAATGACCTAAATGTACTAATTCTAACATTTCCTTTCTCATAGATTTAGGTATTAAAACTTTATTATTATAATATATCATACCCTTATTAATATTCAAAAAATTTCTTAACTTAAAATAAAATTTTAATTCTTTTTCCTTTATAGTTTTTTCATTATTAGGCCAACCTTCATTATACCAAGTTAAAACTTGTGACAATACACTGTCATTTAATGTTTCTTTTTGAAATTGTTTGATTTTTCTATCCGAAATCGGTGAATCACTTTCTAAACAATGTACTATTTCTTCTAAAGTTGGTTCTGATTTAGCATTATCTATAATGTAATTTGTGGACAGGTAGTCCGCAACATACATTTTGGTTTCTGGCACATATGTTACTGTTAAGTCATATTTTATGAGTTTTAGGACCATACATTGCAATCTAGAACTCTGATCTGTTTTCAATTATGATTTTACGACCATATATGAACTGATGATACTAATCTACTGAAGCACAGATAGCAAAAAGCTCTTTCTCTGTGTGAATAAAACGATATTGGCCTACCGTCTTGTAACAAACAAGCACTCATACCCGATTTCGAACTGTCTGTTTGCAAAATTATATTACTATTTTTCTATAATATTGCCAACGTAGGTGTACAACTTAATTTCATTTTTAATTCTTTAAATGCTTTACTTTGTTCACTACCCCAGTTCCAAGCGTTATTATTTTTTTTAAATAATTCTCTTAACGGTTCTGTACTTTTTGAATACGGCTATTTTTATTTCTTCTCCATCATTGTCGATTCCCGACGCCAGCATATAAATTTCTATTTGCTGCTTAAATCTTCTCCAGTTGGCGCCTTCTTCCGTTAGAACTAGACCTTTGGGCGCCTTTAGTGCAGATTCCATTCTTGAGTGTTAAGTTTTTCTTCTGAGACCATGTTATATATTCAGGATGTTCAACGATGTAAAAGACGTTGTTTCTTTAAACATATCTTTATTAATAATTCATAATAGCTGTTAGTTACATTATAAATTACAAAACCCGTTCAATCAGTGTACAATCCCAATCAATCTATTTTAACAATGTGCCCCGTATCATGCTAATAATGTTACCATATACAACACTGTCTACGTAGATTGTAATGAATTCAAATATTTTGTATGGTTATATAGAACTACTAATTACCGATTACGAAATAGTGATGATAGTTATTAATGACTGGTTAGTGACTGTATTCATCAGAGTCAGTAGATAATTACCACCTCAACAATGCCATTAGTTCATGTCTGTAGTCCAGATTTCTATGTTGATTACAAAATAATGGTAGTAGTTATTAAACGACTCGGTCATTAACGTCATTAATTAGAGTCATTAAATAATTACCACCTCAAATAGTGTCTACTTGTCATAAGGTTCTGTTACGTCCAGGTACGATAAGTTAGTTTAAGTTGAGAAGTTATGGTTTAGAACACAGGGTACGTTAAGTTATGTTAGGTTGAGAAACCGCGGTCCAGAACCCTTGTATTCCATCTTGACGACCGCTTAGCCTAGTGGGCAGCGACCCTGCCTGCGAAGCTGGAGGTCCCGGGTTCGAATCCCAGGTCGGGTCAGTATTTATATGATGAATATTAATACTGGCACCGGGTCTTGGTTGTTATATGTATGTGTTGTCTTCGCTTGGTACCCAAAATACAAGCTAATGCTTAGTTTGGGACTTAAGTGTTGTTGTGATTGTGTGTTATTATTATTATTACTCCTCTCATTGTGCTGGCATATAATAGTGTATATCTGGGGTCTCGTCAATTTTGAATCAACTGGAATTTCGTGTGTTTATAACCAGTTGATCATTTCCTATTTAATGTTGTTGGAATTGGGGGGTCTTTCAACATATTTATTGTGATAGGGTGCACTGTCAACAACCAGAACAGAATAATTGGGTGTATTTGGGACTAATTGATTAACCAGCCATTTCTCGTAGTTATCGTTGTTCATTTCTTTATGATAAACGCCGCTAGTGTCCGTGGATTTATACATTAAAAAGGCTCCGGGTACAAAGTTTTTTCGTTTCCTGCATGAACTATTATCATATGTTGACCTTTTGAAATCGGCTTTTTTACTCCTTTTTTCTTATTATCACTCCAAGTTCTGCCTTTAGTATGGGATGTGTGTATGTATGTAGGACTCATTCATATAGATTACATTTTTTCCTTCTTCGCGAAATATATATTTTATCTAGGTACCTATTCAATTAGTTTGAGTTGTACATCGTGCTTTTCCATAAGAACTTTTAGATTATCTCTCATTTTAGTGAACTGAAATCCCATCTTAAATGAAATCTTAAATAAAAACTTAAATGCTTTTTCTAGGGTGGGTGATGGCCATAACTTAAATACAAGACATAAGCATATGTTATCCACTCCCAGGTTCAGACTTTCAAAAGTTAATAATTCCTTCATGGGAAATTGTATCCGTTTTTATAATAAAATTCCTAAAGAAATGTTGAACTTAAATTAAAATCAATTTATAAAGCGAGTTAAAGTCCAACTCATGAAAAGAGCTTACTATTGTATTACCGAGTATTTAAATGATAAGTGTGCATGGACATCATTGTAATAGTTGTAAGAATTTTAAATAAAAAATGATGAATTAAGAGAAACACATATTTAAATAAAATAAACAGGGAGGAGTTTTTTGCCGGTTCTTCTCCTTCTAGTTTTGGAACCGGTACCTAATCAATTCATTTTGACTTTCAATAAGTGTGTGTTAACATCTTATATTGAATAAAAATTTTTTGAATTTGAATCTCATGTAGTATTTTTCTCAACGTCTTTACAGACCCATTATAATTAATAGCCTAAGATAATTTAGCTTTTAATGATTTTACTGTCGGCAGATCTTTAAAACGCAAGTGAAAAGCGTACACCATTCTTCGAACAACATCATAATCAAAATCGTCCATATCTAAACTAAATTTTTTTTTTGGTCTCCCTTTTTTCGGAGAGCTGAACTTAATTGCACTGGAATGTATTTCAGTACTTACTTCGTTTAATATATTGTTCAAAATTCTTCTTGAAATTCCAGTGGCATTTGCAACTCTCTCTTGAAACTTCTTAAAATAATTACTTACATTGTCATCCAAATTTTTTTTTTAAATCTGTTAAATTCATTAAAAACAAAATATTTATAAACATTGTAGATAATTTCGCGTAACTGGCCTCGTAAAGGTTTCCCTTTTTTTCCTATAGATGTCATCGTACAACTTAAAATTATTTATAGTTTGGGGTTTTAGCAACTCTTTATATATTTTTAACTGGACGCGGCCGCACTCTGTCACATTTGAACCACGACTTACAAATATCATATATTATAAGTACGAGTTAACATGACACCCAGCTCAGCTGACGTTTGTGTAATGTATAGTGTGCAAAAAAAAAGATTTTTTTAGAAATTTATGGATTTAATTTTGGTACCTACATAAGTCCATATGATATCATATGTTAAATAAATTGAACAATACTGAACAATTAATTTCTGATGAAAATAAAACAAAAACAAACAATTTGTTAAGAAAAACTTAACAGTTTCAACAAAAATGTTCAAACGTGGTTATTAAAATTAAAAGGCACAAGGTTCTAGAATAACCTCTCAAAAAAAAATATTGATGAATTTCCCAGATGTTTTTGAAAATACATCTGATCTGACAATAAAATTGTCCCTATGAAGGCGGTTTATCTTATTGCGCTGCTTAGCACAGTAAAAAATCGAAGTTACAACTAAACAAAAAGTATGGAGGTAAAGTGAAATCCTCACGAACCAATGAAAATATTATGAATTTGCTCTAAAATAATGCTATTGTAGTTATAAATAATTTAATTGTGTAAACTATTTTCTGTATGTTCTATATGTATGTTTTATTTCATGCTCTATTTATCACTGTTTGTTTCCTGAAGAAATAAATAAATTAGTAATCATCTGTCCAGTTGACGTCACAAGGACATTTTATTAATATTTTTTTTGGATAAGACTTCTTTTTTTTTAATTTTGAGGGGAAGGTATAAATTGAGCCATATTTTCGGGAAAAATATTAAAAGTATGTGTAAAATTTTTTATATGAAAAGTATATATTTCTCTGAAAGTTGACACCCGTATATGCAGGATACAGCAACCATTCAAATGCATCAAATAACAGCCCCAAATGACACTTTTGTCTGTTTTATCGCTATAATCGTTCACGTGTGGCGATTTAACTATCAGTGTCATGCGTTTCAGATGCTTCTTTTTCGGCGTTGATTGCGTTTATAACAGCTAAGATTTTTGCATTTCACACGGTATTTTGACATTTGATATTTAATACGGTTCCAGATGCAATTTATGTGTCAGTAGCTTTGTTAGTAAATTAATCGTATACAATAATAACACAATACAATAATAATAGAAACAATAATAATATATTATAATGTACGGGGGAATTATTTCTCTTTTATAGGACTAAAGAATAGTCTGTGGTGACATATTTCTAATTTTTATGAATATTTTAATACTTCAACGTGTCATATCATATGACACAATTTTTTTAAACATTTTCATGTTTAAACAAATGGTGATTGGAAAGCAATTTATACGGATACAGTATTAATCCTGATCAAATTAAATACGTTCTTTACCTTCAACATTTCATGTACATTATAAATGCCTTTACACCATACAATTTAAATTAATATCTTCGGAAATATCCCGAAATAAAAACCATAGCGTCACAAGTGACAAACGTCTGAGCCGGGCCGGGCATCGGATGGGCCGGGCCGGAGGATCGGCGCCCTATGTCCGACGTGATTCGCGTGATGTAAAATTAGGCCGAAATTATCAATGTTGTATACAAAGAAATATTGTAGTTTGTTTTTATTTATTTATTCTTTACTTCATCAAATATTTATAGAATTGGAAATAAAATACAATAAAAATACTCCAAGTAAGATGAACTTAAACATAATTAAATCTAATCCACATGTTCAACGCAACAAGCTGATAGGTCTATACGACATATAAACACTACGGCTTATATGCTCTGCTACCCGTGCGAAGCCGAGGCGGATCGCTAGTGTAAGCTAAGTAAAAGATTGTATGTCTCTAATAAATAAAATAAATAAATAAACAGTTGTTATGCTATCGCTACTCGCAATACGACAGCGGGGCTCGGCACGAGGAAGCGGGAGGAAGATCGAGTTTCGAGCTGGGTGTCATCTTATCGCGTCCGTATTGTAGGTAGTGTGCAATAGAGAATAAAGATAACGCTCTAAGAAGCCGAAATTAGCCGATTGTCTCTTTTCAAAGGTCGATGTTGCAATATTTACCACCGGGTACTATAACTTGTTATAGGTAGGTATATCAAACAATAGACTGGTCATTAGCTTATTACCTGGGCTTGGGCCCATATTATTATATTATTGGTAAATGAAATTATTATTGTATAGAAAATAGTCATACCTGAAGGATTTTTTAAGCCAGTTGTTAAACCGTTAATAAATGCATCTCAACTGCTTTTCACAGTTTCGCCCTTGACGTAGTGTGTCCTTCATTAACCCATGTTTCGTCCAAATAGTAATTTTTTTGACGATTTTCTCTTGCATGTTTAATAGCTCGTAGATAATTTCGTCATCAAAAGAATATGTCATCACGATCCAGTAGTAAGTTGTTTTTGCCTCGTTTATTAAATTTGAAACCAATTTTTTTTTAGTATTTTATGCAGTGTGCAAAACAATCCCAATTGAAATAATCGTTTGAATGTCTCCAAAGTGCCATCATCACTGCTTTTCTTCAATTTTTTTTCTAATGTAGGGATTTCATTACGGGAAAAAAATTGTGAACTATTCTTCTGATGTCTCATTTAGTAAAATGGTCCACTATATCAACAACCTTCATACGCAGTTTAGTTTTCTTGAGAGATTTCAAAATACCATCATTGTTATTTTTTCTTTCCCAATCCTATAAACTGAAGCCCAACGGATTCCGACTGAAGAAGCAATAGCTTTCGAAATATTGTATAAAGCGGACGGTGTTGCATTTCTCATGGACTGATACATATTCCATGTCATAGTTTTTTCGGTACTACAAAAAAAATTATAAAAACCGACTTCAAAAACATAAACTCAAGAGTTAAAAATAAAATTTTCACTTTAAAGAAAGGAGCATTAACAGGCGGCATATAGTTAATGAAGTCGGTGCCTACTCATCCAGACACTTTAAATTGTGTTCTATATTCGTTATAGTTATAAATATATGATTGTTGTAATTGTTATTACCTGGTAAGTACCCATTTAAAGTGTTTGATTTGGCACCGACTTCATTAACTATATGCCGCCTGTTAATGCTCCTTTCTTTAAAGTGAAAATTTTATTTTTAACTTTTTAGTTTGTTTTTGAAGTCGGTTTTTTTTTGAAAATTATTTTATTTTCCAGTTTTTAGTTGAACGCATCTGTAACTTATTTGTATTTAGTATAAATAGGGGCTTCTAAACGCGCTACTCAAATGAGACAGCGCCGCGATTACGCAACTTTAATTCAGTATCAAATTGAGGCATCAGCATGCCTAGTAGGTAGTGGTATTCCTATGTAACCCTTCAATCTTAATTAAGTATTATTTTTGTGCGAACTGTACATTTTGGCTTATTGAACCGTATGAAGTAAACCCAACAAAAGGTAACTGCTGTAAATCGTTGAGGAATTCCCTCGACTTTTTATGGTCTTCATCATCAGACCTGCAATGGCACTTATAACCCATATGAGTGCAAAGTTCTCATCAAAAGACATTAATTAAGTCCAAACACCAGATAATTGCTGTAAATCGTTAAGGAGTTCCTTCGACTGTGGATGGTCTCCTTCATCAGACCTGTTATGGTATTTATAACCCATATGGGTGCAAAGTTCTCATTAATAGAAATGAATTAAGGCCAAACACCAGGTAATTGCTGTAAATCGTTGAGGAGTTCCCTCGATTGTGTATGGTCTCCATCATCAGACCTGTAATGGTATTTATAACCCATACGGGTGCAAAGATCTCATCAATAGAAATGAATCAAGTCCAAACACCAGGTAATTGCTGTAAATCGTTGAGGAGTTCCCTCGACTGTCTTTCAGCTCCATCTTGATATCGACTTCCGACCTTCATTAAATAGTACTAGTAGTAGTACTTTATAAAAATATTTAAAATAAGTACGATACTTCAAAATACGATTTTCGAAGGTTGCCCTCGATTTCTCTAGGATGCCATCATCAGATTGGTTTCTGGTTTCTTTATCATGGTACCACTCTTGAAATATGTCCTTTCCACAAAAAAAAAAATCATCCAATTCGGTTCATAAACAACGAAGTTATCCCTGAACACACATAAAAAAAAGAAGATAAAAAAGCATATATATACGGTCGAATTGAGAAACCTCCTTCTTTTTTAAAGTCGTTTAAATAGGACGTTTTTTTCTTTTAAGGACATTAAAAAACTAAAAAAATAAAAAAGTTGTACGAAGTCTGTATAATGCAATCTAAAAGTCCAGTACACAAGCGCCAAGTCGTCAGAAAGCAATCTATCACAGAGTCCAATACACAAGCCAAGTCACAATGAATACACCAACAGTCCAAAGTACACGTCACGGAACAATAACGATAGATACGGTTAAAATATGAGTGCGTCTGTACAGGTACGCATACTACGAACAGACTAACATATACACATATTCTGTACACTGCATTAACGGTTATCGCTGACCAATCACAAACGTCTATGTTTTTCTTACTAACTTGTCTCTGTGGATAGAGTATAGACAGTTTTTGAAAGCTGGGCCGGCTAGTTTAAGGGCTTCAGCTCTTATTTCATCTGGTCCCGGCGCTTATTTAGACAGATTTAAACCGTTACAACAGATCTCAAATTAATTATGACGATGTAAACAGTGTGCTTGAGCAGATATTTTTCATCAGCCCATTTTTACCCCACTACAAGGGCTTAGGCCTCCCCCGGTATGAGGGGGGCTTGGAGCTTAAATCCACCATGCTGCTCCACTCTGCTGCTCGTGCTCCTTGAGCAAATATTACACTGGTTTAATAATTATAATATCTAGAACACGTAGGATGGCGCCATCTAGTCCCAATGTAAGCAAGTATTATGTTTATGGGTACTAGACAACTGACATACATACTTAACCCCTAGCTCACTAACCTTATTTTTGCGTAACGTTGTAACTAACCTTTCATCTGTCATACTACGAAATTGATATTGAAATCAGCTTTAATTTTATAATAATCTAATTATAATCTTACATTAGCAGTCTTATCTCTTAGACTATTAAGACTGTGTAGAGTGAAATGTCCCAAAACAGGCAGTACGGTTGAGGTGATAAAATGAACAGTATTTATTCAGTACATATATGAAAATTTCATTTACCATAATGATGTGTGAACAATTACGTAAGTTAGGACGAAAACTGCAAAAACGTCAGCTGGCGTTAAGGTATTTCTTAGATTGTAACAGTAGAAATCTGTCCTAATTTTCGGTTTAAGTGAAACATAAATGATTATATTACAATTCGTTTGCTACACAAAGATATTATAAATTAATCAACAGGGCAAGAATTAAAAAAAAAAAGATTAGTTCCCAGTCGGATCGAATCAAATTCTATCCTCGCAATATGATTTTCGCTCCGGTATATCAGCTGAGCACGCAGTTCTGGACCTATCTAATAAAAACATATCTAATTTGGACTCTGGACAGAAAGTGATTGGTATATTCCTGGACTTGGCCAAAGCTTTTGACACAATTTCTATCCCCACTCTCATAAATAAATTGAAGCGAATCGGCATTAGAGAGTTGCAATTATCATTATTCCAGAGTTATCTCTCGGATAGACGACAATGTGTTACGATAGGTGATTGGACGAGTAATGAGCTTCCTATTTCCTTCGGTGTGCCCCAGGGAAGCATTTTTGGTCCAACTCTATTTTTGGTTTACATTAATGACCTATTTTAACTTCAATTAAATGGCGGTTTTATTTTAGCCTATGCAGATGACACAGCCTTAATTTCCCATGACAGTTCCTGGGATGCCATGTTCGAATCAGCGCAAGCTGGTTTTAACATGGTGTCAAAATGGTTGACTTGGAACCTGCTCACACTGAATGTCAAAAAAACTAAATATTTGACTTTCTCACTTTCTAAACTTGGTCAGCCGTCCCCCTCCCCATAATCTCTGATGGCACATTCCAGTTCCTCACCAGGTCAGTTACCCTGTTCGTGTCCAACTCTGTCCGTTTCTAGTAGTATTAAATACCTCGGAGTCCTGATTGACTACTTTCTTATCGTCTCCATCTTGACACCCTCTCAAACAGAATCCGCAAACTAATATTTTCAAAAATCTGCGATATGTCATTGATGTAGATCTGCTCAGACGCATATACCTAGCCCTTGGACAGTCCATAGCCTCCTACTGTATTATGGTATGGGGTGACACTGCAATAACCGTACTTCTGAAAGTAGAACGCGCAAAGGGCTCTCCTAAAGGTAGGCTGGAAACTTCCATATCGTTACCCTGCCCCATAGGGCCATGGTTCGAATCCGGGCGTGTACCAATGAGTTTTTCTGACTTAAGTACACAATATCACTGACACCGTGCTTCGGAGGGCACGCTAAGCAGTCGGTCCCGGACGCTGTCAATAGATGGCGGTCGTTGCAGTTCCCAACCCGCAGTGGAGCAGCGTGGTGGACTTAAGCTCCAAGCCCCCCTCCTCACCCTGGGGGAGCCCTAAGCCCCTGCAGTGGGGTAAAAATGGGCTGTTGATGATGAAAATAAACGTGTACTGTCTTGTAATCGATGACAATAATAAAAACCGAAATTGTCGGCTTACGCTCAGCGTTTGCAGACACGTCAAGACTTAATGAACACCCTACGTATATGTGCCACTTTGTTCGATGACTGTCTGCCATTTTGTAGGTAGTGACATGATCCCGTTGTTATAGAAATTTTGGGACTTCTTATGAAATAAACGCAAATCGTTTTGGCTGTCCTCTCTTGATGTTTACCTAATACTGCCTACGAATTCTGAAGAGACCGAACCTGGTGGAAATCTCAAGGTGCAAGGTCAGAGCTATAAGGCGGATGCATTAACACCTCCCAGCCATACTCTCGTAATTTTTTCTGAGTGACTAAAGACGTGTGAGGTCTAGCGTTATCATGATGAAAGACCACACCTTTTCTATTGATTAATTCCGGCCGTTTTCTCTCAATTTCTTGCTTTAATCTCATCAGTTGTTCGCAGTAAAGATACGAATCGATGGTTCTGCCCGGCGGTAAAAGCTCATAATTAACAATACCCTTCCAATCCCACCATACACACAGCCACCTTATTGCGAGTTGGCCCGGGTTTTGCCACAATTTGTGAAGCCTGACCAACCTTTGACCACGACCTTTTTCGCACGTTCTTATCGTACTTTTAAAAAAAAAACTTAAACGCGGGGTATTTTATTTTCGAAATTGTTTACTTTTTCAAAATATGTTCAACAGTACATTAATTGTATTTTCACATGTGAACATTTTTTTCTTTCCAGAATTTGTATTTCGATGAAATGTTGTGAAAATTCGATTAGTTTCACGTTGAACATGTTGTAAAAAATGTAACAATTACGAAAAAAATCTCGCGTATTTATGTTGTGTTTCTTATGATGTATCAAAATATTTAAAACATTAAAAACGTATGAACCTACCTTTTGTTGATCTGAATACCATGCATTTTTTTTGTGCCAATAGGTTAAGGTTCAATGGGATGCAACCACCGTCAACGCCGTTTGTATGGAAATTTTTTCTAACTGAACATGAATTTATTTTTACGCACAGCTTTACACGTAACCTAAGCTCGAAACAACATCCTCTTTTACCGTGTAAACCCAATTTAATATTTTCTTGAGCTGCTAACATGTAATTAAGTTTTGTAATATTTGATAATTATTGTTTTCAAGCTGCCTAGGAGAATAAAATTTTATAAGACAGTAAGTATATCTCAGTGCCTCCCTGTCGCACCCTGCTATGTTACCGGAATTATTTACATGTGACAAAAACTTTTTTTACTGTGTCTCCAAGACGGTGACATTGCGTGACTCCGCTGCCGCTTCTGCAGCAGCACCAGGGCCTGCTTCGTCATCGCCCCCGCCCACGGCGCCGCCACCGCCGCCGCGCCGTGCATGGCAGCGCCCCGCCGTTGCAGTCGCCGCGCTCGCGCTTTCGGCCTGCATCGGCGCAGTGAGTTGTGCACGTGCACCTGCACACGTGTATGTGGTATATGACTCGTAATCTCAGCGAGTAGCGAGACTATTAGTCATAGTTATATATTATGATTCGTGATCCCACTGAGTAATGGGACTACGAATCATAAGTACTTAATGGTATGACACGTGATTCTATTCTGTTTCTATATTAAAATTAGATATTATTTAAAGATTTAATGATGTGATACTTCTAGATATGTCTCACAGTTACATTGAAATGTAATGTGTAATAATATACCATAAATTATGGGATACGATTCCACTGGGCACGAAAGAAGCAGCATGAGCTATGTTATATTGGAATCATGCGCAATCATGGTTTTAACAAGTTGAATGTTTTTTTGGTGACTGCAGGATTAGGACGGCCTTCACAGGGGTATACATTAGCCCGAGAAGGAGAATCGCCGAATGCACGATGCGATCGTTGATTTAAAATAAAAATAGAAACAAAACAACGGTTACGAAGAACGACAACCTTTTTGTACATTTTATTAACTTGTATTGTAATGTGCCTTTAATCGTCTTATTCTCTAAACTTGTAGAGTCGCCCTCGTAGTTCATTATAAGGTAATTTGCTTTTCTTTTAAAAAAAAACAGCGTGATGATTCTATTTTATTTTTTATTAGGTCGGGGTTTATTGAATCCCCATCTTTTGACCCTGCTATTGTCGAATACACTTTCTATGAAATGTAAGATTTGACTATTTAGGAGGTCGCGGAACTAATCCGGTTTAGGTTAACGCATCGCTATATTATGCTTATGCGTGATGCTACTAGTGCATTACATTGACAAGGAAGTGTGGCAATGTGTCTTCTGCATGCTCTATGTAACGTTAACTATTAACGTTTTGCAAGAGCCTTTTAGTGGTGAAGTGACCAGACAATGGTCCTGTGACTAATCCTGTCATTTCTTGTCTAGTTTTAAAAGTTGTCTAGCCCTCGCATATTTGTGCATTTTCAAGAAGGCTTTAACGTGTACTCGCTCTCGAGTTTCATTTTATAATAGACTGTAAGCTTTTTTTTCCAACCCGCTCTTTATTGTTGTTTTAATGGTGTACGTCTAATGTATAATTTTACATCAGACTCGGTTAAGAGATTTTTCAATATTCGCATATGTGAGCATAAGTCAGTCAGTACGGTCGAAGCCTTTTAGATCGATGATACATAGTCTATCAGCAAGTCGTACCAAAAGAGATTACGTTAAACGTACCTATATTGCAGAAAGTAAAAGAAGCTACATTCAAGCGCAGACACGGAACTAATCATGCTTCTGATCAAAGTATATCTGACAATTTTTACTTTATGCGATACACTTTGACGTAATCTCTTTTGGTGCAACTCGCTGTATAATGTTGACCCATGTAAAAGTTCCTCAAAATCGATTTAGTAATCGTTTTTGAGTTACAAGAGTACCTACAAGAAAGTTTCCGACCGTGTCTTTCATGTAGGTAAAGACGTCACTTTGTTACCCTTTTATAACAGCTAATATAGATGTTAGAAAACTAAAATTGTATGTGATCGATGAAAAGATACAGATTACTAAAATGTTCTTAGGGTTGTATATGGTTTTTTTTTTTGTTTTGGTTGCGACCACAAATCACATAATTTGGGACTTGGTTTTTATTAATAATTGTACTGCCGACCAGTGGGACCACGAATCAACAATCTTTACGGTTATGTAAACTGATTTATTCCTGATTTACATTTTGTTAAAATTAAGAGACCACCGTGACAATTTTCTTTTGGCACTAAAAATTTATTATTTAATTTATTTATTTATCGAAATCGACAGCATGTACAAGGAAATATCTATACTAATATTATAAAGCTGAAGAGTTTGTTTGTTTGTTTGTTTGTTTGTTTGTTTGTTTGTTTGTTTGTTTGTTTGTTTGTTTGTTTGTTTGTTTGTTTGTTTGTTTGTTTGTTTGTTTGTTTGTTTGTTTGTTTGTTTGTTTGTTTGTTTGTTTGAACGCACAAATCTCAGGAACTACTGGTTCGAATTGAAAAATTCTTTTTGTGTTGGATAGTATATTTATTGAGGAAGGCTATAGGCTATATTTATAAAATAATACTATCTATCTGTCTGTCTATTCGAGCAAATCTCTAAAACGGCTATACTAATTTTGATGAAACTTCACAGATACGGAAAAAAAGTGGTCAAAAGTGATATACACTACTTTTTGTATGTCTGTATATACGTTTATCTGTCTATTCGAGCTAATCTCCAAAACGACTAAACCGATTTCAATGAAATTTCACGGGTATGAAAAGGAGGTGATCATAATGACATACCCTACTTTTTGTCCGCCTGTCTGGCTGTACGTCTGTGTCTATTCGAGCTAATCTCCAAAACGGCTGAACAGATTTTAATGAAACTTTGCAGACATGAAAGAAATTGTCAAGAGTGACATCAGGTACTTTTTGTGTCTATCTGTCGTTTGTCCTCACTGATCTATCAGCGTAGATAAAGCCGAAACTACTGTCTAGGAAGCCGAAAATTGGAACAGTGGTTTATTTTATAACGTACGATTTTTTAAGAAATATTTGGAAATTTCAAATTTAAGGAGGGAGGGATGGAAGGGCGTTGTATGAGAGTCTTTGTTTTTTAAAGTTAGAAACATAAAAATTTTAACATAAATAATAACGTGTTTCAGGGTTTTTGGATTTGCACATTTTATGGGTGGGAAACGGGAGGTGAAAAGTATGCGAGTATCGGTTTTCTTAAAGGAGTGGGGATAATGAAAATTGAAAGTTTGAATGGGTGTACCCAATATTAGTTTCAGCAAAAAGTACGTATAAACTATTTCGAATGTAAATACTACCTAAAACAGGAATGTGTAGTCTACGCAAGCGAAGCTGCGGGCGGTCGCTAGTAAAATAAAGTGACATTATACAATATGTTAGCCAATTACAGATTTCAAAATGAAAACAGAAAGCTAAAGGATGAATGCGCATGCGCATATTATCTCAAAAATACTACTAAATGTTTTATACAAAGCAAAAATGACTAAACATATTACTAAACAAAAAATAATAATAATACAGAAACATTAATAATTTTGTATATGTATGTCGAGATCAGGTGGTACTGTATCGGCGTCGGAGCGGCGGAAAGCCTACGAGTGCCACCGAGGTGGGCGCAAACTCGCAGCCCGGATCGGGGCGGCCGATACCCCAGCCGGCCACCGCTGACGCGTTGCCTGCCCATGTGCAATACCTACTGGTGGGCGCCGGCACCGCCTCGTTTGCCGCCTTGCGTGCGATCCGCAGTGCGCAACCCGTCGCGCGCGTGCTACTCGTCGGCGAGGAATCCACGCCGCCGTACATGCGGCCGCCGCTCTCCAAGGAGGTGTGGCGAGAGCCTACGCTCGCTGCGGCAGCCCATCATGCTGACACTCTCACCTTCCGGCAATGGAACGGCAAACAGCGCACGTTGCTTTACGAACCCCTCGCCTTTTATGCTCCTCCTGAGCGACTCACGTCTACTGACGACGCCGGTACGGCGGCCCTCGCGCTCGGTTGGCGGGTCTCGCGCCTCGAGCTCGGTTCGCACCGCGCTCACCTCGAGGCGGTCGATGGTAGCGCGCACGCTACTATTACCTACGATAAGTGTCTGATAGCGACAGGTGCGCGCGCAGCACGAGTGTCCGCGCTCCGCGACGCAGGCGAGCGGTCATTAGCGCTTCACACCGTGGAGGATGTGCGTCGACTGGCCGAGCGGCTGGATCGTGCCGATACAAGACACGTGGCGGTCGTGGGCGGTGGATTCCTCGGTACCGAGCTGGCGGCGGCGCTGGCCGAGCGAATGGCGGGCCGTGCCGAAGTTACACAGCTGTATCGCGAGGACGCGTGTTTGGCGCACGTGCTTCCCGCTTATTTGGCGCTGGAGGCGGCGCGACGCGTGAGGGCGACGGGCGCACGTACGTTGCCGCGTACCGAGGTGGCGGGCGTCGAGACGGCCCCTGATGGCCGGCTGCGATTGCGATTGGCGTCGGGCGCTACACTCGACGTCGATGTGGCTGTAGAGGCTGTAGGTGTCGAGCCAAATACAGAGGTGGCAGCGGCGTCACGACTTGAGCTCCATCCCGAGCTGGGTGGCGTCCTGGTGAATGCAGAATTAGCGGCCCGATCAGATCACTATGCGGCCGGTGATGTTGCCTGTTTCTACGACGAGGTATTAGGCCGGCGCCGTGTCGAACATCATGACCACGCCGTCGTTTCGGGCCGTCTCGCAGGTGAGAACATGGCCGGCGCCACGCCCCCGAAACATTACCAGCATCAGAGCATGCTGTGGAGCGACCTCGGCCCTGACTTCGGTTACGAGGTAATAATACGTTATATCTATATATTAAACATCTTGTGTCACGATGTATGTCCGGGATAAACTCCGGAATTAGTAACTGTTGGTTCTCCTTAATATAAATAAATAAATAAACTACTCAACCGACTTAAAATTTTGTAACTATTTGTAATTTGGTCCAGCTTAAAAGATAGGATAGTTTTACTTCGATTATTGACCTCAATATTGGTTATCGCAAATTAAATATTATAAGACAATAGTGTGTATTTATTTGTAAGTTCTATGAATTTGTAGCAGATGGCGGTGTAAATTAATTCATCGAAACAGTACTCTAACATCTTTTGAGATCTAGGTAGACATCTACATCCAGTGGATGGCGTTGTGTTTGCGACCTAACCGTGCTATTTAAATTTTTCGTGTATTGTTTTGATTCCATCCATGCATCTATCAGCCTTTTTTTATACCCCACTGCAGGGGCTTAGGCCTCCCCTCAAGATGAGGGGGCTTGGAGCTTAAATCCACCACGCTGCTCCAAAGCGGGTTGGCGAATTGTAACGACCGCCATCTATTGACAGCGAGCGGGACCGACTGCTTAACGCGCTCTCCGAGACACTGAGTCAGTGATAGTTAGGTACTTAAATCAGAAAAACTTATTGGTGCACGCCCAGATTCAAACCACGACCCCATGGCCTTATAGATTTGAAACAGATTCGCTGCGCTCGGGCTATCACGACACGAAATTGTTTTGGTTAACCACTTCTAAACCACGCAACGGATTTTGATACGGTTTTCACAGTAATTTTTCACACTAGTTTTTGTCACCAGCTTCGCCTTTGTGATTGTAAATGTTGTAATATTTATCGAATTTTAATGGAACCCTTTTTAATATGTATGCCAGTCTTCGTGCCGGATGAAATAAATTTCACGGGTTGTTAGCTAGTTTTGCGTGTTTTTCGCTCTATGAACTTTCGCATAATCTTGCTGCAGTACCTAGTGCCTTTTTATGAACATTGTATGATGGAGAAGTTCCACAAAGTTTGTTAGGACTGTATTCTGGTATACAACGGCATTTGTTTTTACTGAGACGCTCTTTTTATATACGAAGACAATTTTCAGCCGTCATACCTCCATGAATAGGAACGAATGCTGCGCTCCATAATTTTTTATATGAATGAATGTCGTTAGCCATGTATCGATTATTCGATGTCGATGTCCACTCGCTGAAAAATAGATTTTAATATTACAACATGTTTTCTATTGTGACGGCTGACTTTGTTGAATCCGTATATTTCGATAAGAGCAGTTTTCTCAAATCGTCTGCATGCATATGAATGCACTGAACGGTAATCGATCTAATGCAACCATTCTTGCGAAAATAAAATCCAGGCTATCGTCGGCCTTTTAATAAAATAATCATCTAACTTTCGCTTAACTGGCGGCGGCGGTGTTATGTTTATATTTTCAGAATCTTCACTCGTTGCAACGGCGAAGAGACTTTGAATAATATACGTGTTTATTGGTTAAAAGCTGTATTATAACTAAATTCTCTCTCCATCAACTTATATTTATATATGCTTAAATCTATCTACCACTACAGCAGAGTACGACGCTCTGGCTTTGAACTGTACTCTCCTTCTCTTCGTTGTGACACCTAGCTCGTTTTGCAGGCGATAGGCATCGTGGACTCGCGACTGCCCACATTCAGCGTGTTTGCGGCAGAGGAGGCGGGTGACGCGAGTGAAGCGCAGGCGCGGCCGTTGGATCGAGGCGTTGTGTTCTACCTTCGCGAAAAGCGTGTTGTCGGCGTGCTGCTGTGGAACCTCTTCAATCGCATGCACGTCGCCCGCCAGGTTATACCCGTTCACATGTATTCATATAAAAACACACTGCGACCATGCAACCCGTTTATGTCGCGCAAAAAAAATTCTGCTTCAATTCCCAAGCATAATGGACATGGTATTGTACCTATCTTACGATTAGTGTTCTCCACTACCTTTTATGTACTTATTATAGAACTACGGGTAAAAACTGCAAACAATTTTTGTGTTTAACTTCGGACGAAAAATAAGGGAGTTATACTCCCTATACACTGCCACAGGTCCTCACCGCACTGCTTGTTTTCGTTCTTAGTATTTCATTTAGATCTGCTTGGGCATTCGTTCTTTGGAGGAACTCACTAAGTGCGTTGAACCTAACCTAATGCGTCGACCGAATAATGATCTATTCTTGACGTGCACGAAAGCCATTATTCGAAACCGAACCCCTATTTTCGCTGATTCGTTTTGTGATTGTTTTCCTTAGAGTAATCTACACAAATGTACGCACGTGTCACTTCTCCCGTTACTGGATCTGTTTAACTCTTGTTGTTTGACTCATTTTTTTTGCTCGTGTTTGCTAATAAAGTGAGATGATGCTACATTGATTTTTTTCATGCGATCGAGCACACAAAAATAGCAACAACCCTTCCTCAACGTTAACCTAAGGAGTTTGTACTATGAGCCCATCACGCCGGTCCAGTAGTGTGGATTGTGGGCTGTTAACCTCCAACGCCACAGAAATGGCCGCAACTTGTGATATTTATTTAACACGAGCTTTGTATCAGAGAGTGTTTGGCCACTCGGCCACTACAGCTCCGCTAGAAACCAAAATCCGAATAGGAAGCTGAAAAGTACCTACTTTTATTATTTAAATTGCTAAATAAAAATGTACGTTGAACAAAATTTGGTACGTGAAGTATTTACAAAGTGATGCCACTTAAAAAACCATTTCCAGTATTTTATTAAAAGTAGTGTTTCACTATAATCATAACTAAAAAGAACAAAGTTCAGTATTGAGCCACACTATTAATTATTTGTTCCAGAATATAAAGAGTGCCCTTAGACAATAAAAATCTTAATGAAAATACCTTTAATTTCGAATTTATGATTTTCAATGCAGCGGAGTTTGGTAAACTCTGAATAGAAGTAGTAAAATTGTAATGGATTAGATCAACCAACTAAAGTGCGCAGCGAAATAAGCTGAAATCGATGCTAAATTTCTTATAATAATAATTACATAATTAACCCATGGATTTAGGAAAAAATATTTGAAAAATGTCAATAATGCAAGCAAATTTGTAATAAAATAAATACATACATATCTGATTTGACGTTATTTGGGATCCCTATCATACTGTTTTAGGAAACCGATGTCGACTGTTAAATGCTTTAAACGGACTAATTTTTGGCTTCTTGAATCTAAATTGATATAATTGCTTTATGATCTTGTCTTTAAACATTGTTTAGAAAAGAATATTTATAAAGACGTCAATAATTAAGTCCATTTTGTTTATGAATAGGTGCTGGCGGTGGGTCACTTCGAGGATCTGAACGAGGTGGCCAAACTATTTGCTTTGCATCGTCAGCACATCGACGCAGAATCCAACGCCGCCGTTCAATAACCATACAATCAATGTACCTCTGCTATAATATTATAAATATACTTAGTTTCATACTCTTTCATTTATTTTACCACGGTAGGTATATAAGTTTAAATAGAAAAAAAAACTTTTGTTATGTATGTTTGATCGCGCGAAATTCGAGGTCGGCTTAACTTATTTGAAAGGGACCATCACTATTCTAGATATATTCTAGATTATAGAAGATAGTCCAGACTCAAGAACGTCCCGAGTTTCGTACAGTACCCGGCGGTAAATTTTGCACATCGACCTTTGAAAAGAGACAATCGGCTAATTTCGGCTTCTTAGAGCGTTATTATTCATTTTCTTGGGTTAATGGCGTTTCCTTATAGATTTCGCCAATGTCAAGTGTACATGATACTTTTATAAAGCGGGTTCCTTTTTCTTCTTCTTCTTTTGGTTAATGGCGTTCTAACATATGTTAATTCTGCCAATGTCTAGTGTATGAGAGTTATACTATTTTTATTGAAAAATAATAAAAACAGGCAACGTAGTACGGTTAATATGGTGTTTTTTTCAAAATGCCACATGGAACTACGACATTCTACATGCGCCATTTTGAAAAAACTCTAGAGCGTTATCTCTATTGCACACTACCTTTATGACGTTTGTTAGTCGTGGTCACGGCATGGCAACTACGAACCAGCGAACGAACCTGAATTAGTGGTTTTTTATAGTAAAACGTGCCATCTATCCAACAGGTCGGCTACTAAAACAGAATGGTAGTTTGTTAGTGTTGCTATATTAGATGAAAATCAAAAATAAGGAAAATTCAAGAATAACAAATATAAAATGTAAATGAACATATGACTAATTTATTTATTTAATTACAGAAGAGTCTAGCAAACATACTCTGATATCTTTTTAAAAGTAGTTTTAAATGAGAAGACGTGTTACTTATTCGAAGGTTGTATTCAGACTATTCTTACATACTAACATGCATACATGTATACTTATACCTATGCTTATGCTAAGGGTGATGTCACGTACTACACCACCGGGGCCATTTTTTTAAAAAAAAATTTCATTAAAGATGTAAAATTTTTTTATAACCTAAAGTAAACTACAATAATACAAAATTTATATGACAATATTTTTTAAAAAAAATTTACGACAAAATAGAAAAAAAAAGATTTTTATAACATATAAAACTACGACAATACAAAAAAAATTAATACAATAAAAAAAATTGTTTATTACAATATGGAAAAATTTACGATAAAGTTAATTTTACAACAATATTTAGAAAATTTTTTTTATGACACTATAGGAAATTACGACAATATAAAATTTTTATTCTAATAAGGGAAATTTCTACAATATAAAAAAAAATTTTGACACTATAAGAGATTACGACAATACATTGAGTAATTCTAAGAAATTATTTATAAATTTATAAAGTAAAATAATTGAATTGACGTATATATGTTGTTTTTTATTTCTAAACAATTCTTATCAATATTACACATTTTGTCATACAATGTAATTCTCTATAAATTTTCTATTTAATTTTCCTATTTGTTTTTATTAAAACATAAATTTTTGTTAACGAATTCGGCTCGCGACATTCGTAACGAAAAATCAAAATTTAAGTAAATTGCATTTTTCATACTTTATTTTTCATTCGCTTCTATTTTTATTTATTACCTTTCTTTCAATCAATACAAATCTATTAATCATTCGTTTTAACTATACAACTTTCGGGTGATCAGGCCGATTGTTTATATCGTTATCACGTAAACTCTTTTCTTTACTTAAGAAGTTTTTATCGCACTGCTTGATATGCGATGCGTCATATTCGTCTGTGCTCGTTCGTTTTCGTGAACTCGAGCCTTATGTAAACATACTCTTGAGTGTTTCTGTGACTTCTTTGTTCGGGTCCGGACGGCGTGACTCATATCCGCCGCTTGACCTCGTTGCTATGTGAACTTTGGTCGTATGACTTTGGACAATAATTTTTCTATAGCAATTTTTATAATTTTCCTAAAGAGAAATTTTTCTATTTGAGTATTCAACTCAGCTTATAACTAACATGTCTTATGACTAACAATAAACACAATAGAAATACACTTTAACACAATAGAAATACACCTTTTTAAATGACACAAAATTTTAAATGACACAAAATACATTGAAAAAAGTTTACTAAGAAATTACTTAACTAAGAAATTACTTAACTAAGAAATTACTTAACTTAAAAGTATAATAGACAATCTGTATACTATAAAACATTACCAATAAATTTTATAAATTCTAAAAATTTTCCTTAAATTAAACAATAATTGAAAAAAAGAGAGAAAAAAAATTTAACTACAATTTAAAATGTTGTAAAATAAATTGACAAATTAGGCATTCACCTCGTGAAATGTCTATGACAATTTATAAAATTTTTCGTGATTTAATTTTTCACTTTTCACTATAATGACCTTTTCACTATATCGACTTTCACTTTGTATACACGGCACTTTTATTACTCACGATTTAAATGCTGGATTTCGTCGCAATCCTTTTCATATGCTTCATGGCATTTTTCATGGCAATTTTTCTTTAAGCCATTTAAAATAACAATTATATTCTTCATTTATTCGCGTAGTAGTGCTTAACTTTTGAAGTAAATTTTCCACTCTTTGTTGATGTGTATCGATATCTGAATCGACATCCACTAAATTTATCATTTTGATATTTCTTGTATTTAATTATATTTAATCTTCTTATAGTAAAATTTTATTTTTATAGATTTTTAATTTTATCTCATTTTTATTTTATTTTTATGTTATTTTATATTTATTTTACACTATATTATGTTATTTATACATATTTACATTTTACTTTCACTTTTCGCACTACTTCACTCCATAGCCATTTGAACTTGAAACCTTTGTTTGGCAGGGTCGCCATCTGATATCTTTTTAAAAGTAGTTTTAAATGAGAAGACGTGTTACTTATTCGAAGGTTGTATTCAGACTATTCTTACATACTAACATGCATACATGTATACTTATACCTATGCTTATGCTAAGGGTGATGTCACGTACTACAATACACTGATGTAACATGAGAGTAAATAATAAGCACATTTACATTAGTTTTATTCGACCATTTGTTTTACACAGAAACACCATAGAATATTATTATTTCTGTATCTAGAGAACACGAAGGAATTCCTCAGGAATTCCAAATAGTCTTTTAAATATTCGACAGATCACATAAGGTGATAGGTACACAACCTTTTTAGTGAATACAAGGTATAAAGATGTGAGTGCATTCCGAATTCTCCCTTATTTCTTTTCATTTTATATTCTTTTAGTCAAGGAACCTTCTATTTTAAAATTCCTTTACATACTAGGTATATATATTTAAATGTATTTTATAAACATGTTTTTTAGGTCTGGGCACCTTTATTTATTTTGGGTTTTATTTTCAGATATTCCTTTACATAGGTTCCCTAATCCAGAAACAAGCGTAGAAATATTTAATACGTGGATTTCAAATATTGGTGGTGAATTAGCTTTGTTGGACATCACTAATATATATGACAATAGACGTGTGTGTCATAACCACTTTGAAGATATTCATAAATATCCCAAGATACAAAAATACACTGCTTTCAGCAAAAGCCGTTTAGACCCCAGGTCGTTTTCCGGACAGGTGCCAATAAACCACATAAGTACGCTAGTTTCATATAATACGACACATTAAGTACTACTACTTACGACTAGTAGGTACTTAAAGAAAATGGGAAAGTTAAAGAATAATAAATTTAAACACAATAGGAATAGGTACAATAATGACGATGAAAGTGCTGAATAAAGTTAGGCTAGCAAGTATTTCGTAAACTTTCCTTAAAAGCAAATCTACACGTAAAGCAAAATTACAAAAATGTAATTTCAGAAACCATAATTAGTTAAGTCACATTAAATTCTAGTGCTATGTCAAAATATCAAGTAGGTAGGATGTTTATCAAGAGGTGTACCTATATATTTATGCTCATGTTTTTGTGGTAACAACGCGGTACCTCTATATGATATGTACGATATGTATATACGTATATACAAGAATGATACAACAGTGCGTACTATTTTTATGCCAGTAACACTAGGTAATCCCTGTAAAAAAAATAATAGTGCGAATAAATTTACCAATAGAAAGAAGATTAAATAAGTAAATTAAAAAGAAATCTAGGAAAATAATGATTAAGCAAGTTCTGAATGAAAAGACCACGAAGAAAAATTTATTCGCACTATTAATTCTTTTACAGGGAATTCCACAAAATGGATTGTTTTGTATTAATTTTAAAGATATTTCGTGCAATTTTTGATATTTTATCATATTAGTAATAGTTGATTCTAGTGATTCTAAAATAACATGGTGATATTTTTTTTGTTGAACTAAATCCTCAAGAATAATTAGCTAATCCGCCTTAAAACCATAAAAGAACTAATTGACTAGAAGTTCTCTTCTGCTTTTACTGTCTAAACACTCATACTCTGGCTAGTTCGTATAAGATGGTGAGTTTTAGTCCGAGTTTCAGTGCGCAAGGTCCCCGTGCACCGGTCTTCACCCCCGCGAAATCCGCGCGTGCCAATCTTCAACCCTGCAAATTTGCGTAATGTTACTTCGACATTGTGAAGGACATTTATGACACTATTAAAACCAAACGCGGCTCTTAAATTAATTTACTCTATTATTAAAACGATACTGGGATAGTCATACTGGAAACTTTATACCATACTACCAGAACCTGTGACCAAAACATACTAGACCCAAAAATTTGTTAAACTTATGGGTAAGTTCACGTCAGATTTTTATATCACAAACATAAGGACAGTTAATTTTTAATTATGAAATGGCAGTCGTTAACATCCGCCAAACGGCACTGGAGCAGTGTGGTAAATTAAGCTCCAAGCACCCTCATCCTGAGGAGAAGTCTAAGCCACTGCAGTGGGGTGAAGTAGGCTGGGAAATTAAAAATGACAACAAAGCTAAAACATTTTATAGAAAACTGCTGTTCCGATTTTAATGAAACTTTTCAGATACAAAGAGAACGTTGTCAAAATGATATACTACTTTTTGTCTGTCGGTCTGTACGTCTATCTGTCTATTCGAGCTAATCTCCGAAACGGCTGATCTGATTTTAATGAAACTTCACAGGTATGAAAAGGAAGTGGTCAGAAATGACATACCACTTTGTGTCTGTTTATCTGTACGTCTATCTATCTATTCGAGCTAATCTCCGCAACGGCTGATCTGATTTTAATGAAACATTCCAGATATAAAGAGAACGTTGTCATAAATGTCACACTACTTTTCGTCTGTCGGTCTGTACGTATATCTGTCTATTCGAGCTAATCTCCGAAACGGCTGATCTGATTTTAATGAAACTTCACAGGTATGAAAAGGAGGTGGTCAGAAATGACACACCACTTTGTGTCTGTTTATCTGTACGTCTATCTGTATATTCGAACTAATCTCCGCAACGGCTGATCAGATTTTAATGAAACCTTTCAGATATAAAGAGAACGTTGTCAGAAATACTACACTACTTTTTGTCTGTCGGGCTGTACGTCTATCTGTCTATTCGAGCTAATCTCCGAAACGGCTGATCTGATTTTAATTAAACTTCACAGGTATGACAAAGAGGTGTTCAGAAATGACACACGACATTATCTGTACTATCTGTATTATCTGTAGTGTCTGTATTATCTGTACGTCTATCTGTCTATTCGAGCTAATCTCCATAACGCTTGCGGCATTACCGTATCTTATCGCTATGGCGAGCCTCTGTGCCAGAAACGACACAGAGCGGGAGTCACAACCCTCTATATAAGTCGGCGACCGATGCTCCTAATCAAATTTTGGGCCTCAAAACTCCAACAGCCAGTCGTCGTCACAGTAAAAGGAGCGAAGGTATAGGATTGTTTCGAAATTGTGTATTTGCTGTGTTTAGATGGGCCGCGGACTCGTAGTTGAGTTGTTAAATCGATTTTTGTTCTACTAAGTACCCTAAACTACTCTTTTCCTTGGCACCATTTACTCGTGTGAAATATTTGTGTAGTCAGATACTCGAGAAGTGTACGTCGTAAGAAAGCTTTCACGAATGTGTTTAACTTGTTCTTGACTGTACATAGAGTCTAGTTCAGAAACGTTATATTTTTAATATAGGTATGTTTGCATTTTGCGGTTATTGAATTAGAACTAATCTAATATTTTTCACATACAGTCGTTGAAAAATAGTTTAAAAAAAAAATTAAACTTGTATGAAATATTTATGTATTCACAGCATATTCATAGCAAGAAAATAAATTGTATTATCTTAAAATATAAATCGTAGAATTTTTAATAGTAAATGCATTCAATATATTCTATTAGTTTAATAGGTTAATACCAGAGAGCAGAATAAAATACGAATTATTTATACTACCACGTTAATTTTGTAAAAATTGATTTCCTTTTTTAATTGAAAAGAAATGAAATATAAACGCAACAATATATTTTTGTAATAGAAAATATACGGCCATACTTTAATTACTGACATTTTTTTTTTAAATTTCTCTGTTACTTGGATTATTGCATTTTTAGCTATTGTTAACTATCTGAGGATATTTCGGCGTTTTCCGAACTGATGCTTAAGCAATGAAATCTGTGAGAGTTTATAAAGCACACGTGGCTAAAATTAATTTTTGAGTGGTGTATTTTGCTGGAACGATCTTTGAATTGTGTTTTAGTATTAATAAGATCAAGTCACTTAAGTACACTCTTCAAAGACGCTGACTTAAAGATTTTGACAGTTCGCTATCACTAATTCATGGGAACTGGCGAGGGGAACGGCAATAGTTTGACAGAACTTTTAGCAAAGAGCTGTTTTTGACAACACTTTTTTACATACGATGCTTCTTGGCAATCAATAATGTCTTGACTCAGATTATCACCGTCTGTGGCGGACGAAGGCGGACTAAAAGACTCTCGCACTTGAGATCGACAGATGCTACCAAGGAGGCAACTGGGGCCACCCTACAAGCAGCAAGATGGTTGAAACAAAGTTTGTTGTAAATGTTCGAAAAAAATAATCATTTGATTCATTATGACAACTACAGTAATGAAAAACTTTCGAATATTATAACTGATGGAAATGTTAATATAACATGGACGGATCAAACTAACATTCTTGGCGAAGTTGGCCAGAACGTAATTTTAAACACGAGTAACTAAAATAATTATTTTCCGAAATCAAATTCAGGTTGATGTTTTGCCAACGGTACAACTAGATGTTTTAGATAATGCCGGTAAAAACACTTATGTCGCGCACTGTTAGACTCTGGCAGTGAGAAAAACTCCATATCTAAAAAATTTGTACAATCTTTGCATTTCTGTATCAACCCTCGGATTTGACAATTATATGTTTCAATTTCAATTATTATTTCATTATAAATATAAACGGATACAATTATCCATGAAAGAGTTAAATACACAGGCACAAGCCACGGTTTGTATCGAGTTTTTGACGTGAATACATTATCGTCACCATTTCAGAAAAGGGGTGCGCACCAGAAATTCGAGCTACATAAAAATTGGGTAGGTACAAAAACACGGCGATTTTTCGGAAACTAGAATTGATAGTAAAAAAATAAAGTCACCACCGTGAAGTTCGTTTTGGTGACTCTTCAAAATGGTTACGCCATTGGCTTAGAAATATGACGATTACGTCTTAACGATTAGTAATTGTTGTTTGTCCCCGCTTGCAATGCTATGGTGCACTCAACGTTGCGTTGTTCAAATCAAATTCTGTAGAATAGGGCTTCTTTTTCTCTTTTTAGTTAGATGTTTATTACTTTTTTCTTTTAAGTGGTTTTGAAGTTGAGTTTTCTTTTTTCCTGTTACGTTTTTCGTAATTGTCTTATATTACGAGATGCTGTTGATATAAATACTATATATTAATTTCTTGCTAATCCATTTACAAATATAGTCCTGAAACAGTGTTAGTTTCTTCTTTTATGTTACGAATTCCTGAAATAAAAAATGGTATTTCTCTGGAAACAAGACCTAATAGAAAGGATAGTCCTTCAGTATATCGGTCTGAAAAATGAACGTTAATTTTTATTTTCCTAAAATCAGTATTAGTTATAAAGTGATACGTGATGTGCTACGAAGCATTACTGTGTCGCTTCACCGAAACTATTGTTGGAAAATTTATTATACCTAATAGACTAACTAGTCAACCCTGAACCAAATGTCTTCTATTCTTAATTATTTTCTTTGCGTGTTCATCAGATACTTAGTCAGTGACCGCCGAGTTGTTGGAAGAGTAAGTCAATTCAAATTGCATCAAACGACAGATTATTACACCCATATGGTTGACAGTATTTATAATTTTAAACAAACTTTAACTATGCCAAATCTCCGTACCCGCAATATGCTTTAGTACAAAGTTTTCTCTTTACGTGTTAACTTAAAAAAGATTATCAAATAAAGCGGTTTATTCCCTTGTTAAAGTAACAGATTTTTAAAAACGTGAATACTTATGCAGTTTTTGTTCTCTCAAAAATCAAGATCACGATTCATTTGAACACTTTACGCTTTTTCTCACAATTTAGGATTTGGCCATACAGTCCCATTTCAAAAACTCAATCTGGAAATATATTTTAAGCTTCCTGCACTCCTAACTCTACATAAACTGTAACTATGCGGAATACGCGTGCGTTTAAAAGAGATTAAAAGCTTATCCTTTGAAATAAATATTTAGTTCTATCTATACAGTTTAAATCGAATAATTGAAATCGGGAAAATAACACAAGCGGTGGCTCAAATTTCTACCAAGTTTTCGAGAGAAAACCGAACCTTAATATACGATTTTCATTACCTAGGTGTTTGGAGGTAATCTATACTAATATTATAAAGCTGAAGAGTTTGTTTGTTTGTTTGTTTGTTTGTTTGTTTGTTTGTTTGTTTGTTTGTTTGTTTGTTTGTTTGTTTGTTTGTTTGTTTGTTTGTTTGTTTGTTTGTTTGTTTGTTTGTTTGTTTGTTTGTTTGTTTGTTTGTTTGTTTGTTTGTTTGTTTGTTTGTTTGTTTGTTTGTTTGTTTGTTTGTTTGTTTGTTTGTTTGTTTGTTTGTTTGTTTGTTTGTTTGTTTGTTTGTTTGTTTGTTTGTTTGTTTGTTTGTTTGTTTGTTTGTTTGTTTGTTTGTTTGTTTGTTTGTTTGTTTGTTTGTTTGTTTGTTTGTTTGTTTGTTTGTTTGTTTGTTTGTTTGTTTGTTTGTTTGTTTGTTTGTTTGTTTGTTTGTTTGTTTGTTTGTTTGTTTGTTTGTTTGTTTGTTTGTTTGTTTGTTTGTTTGTTTGTTTGTTTGTTTGTTTGTTTGTTTGTTTGTTTGTTTGTTTGTTTGTTTGTTTGTTTGTTTGTTTGTTTGTTTGTTTGTTTGTTTGTTTGTTTGTTTGTTTGTTTGTTTGTTTGTTTGTTTGTTTGTTTGTTTGTTTGTTTGTTTGTTTGTTTGTTTGTTTGTTTGTTTGTTTGTTTGTTTGTTTGTTTGTTTGTTTGTTTGTTTGTTTGTTTGTTTGTTTGTTTGTTTGTTTGTTTGTTTGTTTGTTTGTTTGTTTGTTTGTTTGTTTGTTTGTTTGTTTGTTTGTTTGTTTGTTTGTTTGTTTGTTTGTTTGTTTGTTTGTTTGTTTGTTTGTTTGTTTGTTTGTTTGTTTGTTTGTTTGTTTGTTTGTTTGTTTGTTTGTTTGTTTGTTTGTTTGTTTGTTTGTTTGTTTGTTTGTTTGTTTGTTTGTTTGTTTGTTTGTTTGTTTGTTTGTTTGTTTG